>CM046946.1:13363205-13988848 GCA_025698515.1 Gossypium sturtianum | reverse complement strand
AACAACATATAACATTTATAAGTTAAAACTAAAATCAAATAACTTTTCTATGCTAGATTATGAAAATAAGCATGTATGTTATGAGAATTTCCATCATTCTTACCTTAACCTTTTTGAAAACCCAAAACCCTAACTCATGTATTTCTCTCTTTTAACCCATCTATGGAAGTTTCTTCATGAAATAAAGTTTCTCACTAGTCTTCTTTTTAGCTTTTACTAAAGAAATTTCAAAGAAAAATAAAGGTTTAAAGCTTGGATGGTTCAACAATGGAGAAAGGATATGGAAGGAAATAAAAGAAAAGTTGGATGGATTTTGGGGGGGTGTGAGTGACAGTTTGGTAAGTTGGGAAAAGATGATATCTTTCATCTTTTCTCCACTTTTCTACACATTTTCATTAAAAATATCTCACCTTTTTTTATTAAATGGTCAATTTGCTAATAATTCCTCAAGCCATCCATCTTTACACTTTTACCCATCATCATTACACCTTAAAATATCTACTTGGCTATTTACCATTTTATCCCAATTCATCTTTTATAATTCCTAGGATGGCTCATACTTCACTTGGTTAAATTTCCTCTTAATCCTTCTTTCCTTTCTACTACCACTATGTATCTCTTAACTTTCTAAATTCCTATTTACACCACAATAATTTTTATACTCTTTCAATTTAGTCTAAGCTTCTATTTAAATCTTTTCTATCTCGAAAATATTTTCTAATCTCCTATCGGGTCTAAATGCTTCCTAATTTAATACTAAAAATCCCTATTTAATAAATTTCAAAATTTCTCCACTATTTCCTGACCTAGTCCATCACTGTACCTAGCTCCAAATCAAAACGTGGTCGTTACATCATCAGTTTTTCCTAACCACAATTTCTTGCTTCTATACAAAAAGAAAAAGCTTTACTTTAAAATATTTTTACATTTTAATTTTATTGTACACTTTATTACCTCCGTCAATTGTATTTTTTTTTTTTTTGGTATTCTCCATACCTGTTTTATAGTTCATGATCAGAATTCGTGATGGCTCCTCTCAACAATATTGTCTCCAAAGTTTAAGATATGTTTCTCCCTTAGGAGTGCAATGTGACTTAGCACTGCACCCAACACCTTGTTGGTATCAATTGTATATATTGATAATGCTATTGATTGGGTTGGTGCCACAAGTTAACTCGATATCAACTCAATATTGACGACAACACCATGATAAATAATTGCAGTGTATTTAATATTATTAATCTGATGTATTTACATGTTTAAATTTTGTTTTACTCACAATTCAATCTATTTTTTTTCATTTTAATATTGTACATATTGCACGTGTTATTATTATTAGTTTCAAACTATGTATTTCATTATTTGTTGTATGTTATTTTTAAACATACCCATGTGTTCTAAATAAGTAGTTTCCATACCATATGTGTGCGATAGAATTTCTCGTTATTATAAAGCCTTTGACTAGGTTAATGTTACAGGTTAAATGGATATCAACTCAGTGGGGAAAAGACTTATTTACCATTTTCTTTTAAATTATACTTTTATCTTTTCACAGATTTATATAATGTTTAAAATAAAACAATTAAAACACTAAATTTAAAGATCAAACACGTGTTTAATGGATTTCAACACAAATTCTTCATCACTCCACCAATTATCATTATTATAATAAATTTGAACACAAGTTATTTACCATTCTACTAATTATTATTATTAAATATATATTTTTTAAATATATTTTCTTTGAATAAAACATTTTGTTTTACTTATATAATGGGTGTAACATAAATTTTTTTATTAATTTGATATGTTGATTTAAATTAATTGTTTTAACAAAAAAATTTCATATATTCCTAAAAGATACCTTAAACCTTAATATAGAATCTTTCAAAAACCACTTTAAATTTGAAACACTTTTAAATTAATTGAAGTTAATAGTGTGGCTTACCTCAATTTTAAGTAAGTGACGAACTATGTGTGCATAACTTATATGCTTTGATGTATTGTGTAACATCCCTTTCTTGACTCGATCGATGGGTCCGAGCTATGAAATGCTACAGTCGTTGCTAGAGCAACTACGAACAATTAACGTTCAAAATAAAACATAAATCATACAAACTTAACCACGTCAGTTCATAATCATATTATACAACCTTTCTCGGGTCTTATATGAGCCTGCGTACGCTCTAAAATTAAACCAGAATCGAATAAGGATCAATTTGCTACATTTTCAAAATTTTAAAATGACGTCGCGACGTGAGGAGGTTCCTCATCGTGACGTGACATACTGACTTGCCTCATTGTGACGATAGGGTTCCTTGTCACGTCGTGGCATGCAATCCAGGTCTCGTCGCAATGACCATTGCTTGACGTCACGATGTGGACTCTATTTTTGGCACAAATTAAGCCTTTTGGTTCCTATTTCAATCCAACCCATTACTTGCACATCTAGTGCATAAATGCCAACTTTCATGCATAAAAATCACATTGAATGCATGCCATAGCATGGATGAATATCCACATTTAGCCTACATTTAACTAATTCAACAATTCAACCATTAAACTCAATGTTTCAATATCAAAGCATTCAATAATCCATTTGGCAATTATTAAACATTTATCTATTCCCAAGCATTTCCAAACATAATCAACCATAATATCATATAATCGTATACCACTTCAATCAATTTTAACATCAAGATCACATTATCATGTTGTTATTCAATTCTACATTTATTTAATCAATCATCAAATTCATATCATACACAAGTTTCTTGATACCTCAGTTGCTCGCCTGAGTTAAATATATATATACACATGTCAGGTTACTCGTCCGGGCTAAACCTATGTCCCAAGTAGACCTGTCCATGGGTCGGGCTGGGCCCGCCAAAAAAGTGGTAGGGTTTGGGTAAAAATATAGGCCCGAAAAATGGGCTTGAGCAAAAAATAAGGCCCATTTAGAAAAAAGGGATGGGCTTCGGGTAAGCCTTTTTTTTCCTAAGCCCAGCCCGAATATGCAAAAAAAATTGCTATTTTTTACTGTTTTCTTGTTTTTTTTATTATTTTCTTGTTGTTTTTTTTTCACTATTTTGTTGCCATTTCACAATTATGTTGCTACTATTTTGTTGTTAATATTTGGATATTGTATAACTTTTGTTTTATTGTTAATTTTGTTACTATTTTAGAGGCATTTCACATTTGCTTGTTAAGTTGCTCCTATCTTAGTGTTATTTAAGTATACATTTTTTTAAATTTATTTTCAATTTGTTGGGAAACATTTATTTTAATGTTTTTAGTATTTTTTGATGTATTATATTTTTAAAAAAATATATAAAAAAAATATGGGTGGGTGGGCCCGAGTTTTAGCATTTTTATCCAGGCCAGGCTTAGACAAAATTTTAGGCTCATTTTTCGGGCCGGACTAAACCCAAGCTTAGCAAACGGGCCTAGAATTTTTGTTGGGTCCAACCCAAACCTAGCTCGACCCATGGACACCTCTAGTCCCAAGTATCCTTAATACATCAATTGATAGTCCAAGCTGAAAATATATACATGTCAAGTTACCCGTCCGGACTAAACCTTTAAAATTGACATCAGGTTACTCGTCCGAGCTAAACTTGTTTCCTAAGTATTCTCAATTCATCAATTGCTCATCCAAGCTGAAAATATATAGAAGTCAGGTTACCCATCTGGGCTAAACTTTTGAACTGACATTAGGTTACTCTTCCGAGCTAAACCTGTGTCACAAATATCTTCGGTATACCAAATGCTCGCCTGAGCTGAACATATATTCGTGTCATTTACCTGTTTAGGCTAAACCCTTAATGACACATCTGATTGCTTGGCCAAGCTGAACGTATACATGTAAGGTTACCCATCCGGGCTAAACCTTTAAAACGACATCAGGTTACTCGTCCTGAGCTAAACCTATGTCATATGTATCTTCGAGCCCGCAAAAAATGTTGGATCTCAGTATTATCGATAATCAATCTGTATCCGTGTGTACGAGACATTTAAAAAGTTTCGTCAGGGTAATTTCAACATATAAGTTCATATTTATTTCTTTACGGTTTAGTTCAAATCACACATTTTTTTACCAAATTGTAAACAATCCAAAGTTCAATCCAACATATAATATATATTCATAATTTTAAATACATAACAACTTAAACACAACACACCATATGAACTTACCTGGTTAAATCATCAAACAAGTTGAATTGTAGGGACTATTTGGTAATTTTACATTTTCCTCGATTATCCTCGTTTTGGTTTAATTCCCGATCTAAATGATAATTCAATTCAATTTATTAATTCCAAATAGTTTATAATGTTCTATTATATGCATGGAATAGTTCAATTTCATTATTCGAATGCCCATAAAATTTTGCATTTTTATTCAATTTAGTCCCTAAAATTAGAATTGCCATAACTTTCAAATTTGAGTTTCAATTTCAAAATTGATCTCAATTAAATCCTTATACAACCCTCTAATATCAATATATACAAAAATCTTATACCAATTTTTAAATTTATGCGTTTTAGTCCTTATGATAAAAAAAACTAACAATTAAACTTTACAAACTAGTCTTTTTTTCATTTCTAAGCTTAATATCTAACAATTTAGTACCAATTTCTTCAAGCATTCATCAATGAAAACTTTTGAAAACTTTAACAATTTTGATAATTGATACATGGGCTAGCTAGCTCAAGCTCCAGCGACTTCAAAATCATAACAATTACAAGAAACGAATTAGAAATTGCTTACCAATCAAGAGACTAAAGTTTGAAAGCTTCAAACTTTTCTTCTTCTTCTTCTTTTATTTTGTGAAAATGAAAAGATGAACATAGAATGCCTATTTTTTTCTTTTAATTTTACTTATATATTTTAAATAGGGGTAATTGTTATAAAATATTAAAAAAACTAAAAAAAAAACTAAAAAAGTAGGCTAAAAATTTTAAAATTTACCGATCTACGTTATTTTTGGAAAGAGAAAGGAAAACACGTTCTACAGGGCGTGTTTTCACTGATGTGATAATAAAAATGTACCCTATAGGACGCGTTTTCCTCTCTCTCCTAAAAATGCGCCCTATAGAATGCCTTTTTAGTTTGTAGATTTATTTTTTGTCTGTGTTTGAGATAGACATTGTTATAATTTTAAGGTATGTTTGAAATTAAGTTGGTGCCGTGGAGCTGTTTGACTTACAAATTTCATCTACCATGTGAGTATGGAGCCATCACCCGAGAAGTCGGATCGCAATGCAACTCAAGGTCCCAATTGGCGGTGATTATATGGTCTTGGGTTGAAGTGAAACTAGGGCTTTAAGTTTACAAAGGTTATGTTGTCAAGGTATGGAGCATAAATGGGCCCCTAGTTGGCAATGGTATTGTGGGTACGACAACAAGTTTTTCCTCGTCAGAGGAGGATGCTTTATAAAACCCAAACAAAAGTACAAGGAAAAAATATGCAGTGGTGTTTCAGTATAATCAAGTAGTTCGTTTTATCCATCACCACCGAAAATGGTAACCCCGTTATTATAACCCGTGATAGAATTAAGGTGTAATAGGTTATACTAACAAGGTCACCGCCTTCGGTGGAGATGGATAACACGAATTACTTGATTATACCGGAAGACCCCTGTGCTTTCCTTCTTCACACTTCTATATGGGTTTTATAAAGCATGCTCCTTTGACAAGAAGAAACTTATTGTCGTGCTCGCATAACCATCGTCAACTAGGGCCCTGGTTATGCTCCATACTTGACAACATAACCTTTGTAAACTTGAAGCCTTAGTTACATTTCAACGCGAGATCGTATAATTATCGTCAACTTGGAGCTCGAGTTGCAATGGGATCCCGACTTCTCAAGTGATGGCTCTATACTCACATGATAGGTGAAATTTGTAGGTTACGAAGCTCTATGACATCACCGTGAACTCAAACATAACTTAAAACTATGACGATGTCTCCCTTAAAGCTAGAGAGAAATAAATCTTTAAACTCAGAACTTTCAACATGTAAGAAAAAGAAAAAATTAATTTAAGTGAGACTCAGATGTTGGAGTAAGGGATGAGAATGACCATTTATATAGGGGATAGGGCAGGGTAAAAATGAACTTTTTTAAATTTATCCCGAGAATCCCGAGTTGCAAGGTATGAAATTTATCCCGGGAATCTTGGGTTGTAAGGGGTCAGAACAGAAGCATTCAAATTGGCCTGGGTGTTGAAATGGCCAAAGAGAAAATGCGTCCTGCAGGAAGTGTTTTCACTGTCATGTCAGGTGAAAATGCTTCCTATAGGGGGCGTTTTCTCTCTAGGCATTTCAACCCCCACCCAAATTATTGCTTCTACCTTTGAGCCCCCTGCAACCTGTGATTCCAGGAGATAAATTTCATATATTGTTGGCTTGCTAAAAAACACTACTGCAGAGGAGCGTTTCTCCCCCCAAAATTTTAACTTTAATTGTATACCTTAAAAACCTGTAATGCTCGGGCATGTGTTGTTGCTGGAATCGTTTGATGTGTCTCGGGGTACGAGCTCTATAAAATAAACTCAATACAATCCCTTGAGTTTCCATACCTAACTTTTAAGCAGATTGTTTCCATAAGGATACTTTCCATTAGGAGTTATCGAGGTTGTCATGAAAAACTTGAATTTCGTACCTATGATGTTGTCCAAGCAAAGGTAATTCATTAAATGATGTGTAGGTCTTTTAATTTGGGTGATGAGAACTATATTTTTTTACTATTTTCTTGGTTTTAAACATGTGGAACAGGCTATTTGGTTCAACATAAGTAGATGAGTTGGAATTGTTATCTATTATGACGGTCAAATTTGTGAGACCGAAATTGTGTCCGTTTTTGTATCAGCCCAATCTGAAGATCTGGCATTCAAACGGAGCATAACATTAAGAGAGCTTCGGACAAGGATTAGGCACAAAGTGGGGATCCGGAGAAGTATTTTGAGCCTCAAATGTAGATATCTTTCGTCATTGAACCCCGTTAGATATGTCATTTTTGATATCACAAAGGACAATAAGCTGGAGACAGTGATCGAATCTCATTGCTCTAGGGAGAATGTTATACTAGAGTTATATACCGACTTCTTCGAAGAGGACGAATGTGACCCAAGCTCGATTACACCGTGTCTGCCAAATTCCACGCCAGATCAAGAAGTAGAAAGCCCGACCACACGATTATGTGGTGGATTCACATCAATGCTATAAAGCTCATACCAAGACACCCCAGAATCATCATCAATGGTGAATCATTCATCAGTTTCGCCCTTCAATTACAACTTCGGGGGTCAGTCGGACGTATTTGGTCATTGGGCCTACAGCACATCCACACGAAATTCTATCAGTGCCTTTGATTTCAACTTCAGCAAGCCGATGTTCAACATTAGTGATTTGACACAAATTAATGTGGCAAATTAGGCCTTTTTGACGCACTTAAGGAGATTTTTCTCTAGAAAAAATAGAGTTTTTAGCATAGCTTTTTGTTATTTTCGTTATTATCACATTTTTGTGGTTAATAAGTGGAAATGTCTCATTTTTGCTCATTTTGTGATCCAATTTGGCCAATCGTGTCATGGGGAATCTAAAAAGTTGATTGAGTGTTGTAGGGAGTCAACGGTGGCCCGAACGTGAAGAAAACATAGAAGGAGGGTATCGCGATATCGAAGTATGAAAATCATGATACCTCTGACAGTGTTAAAATGAGGAGAATAGATGACACCTACATTGGCATCACGATACGAAAACCCC
Source organism: Gossypium sturtianum (assembly GCA_025698515.1). Lineage (NCBI taxonomy): Eukaryota > Viridiplantae > Streptophyta > Magnoliopsida > Malvales > Malvaceae > Gossypium > Gossypium sturtianum. Next base: position 13,981,083 of record CM046946.1, on the reverse strand, counting down.
CAAGGCTCCAAATTTCAATTCTGACTTGGGTATCGCGATACCCAATTTCGAAAATCGCGATATCCCAGGATGTTGCAACATCCAGTCCCAGATGTTGCAGCATCCTGCTTGATGCACCAAAAAAAAATGATTGCAGGGGTAGTTTTGCCCAACAGCCACACCAATCAAAATTAAGCGCGTACGGGCATTTTGGTCTAAAAGTTAAGGTTGAAATCACCTATTTAAAGCCACTTTTAGCTGAATGAAAACGAGGAGTTTTTCACTTTTGTTTTTATCATATTTTTCCTTAGTTTTAGGTTAGGGTCAGGGTTAGGGTTTCTTTTCTTTTCTTTTCTTTTCCTTTTCATTTTTAGTTTAGGTTTTATCTTTTATTTTTAGAGCAGATTTCATAGTTATTAGTTAAGTTAGTTTTTTGCTTAGTTTTATTTACATGTTAAAGACTTTAAACTTTCTTGGAATCACTCTTTAATCTTTGCTTAATGTTATTTCAGTTTTCTTTAGTTGTAGTTGTTAAAGATTCTACCTTTAATGTTTCTTGCTTCTTGTCTTGCTGCTAGTTGTTCATCTTTACTTTACTTTTAGTTTTCTCTATTAAAAATCTAATCTTTTATCTTTATTTTCTTGTACTTGATGCTTATGGATATCTTAGTTGTTTATTTCATGTTTGTTAGCTTTAATATAGTAATGGGTGACTAAACCCTAAGAGGTTGGTTGATGGAGATGTGGGTAAACTACAATCTTTGGACCAAGGACTAAATCATAACAAATTGGACTAAGTTGAATAGAACTAATAACTTAGGTAGTGATGCCCCTAAGGGAATATTAAGATAAAGTGAGACCGGAAGGTAATCTTCTTATTACGCACTCGTTCATTAGTCCCGAATTAACAGGTGAGATCGAAAGATAAATCGGACCTAATTCGTCTAAGTCCGTAAAATTGAGATTGGAAGATAAAATGGAGTCCCTTGGTAATTTATGTGATTTAAGTCCCTTGTCCGAGATTCGATGAACCACATCGAAGTCAACCAACCCCCATTATTTTTTTTTTTTTTGGATAATCCTTTAGTTTCATATCTTGCAATTTAGTCATTAGTATAGTTAATTTAGAAATTAGTGTTAAAAATCTTTGTTTATGCTTTGTCATACTATAACAATTAGTGAGTAGCTAGCTAGACTCTCTTCTTGCGTGTATTTTTAATAGAAATCATTAAATTTCCAACTCATTTAGGTTCGATCCTTGGAATACTCCGGTGTTTCATTGTAACACTACAAATATTACAATTGACCTGTACGCTTGCAGTAAAATCGAGCTTTAAAAATAGTTTCATAAATTCAGTATTTTAATGCGCACGTACACATCCGGTCAACTAGTAACACTCAAACAAGTGCGCCATCAAGTTACCGGGGTAGGCCAAATAGAAGTTATTTTGGGATTGACTTCAGGTTTATAAGAACAAATGATCTACTCCCGACAACCTCAACTGGCGAGGGCATATCCAAACCTAGACTAGCAATCGGGGTTGATAATGAAGAGAGACAAGAGGACAAAGAGAGGTCTAAAACAGATAATGACCTAATAGAGGAGGTTGGCCTAGATGGTGTGAAAATTTTAGTAATTCCATAATTAGATCCCATTCCTATTGAACCAGAAGTTGGTGGATCTGATGATGAAGCTTCAGACATTGCTCGATTGGATGACTTGGGTTTCACGGCATATAAACCCACAACCCACATAAGTACTCTCGATCTTACTGCTGAAGGTGGTTTAGAATTCCCAAACCTCCTTTATAGAAGACCAGGGCATGCGACTTTGTCAACAAATTTCGCCATTTGGAGGTTGAGATGGAATTTGACTCCAAAGATGTTTTTGTAGCTACAGTAAGCGGTATAACATACAGCTTGATGTCAAATTCACTGTTACATACTCCTTATCCGAGAAATATGAGGCAAAGTGTGTAATGCATGGAATAGGATGTCCATGGAAAATCATGGCATTTGTGAGGAAGAAGTCGGCGTTCTAGATGATCTGGAAGTTTACCGCTCCACATACATGTGTTGTAGTTGGTATGTATCATGGTTAACAACATGGAATTGCAGTTCTGACCTTTTTTCTTACTTTGTATTACATATAGTGACCTAATTTATTATTTTTAAGCATGTTGAATAGTCATCCGACATTGGATTCGGACATGATATCTGACTTTATATTACCTATGGTCGAAGCGAGTCCTAAGATTCCAGTCCTAGTTTTGATTGCACACATCCGTAGTGAGTTTAATTACACTGTTTCATACCACAAGACATGTTTGGCAAAACAAAATGCATTAAAGAATATGCATAGCGAGTGGGAGAAGTCCTACAATAAATTGTGGCAATGGTGTCAGGTACTAGAATGATATGTATAGGTTCCGTAATCGAGCTGCAAACAGAGCCTGCATATTATGGCGATCAATTGGTCTCTGAAAAAAAAACTTTTCCATAGTTTTTGCTGGACTTTCAAGCAATACATAACTACATTCCGGTATTGTAAGTCACTTGTCCAAATTGACGGCACATTCCTGTACAGAAGATACGAGAATCATTTTTTGTTAATTGTTGCACAAGATGGTAATTGAAATATTCTTGCCAATAGCTTTTGCAATAACTCCCGAAGAATCCAGAGATGACTGGGATTTCTTCTTAACTAACCTTAGAAGGCATGTTATGCCGCAACCCGATGTATGCATCATTTTCGACAGGGGCACCTAAATACATGCTGCATTTGATCGTCGTTCAAGCTTATGGAATAGTGCACACCATAGGTATTATTTACGTCATATAGGGTCCAACTACATGGGTTGATGCCATAAGGATGTAGAGCGGCAACATGTCATTAACATGGGTATGTTGTGCATTGTATTTCTTTCTTGTATAATAGTTTTAACATATACATTTGGGCCGTGTTTCTTGAATAGAATATTGATTGTCATGGATAGGGTATGAATGTAACAGCCCCTAACCCTAAACTGTAGCCAGAACAGGGTTACGGAGCATTACCGGACATATCAGACAATTTACTAATAATTCACAAATCAATAACATACATAGTATAATTTAATTATTAAGTCCCTATAATGGACCCTCGAGGTCCAAAACACGTATTAAAAGTGGAACGGAATTAGTTCGATTACTCCGAAAATTTTTCGTAATTTTTTTTTTGAAACTCAATATAACCCATTTATAAACATCTAATCTTCCCTGTAAATTTTCAAATCGCAACCAATTTGCAACCAATATAACAAACCATACATTTCCACACTCAAACATACCTAATTATGCCTACAACATTAATTTAAAATTTTATCTACTTGATCATTCAAAAATAACTTTTAATTGAACTAATAATTTCATTCATTTCCCATTTTAGTTTCATGTCACATTTTACCAAATATGCCATACTAATTCATTTCATACTTATAGCCCATATTAGACATCATTTTACAACCAAAGTTTCAAGACTTAAGTACATAATTTATACAATACCTAAGTACATGCCACTTTACTAAAAAAGAGGATTACATCACCAAATTGTCTCTCAAGTCGGGATTGATCTGGATCTTTGGACCGGAACCTTTAACTTCTCATCGACACTGTGCACGGAAACAACGTGCACATTGAGTATGCCTATACTCAGTGGTATTACCATAATTCAAACTATAATAACAAATAATAATGTATAAACATATAAATATCAAACATATAATAATTTATTAATATATACTAATTTATACTTTAACTTTCAAATTTTCAACAATAACAATTAATCAAATTGATATCACATATTATCAAACTGAATTCAATCATCTCATGAACCTTTGGTTCATGTCTTTCATTTTCAGTCTCCATTCAATTCACAATTTCAACTATCTCATTTCTTCAATAAATCAATCGATTAATTTCATTCGTTATATCATTTCATTTGCTTACCCCTATTAACAAGACTTGGACCTTGGCGGATACACGAATTCCAACCAAACACACCGAAATAATCCAACCAAACACACCAGAATAGTCCACCCAAACACACCAGAACGGCACTCAGTGCCTTTTCGGATAGTCCAAAGAAATATAGTGACTTTAGTGTCTCATCGGCCAAGCCGGAAAATCCCCAAATTCTTTCAATCCTATGGCATACCAACTATATCCGACTCAGCCCGACTAGTTAATAGGGTATTCAATTTTCATATTTCAATTCAATCACTTTATCATATTTTCCATTCAAATCATTCTCAATTTAATCACAATTCAATTCAATACAATTTTCCACTTTCCAATCAATATACTATCAAATATCTATACATAATCATACTTCATCTCAATTTCATTCATTTCAATATTGATACTTACCTTAAAATTTTACTTACCATACACATAAATTTAAATATAACATTTAATAAATAGTAGTTTGAATTATAGTAATACAAACCGTGATTTTCTAAAGTTTACTCTTCGATAATCTTCTCTTTTCCCTTTTGTGTCGATGTCTCTGGTTCTTTGCTAGCTACGAAAATTAAAATAATTTATACTATTAATACAACACTGATTTATATTAAATAATTGAATTTCTATTCAACTTCTACCTAAATTTCAATTTGATCCTAACTAAATTCACTTACTTTTCTATCTCAATTCATACCTTATTTCTACTAAATTTTCTACCAAATTCAACTTAACTATCTAATGTTCACCATAAAATCCTAATTTCAAATTTCTTTCAATTTAGTCCCTCTAACACAAAACTTATAGCTTACTTTACAATTTAATCATTTTATCAGTTCTAACTAGAAATTCTATCAATTGAACCCCTAATTCATCAATTTGTTCAACATGAATTATGTTCAAAAACCTAAAAACTTTCAAAATCTTAACATAAATTCAACAAAACTTTGTTCTAAAGCTTATAAAACATCAAAATTAAAAGAGAAGGGCTTAATTGACTTACCAAATTAAAGCTTAAAGCCTCAAACCCTAGTTTTTCCTTCTATTTTTCTTTCTTTCTTTTTCCTTCCCCTGTTTCGAATGGTCTCTGTTTCTTTTTTTCTTTTTTTCTTTTATTCTTTTACTTTATTTCTTTTATGTATTAGTTAATAAAATTAATAATAATAATAATAATAATAATACATTATAATAATATAATAATATTTAATTCATAAATATTTTTTTACTTAAATTATAAGTAATTATATATTTATTTTACAATTGTACAAATACTTTTATTACATATGTACATATTCATCACCATACACTTGTCACGATTTTAATTTATTTATCATATAAAAATATTATAATATAATTAATATACAAATATCTTTTACTTATTATTTAAGAAAATATATAAATATTTTACAAGTATATAAATACAAACATTACACATATATTTTATCATCACCATATATTTGTCACTATTTGATTTAATTTATAATATAATATCATAATTTTATTTAATATAAATAACATTATCTAATAGAATAATAATATTCATTATAATTTATTAAGATATTTATATAATTAAATCATAAAAATCTAAGATTTTTATGAAGTAATTGCCGCCTCAAATTCTTAAATAGGCTTAATTGCCTATTTGGCCCCTTTTATTTTTTATTAATCTATAGTTTAACTTTTACCCCTTATTCAATTTAATCCTTTTTTACTCTTAATTAGACTACATAGATATTTCTAGTAATTATTTACGAACCCATTTTGCTAAGACGAAGGCCCGATAATGTACTTTTCCGATGCCCGTGAATTTTGGGTTATTACAATGAACTTGTCCAACATCGACTCCATGAAATGTTGGAGAGACTACAGACTGTAAACTAACAGGGTGAGGCATACCTCGATAGGATACTCAAGGAGCAGTGGACGCAATCGTATGATAGAGGACTACGATATGGGAACATGAAAATGAACCTAGCGGAATGCATTAATTCCGTACTAAAGGGGATGCACCATTTTCTAGTAACATCGGTGGTTAAGAAAACGTATTTTCGATTAGCAACCTTATTTCCAAAGCGAGCTGAGACATATGCGAGACAGATAAAGGGCGATCGCATTTGGTGTGAGTCAGTGTTGAAAAATATTGGGGAAAATGTAAAAAGAGTGAACTCAATGTCCTCAGCGTGTCACTCACAATCAAATCTAATATTTCGGGTTACGGAGTCCCACAAACCCAACCAAGGAGTTATTGGGGGAGCGTACTGCGTAGATCTTAGATAAATAACCTGTAACTGTGGGAGATTCGAAGCACTTCGTTATCCATGCATACATGCAATTGTGGCATGTGCTTCGACACGTGTAGATTGCACGACCTATGTTAACAAAGTCTACAATCTTGAACGCACATATAATGTTTGGAAATATGAATTTCCACCTGTCCCAGATGAAAACATGTGGCCGCCTAACTCGCATACTCCTTTCGAGTTGGTATCAAATAAGAACTTGTGGCGCAAGCCAAAAGGTCGGTCGAACTTAACTCGGATACGAGGCAATATGGATATTCAGGAGCGAAGAGACACACCAAGGTTTTGCAGTTACTATAGGAACCCATGGCATAGGAAGCCAACATGTCCACACCTCCCGGGAGCATCGAGGAGAAGGGCTAATTAAAACACTAAGGGCCTGTTCTGCAGTGCTTAAAAAAAGCACTTTTGGCTCCAAAAGTACTTTTGGAAGAAAAGCTGTGCTAAACAAGCTGCTTTTGGCTGAAATTTTTAGCTTTTTCTAAAAAGGAGAAACTAAAATTTCTAGCTTTTCCTCTCCCAAAAGCACTTTTAGTGCTTAATCACTTTTTCACCCCTCCAATAATATAGTACTTTTCCTTTTTTTTTCTTGGTGCTTAATTACAAATGTGTTACAATCATTAATTAAAAATAAAAAAATATTTTTTAAAATACTAATTACAAATATTTAATGGTTATATTAAAATATTAACAACAAGTTATAATAATTTTTTTATATTTTTACTAAAATATAATAATATTAACTAATTTAAATATTATTTAAATACATATTTGTTATTTGATAATAACATGTCTAAAATGTACATTTTATTTCTCAAAAGCACTTTTTGACAGCAATGCTAAACACTCAAATTTTAAACCAAAATTTTCAAAAGCAGTTCTCCACAACACTTTTCAAAAGCATTGCCAAACTAGCCCTAACTCATTCATTGATACACACTAACTTATTCGTTTATTCATTATTATTTTTTTTGTAAATTGTAAGTTAATATTAATCATTGATGTAAGATATATTACAATACGTAAGCCAAAATTTTAATATTTTCTCGTACCTTGTCAGTAAATATTTACTTTTTGAAAATATTGTAATTAACAAATGAACGGAGAAAAACTTAAATGAAAATGTGTACAGCTTGATGAAAAAAAATGATTCGAACTCACCATACGATTTGGTACAAAGCAAACCAATTTAATAAATTTGTTTCGTAGATTGTGAATAAGTGTACATTTGGGATGTAAAAAAAAGTATACATTTGGGATGTAAAACAAAATATACAATTTGGGAAAATTTTCAAATAGCATAATCATCGACGTCCTGAATGTGTGCCACGACCGGATGGGTGTCGGGCACGCCTAGGGTTCCATCGCACTAATTGGTTGGCGACTCCTCATCGACTTCATCTTCATCTTCACGTGCACGTTGGGGTTGATCGTCCTCTTCATCTCTTTCCTCCATGGTTGACTGCGTTTGGGTCCGAGCCGCCCATTGTACATCCCCCTTGTATGAGTTGGCGATTGCGAAGATGACCCACCTCGGTAGAACAATGATTTTGGGGGTGTTTGCGACAATATCGATGGATAACTATATAGTGTCGCATGGGTCGATTGCGGATAAAAGGTGGGAATTGACGGCGATACCTGATGCGTTGGTGTTGTTGGTAACATCGGTGTGTAATATGATAGGTGGGTGACGTTTGTGCGAAATATACCCCTGGAGAAGGTGTTGATGCAAGGAATGGTTGTGTGTGTTGTGGTGATTGTGTAAAATAAACTGCGTTGGCACAAAAAATATATGAACCATATTGACCGAGAGATTGCACGCAACCAGGTCCTCATGTAGAGTTAGAGTAGATGTTGATCCCTCCGCGACATCTTCTCCCAACCTAGGATTGATGGGCCCTCGTCTTGGCCTCTTACGACAACGTTGCCTACTCCTTTCTAAAGCCGGCAGTAGATACAGCTTGCCGTTATGCCTGAATCAATCCATGTAATCCGAATATGTCATCAACTTCGGTGTGAGAAATGGTTCACGTGTTGGCAAGTAATCGTACCTATGCTACCAAATTTCGATATACTTATTGTGGAATGTTGGCTAATCTTTCTCGAGTCTGCCCCGCAAGTCGATATTGTGCAAGTCATCGAACTTTTGGGGTGGAGGTGAAATATGTTGCGTACACCTGAACTGTCGCATCACTCGGTCGAATTTGTGCATCTCGACCATTGCAAAAACGATCAATGGCACTTTGACGTGCTAGATGTTGCAATTGGTCAAAAATTTGGCCGGGATGCATTCTTGAATCCTCGGATCCGCATATGGAATCCATACAAACTGCAGTACGAATTTATAAATTTTAGCACGTGCCTAATATTTAATTTCAAATGTTAGAATAAAAAACCGATAACTTTGAAATTCATAAACTAGCCTCCTCTTCAGTTTGTTGATCTAAAGCTAGTCGGATATCCTCGAAGTCGGTTAGTTTACCGTTGTGTCTCGCGGGGTTGTTCCACCTATTCAAATAATATGTTATTTCAAAATTACAACAATGAAAAATTAAAACGATAATGATGTTATCAAATGAATTTTACCATATTACGAGTGAGAATTCATAAGGGAGGTCCACTTAGCAGCCGACGTAAAAATGGTAGTCGATACCATGCCCACGATTGAAGAAGGAGCATCCATCGATTTTAACTTTTTCTGGTTTCGTTGCTCGACACATTTCTCGGTACAATGTTGCGAGCACCGCTGATCCCCAACTAAGTTGTCTCTCTTCTTTCAAGTCGGTTAGTACTTATAGCCACCTTAAATGTACCAGATTTTGATATTTATCTGGCATTAGCAGAGCCCTGGTCAACCTCAAGATAAATGTGCATGCGAATTGTTCTTTTTCAACGTCAATTGCGGAAGCCTCGGTAGTTTTAAAGTTTTCCTCCAACCATCTCATCTTGATCCGACTACCCCTAAACTTGTTTGACACCTTCCCTAATAGTTGCTCCAATGTTACACTCCAATCGGCACTAATCACTGGCTCCGTAATGACTTCCTCATCGACCGGTAGACCGAGTTGTAAACTAACGTCCTCGAATGTAATTGTACACTCACCGTAGGGAAGATGGAATGTGTGTGTCTCCGGTCTCCATCTTTCGACCAAAGCACTGATAAGTGGGTGATCCAATTTAGTCTCCCTGAGCATGGAAGCCACGTATAAAAATCTTGTATCTCGTAAGTGTCCATAAATGAAATCTGATGCACCTTCACTTAAATGTTTATGTACGTCTCCAAAATCTGATTTTCGAGTTAAGTATATAAACATAAAAACTTAATAATGTTAACAATTAACTATTTAACATTAAATAATTTAATAATAATGTTAACAACATAATAATGAAATAATTAAAATTTAATAATTTAATAATATTTTCTTACCATTTGTAATTGAATCCCGGAGATGTGCTTATTATCCAAACGAATAAGCTGATTTGCCATCTTACAAATTATAAAGAATAAAATAAAATCGAAGGATTCAGAAAACAATTAAAAAAATAATTTAGAATCTAGAATAAAAAATCGAGAATTAATAATTGAGAATAAAATTGAAAAGAATGAAGTTTGGAGGGGTTTATATAGGAATAATATGGTTGTTGGTATTCTATAGCCATAGGAATTATGACCATTGGGGGAATTATTACCATTGGCTAGAAAACATGTCCTATAGAACTTTAATTAGTTTCTCTAAAAACGACGTAGATCAATAAATTTCAAAATTTTTAACCTAATTTCTCAAATTTCTTTTAGCATATTCAAATAAATCAACCTTTAATTAGTTTATAATTAATTAAGCTTAATTAACAAATTTGGTGGGTGATAGTTGTGTTTGACATATTTAGAAGGGTCTAATTGCTCAATTGGTCCTTCAATTAATTAAAAATTCATAGTAATTAATTTTTATTATTTTTATAGTTTAGTCTTTATAGTTTAATTAACTATTCAATTGACAAAATTAAAGGACCAAATTTTAATATATTTTTGTACTAACTTCATAAATATTAAATATTAATATTTACAGACTCGAACATCGAAAATGTGGTTCTTCAACCATTATTTCCGACATCACTAAAGAACGGATTATTACATATTGATAGTTGAGTTCAATTGGTATTAAAATCGAAAGTTGGTACGTTGAGTGTACGATTTCTGTATAACATAACTTCACTTACAATAATAGAATTCATAACCTAATAAAAGGTAAATGATGTCCTTTCATTGGCATTAATGATAGATAATAAAGGGTAAATGATGTCTTTTCATTGGCATTACATTATAGATAAAAAAGTAACGTGACCAAATATCATTTGTTTTAAGATGAATTATTTAGTTATTATTTGTTAGTAATTGATTATTCATAAAGAAAGATGTAAAGATTACTGTGATATAAAATACAATTATATTGGGAGAACGGTTTATGTATATCTTATGAGGGTAATACATATGATAAAGTTATTAGACGAGAACTCAATAAAGTAGTTTTCGTATTGATATATAATTATATTGTATACACAAATAATTATATTTGTTTCATATAAAAATAGTTAAATAAAAATAAAAATTTTAGGTTGTAGTAATTTTGTGGGGGAATTTAGAGATGGGAGAAAAGTGAAAAATTGAAGGCTTAAAAATCTGGGAAGTCCAATTCAAAGGCAGACAGAAGTGGGGAAGTAGGAAGACAAGTGAGACAGAAATTGAATTTGTGTTTTATGTAAAAGGGTAGCTTTCTTCTTCCTAATTAACCCACACTCATAAATGAAATGAAATTAAACTGTTTAGTTGTTTTCTTAGATTAGATGAAGAGCCACAACATGCTCTTCCTCTTGCGCTTTCAATATCCATGTCCATCTCCTTCTCCGTTTGCATTTGGGTGCACCCGACCTAAACCATATCGTTTCCCACAGCTCTCCTTCTCCACTCCGCGCCGCCCTCGCCGTTCCCGCTCTTCCCGCTCCCCTTGGAACCACAGCCACAACAGCCATAGCCTTAGCCTTAAACCGACCATCGATTTCGAGTCCTCCGCCGATAACCCCAATCTCAAATTGCTCCTCCACTTTGACCCAATCTCACCCCTCTCTTCCTTCGACCGCTTCGTCTCTTTGTCCTCTGATGCTTTCCAAGACCTCCTGCATTCGGTTCATATCGATACCCAGACTCGCACCTTTCGTTTCTCCTGCCGCAAGTCCACCCTTCAGTTCCTTGCTGGTTTCCTCGTTTGCGGCTTCCTCGTTGCTTTTGCTTTCAGGGTTTGCTTCAAGCTCGGTTTGGCCTTTAAGGCTCGGTTTTCGCCTAAACAGAAGGTTATTGTCCGGAGGGATCGGAGTCTCGGTGGCAAAGAGGTCATTGTTGGGACAACCAGAGACCACCATCACCCCCGTACTAATTCCAGTGCTTTAGACAATCCCTTATCCTTATCCGCCACGCCTCCAAATCTTGCCAATAAGACCCATTATCCACGTCTCCATGTTCGTCACGAGTTGCCCAAATGGTGGCCTCAACAGCTTCCTCAGCGTAACACTGCTTCCGTCTTTGATTCCGAGTATTACCAGACGAAGGCCAATAGATTAATCAAAGGTTCATTCTTTGTTACTAATACTATTAGCTAATTTTATATGATGCTGAACTTTGTTCCCCATGGATTGTAGGTAAACATTGCTCATTTTTTCGTTTCAATATTCACTTCTTGTTATACACTTAAATACTCATGCTTGGCATCTTTGAGTGCAACTTATCAACTTTATTTCCAGCAATCATCGACAATAGATTGGGTGGAAAAGACTTTGCCGAGGAGGATATAATTCAAGTCAGTACCTTTTTAACCTATTTATTTGCTTGCTTCCCGCATTCCTATATGCATGCAAACATATAAATGGTGATTCTGTTTATGATCATTATAGGCGCTTACTTTGTTTTACCCTGTATCTGGTGACAATTTCTTTCTTATGAATTAGAATGGGAGATATTAATGTTGTTCTTTCGAGCTTGGATAAAATTCCCAAAGTGCTTTCTAATGGATTTAATGGTCTAGTGCAATTTCACTTCCTTTGCTGGATTAGCTGATTCTTGAACAATGTTGCTGTCCTTTCTTTTTGCCTGTATGTGTGAGCAGTTGCGTCAAATATGCAGGGCATCCGGTGTGCGTGTCTCCATTGACACAACAAACACAAGGGATTCATTATATCGTGCAGCGGTTGAATTGGTTTTAAATGTTTGCTGTAGGTATGGACTTTTTTATGTTGTTTCGATGCATGATACTTTGTCTTGTAACTTAATGTTTTGCTTGACTTAGTTATTTTTGTCCTACTACTGTTTCGGTTAACCAGTAACATGCTTAGAGATTATGCAGGGCATCAATCAACTCTACAAATGTTCAGATTGATGGTGAAGATGCTCGAGAATTCCTTGCTGGGCTAGCTGAAAATATTGGACTTGACAGTATCCGTGCTTCTAGAATGGTATCTGCTGGTGTTGCTGCAAGAACACGTTTTTGTTTTCTGCAGGCTTGGGTAATTTTTCATATCCTTGTTCTTAAACGTGCTGGCTTTTGCACATGTAGATTATTTTCACTCCTACTTTCATTGGAATTTTCTTAAGATAAGATATACCTGGTTAATCTCATGAACTGAGAAGGGAAAAAAAAGCACCAGCGACTTCGTTGAAATATTTTGGTTAGCACAGGCAGCAGTATGGATTGTTGCGTTTAGAGTCCTGTTCTGTTTTCCAGAAGACTGTTTTGCATAATCTATCATCTAAGCTCCCAGCACTAGGCCTTAGGGGATTTATATGATACTTAAGTTGTGGTATCACTGTATTAGTTATCTTAAACTTTTTTATTAGTATTATTACTGCTCGATATGGGGTTCCTATCTCTTTCTCTCTCTCTATCGTGTTTATATAACTTTGCAGAAGCAGTATCGTGTTTCATAGTACCATTTGGTTGCAGGCTTTTGAAATGCAAGGTAAACATACAGAAGCAGTATCGGAACTGTCAAAGATATGTCTCATACACGGCATCTTTCCTCCTGGAAAGTCATCTGTATGTTTCCTTTTTTTTTCTCCAAAAGTTGATAACTGTTAGTTTTTCGTTTTGTTTGCATTTAAGTTATGAAAATTGTTTATGGTGTACTTCCCTGAAGTGGCATTTTGTGGGGCATTTTCTTTTTCTCGAAGATTGCTGCTAACTCTAATGTCTAGTCTAATATTTAGTCATACAAATTAGTATATGAAACTAAAGTAGATTTCACTTCAGTTTCAGTTCAAATGAAATAATTTATTAGGCTTATAAATTTGTTTACATTTTGGACAGCCTGAGATGGAGATGGTTGCAAGAGGATTGGAGAAAATTTTGAAGGTGGAACAAAGGGAATTATTGATGGCAATGGTGGTAGGGAATTGTAATTGTAGTGAAGAAATTCGTACAAGTGCGGCTGAGGCTCTGGGTTTGATATGTTAAGACATATTTCTCTTCTATTATGTTTGCCAAACCCCACAATTCAATTTCTCTAACTTGTATTCTTTCTTTTGCTTCAAAATTAATAATAATTATCTCATCAACGTCAATTATTTGTTTTGGTTTCATTATAATTTTAATTTATTCAGTTTTATTTTTATAATATAAAAACAAATAATTTATATAATTTATTAAGAACTCTTAAAAATTAGGCTTAACTCACAAATTTGTACTTTAATTATACCCTTTTTCCCGTATTAGTACCTAAATTATTTTTACTTTTTTTCCCAAGTGTACTTTATTAGTTAAATTATTAAATCTATTTTTAGGAAAGGTTTAACCCATAAATTGGTGCCTATATTATGCATTTTTTCTCATTTTGATACTTAAATATTTTTTGGTTACATGTGATACTTCAACTATTATTTTGGTGCCCATTTTACAAAAAAATGATATATTTGTTAAAAATATTTAAGCCAATAATAATTTGTCATGTGATATAAACTTAAAAAATATTTTTTTAATTATTTTGTTTTGTTTTTAAATTATTTCTTTCTCTGTTTTTTTTTTCCATTTTCCATTTTTTTTCTTTTTTTTTTTTTATAACGTATGGCATTACCGATGATGTTCGAAATTCGTCTCTTGAAGTCGAGATGTTGGCTATTAATTTTGTTGATTAAGACTAGACCTAGATAGAAGTTAAATTGATAGACTCACAAATCGATATGAATTGATTGAATCAAACAAAAATAAAACAATTGAACGGATTTTCTCTATTTTTTATTTTATTTTTTTTATGAATTTTTAATAATATTTAATGGTTTAACCAATTTGAGCATTAATTTAGTTCTAAAGAAAGAAACTGAACAATATATAATAATAATAATAAAAACAATGTCTCCTTTTATCTTTTTTGCTACATGTCAATTTTTTTATTGGTTTATCTTTTTTAAAAAATTGCTTAATAATTGAATTAAGGGGAAAAAATTAGGTTAGGTATCACTTATAATCAAAAAACTATTTAGATAAATGAAAAAAAATGTATAGTTTAGGTATTAATCTATGGGTTAAGTTTCTTAATGACAAAAAAAAAGGTTTCAATACCAATAAGAAAAAAGCATGTATAATTTTAAATACCAATTTGTACGTTAAGCATAAAAAATATTTTTTAAAATTTTTAAAAATTAATTAATTTGAACTGCTAAAATTCAGTTAGGTTTAGTTTCAATTCGGGAAAATTTCAGGGTAACTCTAATTTGATTTAGGGTTTAGGGTAGTACTAAGTCTCACCTCAAATCAATCAAAATACCCCCAAGCTTCAAATTAATTATTCAATTAATTAATTCATAGTTCCAATTAAGCTGATTGCAAGGCCAGGCTGCCCAATGGGCCAACACCGCCACAGGCTCAGGCAAGGCAACTTAATTCTAATATTACTATATACTAATACTAGTATTATAATAATGCCATTATATGGCCGGGCCATGGTGGGCTTCCGTAGAAGAAAGAACTACAAACAACTTGTGGGCTGAACAACACCCGAAATAGTCCCAGCAGCATGTTTGCATGAAGCTTCAGCTACCTCATTCTTATACGTAAGTTTCACCTCTTCCAATCGTATCCCACTGCATGGATGTTTAGCACTGCAATCGAATTTCACTGCAACTTGTGTCGCCGATGTTCCATGTATGTCCTGGTATCTTACATTACTTACCTTAACTCCCGATACCTGTCCAAAATTCGCCAAAAAACCATTCACATCTTATGCCCCTATTGGATATAGACAATACCAAATGTTTCAAATTAAGGTTTGACGTACCTGATCAGGACAATTTTTGTTGCCAGGGCAGTAGTTTTGGTCAATCACAATGGGGTTTTCAACATTCTTCATAACGATATGTTGGAATACAATATTCCGTGCAAAACCACTGCTGGGTCTTGCCCATGACTTTATCCTCACCCCATTTTGGGTACCCATGAATTTGGCTGTTTTCACCGTCACATTCTGCACTCCTGCTTCATTTTGGTCCTTCCCCAAACTCCCAATGCTGCATAATATTATGTCAATATATATATGTACATGCATAATTGATGATGGTGATTGTGGTGGTGGTGGTGATTGGTTTTACCTGATACCGTGACCGGGGCCACATGTTATCTTCTCGATCCAGAGATTAGTTGCACCGGGGCCAATCGAGATGCAATCGTCACCGGTTTGAATATTGGAGTTGAGGATGGTGACGCCGCTCGATAGTTGTACGTGAATACCGTCGGTGTTGGGGCTGTTACCGGAAGCAATGACGGTCACTCCTTGCATTTTCACATTGTGGCAGCCGTTGATTACGATGTGGAACATCTGGCTGTTTAGTGATGTTAATCTGTCGACGACCACGTTCTTGGAATTGCTAAAGCTTAATGTCTGCATTCACATGTAACCAAAGAGAAAATAATTAAAATAATGTTCCCTACTTGAAGCTATATTGTTTATATTAAAGAAAGAATGACTAGGAAAGCTTAAACACTCGTTTATTAATTAACCAGTCCGAAGAAGGTCTGCAAAAGTAACGCCTATATATATTTTTTATGGTCAAATTTAGGTTTTGGTTCTTCTAATAGGTTCGAAATTATAATTTAGTCCCTATACTTCTTATCTTACTTTTATAATCGCATTAATTAGTCCTAATGCAAATACTATTATGGTTAAAATTCTGACGTGAATTCCTTGTAGTATCCCTTCAGAAAAGATTATCAAATGAGTTAACTGAAATGTCAAATTAAAGTATGGACTAAAATTCAAATTTAACCATAGTAGAGGGACCAAAACCAGGATTTGGCCTTTTTTTTTTGTTGAAACTAGTTAAAAAGCCTTTTCCCTTTCACAAGTCTGAAGCAAGTAAATGCAACGGTACTCCATTCAAAAGTACTTACCGTGGCACCACTGGGGCAAGCCTTGCCGGAATTCTTACAAGCCCACAAGCCAGTACCCTTGGCATCAAGTTTTCCACCATAAATGGAAACACCATCAACATACTGAAATGAAATCCAGTTATCGGCCTTTCCAATGATCCGATAATCCACGGGAGCCACGAGGGTGCCGTCGATTCGAAACGAGATAGCGTTGTTGTTGCATTTGCCACGAAAGTTGACACTCCGCAGCAAAAACCTCCCTTTCGGTACGTAGATGGTGGCAGGGTTGGTGGAGGCACAAGCCCGGGTCCATGCAGATAGGAAGGCATTGGTGGAGTCGGTAGTGCCGTCGGGTTTGGCACCGAAACTCAAGACGTTGAGATTGAGCAGTGCAGCTAAGGATGAGTTAAAGGAGAGGAAGAGAATCAGTGGTAGGAAAAGATGTGGAAGAGTGGCCATCGTGGACGGAGGAAGGAAGGAAGGTGATGGAGTGGTGGTGGGAGTTGAAACGGTTTGAGAGGAGAGTACGAGACCCGAGGGTATTTATATATGTCTGCTTCTCTTTATAATATTACTTTGTAATTAAATGTTGTGCTGGATTAAATTTAATTAATAAGTAGAATTAAAAGTAAGCAAGCTGCGCCGGAATGTATTTTAACAGTTTTTTTTTTTTTTAAAAAAAAGAATATATATATATAAGTGTCCTTAGTTTTTAAAAATATATATTACAAGTTTAGATTTTTTTTTTTAAATTTAGAATTTAATTTCTTTATTTTTTAGATTTTAAATTTTAGGTCCAATTGTTAATATTGTTTAAATTGTCTTATTAAATTCAAGTTCATTATAAAATTAATTTTTAGTTACATTGCTATCAAGTACATTTTTTTTTATCTCAAAATATCGTACCAATCAATTTAACAAAAAAAAATACCGTTAACAATTAAACTTGAATTCTGAAATTTGAAAAGCTGAGGAAATAAAATTCCTAAAAACAAAAGTACAAGACCTAAAATTTAAATTTATCAAGAGTATAGGGACCTAGCATATTTTAACTTTTTTATAGGGTTGGGGATGGAATGATAGGGTTTAAACCCATGTCAAACTAGTGTCTAACATGATTGGTTTGATTGAACCAACTAGGGTATCCGTCCAGAGAAAGACATTAGATTAGTTGACTCAAAAATCAATACAAATTGGTTGAACCGAATTAAAAATGGATTGAATTGAATTTTTTAATATTTTTATAAATATTTTAATAATATATTTAATTAAATCGACGAACCAATCCAATTCTAAAAACCTTGGTATCAAATATAAATTTTAACCACAATTCTATACAAATAAATTTTTTCATTAATTTCCTTAAACAAATAAAGGGTGATATGGTTGTACACTTTGATTTTTTGTATGCAGTGTACCAATTTACACATCTTTTCTCTTCTGTTTTGCCTTTTTTAAATGTTTAAAAGAAATTATTCAATTGTACAAAAATATCAAATTGAATGTATCACGTTATCATATATTTTAAAAATAAACAATATTATCGACTGAGTTTTAGTTCGATTGGTATTGATATTGTTATCAGTACAAGAGGATATGGGTTTGAATGTGTTAAAACGCCTTATCCTACTATTCAGGGGCGAAGCCAGGGGGGCTGGCATGGGCCCCGACCCCCCTTAAAATGTAAAATTGCTATTTAGACCCTTAATTTTTTTTTTAAAAATTAAATTAGTAAAGGTAAAATTACATTTTGGCCCCCCTAAAATTATAAAAAATTCGATTTAATCATTTACAAATTATAAAGATATAAACTATAAAAAATTAAAATTTCATCCGGCCCCCCTAAAAAATTGTTCTGGCTTCGCCCCTGCTGCTATTTAAGGGTAGGAGAGGAACTATGGATAGTTTTTATTTTTTTAGATATTGTATTAAAAAGAACTTTATATGATAAGAACCTATAATGGCTAAAGGATATAATATATTTTTAGTCCCTTTAAAACTTAATTATTTCATTTAATCCTTTTTAGCTCTTTAATTATATAAAAAATAATTATATTTTGGCTCTCTTTAAACTAATAACTCAATTTCAACAATTTTAACATAATCCCTTCAAAATTTAAAATAAAGAAAATAAATCATAAACCAAATATAAAAAATTAACCTGTAGTGGGCGACCAACCCATTAGTGTGGTTTTGTATTGTTTGATGAGATGTAAATGATTATCCAGTAAAAAATAATTATTAGTAATTTAGGAATGCTAAATTAGTTAAGCTCTAGTGCCCACCTTTCCGTAGTATGATATGAATGCATCTTTGACTTTAAATGTTTTGGAATCCACACTGTTGTAGTTTTGTATATTTGAGATTTATTGATTTTATTTTTTTTTAGAAAATTAATATTCACTTTTTTACGGATTCTAAAGTGTTCATTAAAAAAATATTTTCTTGATAACCATGTAACAAAAACAAATGATGTTGTAATGAATTTGAATTTAATAGAAGAATTTTAATCTTTAATATGAAACCGAACTTACATTTTTAAACTTGAAAAAGTAAAATAATTAAATTCCTTGAAATAAAAAAAAAATTAAATTTCAAACGAGCATATTTTAATCTAACAAAACTAATTTAATGCACTCTTTTTTTTTCTTCATTTTTTTAGTACAAAAGAGAAGGAAAAATTATCTAGCTTAACTGGAGTTCTCCATTGCCACAAGTGTTTCCTTGTAGAGGACAAATAATACTTGGTGGAGGAGACAACAATAGTAACAAACCAACTTCCTGTGCCCAAGCAAGATTAGTGAGATAACCCGCACACCTATTATCCTCTGTGAAAATGTCTAATGTCAATAATCTAACCTTCACCAATCATGTCATTGGCTCCTTGCAATCCCACACTAAGAAACTAGACGAATGAGACTTGTCAAATAGATCATTAAGAAACTTAGTTGTCATCGGTGAATTTAGTTCAGCAGTTGGTTGCAAATGCTGAGATTTAAATTGAAAAATATATTAACAACTTATTTATTCATAACATTGGTTGAAGAAAATTAAAAAAAAAATGTAATAAATCAAGTCTCGAGACAAGAAAAAAATTACTGTGATTTAAATTCCACATTTAATATCATTTTTTAATCTATAGATGTTAGATTGAGTGATAAAAAATTCGATATCTTTCAAATTTGAGTTTATATAAATAAGAAGAATAGAGCTTTAATTAATATATCTATAATATATACATTACGTATTAACAAATACAAACATACTACTTAATATATAAAGAAGTTTAATTAATTGAATTAGGAGAGAAGCAAAGCCATAGTAGCTAACGTTTTTAGACCTTATGTGCGCTTCATTTCATCACAATTTCTTTAAATATTTATATTGAAAAATTAATGGTATGTTTAATTTGGTAAAATAGAAATTGTCTTTGAAATTTTAAAATTATTAAAAAAAAAACATTTTTAGTTAAATAATTAAAATTGATTTTTTTAAAATGAAAAATAAGTGAAAATAGAAAACAAAAAAGTTGAAAAGCCTTCTATTTTTTTAGAAACATAGAAATTTTAATTTTAAAGTCCATCTATTATAATATTTTTTATATTTTTTATTATAAGAAAATAGGTATTAAGCGTGTTTTCATATTGTTATTTTTTTAAATAAATTTTTGTTTTCATTTAACAAAATTTATTTTTTATTTCAAAATAAAAAAATTAAAACTAAACGGAGCTTAAAATTA
This sequence comes from Gossypium sturtianum, assembly GCA_025698515.1. Taxonomy (NCBI): domain Eukaryota; kingdom Viridiplantae; phylum Streptophyta; class Magnoliopsida; order Malvales; family Malvaceae; genus Gossypium; species Gossypium sturtianum. The sequence continues at coordinate 13,960,663 of CM046946.1, read as the reverse complement.
TTTATTTATTTCAAATTTAGGTTGGATGAAAAATGAGGATAAAAAACCTGTTTTTTTTTTTTAAATATAAAAAACATATGTTATTTCAGTTATTAAGGAATATAGACTTATCTATACTACTTATAGAATCTCTTACTGTATTAGAGTTACCAAATTTAATTCGGAAAATTTAAAAAAAGAAGAAGGATAAACTAAAATAATAGTTTAACTAAATGCATATACCTCACCAGTAAAAAATAAAAATATTTGACTTTAATGAGATCCGAACCCATATGAAACATTATCAGTTGGCTGATAAATTCTTAGTACAAAGCAAGAAAAATAACATAGTATTAAGGACATGAAAAAATAATATAGGTCTTTTTCCAGCTTATAATATAAAATTTTGACTTCAAACAAATATAATTTCTTACTTATAGTGTGGATGTCGTTATATTATAGATTTATTTGGAGTAATAATTAAAAACTATCTAACTTTTTAATGACATTAAATCAAACCCTGTTATATTAATCCCCTCATTAATATTATATTGATATAAATATATCTAGAATTAATAAAGTAGATTACATTAGCTAAGTAATATATATCATTAATTAATTTTAAAAATAGGATTCCAGTAAGTGCCAATGGTCCACATATTAAAATTGGTTAGGTCCCATTAAGAGTGAGTTTTTATCGAATCGAGTGAATTTTTTTTGAGTTGAAGAGTCTCATTTTATCATTCTAACTCAATTTGAATTTATTTTTTTTAAATCGAGTCAAGCGAAATTGTTTGAGTTAAATTAAAATCTTAAACATTTCAAAATAAAATCTTGTTACAATATAACTAATTACATGCTAGGGCATATAAATTTGAAACCATATATATTTAAAAACTTTTCCAAAGCAAAATATAATAAACTTGAATTGTTAATTTATTTATTTAAATCCCAAAATTATTATTTTAATTTTTTTAAGAATTTTTAATTTTTATAATTTTTAAAACATATAAATTTTGGAATTTTATAAATATTATGAATTTTAAAAACTATTTTGAATTATTTTATATTTTTTGTTGAGACAGACCAATTTGCTCATTTTCAAAATTGACAAGGATCAAAGGGGTATTTACACCAATTTGTTATTCGAGTTATTTGAATTGAAAAATTCAACTCGACTCAAACTTGAATTATTTATCTGAAAAACCCGAATAACTCAATTTAATTAACTCGAAATTTGAATTGAATCTTTGTTTTGCTTGTCCCTACCCCATGTTCCTGCATTCCTATGTTCATGATATGATTTTGCTTTTGTTTCTAACTTTTTTCCCCTAACATACCAAAATTAAAAGGTTTAATTATTCAATCAATTCCTACATTTTCTGGGCGTTGGAAATTGAGCTCATTTAATTTTGAATTTATCTTTTTTTATTATTATTATTTAAGATTTAAAATTTAATTGACTTTGTTAATGGTTTTCTTTAAATTTGAATATATGGTGTATTAATATTCAAATGTTTGATTTAAAAATTAAAATTTAATAAAAAACACATATTCAATTTTATTATAAAATTATATTAACAATGTTATCAATTAGACTTTAAACAGAGCTAAGTTTTAAGATTACAAAGAATTTGATAGCAGAATTAGAGGAAATTGAAAATTAAACTTGAAAATGGAGCATTATTGTATCATATCTTTTGTTGTTGCTGAGAAGAAACATTACATTATAATTATTTAATTTTATAAGTTGTAGCAATATTTCCCCCCTTAAAAATTGGTGGAAGGGCTACGTGCATGGGGAGCGTGAAATAAGAACGGAGACAAATTCGGCACTTTTTAAGTTAATTAAATTAATTAATCAAATGTGCCCAACCTAAATATATACTCTCTCACATTTTGTTCTCTCAACATCAATTTCGCCATGATTCAATGAACCATATATATGGATATATATATATATATATATATTTCATGTATAATTATATACGTAAATTTTAATTTGGTGCAATTATATACGTGAAACTCTAATCGTGATTTAAATATATACTCGAAACTTTAATATTGATTTAATCATACACATTTATTTTTATATTGAATAAATATAATTATTTATGCAGGTAATATATAAACATAAAATGATGTTATATCAATAATTGAGTTAATAAGTTACAAGAATCGGATCAAATTAAAAATTCATGTATACAATTGCACATTAGATCATAGTTCATGTATAATTTCAATATCTAGATTTTAGATTATAGAATATTAATTATTAGTTTAGATTTGTTTTTACGAATGATGTTGCATTTTAATTATGAATGTATCCATTTTGTACACTATAATGATTGATTCAGTCGTACTTATCATGTTATCCCATTAATTAACAGGCTGAGGAAAAGTCATCGTTTGTGAAATATGAATGGAATTATATTGCATGTTTGGTCAGCCTTAATTAATATAAATTATTCAACCAGAACATGCATGCATGCATGCACTATCTAATTAGTTGATCAATAAATATTTTATCAACAAAGTAAAGATTAAAAGCTAATATTCTATAAAGTTGGTGCATTTTTTGATTAACGTACAGCTAGGGTATTATATATATATATATATATATATATGAGTTAAGAAAGAAAAATTAATAATAAGCCTCAAATTAGTCAAGGTAGTGATCCGCTGATCATTCATGTGGTACGCCGCATGCAATGCAGTTTCCCATGTTCAAATCATTTGTGATGTTTTTAATTAGAAAGCCTTGTTTTCTTAAAAAATTAAATAAAAATAGAAACCCTTGTTTTAATATTATCAGATTATTTGTCATTTAATACGTGGGTGAAAGATAAAAATATTATAATCTAATTTCTAAAATTAGAGAAATAACATCTCTAGGAGCAGCGGTATCATGTTTTTAAGTGGTTTCTTTTATAAGATTTTATGGAAATTATTAAAATATATAAATATCTAAAATTTGTGGTTTGTTAAAAAAAATCTTCAAGTTATTATATTAACTAGATTATAGCACATTAAATTATGTGGGTGAACAAAAATTTAAGCAAACAATATATTTATTCATTGAAACGGTAAAGTTAACAATTTGAAAATAATATTGTTTTAATTATGAGGTATGGTGTGGTGTTTGGTCACTTCATCCATTAACTGTGTGATTGCGGATTCAATCTCTGCTTTTAAGAATGATGCACATTTCATGGCTAGTCGTTTATCTCTTCTGAGAGCACTTGCGGTGAGGGGATTAATCACTGCTACCGATGATGAATACTTTGGTTATGACAAAAAAAAATAATGTTTTAGATTCAAACTAGATTGGATACCCATTCGATGCATGGGCTGATTATATGTATCAATCAAAATAATATTTACTCATTTTTTATTTTATAATGATGTTTTAAATAGATATTGGTTTTAATTTTTTTTTAAAATCAAAATGTTTATATAAATAATATATAAAATGCTTACATTTTATTTCAAATATAATTATTTGTCTAATGTTTTAAACACATTATATATATCTTTTAAAATTTAAATTAGCTTTTTGAAAAATAATATTTTATTGAAAAAAATTATAAATATAAATAGTTTAAAATAATTTGAAAATATCATGCTAATAGTTTTAAATTTTTATACATTTTTAATTAAAAACTTGTAGTGTGTTTTTAACATATTTTAATCATTTTAAACATTTAAGTAAAATTTCTAATAATTTCAAAATAAAAATAATATTAAAAAATTAAATAAATAAAATAATGGAGTGGGGGGCAAGTTAATTACGAAAATAAGGTGTTTATTATAGTGTCATGCGGTGCTACCTGACACATTGGTGACACCAACCCACTTTTTCTCCAATCATCGGGCAACCATGACGTTTTTAAAAAAATAAAATTTTATTGATGCTGCCACTATATCGGGTGGAACCAGTATGTATTTCTAAACATACTCGTGAAAATATAGATATATACGGTGGGAGAAAAAACAAAAAAATATATATTATTGGTGTTGGCGATGTGCTAGGCTGTGCCACTTGATTTTTTTTAAATAAGGGCAGTAAAATAAAGCTGAAATGAAAAAAAAATATTTCATTGGTGTCGCTAGTGTGTCAGGTGACATCGCTTGAATATTAAAAAAAATTGGTTGTTAGAAAAAAAAAACTAAAGTGAAAAAGAAAAAGTAATTGAAATCATATGGCGCCGCCGACATGTCAGGAGGCATTGATTTGAAAATTCGAGTCTTGCAACACTGTCAGGCGACACTGCTCCCCTATAAAAACCTCTATCCCCTGGCCAAAATATTGTTTCCATCTATTTAAGAGGGAAAAAAAGAGAGAGAAAATAGTGTTTAGCAAAAAGGGATATAACAGGAAAAAAAAAAGAGAAAATTTTATTTAGCAATACGGGAGAGAAAAAAATTGGTTTAATAAACTGGGAAAGAAAAAAAGAGCTCTTAAAAATAAAAATTCAAGATCAATATATTTGTTTTTCATTTTAAACTTCAAAAATCAAGTTCGAGTTTATAAGGTTAGTTTGTAATTGTTTTTATGTAATTTTATTTTATTTTATTTTAGATTGATAATTAGTAATATGAGATGGAAATTATATTGTTTGATAAAAAGTATTTTTGTTGCTATAAAATGGTATGAATTGTTTTAGTAGGAACTAATTTTTTTTTAAAATATTTATTTTACAGATTTAGTATCGAAGATGAATAACCAATTCTTCGTATATGTTCATTTCGATAAGGTATTTTTACAAACAACAGTTGGTTGTATAATTGCATATTGCCATCAAATAGGAATGATGTTTAACAACAATGTCAAAGTCGATGATATGAAACAAAAGATTAGTGCGAAAATTGTTTGATGTTGTGGGGGGAGGATGGATGTCTAGGTTATTCTACAAATTTCTAGTTTTGTCAAATTCATGCAAATATAAGGAGATGGAACTTGTGGATGATGATGATGTGGAGACTATGATCGCACTTTATTACTCACCCGAGAATGTTGAACCAATTGAGTTGTTCATTGAGTTAGCATATGTTGAGTCGGTTCAAAATGTCACTCCATTAAATCAACAATATGGAGTTCAAGACTCATATACGGAGGTACCAAGAGTGTATGTTGATAGGCGATCGTCTGTACATGAGTTTGACTTTGATCTAAATATTGGGTAGGTAGAACCGTGCGATTATAGAGTGACATCGACATAGGTCGGGAATTCACACAATGCTTCGACTATGTATAAAAATTCTAATCCAGGTTCCCCTTCACAAATACATCCATTGGTGATTGGTATCGATGTGAATAAGGGCCCGACAACAATGGTGGTTTTGATCATCAAGGTGAAGATTTTAGTAACCTTGATCTTAATGAGGTCTCGAATTATATCAACGATGAAGGTGATGATGATAATGTATATGCCCCTTCGCTCAGGAACTCGAATCGCGGTATTGTAATACACAATGACCTTGGGGCCCACATGTTGAGCGTAAACTCTAATGATGTGTATGCATCTGAGTTCTCTGAATACCCTGATATAATACCTTCTAACAGATTGGCAGCAGATTCCAAATCAAAAGAGTTGTTCGTAGGTCAACAATTCGCAAACAATGAAGAATGAGTATTTACCATCAAGCAGTATAGTATGAATGTTACATCCGAAAATGTTAAAAGTTTGGTATAACGGAGATTATGAGTATTTAATTAGAAAATTTTCTGTTTAACTGGATCCTAGTGTAATTATGAGAATCTTGTTGTCTGATTGGTAAATAACTAGAAATTAGGTTTAGTCACGTTACATTAGAACTAGGGGTTTCTTTTAGGGGAAACATTATGATTAAGGGTATTAATAGTACTGGCATACTTGGGATTAAGGGAAGCAGTGGTCGAAAGATTATATAATGGGAGGATTTTTTCATTTTGGGATTCATTTTCTTTCTTTCATCTTCTTCTCTAGTTCATTCTATAAGAAAGGAAATTAAGAAGCGATTTGCATAAAGGGAAGAATTTAGAGTGTTAGCATAAATAATTGAGAACTTAAAAATTTGGTAATCTTTCTAATTCTTACGTACCTTTCAATTTAAGAAAAAAGGAATGAAAGTATGAGGTTTCAGCATAATTTATTTTGAATTGTGATGATTTAAGTCGTAGCTAACATTTATAACTCCTCTATATGAATGAATTAAGGTTTTCTTACCTATGTACCCCTTCGTTTTGATATTTATAAGGTTGATATGCTTAGCTAACCAAAAAAGAGGCTGCCCAAGTGATAAAAGGAAAGCTAAGCAGGTGTAAGTTATGTCAACACCAGGTATTTTGTTGGTGAGTTTCTAAACTCGAACTCTTTGTGGTTGTTTTATATATATAAGTATTGTGTTACTATGTTGTGTTTGACTTCATCTTCTACTGATTGTGAGTTGAATTATCATGGGTTTGTTGTACAGATGAAGTAAGCAAAGTGATGATTTATATATGCATGTTTGATTGTATGTTTTAGTTCATTGTTTTGTTAAACTTTCACTAGTAAAATAATTACTGAAGAAGTTATTGTAACACCCCTAACCCTTATCTGTCGTCGAAACAGGGTTACGGAGCATTACCGAAATTTACAAACTAATTATGAATATTTCATTACCTTTATTATAAAAATCAAGAATCAATCATAAAACGTTCATATTGTCCCTTAGATGGGCCTACGAGGCCTAATATACACTTTAGAAGTGAATAGGGACTAAATCAAACTCTAAAGAAAATTTTCCCAACATCTCAAAATTTTTCTTAGGAGCAGGGGACACACGCCCGTGTGGCCAGCCGTGTGGCTCACACAGCCAGGAGACACGCCCGTGTTTTAGGCCATGTGGGAATTCGATATGAGACACACGACCGTGTCCTAGCCCGTGTCCTTACCCGTGTAACTCTCTGACTTGTGCCACACGGCCAACCACATGCCCGTGTGCTAGGCCGTGTGCAAAGTGCAGGGGTCACACGGCCAAGCCACACGCCCGTGTGCTAGGCTGTGTGCAAAAACCTGGGAATTTTATTTTGAATTTTCAAGGTGCATGGGACATAAGACCAAATCACACGCCCATGTGCCAGGCCGTGTGTCACACATGGCTGAGACACACGCCCGTCTCTACCCTGTGGACAAAAATAGGTCATTTTAAGGCCATTTTTCTCACCCTTTTTAATATCATCCCGCACACAACATTGATATACACCAATATATCCCAATCAAGCAACCAATACAAGCCAAAAATCATGTTTTAAACATAATATGTAATCACAAGACTCATTTGCATAAACTTACCATAATAACTCCATTCCTTGATTACTAAAAAATACTACTAAATACATACATACAAACATATACATATGTATCATTCACTACCATGTTTCAAGTTTAACTATTTTCTAAATCAACCGTATACATGCCATATAAACCATAAGGTATTTAACAAAATCTACCGGAGTAATCTGGATAGTGTAATCCGATGTGTTGATCCGATCCTCTAAACTCACGTTAATCTACAAGAAACATTAAACAACACGAGTAAGCTTAATGGAGCTTAGTAAGTTTATTGGTTTTAAAGTTAAACCTTACCGAACATACTATAACAAATCATAAAACAATCATTTCACTAACACTTCCTACCAATCACAATTTCAAATGATGAATTCACTTGATTAAGCTCAATATTAATAACTACTTAAATTCTATCACTTTAATCCATATGACACTTACCAATCATTGTCAAAATTAGAGAACGTCTTACGGAATTGAGTACATCATTTTCTTGATGCCATAGTCCAACTATAGTCTTACACGTATATTGCCATGGCCCTGCCATGGTCTTACACTCTTAATGCCATAACCCAGTTATGGTCTTATCATCAGGATACCATAACCCAGCTATGGTCTTACACACATATACATATACTGCCATGGTCCAACCATAGTTTTACGTTCACGGTGCTATAACCCAATTATGGTCTTTTCACTAAAATGCCATAGCCTAGCTATGGTCTTACATTTAAACATTGCCATGGTCCAACCATAGTCTTATCCGTCAATTCATTTTGTGTCATGAAACGATCGTACCCAATCCTGCGTTTCATTTAATTTCGATCCAATTTTCATATTTTTATAATAATCATAATTCAATAACAAACATATGAAACAATACATTATATCATTCCTAAATTTAACGAATAATTATGAAAATTCAACCATATGAACTTACCTGGGTACTTTGTAGAGGTTGTAGAAATTCAGGGACTAATCTATTAATTTCTCTTTTTCGTGTTTATCTTTGGGTTCTTGATTTGAAGTAAAAATATGAAAAACCAGCTTCAAGGTTCTCCTATGGCATTTTTTGGATTGAAATTTGATGAAGAATTCTTTAGATTTCAATTTGGTCACTTGTTTTTATTTTTAATTTCACTAATTTACCCTTAGTTCTCACCAAATTTTTTCATTGGTGTCATTAGCGTGTCAGGTGAAATCGCTTGAATATTAAAAAAAAATGGTTGTTAGAAAAAAAACTAAAGTGAAAAAGAAAAAGTAGTTGAAATCATATGGCGCTGTCGACATGTCAGGCGACAATGATTTGAAAATTCGAGTCTCGCGACACTGTCAGGCGACACTTCTCCCTTATAAAAACCTCTATCCCCTGGCCAAAATATTGTTTCCATCTATTTAAGAGGGAAAAAAGAAGAAGAGAAAAATGTGTTTAGCAAAAAGGGATATAACAGAAAAAAAAAATTATTTAGCAATATGGGAGAGAAAACAATTGGTTTAATAAATTGGGAAAGAAAAAAAGAGCTCTTAAAATAAAAATTGAAGATTAATATATTTGTTTTTCATTTTAAACTTCAAAAATCAAGTTCGAGTTTATAAGGTTAGTTTGTAATTGTTTTTATTTTATTTTATTTTATTTTAGATTGATAATTAGTAATATGATATGGAAATTATATTGTTTGATAAAAATGTATTTTTGTTGCTATAAAATGGTATGAATTGTTTTAGTAGGAACTAATTTTTTTTTTAAAATATTTATTTTACAGATTTAGTATCGAAGATGATTAACCAATTCTTCGTATATGTTTATTTCGATAAGGTATTTTTACAAACAACAGTTGGTTGTATATTTGCATATTGCCATCAAATAGGAATGAGGTTTAACAATAATGTCAAAGTCAATGATATGAAACAAAAGATTAGTGCAAAAATTGTTATGTTGTGGGGGGAGGATGAATGTCTAGGTTATTCTACAAATTTCCAGTTTTGTCAAATTCGTGCAAATATAGCGAGATGGAACTTGTAGATGATGATGATGTGGAGACTATGATCGCACTTTATTACTCACCCAAGAACGTTGAACTAATTGAGTTGTTCGTTGAGTTAGCAGATGTTGAGTCGGTTCAAAATGTCACTCCATTAAATCAACAATATGGAGTTCAAGACTCATATACGGAGGTACCAAGAGCGTCTGTTGATAGGCGATCGTCTGTACATGAGTTTAACTTTGATCTGAGTATTGGGTAGGTAGAATCGTGTGATTATGGAGTGACATCGACATGGGTCGGGAATCCACACAATGCTCCGACTATATATAAAAAATTTAATTTGGGTTCCCCTTCACAGATACATCTATTGGTGATTGGTATCGATGTAGATGGTGAACAAGGGCCCGACAATAATGGTGGTTTTGATCATCAAGGTGAAGATTTTAGTAACCTTGATCTCAATGAGGTTTCAAATGATATCAACGATGAAGGTGATGATGATAATGTATACGCCTTTTCACTCGGGAACTCGAATCATGGCATTGTAATGCACAATGACCTTAGGGCCCACATGTTGAGCGTAAATTCTAATGTTGCGCATGCATCTGAGTTCTCTGAATACCCTGATATAATACCTTCTAACAGGTTGGCGGCAGATTCCAAATCAAAAGAGTTGTTCGTTGGTTAACAATTTGCAAACAAGGAGAAATGAGTATTTACCATCAAGCAGTATAGTATGAATGTTACAACCATAAATGTTAAAGGTTTGGTATAACGGAGATTATGAGTACTTAATTAGAAAATTTTCTATTTAAGTGGATCCTAATGTAATTATGAGAATCTTGCAGTCTGATTGGTAAATAACTAGAAATTAAGTTTAGTCACGTTACATTAGATCTAGGGGTTTTCTTTTAGGGGAAACATTATGATTAAGAGTATTAATAGTACTAGCATACTTGGGATTAAGGGAAGTAGTGGTCGAAATATTATATAATGGGAGGAATTTTTCATTCTTGGATTCATTTTCTTTCTTTCATCTTCTTCTCTAGTTCATTCTATAAGAAAGGAAATTAAGAAACGATTTGCATGAAGAGAAGAATTTTCTCTAGTTCATTTTCTAGTTCATTCTGTAAGGGTTCTATGTAAGTAAGAGACTCTGCGAAGTCTAAGGCTTGAAGCCTCATGTGTTTAAGCAAGTCTATGGTTATGGCATATGTAAGCTATGAAAGTTCTTCGGACTTGTTCTTTAAGTTTTACGTCAAATTTATATGTGAGATTTTGCCATACGAAGTCCACGACAAAGTCTGCATGGTTCTTTTATGAATTTTCTATGTTCATAAAGTTTCTTCTATGAATCCGTATGTTTGAATCTGCATTATCCATGAAGTTTCTTCTATGAATTCGCATGTATGAGTTCGCCATATCTATAAATCATCTTCAATGAATCTGCATGTATGAGTCTTCCATATCCATGAATCTTATTCTACGAGTTCGCAAGTATGAATCCACATATAAGAGTCTACATCTAGCAATCCACATGAAAGAGTCTGCAAGATTGTATACAATCAGTTATACTGATGAGCGTTGAGCACAATTTGTTTACTTCGGATTTTTTTGATGAGGCACTAGGTGCCAAATTAGTGTGTTGGTTGGATCTATGTATCCGTTTGAGTTCGAGTCCGAGTCAGGTTAATAGGGGAATAATATTATACATATATATTGCGAATTGGTTGAATGATTATTGGAATTGATTATATGCTACTAAGTTTATTTACAGGCACTTATATATGACATTAAATGTCGAGGTATGAAAAGATTACACAAAATGAATAACGAGTCGAAAAGTCAATTCAATAAGATTTGGGATGAATCATTTCACTTGGTAATGAAATGTTGCATGATTATTTGTTACAAGTATGTAATTATGTAATTCATTAAGCATTGAAATTTTGTTATGCAATTGACTATGTCATGTGTTAATTTGTTTTGAATTATAAAAATAAAACTGAACTTTATCGCTTAGCGTTCGATTTTTCTTTTCGTGCACAGGTTAGGTACAAATCGAGATCCGAGCATCGACTTCAACATTCAGTCAAAATCCCGGATTCAACAATGTTTGTGAACCTCTTTTGTTAATAAATGGCATGTACCTAGCAAAGTCATTTTGGTGTTTTGCTATATTTAATGATGTTGAATTTTAATGTTTGGCATTAGATTTAATCATATGAATGCAAAGTTAGTATGTGAATTTGTTGTATGGTTTTGTAAAGTATAAAAGGTGCCTTTGTAAATGGTATTTGTGGATAGCATGTATGTATATATATTTTGAATGAAATGTGTTAGATAGATAGTTTATAGGTTTTAAGGCATAGGCATATTGATGGATAATGTATTAATATGCTTGAATTGATATTTGAAGGATATGTAAATTGTTTGCCTATGAGATGAATGTGTATAGAGAATGTTTGGAAAGAAATTGCAGATTGATTTTCAATAGGAATTGCAGAAACAGTATGTGACATCGCAACGTCGTACGAACGTCGTCGTAACAAGAAATGACCTATAATGTTATAGTGAGACGAGAAACCTCATCGTTTCGATGAGGCCAACACAATAAGCGACGTCACGACGTTAAGTGGTCTGACGTCGTGACGTGACAAAATGTTTGGCGACGTCACAACGTGAAAAGGATGACATCATGATGTCAACCCTGTATTTTGAGTTCTTTACAATTATGTCATATTTCTAGTTCTATTAGCTTTATGACTTTCATAAATTTATGTAAGACCTGGAAATAATTGTATGTCATATTAAATACATGTTTTGGTTTAATTTAATTATCTAATAGTATAATTTTAATTGTAAATTATCGTAGTTGCTTCGACAACTAATTTGACATCCTTAGCTCGGACCCGACGATCAGATCGGGTATGAGGTGTTACAAAAGGTTTTACTAATACAATTAGTTCATGTTTAAATCCCATTATATGCATGTTTTTATTGGTTTTTTAAATAAATAACTAAAGTGCCATTGGATAATATAATTTATTTTAATTACGAAAGGACATGTCCATAATTTTCCTGTAACCTCCCCAACCTGGCCTAGACGTTAGGCTCGAATTCGGAAGACTATATTAGCCACCGAAATGGCCCACTAAGCTATCGAAGTTTATAAGACAGTCATTTTAAAATATTTGTTTATTTTAAAAGAAAATTTAGCCTACTTTAAAAAAAAAAACTCATGAATTAACAAAAACCCGATTAAATTTAACAGTGATTACCTTTAAAAACTCAACTAATTTCTAATTTGTTTATTACTCACAATTTAATTATAATCTAGCAGCGAAAAATTGATATCTATTTATATTTTAATAAAAATCGAAGTTCGTGCACAATTTATTAATATCCATATTCAATATACTAAAATCAAATTAAATGTCATGCATGCTATAAAAACGCAAATCCTAAGTCCCATACCACAATTCAAAAATAAAACAATTCAGTCTCTGAATAACAAAATATCTAAAAATAAATCTGACATACTTTATAAAGAAAAAACAAATTTGAGCCGAGACCCTTTAAATGTTGTGCCTACCTCCTAACCTAGTGGGATATCTGTAGAGATGGAAATAAAAAGAGAGTGGGCTATGAAGCTCAGTATGAGTTCAATCACAAGAAAATCAGTGCCACCGGTCGATAAAACATTCTAAATAAAAACACATAGAATGATCACAAACAATTATCAATTCAGAGTATCAGTTTTAGGAATCAACCATCAATGTAATATCTTAGAGTTTACAATTTATGTATGCACGTGTTTGTGAATGACAATGCAATTTCAGTATATCAAAGAAAGATCCTACCCAACTCTACTACACACCACAATGGAAGTTTCTCTGAACTCCAACAACCTTCACACCGGGTTGTGGTTTAACCACCAATGATTTGCAGATAAATTGCCAATGGCTGTGAACACACAACAAAATTTGCAGATGAGAACTACCACTAGGTTGTGGATACATAACAAAATATCGCAGATAAAATCTATTGCTGGTTGTGGATGCACAACATGTTTGCAGGTAAAAGCTGTCAATGGGTTGTGGATGCACAATATATTTGCAGTTAAAGGAAAATACTGCCAATGGTTGTGGGTGCTTAGTAAGTTTACAGATAGACTGTCGATAGCTATGGTTTGCACAATAAATTTGTAGATAAATTGTCAATGCTTCCTCCGTACATATCGTCCCACCCCATGCAATGCAATATGACATGCTTATAACAGATCAATACGGTAACAATTAATATGCTTATAACATATCAATACAATAACAGTAAATATGCTTATAACAGATCGATACAGTAGCAGATAATATGCTTATAACGAATTAATATGGTAACAATTAATATGTTTATAAAAAATCAATACAATAGCAAAAGACATGCTCATCATGTGTGCGGTTTAATGATATCATACAACATGCTACACATACACTCAATAATACAGATACATTAGGCATATATTATTCACATATCATGCATCTATAATAATAATCAGTCATTCAGATCCTGCACTCGAATACTCATATTATCAAGGGTTTAACTGAAATAAGTAAAACTCTAAAAACAATTCAGGGACTATTTTGGGGCTAAACTGAACAAATCATAAAATTCTGGGAAAAATTATAAAACAGGAGTCACATGACCGTGTGGCCAGGCCGTATGAGGTACTATAGGTCATGTGGAAGGGTTACACGGTCGTGTAACAGACTGTGGCCATGTGGAAATTGCAAAAAAATAACCTACAGGGAAGACACGGCCGTGTGGAAGGTTCTTAGCCGTTTGGTTCACGAACTAGCCTAAGGTTTCCAGTGTACATGGTCGTATGGAGGGCCGTGTGGTCCACATGCCCATGTGGCAAACCGTGTGGCCCTAATCCTAGTCACAGTTTACCCTGATTCACTTGGGAAAGAACGCACACATTTTACCAGGAGCCCGATCGACGTTCCTTACGATCAAATTTGATCCGATGCACTTAAAAACAAGTCCTTAAAACAAAATTTATACAAGATTTAATGCTTTATTTCAGGATTTATCAAGATCAATGGAAGTTATGACAAGAATCGTAAAAGATTAATTCGATTGAATGAATTATTAGTTTCGTATAGAAGTATTACGAAAATTCGAGATCTAATCTTTGAAACGAGATGCACTTATAGTTTCTTGGCAAAGATTGAGATTTTATTGACGATAATTCTAAAATCAATGGAAAGAATGATCAAATGGAGGATGTTTTAATCCGGGAAAGCAAAATACTCGGCCGCAAAAAAATGTAAAATTTGATGTAAAAGAGAGGAAAGAAAAGAAAAGATGAGAACAAATAGGAAGAAGAGAAAAATTCTAATTGGAGTTGAAGAGGAAACAAAATTCATGTCTAGTTAGGAAAAATTGGACTAAATACCTAGGGTTTGGGAACCCTAGGGGACTGCATGGTAATTTACCCTTGCTACTGAAAGTAAAAGGAAATGGAGGAGGATTTGGGCAACTCAAACTTGGGTACGCAAGGGAGAAACAAGCGTGTTAACCATTAGGCCTAAGGCCTATTTAGTTTTTGCTCCTAATAATATTTATTTTAGTGTGGTTTTTATCCTATGTTACTGAAAATAAAAGAAAAAGAAATGAGAAATGAATGACTTGAACCTAAGATCTCTAAAGAGTGCACTAACTACTTAATCATCAAGCCTAATTTATTTCTTAGTTAATTACTTCAATTAACCCCCTATATTTTGGGGCGTGACATTTCCTAACCTAATAGTAAGTATAGATATATAAATGATGAAAACAATAAAGTGTGTATAATAAAATTAAAATGTACAAAAACATTAAAATAAAGCTTTAGTTGAGTAGTAAGTTTAAGGTGTTATTAATATAAGTGGTTCAAGTTCAAACTCTATTTTATATATATTTGTATTGGTTTTTAAATAAAAAGATTAAAGTAATATAATTTATTTTAATTACGAAAAGGCATCTCCGTAATTTCCCTAACTCAGTCACCTTTAGTTGGGTCACCAACTCAGTCAAGAATTTAAATAACAATATAGATATATAATATAAAATATTTACTAATTAAATATAAATTTAACTTCTTAAAAATAATTAGCAGTAATATTTAAAAAATATTTAAATATTCTCAATCTTCAGCTTCTTCTTCAATCTTTTCTACTTGTCACCATCTTTGATATGATCTTTCGTTCAATCTATTATCTTTATTATAATTTTCGGTGGTTCTTGTTTATCAACTTATTTAAGATCTTCAAACTTTGTTGAAGTATCATTAAGCATCACAACTTAAAACTCTGATTCCTTAATATTTAAAGTTTTTAAAAAATAAATTGAATAAAATATAATAAAAAAAAAATCATGAAATTAGCCTATTAATGAATGAACTACTTCTTTCATCTCTTTTTGGTCTCGGAGTCATTTTTATTTGAATATGACTCAATATTTCTTTCCTATCGAGATACTTCTAACATATTAATCTTAACAATAAACTTAATAAATAATAATATAAATTAAATTTTTAGATGTTATTTGAAAGCGTTGAATGCTAATGTGAAACTTAATTTTAATTAATATATAAATTTGATATTAATTAAATAATAAATAATAAATCATTAATTAATAATTAATTTTCATAAGAGTCCTTTTAAGTGCTATAAGTGTTGCCATTTGAATTTATTATTTTATTTAAAAATTATTATTAAATATCAATTTAATAATATAATAAATAATAAAAAAGTAATTTTGTCTATTGAAAAGTTTCTCTCCAACTTGTGATTTTATATATATTAACATTTTACATCATGTGTTGCATATAAATATACATATTTAATATAATAAACATATTTGTATTTATATAATTAATCATTATTAAAAGATAACATATAAAACAATCTAAAATATTGTATCTGTATACTTTTTTAAAAAAATTAACATGTTGCATATTCATAGTTTCTACTCTTCAATATTTATTAATTTGATCTCTGAAAAATCAATGTAAATAAATTATAAATTATAAATATTTATTATGCTATGAGTAAGGTTAGAAGGCTAGTAAAAAAACATATTAATTATTAAATTTAATGTCAAAATGTTATTATTTAATTAAATTTAAGCAATTATCGATAAAGAAATCATAATTAAATTAAAATGTTTTAAAAATTCAAATTTCTAAAATCATATAAAATTATATTATATTATGACAAATTAAAATATTCAACTTTCTCAAAAAAAAAAAACTAATAATATTATGAAAAATTTAATCCTTTTAGTCGTCATCTTCTTCTTCAATCTATCATTTTCGTCATCATCTTTGAGCAACTTTTATTTGTTAATTTGTTTAAATTCAGTTGCAGTTATTTACATTTTGGCTTTTGTTCCTTCATTCAATGTCATCAAATAATAAAAGTTTTATAAAATATAAAAATAATAATGAATTTTTTTTATTTTATTTTTTTGTGATGAACAAACCTTATCAAATAATACTAAATCACGAATAAAAATGTATTGCTAATGCATCTTCTATAAGTATTAAATGTTATTTTTAATTCGTATAAAACTATAACACTAATAATGAAAAATAACTAATAAGATGATTAAAATTATTTTATATTTTATAGAGAAGAAGTTAGTAAAAAAAATTATAATTATTTTTTTATATTAATAATCATTTATCATATTTATTTGAGAAATAAATGTGAAAGTAGAAAACTGCATGCAGAATTAAAGTACTTTCATTATTATCATACAGTAATTAATAATATATGTAATATTTATGTATAATTTATTTGAGGGTTTTTATTATTTTTAATTTATTCATTTATATTAATGACTCCATAGTTAATTAATATTTTTTTAATATTATAAAATAATTAGTAATATATTAATAAATTATCATTCAAATGTATATTTATTAATGTAACAATGGGTTCAAATAATTGTTATGTCAAAAAAATAAAAAAAAGTAATATCAATTCAAAAGTATCTTCAAATTCATGTTTATATATATATATATATTAATTTTTAATTTTTAGTCTCACATCCATTCTAGGTGATTTTAAATATTTAAAACTTATAATATAATAAAAATAATTAAAACATAGCTATTATTTTAATAATTTAAATATTATAATAAAAATCCTAATTATTTTTTAAAGTATTAAAAAAACCTATTTATTATTAAAGTATTTGTACAATACTAAAAATTAGATTTATTATAAATTACTACGCTATGCTTTTCAACTGTCAATTCTGAGAAATAAATGATAAACTTAATTCAAAAAATAAAATAATTTAATTTCTGTCAAATTTGAAAGTGACTATATAAATTATCATGTTCACTCTTTTTATTAATTTATCTTACTTTTAATTAGTATAATCATAAATTTAGTCTTCAATATTTACATATTTTATCAATATAGTATTGATTTTAAAAATAAAAAAAAATTAACTTTCAAACATTTACACATTCTATCAAAAAAAAATATTTGAAAATAAAAAATATATAAATTCAAAAAAAATCTAAATATATAAAATTAAAAAATATATTAAAAGAAAAAGTCAATACATCAGCAGGATCTCCACGGAAGCAATGGGTGGTTCAAGTTTATCCCCACATGCTGAATTGAAGGATCCGGTTCAGGATTTGAAAAAGTATCAAAGCCTCACCCTCTCATCATATGTGTCCCAACCAACATCAAGATTTTTTTTTTTTTTAAAACATACTTCTTAATTTTGAGATATTTTTTTAACATTAATTTTATTTTATATTCTTATTATATCTATTCTTTTTTATATAAATATATAATGCGCTTCAGCACACTCGAACTAATGTTCTTCTGCATTGACAATAATGATAATGTCAATATCAATTGAACTAAGACTCAATCCGCTTGAGTTTTTTTTAAAAAAAAAAAGTATAATATTTTGAAGTTTTTTTTTTTTTTTTTTTTTAGTTTTAGATAATGTTTTATTATAAGGACTATGGCTCCCTTTCGATTATAAATGAATCATTATGAGATTGAACATGTTATAATTATTTTTTTCCATCGATAAAAAACATTGTTTGAAAAACATTTAATGAAATCATAGGGAGATTACTCTCAACGCACCACACCCCTTATTTACATGAGAGGTGAATAAATATATAAAATTTATTACAAAATTTATATGAATTAATTATAAATAAAAAGATAAATAATAAATAATAAGTTCTAATTTAATTAATAAAATTTAGTATGAAATATATTTTTAAAGTATTTACTTTGTATACATAATTTAATGTCTTTAATGGTCATTTTTAATTCTCATCTCACCGTTAGAATTGTGTTAAACGCATATTGCACGATTGATTTTAATCTTGCTACCATCGTTGTTTTTAATCTCATAAGAAGGGAGCCTAAATTAACAAAATGTGTACATGATGAAAGCTAACTTTGTTAATTTTTTAGAATCAAACTCAAATTGACATAAAATGTAAATCTTGAGGTCTAAATTTGTCATTATACTAAAAAAGATATAAATTGACAAAAAAGATTGAACGTCATGATTAATTATACTTAATTACTCACTTTTGAAATTGATAAAGACTAAATTACTTCAATTTTAAAGAAACTAATTTACTCAATATCAAACTTGAAAAAGACCGAAGAATTCCATTTACCAAGGACTTGCATTGTTTTCAAGTATCTAATCCTAAATCCAAACCTTGGGCAACTCCATCTCTCACTCGATGATGATGATATGCTTAGTTGGAATATTATTATTTTTTCACATATTTTAATTATTGATTAATTATAAATTAATTATAATTAGTAATTTTTAGCTATTCACACGACTTGTTTGAGGTAAAAAAGGAAATTTTTTTACAAAAGTTTTTACTTATCTTTTTAATTGCATGTTTAAATTTGTACTAATTATTCTTTATTTTATATCTAAAAATTGTAAAACATGTGTTAAATAAACTTTTTTACTCGTGCTATTACAATAGTAACTAAAAATAGCATAAAATTATTACCTTTTATTGAAACAATAACAGCTA
Source organism: Gossypium sturtianum (assembly GCA_025698515.1). NCBI lineage: Eukaryota > Viridiplantae > Streptophyta > Magnoliopsida > Malvales > Malvaceae > Gossypium > Gossypium sturtianum. Next base: position 13,941,290 of record CM046946.1, on the reverse strand, counting down.
CCGTAACAGAACAAATTAGTCCACTGACAAAGCTTATACGGTCTTAAAAAAACATTCACACTGATTACACAATACAACCATCCTCATCATCATTCCATCAACCTCTCCAGAACCAATTTGAGAACAGCAGGTGCATCAACTGTGACCGCCACCTTCACCGATGGTTGATTGGACCACTCCGTAATTTCAGCAAACCTGCTCAAATGCATCCCACTCAATAACGAACAATCATACATCATTACATAATTTGAAGGGTACAACTGCATGTCTACACATTATAACTACTTTATCTCCTACCCAAGACAAGCACAACATCACTGCATAGAAAAAGCTTTCATATACAATTGATTTCCTTTACTTTGTATCACTTCATCCAGCAGCTTATTCCATTTTCAAACATTACAAGTCATGGCTTAATAAGAGAATCCTGAAACTGACATGTCATGATACTGTAAAGCTTATTACTCTTTCTCTGCAGTCAAGTGTGGCTCAAATAGGGCCTTTGTTAAGTTACTCAAAGGAGTCGGTTTTCTTTATTTACAAATTATGGTTAACAGTTTTTTCGACTACTAGCTGCTGCAATTAAATATTCTAATAAAGCTCATTTAGTCTCCTTCAGTTCCAATACACACACAAAAAATATCTAACCTCTTCTGCTTGTTGTATAATAGTGTTAGTCCCCGTGTGATGCCATTTGTTTGAACTCTGACAGCACCCTCCACGTAGGTGATAAGTGAAGGATTAATGGCCGCAAGCATGGCTGTTGGATCATGAAGGTACACACCTGCAGAATGGTAGTGAATAAATTCGAAAGTTCACGGTTCAGCAGAAATCCCTTAACCATTTCCAGCAGACGAACCTTTAGTGCTGTATGCATCATGATGATAATTGAAGTACACCCCTAGTATCTTCAACAAGTACTGAGCAAATTTTCCATTTGAACTAGCCAATGTTTCTCGGTCAGAATCTAAAATATGACAAGTTTGATTAAAAAAAAAAAAAAAACAGGTGGAAACTCAAAAGAAAGAATAAAAAAAAAATGAGGAAAGAAGTTCCAGAAATTAAAATTATAAGGTGTTCATATAGACCTATAGATAATAGAATAATCCTCGCTAACAACATATTGACAAAGATAGAGAAATAGCCAAAATGAGTACCTGTCAAAATCACTTGATGAGTTACATTTATCCCCACAGCCAAAACATCTGCTCCACTTGTGAACACAATATCTGCAGCATCTGGATCACCAAAGATCTGTCATTCGATTCAGCATTTGGAACAAGATGTAAGACAGAGTGTATGCAGCCATGACACTAGCATGCAAAAACATTGAAGCGTCAAAAATTCAAATAAAAGGTTTATTTTCAGAGTTTTTCCTTTTATGAACACCATCTTCAACTGTTGAAATCATATGAACACCTAACATCTTAAGAAGTAAAAGTTATAACAGGTAGAAAGAACTTTTTTCTTTTTTGAAAGGGGGTAGAAATAACTTGAAAAGGTTAAGAAGAGCATATATTCTTCCAACAGTTGCTATTTTTTTATGCAAGTTAGAAAGGTTAAAATAAATTGTTAAAAAAAAAATCTAATCTGATAAATTAAAGTGTTGGAGACAGCAAAATAGATACCAAAATTTTGAGAAACTTACATTGGCCTCGGCTGCTGGATTCACATTTCCATTTACTGCAAAAGCACCACCAAGAAGAACAATTTGCCCAATGTTTTTAACAAATGATGGATCTTGTTGAATAGCCTGCTCAATATAGAATCTAAAACGAAATATTAGGGATGTCATTTAAAAAGAAAAGCATGCCACAATAGTAGAAAATGATCAAGAATCGGACCAGTGCAATATTTGTTAGGGGCCCCAATGCCACCACAGTGACCTTCCCAGGATAGAGGTTTGCTTGCTCAACAAGGAAATCAGTAGCTGACATGTCAATAGGCTTTCCTTCCGGGGGAGGGAAATTTTGATTGCCAAGCCCATCAGCACCATGGACAAAATCAGCAACACGAAGTTTTGTACCTTTCTGGGTGCAAAACTAATCGTCAGTTTAATTAGAATGACACTATCATAGAAGTCACTGAACATTGTTAATATATATACACACATATATGTGTGTCCAAAATCCAAAAGTTGAATGACACTCGTGATTCACCATCATTCAAGCTGTCTTTCATAATCAAAATACCATAAAATATACCACATCCATTTCTGCAGAAACTAAAATTCAAGTTCAGAAAGCCTAATGTCCTATGCGTATACAGCTAAAGAAACAACATAATCACTTTCAATACCAGCCATGAATCTAATTGTTCTTACGCCTTTGAACAACAACATTTTAAAACTTGATTTTCTTTATCAATATTTGTTTATGAAAATTTGAAACCAAGAGATGATAATTTAGTATTTGTAAAAGTTAGATAAAAACGTGGAATACATAAATTGGTAGCACTTGCAATTATAATATTGGCCCTGTTAAAACTTCGACCTGTATAGTTTATATAGACAGTTTAAGATAGTAGTTGACAGTATTAAACCGGAATGGTATATTCTTAAATACAGAAAGACCTTTGCATGCCTATGGAATATGTATTTCCAAAAAACAAGCCAATAGAAGGAAAGACAGTATAAATATTTCATATCATGTTCTCTTAGCTTCCAGGTTCAACACAAAAAGAAAGAAGGTCAAGGCTGATGGATTAACGACTAAAATATTAATCAACTAAGAATTTTAGGGGATTGCGAGGTATGGAAGGTGAATAAGACAAAGACAAAAATTTGGAGAGGGTAGGGACATTGAGGATAACTGTACATACAGTGATGGTAACATGTGATCCTTCCGCCACAGGGATATCAGTCCTGTCTGCAACCTCTAGCTAGGAGACAAGCAGCCAAGCAAAGCAATCCACATCAAAGTTCAAACCAATGCCAACTAATCATGAAAGAAAAATAAATCAGAGTAGAAAGAACGATCTGTTACCAAATGTAAGGCATTCCTCGTGGCCAAAGCAGTGTAGACATTGCCATAAATAGTGGTGAGTCCGATGACCTCCACTTCAGGAGACCTCAGAGCCAGAAATATCGCCATGGCATCATCTGCATCATCCGATTGAATCACAAAGAACAAAGATAGACATCAAGTCATTCGAGCAACATTTAAAGTAACAAAAACGAAAGATATAGTCGATTTATCTTGATTCTTGGGAAAAACCTGAGCATCAAATGGATTTATGTAAAAAATTTCCAATATTTGAACACATAATCTCTTGCTTAGATTTGCTAGAATGTTAACGTTGATGTGAACTGCGATTACGTCTAGAAGCCTAGAATTCATTTGATACTCTCTATTCAGGCGAAGTCCTATTTGAGCTTTACTAGCTTTTCTATGAAATTTTCAAAAAAAAAAAGAAGAGAGAAAGGATACAGTATAACAACAGTAGAAACAGATTCAGAGAGACTATTTAGAGATCTAAAAAGATAAACAGATAAGATAATTTAAATTGCAAAAGATCGAATTCGAATCGAGTAATAGGTCATGATTACCGATGCCAGGATCAGTGTCTATGATGATCTTCTTCGGTTCTCCTGCTGCTGCGGCCATTGGCGTTTAGGAGTTTTCTTCTCTGATAGGTGGTAACCTCAGGCCGTGGAAGACTGAAATTATTGAAAGAGAAAGCAAGGAAGAGATTAGGAAATTTGTGCTAAGCCTGAAACCATGGTAAAGTTGGGGGTAGTTGGTATCCAATCCATAGTAACTTGTAGCCGTAGGCATTGATAATATGATAAATATATTTTTGTTTTGTTTTTTTCCGCCAGATTCTCTGAACATTACTTGGATGGGAAATTAATTCCTATATTTTAATTTATTTTCAATATCAACCTCCAAAATTAGTAATTAGTTTTAGAAGGATAAACTACACTGTACATCATTTTAACTAAAAATTTTATATTTTACCCATTTCATTTTGGTCACTCATGGATTATTAAATGCTATTGTATACTCATTTTAGTTACACAACTTTAATAAATTTACATTTTAATCACTCATTTTATCTTTCTAATTTCTTTTATTATTTTATTATTTAGAATTAATTTTAATTTTCTTAATAAAAGAGAAAAACATGGGTTTTATAGACAAAAATCATTTTATCATTTTTATTTTCCCTTTTTAAAATTAACTTTAGTTCCATAAAAAAATTAACTTCAGTTTTTTTTCTTGGACTTTTACAAGTAAAAATCATATTATCTTTTTAATGTTCTTTTCTCCCTCTTTTAGAATTAATTTTTTTCTTTAAGTAAATAGAGAAAATCCTAGGTTTTTAGAGTGAAATCCCTTAGTTTTTACTAAAAAATCTGAATTTTTACAAAGAATTGAGTCACAGGGAAATTTTGAATTTTATATCTACAGTTAAAAAAAAATAACTTTAAAGAAAGGGAAAAAGAAAATATGTGTCCAAAATGAAAACTTAATAAAGTTGGGTGACTAAAATGAATACAAAATGAAAACATTGAACTAACAGCTGATGACCAAAATGAAAACCATTTTTAATGGTAGTGCTTAAAATGTTAACTTCAAATTTTTGGTGCTCAGAATAAAAATTTATGAAATTTAGGTAATCAATTATGAAATTTATCCGATTCAACAATGTTGAATTTTTTTATTTGAAAATCGATTTTTTCAGTGGGAGAGAGGGGGTTTTGAACTAAAAATTCCATGACCTAACTTGATCTGAATATTTACCAAAGTAATTTTTAAAAACTTTATAACTAATTTTATATTTTTTTATTATAAATTTTAAACTTCTATAACACTTGACCTTTTAACCATTTTTTTAATATTTTAATCAAATAATTTTTTTACTTCCGTAAAATTCTATAATATGTATTTCATTTAATCTTATAAAAAATAATATAATATAAAAAGATTACGTAACTTTCTGAATAATTATTTTTCGTACATGTAAATTTTTGAATTGAATTTATATCTTTATTATATCAATTTAAAATATTATATATACTAGTAAATATTTATCGGTTGAAAGTTTTCTATGTAAAACGAATAATTACAAATTTTTAATTTCTGTCAAACTTAACATGTATGATCTGTTGCACACACGTTAGTGAAAAAATAGTAATGTAAAATATTTATTTAAATCACAAGATCGAACCAGAACAATATAGATATATATATATCATTTGAAAAACAGAAAATTGAAATAAAAACTGGATCGAAATTTTATACTCGAAGGTATGCAAAAATAACCGACTGATAGTTCATGGTTTCCTTAAGACAGATTCGGCCGCTCCTTTGGTGCTGGAGAAACATTTGTCGACGAACAAGAAACTGCTCCTTTAATCGATTAGAATCGAGTAATTTTAAATAAAATTGATTTTGAAATTAGATCAAGATGAAAAATATAAAAATTGGGTCAAAATAAGTGCTCCGGCATCTAGCTAATGCATTAGAACATTTGTACCCTCCATACTTGATAATGGTACGATCAAATTTAAAGTAGAATGCGAAGATGTTTATTTAAGGGGTAAACTATATAAATAGTCATTTAATTATGTTTGCGTTTTTATTTTGGTCATCTAATTTTAAAAATTTTCAATTTAGATATTAACGTTTAAATTTGTTCATATTTTGATTACCTGTCATTAAGTTGATAGCGGAAAACCTTTTTTTAGGTTGTATAATAGCACATTTAATCTTCAATACTTATATATTCTATCAAATTGATCCTAATTCTAAATAATTCAATAAATTTAATCCTTCACATTTCTCAAACTTTCTAATCAAAACTTTCAACTTTTAAAACAGAGACATTACATGTATATAAATTTGTATATTTATTGTATACAAATAAATTTTATATCATCAATATTTTAAAAATACGATCATCACTTTATATATATATAGATCATGTCTGCCAAGTTTTGAATAAAACTAGAATACCACACTATTTGTTTTATGTAAAAAACTTTTAACTTTTATATAAATCTATTTTGTATATAAAGCTCTTGACTGAATTTGTGTCATGAGTCAACTGGGCATCAACTTAATTAAGAAAAGTCTAAAATACCATTTTTAATACACAACGAATATTATTATAAAAGGTTTCTTTTGTCTTTTAATAGTTTATATAAAATCTTTAAAATAATTTACTTAAAAATGCAAAACTCAAGTTTGAACTTTACATCTTAAGGTAGAAAAGCCTCAACCATTACTTAAAGAAAATGTTCTTTTTTTTAAGTTTAAAGTGTAACATCCCTTACCCGAGCGAGTATCTAAATTTGAGTAAGAAATGCCATATTTCAAGACAAATATTTTATTCAAGAACCAAATTTATTATTCAAGCTCTACTCAATATTTATACATTTTTAAAGTCATTTAAGACTTTATAGATCATTTTTAGGCTTTCTCTAAAGTTGAATTGCATTCAGGGTTCATTCGGAACACATTCAGATGAAAAAGAACAAGGCAGAGGAAAACAGAGCCAGTGCCGCAACATCATGGGCTAGTATTGTGACACTAAATTCTCGGATGCTCATGTCGCGGCATATTGTGGCCAATGTCATGACTCTGAATTCTCTTATGCTAAACAAGTCAAAACTTCTTTATATTTGTGCTAAGATCAACACCACATAATCCAATACAAAGTACCAATCAATTTAAATCCATATAATACTTCAATTTATCAACAAAAAAATACTTATTTAATTCATCATATAACAATTAATCAATGTCTCAACGATTTCATTTAAATTTCTCTTACATATTAGTAATTTCATCATTTATATCAACTTTTTAGCATTACAACTCTTCTATTATTTTCCTTCTCTTCTCCATTCCACATCCTATATGTACATTTACATATATAATAATATTTGGCTTTTAGTATAGCATGCCCATATTTAATATTAATTATTCTTTCACTAATTACATAGATACTCTTAACAATACTATCTATTTGAGTAGTAGTCACTAAATAATTTATATTTTGATCTGTAGATTTTGAAATTAAGATCCGCTTGTTGTTTTTGAAACTACACTCAATGAACTTTTTACCATAAAAATTTTAGAATTTTATATAAGTCAATTAATACAATTATTTTCTTCATTTCATCCCTTGTTCTGCTATTAAGCAACTCTGATCCTTCTTTGTTAAAAAAAATATTTATCTTTCAATATAGGATTCGTATAATGTTTTTGTTGTTTCTCTTGGAAATAGACTCATTAATCTTCTAGAAATATAAATTTCATCTCCTAAATATATTTTTTTAACAATTTTTAATGATTTTTCACAGTCAAAACAGAGGAACTCGAAATCAATCTAACATTGTCTCACTTAAATTTATTTATCTTATGGTCTACAATTTCATTTCTTACACCATTTCTTTTATACAAAACTAAACTTAATATACTTTAATTTCATATTTGGTTAAACCTCTAACTCAATTTCTATAATTTTTGGTGAATTTTCAAAGTTGAACTAATGTTGTTGTCCAAAACTGTTTTAATGAAAATTTTACTTATTATCACTCATACCACTCATACCAAAATTTAACACTTATTTCACTTATCAACTATACAAGATCATTTGATTGTACATAATATTGTACTTTTCACTATGTTAACCTAAAATAGGAAGAAAAGAAAAATAATCCAAATCTTTTTCGAGGAAAACCCATCTCGCCGAAAAGGGATCTTGCAGCTCCTCTCACTCTTGCTCTTGATTTCTTTGGTTAAAAAAAGTGACACATGGCGAAATCTCATTAGGTAAAAGTGCCACTTCGATAAAAAGATAACACCGTTAAGATCAGAGGCCACTTTAGTTAACAAAATAAAGTACAAGGAGCTAATTGGACATTTTGAAAGTATAAGGGCCATATTGATGTAAGCACGCCCGGGAGCTCAACGAGTTCTAATCCCGATCCCATCGAGCTCCCTAAAGGTCCCATGACTCGAGCTCGAGATAGGCAATTCCAAGAAGCTGTTTCAGCTTTATTCATTCAACTTTGAGTGAAAACAAGCTCGTTGTTAATGGAGAAGCTCGGGCCAGCTCCTTAAAGACTCCTTGCACCTTAGTGCAAGCCGAATTCAACTCATTTCTAGCTCCCCGAGCTCCACTCAGCTCAAATCAGCTCACTTGAGCTTATTTCAGCTCGTTTGAGCTCAATTTAGCTTACTTTCAGCTCGTTTCTTTTATCATTTAAATAAATTAAGTATTAGTTTTAATTTATTCAATTTGATACAGCTCATGACCGAATTCCCTAGCTCAAATCAGTTCATTAATTGTTTTCACATGTTTTGAGCTAGCCGAATTTAATATGCTAGCTAAGTTCATAATAATTGAGTTTTATTTTAATTATTATGTTTATTTAAGTTGTCTAGATGAGGCTTAGTTATGATTAAGCCGAATATGCCTTGGATTTAATGTGTTCATTTTGTGTTTAGATTCAGCCGAGTGCATGAAGAGGAGTTAATGCAAGGTGCATGCACAATTGAGGTTCAATGGATGGCATTTAAAGGAGCACATGTATTTGGGACGTTCATGCAAGAGGGAGCTGCTGAATGTTCATGTATTTGAAGATTCATGGACCGTATTTATGGAGGAACATACATTGGGGCGTTTCATGCATGCTTCATGCATTTTCAAGATGACCATTCAAGTATTCAAGGCACATTAAAGCTTCATTCGGCCAAGGGAGATGTAGGAACATTAAAGGGCTGCACATTCATGGAATTAAGGTCTTCCTTCAAGGTTAAGAATGCATGAATACATCAAGTGAAGCAACATGATGGTTCGACCAATTCATGCACCATCTTCAAGCATGAACCGAATTTTAATGCTTCATTTATGCCCATAGCCGAATCTAGACAAGCCTTTGAGATACCATACATCCATCTTCTTCCAAGTTGAATTTGCTTAATCAAGAAGCTGCCCATTGGTGCTCCATTCAGTCGAACATAGACTCAGCAATATTAATGAATTATTCTATAATATTCAAGCACATTCCTAGCCGAATACTTAGCCTTTAAGCATTGTCATTTGTCCATTCGGCTATCTTATGTTAGGCTATAAATACTTAGCATTTTCCAATTGTAAGGGACTTTTTGCCAAAATTTATATGAACATTGTGTTCTTTGTGAGGTTTCCTCATCTCAATTTCGTACGAGTCTCATGTGACTTATCTAGCTTGCTAGTGGCGTCTATCCAGGGGCGAAGCCAGGGGGGCTGGCATGGGCCCCGGCCCCCCCTAAAAGGTAAAATTGTTATTTAGGCCCTTGAAATTTTTTTAAAATTTTAAATTAGTAAAGGTAAAATTGCACTTTGGCCCCCCTAAAATTATAAAAATTCGATTTAATCCTTTACAAATTAGAAAGATATAAACTATAAAAAATTAAAATTTCATCCGGCCCCCCTAAAAAATTGTCCTGGCTTCGCCCCTGCGTCTATCGAACTTGTTTCTTGAACTTATCACCATCCATTGGTGTGGAGTTCACCTATCCAACTACCAATCCATCCGACCACCTTAACAATATAAGAATCGGGGTGACACTGTTCTATAGTGTTGAATCATTCTTGACGTTAAGTTCGTTTTTTCCATTCCACCACTATCCCGAACTTTACCTATCTTTCACTTCTTCTTAAACTTAACCTATTTCATTCATATCCTATTCTTATCAATTTGTTAAACTTCCGCTTTGCCTTAGCCAAAATTAACCCTTTTCAACGTTATGAACAATCTTCTCGTCGACGATCGGGCACTTAAGTGAATCGACTCAACAACACCGAGCCGGATCACATCACACATTAAAACAAACCCTAAAATACAGGGGTCAATGGTTCCATTATCCTTAAAAATAATGTTCTAGATCTATTTGAAAAATACATTTGATCATTTAAAACAATTTATGCTTGATTGAAGGTTTGGAATCTTAAAATATTAATTGTATGGAAAAAATTCAACATTTGGATAATACTAGTTTAAGCCTCTCCTTATATTAATATATTTTTATATTATAATTATATTTAAAATGTTATATATTTATATGATTTTCAATATGGTTTAGTAAAATGTATATTTATTGCATAAAAATAAATCTTATATTTATTCCTCAAAAATATTTATATTACAAGTATGCTATATTTACACAAATGGAGAGTTTTTTTTTTTTGGAGGGGTTACAAATTTATGGATGTGGAGTATTTTTGTTTTAAAAGCTAAAAGCTTTGATTCAGAAGTTTGAGAATTAAATTGATAGAATTTGTAAATGTGAATGGTTAAATTATTGAATTATTTAGAATTAGGATCAAATTGATAGAATATGTAAGTATTGAGGACTAAATGTGTTATTATACCATTTAGAAAAAAAAGGCTTTTCGTTATCAATTTAACTACAGGTGACCAAAACAGGAATGAATACACAGTTTAGTGCCTAAATTGAAAATTTTTAAAGTTGGGTGACCAAAATGGGAACACGGGCATAGTTAGGTGACCATTTGTATAATTTACCTTTATATTCAAATTTGATTTAATAAAAACTTAAATTTAATTAGATAAATCAAACTGAATTTAAACTTTGTAATATTCTATTCGAATGATTTACTAACCTAATCAAACTTTTCATTTTAATATTTTTTTTATATTATAGAATTATGTTTTTATCCTTACAATATAGAAACAGCTCAAATATAATTAAATTTTAATCGAGTTCAAACTCAAATAACTCGATTAAATATTAAGTTTAAGCTCAAGTTGAATTTAAACTCGAGTTCAGAACTTTACTCATTAAGTAGTGAAGAAAAAACATAAGATAATGTATATAAGAAATTTGGTCATTGTGCATGTGTATACGACTATGGTTAAATGCGTATTAATTATGACTATGTATATCGAAGTTATTTATGAATTGGATTGGCATAAATATTGGTTTTATGAAAGACGTTTCAAAGTGGAAGCCGATAAGCATTGCTTCACTAAATCACTAGTTGAAAATTCAATGCTTTAAAATCTTTTTATATTCTATAGTTATATTAAATCGAAATCAAACCTTAAATTGGTAATTCAGATCACAACATGAACAAATTAATCCATGCGAGAAATCAAAATAAGAGGATCGAACCATTTCTTCTGACCCTTTTTCAAATTTAATAAATTTTAGTTGATTGTATATTTCATTATAGTTCTATGATTCAGAGTATCATTTCGTATTTTATCCCTTTGAATTCCATATTTAAAATCCAAAGGAGTTGCAGATGGATCAGCGGGTTCACCAATCATTAAAGGTTTTAGAATTGCTAAGCCCACGTTACAAGTAATAGTATCGAGAATTACTACTGGAAAAATATATAAAAGATCATTGGGCTATGCGAGTTCCCCATAATAATTATGACCCATACCTTTAGCTAATTTAGCTCTTAATACAGAATTGTTCAAGTCAGGCTTTTTTGTTATTAGGATAGGTGAATTTTTCTAGATCCATCACCCAAAGGAATCGGGTATGATAATTTTTCACCATCCGGCTTAAACAAAAGTCAATCGAATAAAATGGATACTAATTAATTTTTAATAGAAATAATTAATTTTCTCTTTAATCTATTGTATATGGACTAATTTACTCATTTTTTAAGAAGAGAGGACAAGATACAATCCAACTCCTAATATAAGTACCTCCATGATACTTTTACCACCTTAAATTCGATTAAATTATTTCATAGTTTATTGCTTGGCTCAACAAAAATCCATATTTCTTATATAAAAAAAAGGAAAATTCTAAAAAATAAGGGACAATTGTCGACTACAAAAGAATAACGCATAATGACTTATTTGGCCTTCTAACTTTAAAAAAAAAATAGTTTTCTATTTTCTATTTTATTTTTATTTTTTTATCATTGAACTTACAATTTTTGTCAAATCACTCCAAAAATGAATTGAAAAGTTAATATTTTTTAATTTTGTTGACGTCGCATACATATGACGACATATCAATATTTAATTATTTTTTAAAATTTAAAAATTCAAAAAATTTATAAAAGCTATTGTTAAAAGTAAAAATCATTAAAATTATTTAAAAATATAAAAATTATAAAATATTTTTTAAATTTTAGAAAATAATTAAATGCTGATGTGTCATCTATGTGGTAATCCACGTGTATGCTTATCAACAAAATTAACAAATGCTAATTTTTATGTATTTATTTTAGAATGATTTAACAAAAAATATAAATTTAAATATTCAAATAAATTTTCTTGTAAAGTTGGAGGAGTAAAAAGGTTATTATGCCGAAAAAGAATAATAATAAAACAAATAAAATGTTTATGTTCAAAGAAAAGCAACAAATTGACACGTGTCATTTCACAGGAATTTGACTCGGCGGAGCCACCGGGGGGAGAAAAAAAAAAAAAGAAAGAAAAAGCTCTTTCGTTCTTTGTAATATTGGCGTAGGCAAAACAAATCCATTACGCTTCAAAGATTGAAATTAACCGATCCGACCACTTTTCATTTGTTTAATTATTAATTTATTTATTTTCTCGATATACAGTCAATGGTGAAGGAGAAGGGGGAGGAGGAGGACCAAGTGACCGGACGGTGGAAGAGCTGAAAGGATGTCATCAACGGGAGACCTAGACCTTCAAATCGAGCAGCTGATGAAGTGTAAGCCACTGTCGGAGGAGGAGGTGAAGGCGTTATGCGAGCAGGCACGAGCGGTACTGGTTGAGGAATTGAACGTGCAGCCGGTGAAGTGTCCAGTAACGGTATGTGGTGATATTCACGGTCAGTTTTATGATCTAGTAGAGCTGTTCCGGATAGGAGGTAATGTGCCTGATACCAATTATCTCTTCATGGGAGATTATGTAGGTCAGTTCGCTTCTTTCTTTATTTAATTCTCTCTTCTTTTTTTTCTGATACTTTTTTCTGATTATTTGAAATTCAATGTGATTTTAATATAGGAGCAAGGCGGTTTTTCATTTATTCTTCTTTTTCTGTTATATTTTTTGTGAATAATATTTGGTGAATATGTTTTGATCTCTGTTGTAATTTGTTAGATTTAATCATATTCATTTTTTATGTAAATTTTTGTGGATCAATTAATGGAGTTTTTTTATAAAAAGATATGTAGGCACGGATCTTTCCTAGCCTTGCTAAAAAAAGTATGAGGCATTGGTTATATTCAATTCCTCATATGTTGATAGATTGGTGGATTGTTATATTGAAATTGTATCAAATCCAGTGGTTCTATGTTCTATCTTCATGCTACTGAGTTTGCATCAATTTTTTTGTTTGGTATCCTCATTGGATGCTCCAACTGCTGAAAATTCGGGGTGGGAATGGTGTTTATGCTTAACGAGCTTCCTCTAAACTGTGGACGACTGTGCTATTTTAGTTCCTTACCTCTAAGGGAGAGGAGTTATATTTCCTCAAATCTGTGATGCCAAAATTCGTGGTGGGGCTAAGTTAGGACATTTGCCAGTCATTGTCAAGGGATGTTGCTATGAATACGAAATATTAGCCATTATGTGTTTCAGTTATTATATGAATTAAATTGTGACAGCTTAGTCAAAGCTCTTAGATGGTTGAGGGTATGAAATGTGGGTAGAAATCAGTTCATTTTATAGTGCTTCCGATTATTCAAATAATACTGCAGTTATTTGCAAATCTTTTAATTTGAATGGACTAGGATGTTGTTTTAACCTTGCTTCATTTGTACAGATCGTGGGTACTACTCAGTTGAAACTGCCACACTTTTAGTGGCTCTGAAGGTCCGCTATAGAGATAGAATCACAATTCTCAGAGGAAATCATGAAAGCCGGCAGATAACACAAGTGTAAGATCTTTTTACCTATATTGCCTCCTTTCTATTACTGATATTATAGCATATACACTAACAAAGAAAACAACATTTAAGCTCTCCCGGAAGGGTGAAAAGGTGAATTATATAAAAAAAATGACCCAGTGGTTAAGTTACAAGATTAGAAATGTGTTACAGAACTTAACCATTGGTAAAAAACTTAGCTACCAAGTAAGGCCTTCATTCTTACTTTTGAATACAAGTTGATCACTTCATAGCTTATTTGACCTTTGTTGAGTTGAGTGACTTAAAAGGTTCTATGCATTATGAAGAGCAATCTAATACTAAACACTGATGAGGTGATCCATTCTTTCTAATAAAATCTCAAATTCTGTTTCCTGTTTTATTTAAATGGGTTCAGTCTTTATGTTACCCATTTCTCCTACTTTTTGAATTGATACTTCTTTCAGAAAAAGGAAGAAAAAAATCCTTGCTTTCTGTTTGTTACATATAAAATCTCCATTTTGGAAGTAGTTGTGAAATTTGTTTGTTAAAGGCCGTAGATAATATTCTACCTGCCCGTGGGGAAAGATGACAAATATTCTCCACAAATTACAAACAGTTGTCTTTCCATAGGATTTAAGCAGTTTGGTTGGAAAGAAGAAAATAAATTCGCCTTTGAAATTATCTAATAGTGCTACTGGGTGGTTACTTGTACAGTAATCTCTGACATGTTTGATTTTTGTCATTCGTGAAATAGTTTATTTAAATTATAAATTGCTCAACTGATTTCGATATATTGGAAAATTGAGCAAGTTTAGTTGATAATTCTTCTTGTAGTTATTTCTTATATTTGACAGAGTGGCTAATGATATTTTAAGATTTCCGTGGGAGGATTTAACATCAAACCCTTGATACGAGTTCCTTCAAGCATGGTAAAGGGGGTTCTTGTTTTTATTTATAAAATTTGTCATGCAAGGAATCAGCATCCTTACTATTAATCATCATTATCGGCAATACACAATGTTTCGATGATATACTCTCAATTTTGTCTGGCATGAACATAACATGCAAGGAACATGTTTTTAATAATTGTTAGCGTGAGGCCAACCACCTTGCAGTTGTGTTGTCAAACCTACTCTCTCTCAGTTTCTCTTTTTAATATGCTTTTCACTTTTTCGGTGCTGCTTAAATGGCCCTCATCCCGCCATACCCTTTTCTTGCCCGGTTCACTTTTCTCTATAGTTCTTGCTTTCTTTGTTTTCTAGTCTAAGAAAAATTACAACATGACAAATCGGATGCTTCCTGAATGTTTATTTAACTAATTTGTGGATTTTGCACAATCACATTTATAACTCTTGTTGAGTATTGTACTTATGTGAAAAGACAAGATTATTATGTTTCATACTCAATTTCATGCCTGATGTCTAGTATTACAAGATAAACTTGATTTACATGAATTTCAGTTGAGATAATACAGATTAGGATGACTGTCCAACTTTCTTAATGTTAAAGTAACTCTAACTAGAGATAAGGATGTCAAAATTGACATTTTCCAGTAGTTACAAACATAATGCGACTAATGAATAGTGAAATCATATTGGCATTTAATTTAAAGTAGGGAATTTTAGAAATCATGGGAGTTGGTTTATTGGAATTTAGAGCTTTTTCACATTGTACGGGCTGCCATATTATTGCTTTTCTAAAGGTTTCATTTTCCCTCCTTATTAGGTATGGTTTTTATGATGAATGCTTGAGAAAATATGGAAATGCCAATGTGTGGAAGTATTTTACGGACCTGTTTGATTATTTACCACTCACAGCCCTTATAGAGAGTCAGGTTTCACTTTAACTTTGGCATCCTATTTAAGTTATTATCATGACAACTGATAAACACCATAGAATTTTTTTCATCGCAGATCTTTTGTTTACATGGAGGGCTTTCTCCATCTTTGGACACATTAGACAATATTCGAGCATTGGACCGAATACAAGAGGTATCTTTATAAGTGATTCTCTCAACTTTTCTTACTCATCTTGATCCATGTTCAAGTGGAGTACTGGTAATTTACCATATGCTTTGAATCTTACAAAACCGACCAAAGTATGAAGACTTGTTAGATTATGAATGATAGGATAGTTGAGAAAATGGCCTACGATTCAGATCTCAATATTAAAATTTATGAGTGCTATTCATGTCTAGGGTGCAACGGACCCTCAGATCTTTGATGCATTATTTCGAAATTTTATGTTCATTCATTTTTTGTTGTTTTCGTTTCTGTAATATGGTATATATTCTGCGGGTATATACGTGGTAGGTTCCTCATGATGGACCAATGTGTGATCTCTTGTGGTCTGATCCTGATGACCGATGTGGTTGGGGTGTATCTCCACGTGGTGCTGGTTATACATTTGGACAAGATATTGCTGCTCAGTTCAACCGTACCAATGGTCTCACTCTTATCTCAAGAGCCCATCAGCTCGTCATGGAAGGATACAATTGGTGTCAGGTATGAAACCAAAAGGAAACAATTTAAACTTTTTTATACAAGTATATGGATCAGTTATTATGTGCTTCCCCTTCAGGACAAGAATGTGGTTACTGTCTTCAGTGCTCCAAATTATTGTTATCGTTGTGGGAACATGGCTGCAATTTTAGAGATTGGGGAGAATATGGACCAGAATTTTCTTCAGTTCGATCCAGCACCTCGGCAAGTTGATCCCGACTCCATGTCCAAGACTCCTGATTATTTCTTGTAACTATATATTTATCCATGCTAGTTGTTTCTACTTTCTAGCACCCCTTTTACTGATGAATGTGTTGAAAGGTAGAGGCTTTTCTAAGTTTTGGTTACCTCCATAGCATCATTCTTTGATGTTTACAGTTAGTCCAGCTGCTGCATTGTTAATGTCTAGCAGTACTGATAAAAGGCCCCAATGCCCTTTTGCCTTTTGTATATTTCTCGTAGGAGGAAAGCAGCAAATAACATGTTATATCTTGTTCAGTGTTGAAAAAATCAGACCGTTTCATAAACCGGTTCAAGTAGAATTTCGCTTGCTTGGTTTGACTCATCTCCTTTTGATAATATGGATATGGATTGGATTTCATTTATATAAATCAAATCTATATATTATAAACTGATTAGTTTTTATTAATATAATATATAAAAATGTTAAAAAAAAAACATATTTAAATAACTTGATTTATAGACGATTTAAAAATATAACGATCAAAAACAGATAAAAACAGGGGGCAAAGCTCCCATATATACCAAATAAAAAATAAAAATTACCGGAAAATACCACTTTCAGAAAAATTTATCGGAATGTATCACTTTTCCCAAAAATGCGGCGCGTTTTTTGGGGAAAAATGGCTAAAGCGCCCTGCGGGCGCGCTTTAGCCCATAACGATCAAATTTTGAAAAAAAAAAGTATAAAAACCCCCCTAACCCTTTATTTTTTTCACATTTCAATCCTTTCTCAATCATTTCTCAATTTTCTCTCAATATTCTCTCAAAGTCCTTGAAATTTACGCTCAAATTTTAAAATAATTCTTTACTATTTCTGAAAAGAGCCCATTATAATTTTTTTAAAAATATATTTTTGGAAAATTTTAAATTTTTTTATCGGATTACAATGGCGGGAATTACTTAGCCTAGACAACAAGCACATCTCCGTCGAGCAAATGAATATGGTAAGTTTTAATTTTTAATTTTCCAATATTATTAATTTTTTTCAATTATGCAATTTTAATTAATTTTTAATTTTATAATTTTTAAATGATCTGTAGATCGGGTGTTGGAATGTTATATTCGCAACATGCCCTGGTCCCCATCGCCGTTGATCGAGAATTACTGCGGAGGCGAGTTTTCGACGCGTGGCCACTGATAGGCCGGGGTTCAAGTTGGAGCGCCTTTGATCGGTAGCGTTGATAGAGAGGTGGAGACCGAGACGCGCACACTTTCCATCCGCCATACGAGAGTGTACCATCACCCTAGAAGATGTGCGATTGCGGTTGGGATTACCGGTGGGCCGGGTCGGTAGTCACCGGTCCGCAACATCTATCGATTGGATGGCCGTATGCTACGAGCTTCGGGTGCCATTCGGATAGAATTCAAGGAGCTCGGATCGATATGGCACGGTTACGAGGCGCATTCCCGCATGCCGAACGAGGGTCGGACAGAAGAAGAAAGAATACGGTATACTCGGGCATACATTCTTGAGATAATTTGAGGCTATCTCGATGTGGGACCTCTCTAGAAACCTCGTCCACACGAGATGGCTCCTGAAACTTGTTGATTTGAGCGGTAGGTGAATTGAGTTGAAGTCCGCCGTGCTATCGAGGTTGTACAAGGGAGATGTGAGGCGACGCGGTCGAGTAAAGCAAAAATTGGAGGTTGCCTATCACTACTGCAGTCATGGGCATGACTTCGATTTTCATTTTTACGTCCTCGACTCGACCAGCCATATTCATTCCCACTGATAACGAGGTAAATTTAATATTATATTTTACAATTATTTCGTAGATTTATAGTATAATTGCATGCTAAAAGGTTATTTAATTAGGTGGTCCCATCCACACGTTGTACATGTTTTCTAATTTGTACACTTCGTCGACATAGCTCATGGGATCAAGACGGAGATTATTACAAGCCGCAAGTACATGAGCACATGGGTAACGAAGTGCATCAAATATCCCACAGTCGCATGTCCTATTTGTCAAGTGAACACAATAATGCCCGCCAACAATACCTTGGTTCGGTCTGTCAAACTCCGTGACACGAAACCATAGCCTGTCGCGGTCGTGACACACTGTGTGCATGGTGTTCGCCCGTGCCTTCCCACGTTTAATTTCTTGTAAGACCTTCGGGCTCCATACATGGCCTCCTTGTATTTGCCCTCGATAACTCATTTGCTCTCTTCGGAAATAGTGCCGCTAAACGAAAATATGTCTTCCGCACAACCATTGTATGTCGGCAGATGACGGGTTCCTTTTAGCAGCATGTAATTTATGCATTCGGCCAGTTTGTGGTCATATGACCATATCGTAGGCCGCCGTCATATGCTTGTGTCCACTGTTCAAAAGGAATATTGCACAGTACTCTGCGCTTCGGCGTTATCTCAGCGCAAGCCGCCAACATCTCACGAAACGGTCTTGATTGATCTCGCGTACCACGCCAATATCGTTGATAGCGAATATTACATACCATTCATCAATTGCAAATAAATTGAATTTTTCAAAAGAAATTATATTAATAGATATTTCATACCCATATCGGTCACTTGTCGTTTACGTCTTTTAGATCGATGTTGCCCATAGTAGTTGGATGAAACATGCCTCGAGCAATATCGATGGTGTGTGCGATGCCACATGCTTCCACTGGCGTTCTATTGCGCGCAAGTATTCCAGGCCCCGATCCGATATAACGCATATATGTCAGGTTGAGGCGGACATGCCTCCTTAACCTAGATAGGAAGAAGTCCGATCTTGGTCACTCCACTGGTGTTATTGCGAACGCAATCGAAAAGATTCTCCCACACCGTCTTGTGCCACGACTAGCAATAGCCGATGCGTATATCTACCATACATGAAGGTACCGTCAATTTGTACCAATGGCTTGCGGTATGTAAAAGCATCTCGGCATTGCTTAAATATCCGAACAGACGCTTGAACACGCGCGCATCCACGGAGGCGGACAATCGTTGTAATCGCGGGTTCTGTTTCAAGGTCCGTTGGGTGCTCGGGACATACCTCTCCAAAGACACGACACCACCGCCACACTTCATTATATGAAGCGCCCCACCGACCGTGCAACTTTTTTTCAACGCCGCTTGGCTATCCAAGCCTTTTCAGAAGAGGCGTGTACCCCAATTGGCTACGAATATTGCCAATTAAAAGGCCAGCATCGTAGTTTTGGGATCGGCCTTCACCGTCGGGATTATTAAATCGACCAACATGTGCGAATCCATCCTCGGATGATCTTGTGTTACACATCAACGAAGTACGTTAAATAATGTAACATTACATAATATTAGTGTTATTCGAAATCATTAAACATGTTGTCGCATTTGTCTGGTAAGACATGTATGCGGACCTTTGTACTTTTCACCTCCCACAACCCCTGTCCTTTTCCTCAACGACGCCATGATTTTCCATGAACATGTGCCGTCTTGAAGCGCACACTTCGCCTCGTACTTATCCCACTGGATTTAACCACATTGTAGTTAACCCCGTTCGCGATCTTTGTATTGTTTTAATGCGGCAAGAAAAGTATTCTTGTCGGAAAGCGGTTACCAACTTCTAATTGGTCCGAATTCAATGAAGAATTTATGCGGTCCGCGCGTCCGGTGTGGTAGTTCAGAAACTCCAATGCATCATCTTGAGATAGATCGACATTATGCATGTGGGTCGGAGGTGAGTATGCCCGAATAGCGGATCTTCTTCTTCTTAAATGCGAACCGCCTCAACGTCTTCGGTACAATTGGAGCGGGCTCCGTTGAGGAAAATAATCCAACACGCACCGTCGGCCACGGCTCCCGAGGTGGATCCACATCGGATTCATCGTCCGACTCTCTATAACTGCGCAACAAACGAGGGCCCTCATTGGTGGATGTCGTCGGGAGTACATCATCCCTCCTTAAACATCTTTCGTAAAGATCCCAATCATATGTGGATTGCCAACCACTAGAAGTTGATGGCGTCCCCCAAAGCGTATTTCGTCATCGGACGTCGGTGGCGGATATGCATGTCCCATCCACCGACCGAGTGTCGTGCAGGGGTTATGTTTTCCATACTACTACCGCACACGGGCACTTTTGTGTTTTGCCTCCCACTTACAGAGTGTCGGCTTGGGGTCGTGTATTCCCCTCGAACGATACTAGATGTTGAGGTCGCAGAAAAATCACTTGGAGATGAAAATTCTACATATACCTCGATATAGGGTGAACCACTGGCAAGATGAGTCTCCACCATTGCCTCAAGGCTACGAGGACCTTTGATGTTGAATAAGTCATATCTCACCGGATCAACCGAAGCGCAAAATCTATACTTAATAGACACAACTTTCATTAGCGTTGTTCCGAATATTTTACGCCTAATTCTTTTGCGAAGTTCTACCAAATCAACGTTCCGATTAAAACTCAATTGCCCTGTGTTCTCCGATAAGAAAACAACACCATTTTCGGTGTCACGAACTTCACCATCGTAGTAAATAACAACATTAATACGTTCACTCATTTTCAATTTTTTTTTTTCTTTTGCTCGAATTTGCCTTACGCAACTTGAGAATGAAATTTGCACGATTTATAGCCTAAGTTTTTGCGGATACCATCAGTAGCAAAAAGAGCGTCCACGTGGGGCGCTTTTCGATACTCGCTCACGGTGCACCTGCTGGAAGCGTTTTTGTACTTGTTTGTTCGTAAACGTCTCCTCAAAATAATTTTGCGGACTCCATTTGTAGCAAAAAAGGCCCCGCGGCGGCGTTTTTGGCCTTGTTTGTTGTAAACGTCTCCTCAAAATTATTTTACCGGAGACTACTGGCCAAAAACTCAATTCATTTTTCACATTGCAAGTGGACGGGAAGGAACCCCAAAAACGCGGCCACGTCAGCGCGTTTTTTGGGGACTGAAAGTGGTATTTTCCGGTAATTTTTGTTTTTTTTTGTATATATGGGAGCTTTGCCCAAAAACAGGTTTTGTTATTATCAGTATTTTTTTTTTAAATACTATTTTTGTATGTCTTGCATTAGAACTTGAAATATCGACTTCTAATGTTTTAATTTTATCGTTTTAATTAAAATTTTATTTTATTTTTATATTTAATTTTATTTATATAGTTTTCATTTAGTGCAATAATCTAATATGTTAAAAGTTTTATCACTAAATCAAATACACCAAATGCATTATACATTTTTTAAGCTGATTACAATATTTAATTTTTTTATATATTTCAATGGAATAATTTAATTCAATCAGTTAAATTAGTTGAGAACATCCCCAACACATTTAATTATGTAGGAGTGAGTAAAATTAGATTTATTAAAAAAATTAAATTTTTATTTAAATTTTGAATTATTTGATTTTTTATTCAATTTAAATAAATAATTTGAGTTTCAAGTTCGAGTTGAATTCTAACATTCAAATGATTCGAAAAATAGATTGGTAAAATTACGTTTTTAGTCCCTATCGATTTTGAAAATAAATAAATAAATCTCTTCCAATAAAAATTACAAAATAATCTAAAATAATTATAAAAAATTCAAAATTTATATTTTAATATATATAAATTAAAAGATAAAAATTCTAAAAAATATATTAAAAAATGTAAAATTTTCTAATTTTTTTCTCACATATAAAGTTTTCAAATTTATATAATACAAATAATTATATTATAATAAAATTTTAAATTTAATTTAATTCGAATAATTTTATTATATTCGATTGGATAACCCTAGTGTCGCTTATAATTTTCACCTCCAAAAATCTCTTACCAATAAAATTTTGTTATTATATCGTATTATCTTTTCTTTGTTATTTAAGGTTGTTTCATAATTCTTATCTTCTCATGTATGTCTTTTTTCAGCTCTAAGAACTTGATCTTCAAACTGGGCTTTACTGGAATCTTTTTTGTTTTCGATCATTAGTATTGATTTATGGAGATGGAGATTTTTGAATTTTGAGAGTTTGATTTTTTATTAAGAAAATGGTGAGATTGTGATAGCCTTTTCTCCCAAATATTCAGACAGCTTTGTTGCCGATCCCAATCTACCACTGTTTATGTTGTTAACAAACGGCGATGGCAATAGCCTTATCGTGCAGCTGTGTGGTTCCTATAGCCACTAACAAACTCCCCCACTCGTCGTTTTCCCCTCCGGCAACCCTTTCCTTCCCACCTCACAAATCTTTCAACCCCAAACCCCCCATTTCCTCCATTTGCCGTAGTCAATTTGATGGTTCAGGTTATGAGGAAAGTGAGGCGGTGGAGGAACCTTTCTTCCCTTATTTGGTTGAGGAGAGTGACGACGAAGACGACGAAACAGAGAGTAGCGTGGATTTGTTGTTGAGATTCTTGCACAGCATGTTCAGGAAGGTCTCCAAGCGTGCCAAGAAGGCTTCTCGCTCTATCTTACCTGCTGCAATGTCGCCCCAATTGGTAAAATTACTCAAATTCCTTCTTGGCCTTTTGCCTTTCTTTTATGCCTTGATGCTATGAATTAATCTATTGTTGGGATTTATTATAAATTCTATCTTCAATTTACACTCTGTTTGCAATTCTCATTGCTACTAATGAAGCTTAGGTTGACACCTATTTTTCTTTGTTCTAAAATATTCAGGTGTCATTTGCAGTTGATGGAGTCCTCTTATTGGCTGCACTTTCCATTCTTAGAGCACTTCTTGAGGTATCAATCACTTCTACTTATTCCTACTTTTGTATATGGTTAAGATGGCTGTCGCTGCTGCAAGTATAACGTTTAAGCTTTTTAACATTGTTGAGGGGAGATCCCTCAACGGGTCGGTATTATCCCCGGATTGAACCGGGATTGTGTCTCTCACTTCTGTCGAGAACCTGAGCCTGAGGTGGGGTTCGTGAAGTGGGAGCACCCCTTCAAATCGAACCATGCATGACACACGGACCATCTACTAAGGGGACCTTCTAATGCCATTTAAGGCATGAGTTCAAACCCTACTGAGCACGAGATGCACATGCTCCCTGTGTGTCACGCATAACCCAAACTGACAAGGCGCTCTTGCTTTGCAAATCCCACCTTAGGCTCAAGCTCTTGACAGAGTCGAAAGACAAAACCCCAGCTTGACTAAGGGATAATACAGACCATTAAGGAGTCTGTCAGCTCCGGACGAACGGCACTTCGAAAACTTCTCCAAAAGGAGTATGGTCTCCCCTCAACAAACATTATCATAAATCTATATATCTTTAGCTGTCAAGAGTATAATTCTTGATGCATTTATGTTCTTCCCCTTGCTTCGATAATGAAAATAATAGCCAAAATCCAAAATGATGACAGGTGGTATGCACTCTTGGAGGAACAGTATTTGTTGTTATATTGCTTCTTCGTGTGATTTGGGCTGCTGTTTCGTATTTCCAATCAATTGGGAACGGTTTTAACCAAGGTGATGGTTCCTTTGGCACTTCACAGCCAATAATATAAACCTCATCATTGGTTAAAAGGCAAAAGTTATCTCTTTGGGGATTCTGAATTTTATAGGTATGCATTCTCTTGTAAATTTGACTAGGAAATTAAGTACAAATGTAACAATCATATATACTTTTTTTTACACTAATACTGTTGAATAAATGATGATATGATGGAGTTAAACAGCACGTTTGTTTAACACAACAATGGCTTTGAGCATTCCTTTCGAGACATAAATGCTGGCTCCATGGCTCATGTTGAGAAAGGAAAATGCAGTGTCCCTCTGGTTTTTAACATGATGCCATGATGCAGATTATTGCTATTATTACTAATTGACAATTTCGGTTGATGATATGCTAACCACTTGGGTGATGTACCAGAACTGTATTCCCTCGTTGCTTCTAAATCGAATGCAAAACCGATAGTGATAGTGTCTCTCTACTCCATGGCACTTTCCCAGCTCTCCGTCTGATTTCTTGCCATACCTTACTCACCAAAAACCATTGTCATGTCATAGGCCATCTTCTACTTTGTGAAATCAAATTTGTAACATCCTTAAGCTTCATAATTTTCTTCCAGCTCCAGTTGCAATTTGGAGTCAATGGCATATCCCACAAAGTCCTGCCTTTAAGAATGTAAGCCCTAATCCAAGCAATCCACAAAGAACTTGCTTGAATAATGATAGCCCATGTTTGCTGCAACATGCAACCCTTATTCCAGCTATTCAAATCTTTTAGTTCAATCCCTCCTCCTGCCTTTGGCTTGATCCCAACTCACCTTTGCAAAATCATCCTAGCATATACAGGCAGGGGTGAAGCCTGTCTGCGGGTTGGATAAAAATATAAATTTTATTGAAGTGACCAAAGTTAAAAATTTATGCTAAAAAAGTTGAATTGAATTGTTATATTTGAAGAGAATCCAGAAAGGTAAATTTAATCATTTTCTTCTTCGGATTTGTTATGTGTGGTGGGTCTGGATTTTAATTGAGCAACTCGTGCGGTGTTGACTGGTGAATTCACTTCAAATTGTCTAAGACAGCTTGAATCTCTCGAAGTGAAGGCACTGAACCTGTTAAGTTGTTAAAGCTAAGCAAAACAAGCAAGAAAAGATAGAATGCTCGATAAAATATTCAACTCATGCAGACCTTATTTATAGTTAAGCTTTTTACATACCGTGGTTGACATTTAAACCTATCTACAAGATAGAGTCTAAACTCTAAATTAGAGTTGTGCATGGGTTGAGCCCTAATAAAATTCTAGGTTTGGGGTTCTGTCAGCTCGAAAAATGGGTCTAAATTTTTACCGAAGTCCGGTCAGGATAAAAATATTAAAACACGAGTTTAGCTTGGCTGTATTAAAATTGTTTATTTTATTTTTTAAATAAAAAATTTAAAAACATAATACATCAAAAACACTAACAAAAATTAAAATAAATGTTTTCCAACAAATTTAAAATAAAATTTTAAAAATCTTTATACTTAAATAATACTAAGATAAATACAATTTAATAAGCAAATATTTCTAAAATAGTAGCAAAATTAAGTGGCAACATAATAGTGAAATGTCAACAAAACAGTGGAAAAACAACAACAAAATAGTGAAAAAACAGCAGTTTTTTTTTTTTTTTTTTGCAAATTCAGGTTGGGCCCGAGTCAAAAAACCCTTACTTGAGGCTTGACCCGTTTTTTAAACGGGCCTCATTTTTTTTGCCTAAGTCTATTTTTCGAACTTATATTTTTTGCCCAAACCTTTTCACTTTTCGAATGGGCCATGGGACCAGTGACCCAACTCATAGATAAATCTAGTCAAAATAAATTTAAATTCTTTATCTTATCCTTGTTTTACAAAATTAGCGGGTAAAATACAAAGCACTGAAATATTTATTGGGTCATCAAGGTTCAAGAATTGCTTCTGATAAATTAAGTCTAATTTATTCAAATGATTGTTTAAATTGTTATGTGTTAAATAAGAATGACATTATAACGTGTAACATGTAGTCTTGACCAAATCCTTAGTTCCAAGAAACCAAAATCTGCAAACCAGGTTAAGGGTAGGAAGTGGTCCTTCTCCTACTTTTGGGCTATCAAATATTGAAGTAGACAGTCCAATGATAAAAGCAATGTAGAATCCCATGTGTCTAAAAAAAGAATGTGATAAAACTTATGCTCTAGAATCATGATTCTCATCTCTATCTTGCCATACTTTTGTCAAAATACTTTCCATAATTGCTTACTTTCACCATTTTTACTTTCCTATATATATATATATATCTCAAACAAAATCCATAAGCAAATCCCATATTGATTAAGAAAAATTGGGCAGGGGAATGAAGTTGAACTTAAATGATTGAGTTGATGTTACCTATTAATAAATATTTTTTTGAAGTTATTTATAACTTTTTGTATACAATATTGGGGAAAGAGGATAGGGTCACACGGTTTTAACCATTGTCAAACACATTTTAACCATTACTCCATACAGATCAAGATATATATACATTTTTTTTATATTTTGATAAATTTAAAGAAATATGTAAATAATATGGAATTATATATTTCTTTGGATTACAAAGGAAGCTAGACTAAAGCCTAGCCATATAAACAACCAGGGGCCATGAGCTGCTTAAAATCATGCCGCATCAATCGCGAAATTTGCGCCTCGCACCACATATTGCACGTCCACCTACCATTGTCGAGACAACAAGCCTCAAATATCATCAACTAAGGTGATTGAATCTCGCCTAGTTCAAGACTTAAGAAGGTGAACAGTAACTCGACTATTGCTCTCCACCACTAACCTACGAACGTTAACTTCCCAAGCTACTCCCAACCCAATTTACATAGCCCACAACTCATCCATTAAAACCAAACAACAACCAATGTTATGGCTAAAGCCAGAAACTCGCCTCTAGCCGCAGCATCAATTGTTTGGTTAACCCATCCATTCGTGTTTAGTTTGAACCACCTCTCCAATGGCCGACACCACTGCACACGCACAGTGGTCTGATTAGCAGTCAAAAATTTTTAAATTATTTTAGCCCAAACAAAACTACTAAACACAATATTAGTAGGTTATGACTGGCGTTACAAAAAAATAATAATTGATTACGAGATGTCCAAATCCTCCATACTTGAACACTAAACATAATCTCCCCTCGAACCCCTCTAAACATCACATCCTTCATGTTTCGAAGGTTCCTCGCTAACCAAGAACCAATAGGAACCAAATATAAAATATCCTCCAAGCATACTAGGACTACCGATTGCCATATCATTCGTATAGATGGACAGTCCCTTAGAACATGAGCTATCGTTTTCGTATTGTGACCAGAATCGGCCAACAACTGTCATCAAACATATGATGCTTGCAACACTCCGAGTTAATCATCAGCCAATCATGTTGTTGGATCTAATGTCCTAAATGTCGTATTTTCGTTTATGTGCACTTGTATTTTTTTAAACAAATTGGTTTAATAAAATTATTCATGAATTACATTAATACCCTTTGTATATTGTCTTCAATGTTTTTTGCATGCAAAGAAAAATATAAGTAAATATTAGTTCACTGGTTATCTAATGTTTAACTAGCACTAAGTGGTATTACGTTGTCCAATCATAATGCAGAAAGACAACTTATATTAGTAGATGAACCTAAGCATGTCCTTAGCCTAATTGGAAATGAGTAAACTGATTGAAAGACTAATACGTCGCCTATCAAGTTCAATTGGAGAAAAACTTTATCTTGAGCATCGGAGGGGATGACTTCCAGAAGATAAAGACATAGATGTGACTGATTGAACTGACAATACATCAAACAAGACCCAAGTAGAATAGATCCTGAATTCGATTATGGATTTATTCACTTATGACATTCATAGCGCGACATACCTCAATCTTGAGTGGATGATGGATTATGTATGCGTGATTCGTATACTTTGATGCAAGTAAAAGCTTGAGTTCAAATAGATAAAGAACTAAAAGCTGGTGCGTTGTGTATACAACTTTTGCAATATGTAGCATCATTCACAATAATGGAATTCATAGCCTAAGAAATGGGTAAATGATATTTTCTCATTGGTATTACATGACAGATGAAAAGTAAACATGGCCATGAGTTGTTTGTCTTCGTGATAAATGACTTAATTACTATTTGATAGTAATTGACTTTTCATGAAAGAAGTTATAATGGTTACTATAAGATAAAATATGATCATATTGGGAGAACGGATTTATCCTAAAGAGATTAAAGATATCATGTTAAGGTAACACACTTATGACAATATCATTAGATAAGCACTAATCGAGTAGCTTTCATAATAATATGTAATTGGAGAGAGCTTAGCCATTATACTATAGTGGAATACCTTTGTGACTAAATAAATTTATAATAATAGGCGAAAAGTTAGAAATTAATTATAAATCATTTGAGCCCTAATCACATATGTTCAATCAGTCCATCCGCTAACTCATTGAAACCAGAAATGAATTGCATGTTGAATCAAATGAAAAGAAATAGATAAAAATAATAAAGTTAGAGAAATGAGTTACATTCAGAAATGAATGTAGTTTTTCACTAAGTATGGAAATTACTTGAGAATTAATTTAAGTTTTTCGAATTATTATTTAAGTAAATAATTGAAGTTTGAAAATAAAATTAAATTAATTGGTCATTGAGAATCCGTTGAATGTAAAAATTAAATATATTTTCTCATAGATTCTTTTACAATAAAGTTGTCATGACTTTAATGAGATTAGAATTGGATTGAGAAAATTATTTAATTGAAAAATTAATTTTTTATATCAATTTAATAATATTTATTTTGGGAAATAGAAAAACATGTATCGGGTTGGATTAAATTATAAAGTGTTGGGTTAAAAGTCCAGTAAGCACGTATAATTGGACCCGATACAAGAGAAACCCCAAACCCCTCATAATATTCTCTCCTAATTCAACTAGGGGATTTATTTTTCTATTAAATAAGTATTATTTGTATTCTACTAATTCAACTAGGATTCTTCTATCTCTCTCAATAAATAGATGGCACTGGTAGGGCTAAAAACACACAACTTTGAGATATTGTTATTCTACCCAAAAATAGTGAGAATTTATTTTCTATAAATTCTATTTTTTGAGAATAACAATTCTACCGATTTCTATAAGAGAGATTTACTTTCCTACTGAAAGTAAGAAAATTATTTATGGTTCTGTGTTTGATTCGTGATTGTTCGAGCCCACACTTGAAGCGATTCGTGATACAAGAACAGCAGAGAATGTCGTTCGATTGAAAGCTTGGAACATCAAGGATCCCTCTCGCACAAAGCACATGTACTTTTTGATTTATTTCTATAAATATCACAAACCGACTCGATTTTCAAAAAAAAAAATTCTCTATGCAAGAAAACTGTTTTCGAACCAAATTTTTTCCAACAATTGGTATCATAGCTAAGTTGTGCTCTGTTTATAGTATAAACAAATACCGAAAATTCCTCTCTTCTTTATGTTTGGTTAATTTTTTATAAGATGTGAATTAATGTATTTTTATTATTTTTATGATAAATTAATTTTGCCAAAGTCGTGATTCCTAGAAACTATAGTGGTTGTAATTATTATTTTATTAATTTTTCAAGATATGTAATTAGATCTTGAACTATCATCTCCACTTAGGAACTATTATATTTATTTTTAGAATAATTCATATGAGCTAGAAACAGACATAAGTGTTATGTAACCAAATTACTCGGCGAATCTCGAAGAATCGTTCCTTATCTATTTGAACTCAGGCTTTTGCTTATATTAAGTATACGAGACACTCATACATAGTCCATCATCCACTCAGGATTAAGGTATGTCACACTGTGAACATCACAAGTGAATAAATCCATAAATGGATCTAAGATCTATTCTACTTGGGTCTTGTCTGTCGCATCTATGTCTCTATCTTCTAGAAGTTATTTGCTCTGATGCCCAAGACAAAACATCTTCCTAATTGAGATTGATAGACAACATATTAGTCTTTCAATGGGTTTGCTCATTTTTTATTAGACAAAGGACATGTTTAGATTAATCTACTAATACAAGTTGTCCTTTGGTATAACGATCTGACCACATAATATCACTTAGTATTAGTTAAAATTAGATAAGCACTGAGTCCAATATTTGCTTCCATTTTGCTTTACGTGTAAAAACCATTGAGGACAATATACAAAAGGTATTAATGTAATTAAATGATATTATTAAACCAATTTGTTTGAAAAGAAAAAGTGTACATAGACGAAAATATTACACTTAGGGCACCAGATCCAACACTATAATCAATGAATGAAGATTAACTAGAAATCCCACTAAACCAAGCATTTCATCAAGGAAATCCTAGTGAATACAATTATAAGACTTTTCTAGGTATACCTTTAAAGTCGTCCATCTATCTCAGCCCTAATTGGTTCACATGGAGTAAATCACCTCTTGAGCAAGCACCACATTTTTTGTGATCAAATGACTTGCAATAAAACTCGTTTGATTTGGATAAATTATGTAAGACATTATAGATAATAGAACGCAGACTAATCAATCTATATTGGGACAAAGTTTTAGGGTAAGACACCTTTGGGATAAGCACAAGAAGAGTTTTGGAAATGACCAGGTCAATCGATTTACCACCAAAAGCATCCTTAACCAATTTACAAATAGACTCTCTAACTATATTCCATTAACTTTGAAAAAACTTAGTGCGAAGACTATCCATGCCAGGCACCTTCGAAGGAGATATAGTATCTAAAACTACCTTAATCTCCATGCCTGTCACATTAGTAGCTAATCGATCTAAGTCACTAACATTAATCTCCAGAAAAAGCCTAAATTTGGAAAACAAACAAGGACTACTTCATCAACAGAGTAAATACACAAGAAGTAATTGATCGCAACCCATTTAAGGGTGAGCTCATAACACCATCACATCCCAGTCTTCAATTTAAGCCCATTGATATAGGTAACGCGGTGCCTGTTCATGACTTTGTGATAGTAAAACTTAGTTTTCCTATCACCATTCACCACCTAATCGATCATCTATTGTTTTCGCCACACGAGCTCCTTTAACTCCATAATCTTCTCCAATTCTACACCAAGCTTACATTCAAGTTTTCTCGAATTCTTAGTTAACCTATTATCAATAACATTCTACACACCTCAAATTATTGTAATAACCCTCCTCTTAAAGACTCCCAAGTTACCAAAGACATATTGATTCCAGACTTGAGCCGCCCTAGCAAAATTATCAATGGTTGTAGAAATATCATCCGCTGATTGCCAATTAGCCTTGACCATATCCTTAAACGTTCCCATCACTGAGCCAAGCCACACAAAATCTGAACGACCGAGCAAAACAATTCCTTGCTGCATTATCCAACCTTATTAACATAGGTCGATGACCATATTTAAGTCGATGAAAATTTTGAACCTTGTACCTTGGGAAACATTGCACCATTGAAGATTACAAATAGCCATACCTAGATGTTAGAAAACATCACCCCTATTCCACGTAAACCTTGGTTCTGTAAAGCCCATATCCATCAGATTATTTCGAAATAAAAATTCATCAAAGAAAGAGCACCATATCGAATAAGACACCCGAGACCCCCTATACTCATTAACAGAGAGGATCACATTCCAATCACCAACCAACACCCAAGGCTTATCAGCACAATTCGCAAGCTTATCTAACTGTTATGGAGCTTTAGTTGTGGACTATCATACACAGCAGCGAGCAAAAAAAAAACCAGTGAACTTAACTCGGATTTCTAAGTGAACATATTGAAAGTGATTAACTAGAACCTCAATGACCACTGCATTTGTCAACAGAACCCAAATACCACCAGTAAAACCTCTCGCTTCAACCCTATACAAAAATTAAAAACCAAGCTGAGAGATAGATAAATCCACCACCATACCACTAACTCGTGTTTCAAGTAAAGTGAGAATGTCAAAATCAAACTCCTGCTTATACTCATTTATGAACCGATGAAACCGATGGCTTCTACCGCCCTACAATTCTAAACAAAGAGACACCCATTAAAAAATAACAAAGAAATAGGAGAAAAACTAACTAATTCATAAATTGGCTATTGGTCGCTTCTAGCAGGCAAGTCACCCATCTTCATGCCATCTGTAACTTGAACATTTGCACCATTCGTAGTCGATTCAATCGCAACCATAATAGAATGAGCCACATCTACAACTCGCACCATAGGTTCCCCAAAATTATGGTCATGATTTTCTAGTGGTAGATGATCCCTCCGACCATCATCCAACCGTGTCTCAAATTTATCTAGCGAAATTGACTTAGATGAGCCACCTCAACAAGACCAAAATCATAAACAACAATAGAATCATCGCTATCTCCCAACATATTGGGATTACAGTTTTCATCGATAATGGCCACTGAGTGGAATTTTGGACCATGTCGAACGGGTCTGAGAGCCTTAACAAAGTTTTACTTCTTAGTAGTTTTAGTCATAAGGTTAGCAGCCTGCTGTGACAGTTCTCTAATAGTTATCCCTTTCGAAACTCGCCCACTTCGGTTACCAATCCCTTTAGAGGCTAGTCGAATACCATTAACCTTTTTTCCTTTGGATTTGGAAGCCATTAGCTTCAACCCATTAGAGGATCCTTGATAAACCATAAAAGTAACATATTTTTAATCCCATTCTTGATGCGTTTTTGGATGATTTATTATGTGAATTAGTGAATTTGATGATCCTAATCCTTTAAATTCATGTTTCTATACTTAGGTGAGCATAGGGGAGTGAAATAAGTGAAAAACGAGCCAAAATCAGGCAAAAAGATCTGTTTCCAGGATCCACACGGCCTGGGCATTTCCACACGGGCTGGCCACATGCCCATGTGAGCCACACGGGCTGGCCACAAGACACAAGTGAATAAATCGTTTAATTCAGATTCAGAATAATAGGTGGAGTCTAGGTGGATTCTTTGCTGGGTATTGTCTATCTCATTGGTTATCTTCGTTTATTTTCCCAATTCACTCTCTATTGCATTCTTAGTAATTAGTTTAGTTAATTTTAGATTAAAAACAATTTCATCAATTTGACGGCTAAATAATAGAAAAATAGTAATTACTAGTACTTTTAGTCCTCGTGGATACGATATTCCCTACTCACCATAGCTATACTATTGTTCGATAGGTGTGCTTGCCTTTGTCGTAATTATAGTTAGTTTAGTGACCATCAATCCTTCAACTATCGCTTGAACATTTTTCCCTGTTTCCTTTGTGAAGCCCAACCCAAGACCAGGATGGAAAGAAACCTGATTATTTAAGTCAACAATTAAGTTAAATCTTGATGTCGAAACCATTTTAAAATCGAGTTTTTTTTAAAAACGGGGATCGACTTTAAAAACGAAAATGGAGTCACCACCAATCTTTTTTACTTAGGTGTGATTGGATCACCTTGTAAAACGTTTTATTTTAAAACATTTGACTTTAGTCTGCGAAAACGAGGAAATAGGTTCGGGAGTCGGTTACGTATCAGGAAGGGTTAGCACCCTCATAACGCCAAAAAATTGGTACCTAATTGATAAAATCATGTCCAAATGTTTGAAATTTAAAAATTTTAAAATAAGATCCTTTATTTGAAAAATAAACCAAGACTACCTATTTCGAAGAAATAAGAATACCACACCCAGTAAGTTAGAATACAGTATCTCAGGACTTTAAAGCTAGGTACATCTTTATTTTAGAAAATTTTTACCTCGAGATACAAAACATCACACCCAATAAGTTAGGATACAACGTTTTGAATTCCCAAGAATAAGGTTTTTTATTTAAAACTGATAAACTTTAATTTTGAAAATGGAAGGATATCTAATATTTTGAGTTTTACGAGAAAAATCACAACCCAATAAGTTAGGGCACGATTCTTCTCGAAAACTCTAAATATCACATATCACCGTTAAAAAAAATTCTTTAATTTTAAAAGGTATTTTTTTATTAAAAATGGTATAAATAAAACACAATATGAACATATTATAACATATATATATCTAATAACAATTCTACCTAACTATGAATTATTCTAACAATAAATAATAAATAACATGAATAAATGAATAATAAGAAGAATGTTAAAGCAATAATAAATGAATATAAAAATACAAATAAATATATATAATAATTAGTGAAATTTATAATATATAATAAAATAATATTAAAAATTAATAATATAAGGATTATAAAACTAATTAGCAAATAATATATTTAGTAATTTCAAAAAAAAAAATATATACATAATATACTAATCATAAAAATTATATATGTAATAAACAATATAAATAAAATAAGTTATATGATATAATAGATTTTATACAAAACAAAACTTAAAAAATGATATATAATATAATATAATACTGTATAATTAAAATATAATATAATAAATAATGTATAAACTAAAATAATATATAGATTATTGAACCCAATAAGATAATATATAATAAATAATAAAATATATATATAAATATAATATTAAAATTAAAATGGAATAAAATAAAAAGATTTTAAAAAATGTTAAATAGCAATTAAAATAACTATAAAAGGATTTAATTAGAAAACGCGCATTAAACTTAGGGATTATTGTGGCAATTAAACCTTTTTTTACAAAGCGGGGTCGTTCCGATTTTATCTTTAAAAGGGGTTGAGGGACTAAATTAAAACTAAAAAAATTAATTCTGGGCCCGATTATAAAATAAAAGAAACTTAATTGTAAAATTAAAATAATACGGAAGGGTTTATAGGGAAATTAGACCCTTAAACGAAAACACGCGGATCCTCCCCGGGTCGGGTCAACACGCGGGTCACAGGGCTTAAAACGGCGTCATTTTGATCATTAATCGAATACACCAAAACGGCGTCGTTTCTTTAGCGTATTTAAACCGTTTTCCAGAGAAAAAAAATCATTTGGCCTTAGTTTTAAAAAAAAA
The DNA here is from genome assembly GCA_025698515.1 of Gossypium sturtianum. Classification (NCBI taxonomy): domain Eukaryota; kingdom Viridiplantae; phylum Streptophyta; class Magnoliopsida; order Malvales; family Malvaceae; genus Gossypium; species Gossypium sturtianum. Next base: position 13,906,354 of record CM046946.1, on the reverse strand, counting down.
AATTCAGAAAACTCTCCAAAATCCCTTCTCCCTATGCCTGGATACTGGTCACCGACCCTAGGCCACGCGCTCCACGCGCCACCGCGAACGGTGGCCGGAGGCCGAACCTCGAGTTTTCAGTGCTCTCGAAAGGTAAATCCCTCTTCACTTTATATATATTTTTAAATGATTGTATAAAAATAGATCGAGGAAAAAAACGAATAAAGAAAATAATCAAAATAAAAATAAAATGAGAAGTCACCTCTGCTAAAAATTTCTGTATTTTTCTTTATTTCAATGTGTTTTATCTGCCTCCCCCCCTCGTGTTACAGATTTTAGGGTTTTTATACCCGAGAATAATAAAAAGAAAAAGGAAATACGAAAAACTCTTCTTTCTGCTGCGTTTCCTTTCCTTTGCGATCGTATTTCTTTCCTTTTTGCGGTAGAAGGCGGAAAACGTGGCGGCAATGGAGGATTTGTGCGATTTGCGGCTTGATCGAAGGCTGAGGCGCGACGATTGGGTTAATGGCTGCGGCGCTTGCGCTGGACCCTTGCTTGCGGCGCGACTGTTGGAATCCTGCTGAGGCGGTGCCTAGGGTTTCAGAAACCCTAGGCCACTGATTTCATTTAGCGATTGGGCCATTTTGGGCCACCCGAGTGCAGGTCGGGTAATTAGGTTTGTTTAGTTGGGCCACGGGTGTAAAGGGTTTGTGGGCATTAGTTTGGGTAGGATTTGGGCTGCTGTTAATGGGCTTTTGTAATTGTAAACGGACATTTAAACATTTGGTTTTTATTTTTTGTTTTATTCTGGTTTATTTCCAAGCCCGGGCAAAATGGGCTATTACAGCTGCCCCTCTTTGCTCATTGTTGTGGAACAATAATAGAGCAAAGACTATAAAAGGACCAATTTTGTCCGGTCTTGGCCGAGCCTCGACTTCTTGATCCTCGCTTTCTTCAAATGACTCCCACTCCACTGCAACTTCAGGGTACTGGAACTTCATCTTGATTTCAGTAAGTCTGCTCCATGCAAACCCAAAAAGGCTAGGTTGATGTTTTTTTGTCTTTGATCTGCTTCCTACAACTTTAGGAAGATAAGATCTTCTGTTTTCGATTTGCTCCACTGCAACTTCAGGGAGATAAAATCTTCTGTTTTTAGTCTACCCCGCTGCAACCTCAGAGAGATAAGACTAAAACGTCTTCAATCTGCTTCCTACAACTTTAGGAAGATAAGATCTTCTATTTTCGATTTGCTCCTTCGCAACTTCGGGGAGATAAAATCTTCTATTTTTAGTCTACTCCGCTACAACCTCGGGAGATAAGACTAAAACGTCTTCGATCGCTTCCTACAACTTTAGGAAGATAAGATCTTACGCTTTCGATTTGCTCCACTTTGCAACTTCAGGGGAGATAAAATCTTACTGTTTTCGATCTACTCAGCTGCAACCTCGGGAGATAAGACTAAAACGTCTTCGATCTGCTTCCTACAACTTTAGGAAGATAAGATCTTACATTTTCGATTTGCTCCTTTGCAACTTCAGGAGATAAAATCTTCTATTTTCGATCTACTCAGCTGCAACCTCGGGAGATAAGACTAAAACGTCTTCGATCCGCTTCCTACAACTTTAGGAAGATAAGATCTTCTGCTTTCAATTTGCTCCATTTGCAACTTTAGGAGATAAAATCTTCTATTTTGGTCTACTCATTTGTAACCTCAAGGAGATAAGACTAAAACGTCTTCGATCCGCTTCCTACAATTTTAGGAAGATAAGATCTTCTTACATTTTCGATTTGCTCCACTCGCAACTTCGTGGAGATAAAATCTTCTATTTTCAGTCTACTCCGCTGTAACCTCAGGGAGATAAGACTAAAACGTCTTCGATCTGTTTCCTACAACTTTAAGAAGATAAGATCTTACTTTTTCGATTTGCTCCAATTGCAACTTGGGGAGATAAAATCTTCTATTTTGATCTACTCATTGCAACCTCGGGGAGATAAGACTAAAATGTCTTCGATCTGCTTCCTACAACTTTAGGAAAATAAGATCTGTAACTTCACTGATATCGTTACACCGTCTACTGAAGGACATATCCTGTAGACTCGGTTCCATGTGTTATGAGTGACATGAATGCAACATGTCATGAAAATGATTAGGATTAGAATGCAATGACTGGAATGAATCAAATGCCCCTAATGAAATTTACTGTGATACAAAAATGTTATGAGTATGATTCCTACTCTAGGTGTTATCACTCATTTGTTCTTCATTTTTGTTCATTAATCACGTTTTGCTTGACCAGCTTGTCCCGATGTAATTTCTGAGTCAGCCCCATTTGATCCTCGGGACATGAAGTTGGTATCTCCCACTGCAACTTCAGGGGAACGATATTTGGTTTCTTTCATTCTTCGGTTACCACTCAGAGGTACAGAACTTGTATCTCTTTCAATCTGTCACACCATTCCCAGATGTGTGTGTCTAAATGAGTGCAGGGTATCACGATAATAATCCCTTTTTACACTCGGATTGACCTTGTTCGTCATTTGCCAATATGGTATCACCAACGAAATTGTCTTATTCAATAAAAATCTTAAGAGATAATCATTTTCCAATGTTTTTAATCCCTTAGACTTGGTGAGTTCTGAACAATAGTCCTGTTTCAGATTCTCATATTATTTAGAAGCTTCTAGAGTAATATGCGAAACTCCTTTTATGAAAGTGTTATTAGTCCATAAATTGTTATTTCAATATAAAATGCTTGAAAAAGGTCACAAAAATGGACGAGAAAGAAATTAGTCAGGAGCATAGCTCAGAAAAATAATTTAATCAAAGATAACCCAGGCAATAAAAGAAAATTGATTTGGGTGTATCTCAAAAAAGAATAAAGCAATCAAAGATAAGGAATTCAAAAATAGGTAGGATAGAAGCTAGGTGCCCCAGATATCGCAGTCTGAGCTTCTTTGTTCCAACTTCTTGAGGACCATTTTAAACTCAATATGTGTTTAGGGGATCCTGAGTACTTTGTCAATGCCCCAAGGCGTAACATACTTCCTCATTGCTAATTCAGATGTAGCAAGACTACTGTATGCTCCACTTTTACTCAAAATTTGAGCCGCCCTTTTCGGGTTTTCAACTCAAAGCCCATTTAGTCTCAAAGCGCCCTTTGCGGGTTTTCGCCTTGGCCTCTCCTTCTTTTCTTTTCTTTTTCTTTTTTTTTTTTATTTTTTTTGGACTCAATGCGCCCTTTGCGGGTTTTTACCTTGACCCCTTTCCCTTTCAGGCCCTTTTCCCTTTCAGGTAAAATACTTCTTGTTTGAACCTGAATTCACCGGATTAGGTATGTCTTCGCCATTCATCTCGATCAATATCAATGCTCCTCTAGAACAGGCCCTACATAAGTCCTTCCCAGTTTGGCATATGCTTTCCTCTAAAATCGTTTTGTAGAGGAAAAATATTTTTCAACATCAAGTAAGCTCACATCATCTGAATGTGATGGATAGCTTTTAACATTTTCTTCAATTAGATTCAATTGGCAAAACTGTTTCTATTCCAATGAGAAATGTATTACCCCAGCAAAGGTCCTGGCCAACGTTTGATAATCATAGAGAGTAGTGATAGCTTCTTATGCCAATCTTTACAAGTCTTAGCCACATTTCATTTCTTCTTCTTCTTCTTCTTTTTTTGGCAACTTTTGTTGCACTGTGATATGCTGCCTGATCTTTGGACAAACTATAAACTTTGACTTTGTACAGTTATTTAAACGCAATTCTTTATGGCATTTGATCTTTTCCTTCATTTTTTATTTGATGAATTTGACTTTGATGATTTCGACCTTGTAACATTGGCATATGAAGCTACTTCCACTCTCTTAGTGAAGTAAACGATAACTAAACTGATGAGTCGATATTGACTAAAAGTTTTTGACGAGATTAGCCCCATTACATCCATGCCCCACGTATGGAAAATTTGTGAAGAACAGGAGTAGGCATATGAATCTTGTCTTCTTTAATTCCATATTCGCGGTATGACTGATGCAATCCCCTTCTATGGTGAATCAACAGCGCCTGATCCTCTTTGTTTAGCCTGCTTCTTATTAGCCAAGGCATGTCCTGATATAATTGTGTGAAAACATCTTTGAATTCTTGAAAACAACTCAATGATGTCTTGCCTTATTTTTGTGGTGAGCTAAGCTTCTGTCTTCCCCTTTTCCCTGGGCTCATAATATCCAATGACCCTTTGTAGAGTAAGGTCTTTTTTTATCTTGTTTTACCATCTTTAACAAATTAGAAGGTATGTTACAATCCCTGTCATCTTCGAAGTCCTTAGATCCCCTAGACCCATATCTCATTCAAAAAGAGAGTCGGTAACAACGTCGCTCATGTTGTTCATATCTGGGCATCTAGGTACGAATGTGAACAAATCCAAAGAATAAATGGTTCTAAAGATAATTATTGGTATGGTCATGAAAGAATATTCTTAAAAAAAACAAATGAATGTACAGCATGAAGAATAAAAGAATATATATTCAAAAATATGCATTTTATTGAAATGATAATTCTGGACATGAACCTATTTCACAAAAGAATTCTTATTGCCTCTAGGCTTAAGGCAACAAACATGTTTTGAATATTACTCTAGGTCTGCTTCTAAAAATACAAGAATCTCTTCCACAATCCTATTATTCAAGACACTCCCAAGTACGCAAGGGGCTTGGAAACTTCATTCTCTAATTCCCTCTTCGCTTTCGATTTCTTCAAGGGATCACAACTCTCCTGCCCCCTCCTTCAATTATCACTGCTCCGTTCAACTCATCGAACTTTACGACCCCTATTTTAATAAGTCTTTCGACCAATTTCTTAAATGCCATGCAGTTATCGATTGAGTGACCCGTTATTCTTGCGTGATACTCACATTGAGCATTCAAATCATATCATTTGGGGTACGGGGGTTGTATTGGTTCCATGTAATGAGGAGCCACCACATGTTCATCAAATAGACTTTGATACAACTCCCTATACGTCATTGGAGTTGGTGTAAAATGGAGTTGCTCATTGCTTTGCCTTGTGTCAGATTCTTTCCTTGATGGACCTTGATACCCAGTAGTCACTGTTTTTGGCTGTTTAACAGCAATCGACTTTGAGCACCCCATGCTTGTATTATCCACTTCATTTTCTCTCCTTCTTGTGGCCATTCTTTTGTTACTTTCTCCCGCCTCGATCTTTCCACTTTTTATGGCATTCTCAATCATTTCTCCCGTCATTACAATGTTCGAGAAGCTCTTTGTAGTGCTTCCTATCATATGGGTGATAAAAGGTGCCTTTAAAGTGTTGATAAACAGCATGGTGGTTTCCTTTTCCAAGAGAGGTGGCTGAACTTGCATGGCTATTTCTCTCAATCTCTGCGCATATTGCCTGAAACTCTCATTTGACCTCTTTTCCATATTTTGCAACATGATTCGGTTAGGCGTCATATCAGTGACATGGTTGTATTGTCTCATGAAGGCTTGGGCCAAGTCCCTCCATGAACTAATATTTGTGCGGATCAGTTGATTATACCATCTAGAAGCTGCCCCCGTCAAACTATCTTGAAAATAATAAATCAAAAGCTGATTATTGTTTACATATCCAGTCATGCGCCTACAGAACATAGTGATGTGAGCTTCAGGGCAAGTTGTTCCATTGTACTTCTCAAATTCAGGCATCTTGAATTTGTGAGGAAGTACCAGATCAGGGACCAGACTCAAGTCCTTAGCGTCAATACCATGATGATGATCAATATTTTCTAAAGCCTGGAACTTTTCTTCCAGCCATCTACAACGATCCTCCAACTTGCTTGAAGATTCGATTCTCATCCCTTCCCTTTCTGCTATATCCAAATCAGGAATAACGAGATTAGCAGGGTTATCTCCTGGGTTAGATCCCGAGCCCACTTGAAAGTTCATGGGTGGTCTAGGATCAACTTGCCCCTGTTGAGGCCTAATCGTGATAGGTGGCCTTTGGGGATATTCTTCAGGCTGTGTTTGTACGTGTGGTGGAGTGAATCATCTAGGAAAGTCCTCGTTATCTTCAGCATTAACTAGGGAACCCTTTCCCTTTTCTATTATCCCACTCATCATCTGGGCCATTTGAGCCATCATGTTCTTCTGGGCTTCCAACATCTGGTCCTTCATTTCTTGTTGGAGTTTTGTCATTTGCTCATGCATCTGGTCTTGCATATCTTTTTGGAATTGCTCCATTCTCTGGTCTATTTTTCTTGACTTAACTCGTGTACCGTAAGGGTGTTCCGCTTTTAGATTTTTTTTTCTCTCTCTCCTATAATTTAAACTAATTAGACTCTCTCTAAATATTTGAATGCATATGATGTTATGTAATGCAAATGCATAAATGCAAAGAAAGAGAGACGTTGATTCTGAATTCAGTTACACTAGAAAAACTTTTCTAGAAAGCAAATTTCTTTACATAAAATGGATCACTTACACGGCCTTGTCCTCATAGTCCAAGTAAAAACATTAATCCCCTTCTTCGCAAAAGTCAAATCTTGCAAACTTCTAATAGATGCCTCCTCTAGCTCCTTTTGCTTGATCTGGGACGCGACTCACTGCTCCATAATACTCGTTAGCTTCTTCAAGAAAGTCGAGACGTGGTAATTCTCGAATAGTCTTTGTCAACTTGAATCCTTGGGTGATAAGGTCTTGTTTTCCTTCACAGACTATCAGTCTTCTCTCATTGTGTTCACTTGGACTATATTCGGACGACCGTATTATAATATACTTTATCAAAAAACCCGTCCTCTTATGACAAACTTTTCTATTTAGTAATCGAATTAGAAATCAACACCTCTTTTCTATGATATGAATGCAATGCAATCAAAACAAAAGAGAACACGTTAGCACAGGAAAAATAAATAACATAGAACACCTATCAGGGTGACCACTAGGGTTTAACATAGTTCTACCTAGGATGGGTTCCTAGGTTTTCTACATGTGGTTCAGCTCTAAAGTTGAGGTACCCGAACCAGCAGATTCCTCGATCCTCACCCATTATAGGCTCATATGGACCGAGTTCAGTTTAGGGGAATACATTTCCCTATAGCCATGCGGAGGTGAAAACCTCACGAAGACATAGGTACGGATGTATTCCGGAAGCAATCCACTAGCCCATGCGGAGGTGAAAACCTCACGAAGGCATAGCTTCTCGCTCCCACTTAAGGGTGTGACCACAACGGTCATGCAGTGCAATGCAAAGAGATATATTTTAAAATATCATGCAATAAAATGATCATATTTTTACAATCAGAATTCAAACAAAAGGACATGAAATTATCAATTTTACGGCCTGACTCTCTTATTGGTCCCCAGTGGAGTCGCCAATCTGTCAAAACCATTTTAAAATCGAGTTTTTTTAAAAACGGGGATCGACTTTAAAAATGAAAATGGAGTCGCCACCAATCTTTTTTACTTAGGTGTGATTGGATCACCTTATAAAACGTTTTATTTTAAAACATTTGACTTTGGTCCGCAAAAACGAGGAAATAGGTTCGGGAGTCGGTTACGTATCAGGAAGGGTTAGCACCCTCATAACGCTCAAAAATTGGTACCTAATTGATAAAATCATGTCCAAATGTTTGAAATTTAAAAAGTTTAAAATAAGATCCTTTATTTGAAAAATAAACCAAGACTACCTATTTCGAAGAAATAAGAATACCACACCCAGTAAGTTAGGATACAGTATCTCATGACTTCAAAGCTAGGTACATCTTTATTTTAGAAAATTCTTACCTCGAGATACAAAACATCACACCCAATAAGTTAGGATACAACGTTTTGAATTCCCAAGAATAAGGTTTTTATTTAAACCGATAAACTTCAATTTTGAAAATGGAAGGATATCTAATATTTTGAGTTTTACGAGAAAAATCACAACCCAATAAGTTAGGGCACGATTCTTCTCGAAGACTCCAAATATCACATATCACCGTTAAAAAAAAATTCTTTAATTTTAAAAGGTATTTTTTATTAAAAATGGTATAAATAAAACACAATATGAACATATTATAACATATATATATCTAATAACAATTCTACCTAACTATGAATTATTCTAACAATAAATAATAAATAACATGAATAAATGAATAATAAGAAGAATGTTAAAGCAATAATAAATGAATATAAAAATACAAATAAATATATATAATAATTAGTGAAATTTATAATGTATAATAAAATAATATTAAAAATTAATAATATAAGGATTATAAAACTAATTAGCAAATAATATATTTAGTAATTTCAAAAAATATATATATATACATAATATACTAATCATAAAAATTATATATGTAATAAACAATATAAATAAAATAAATTATATGATATAATAGATTTTATACAAAACAAAACTTAAAAAATGATATATAATATAATATAATATCTGTATAATTAAAATATAATATAATAAATAATGTATAAACTAAAATAATATATAGATTATTAAACCCAATAAGATAATATAAAATAAATAATAAAAAATATATATAAAGATAATATTAAAATTAAAATGGAATAAAATAAAAAGATTTTAAAAAATGTTAAATAGCAATTAAAATAACTATAAAAGGAATTAATTAGAAAACGCGCATTAAACTTAGGGATTATTGTGGCAATTAAACCTTTTTTTTACAAAGCGGAGTCGTTCCGATTTTATCTTTAAAAGGGGTCGAGGGACTAAATTGAAACTAAAAAAATTAATTCTGGGCCCGATTATAAAATAAAAGAAACTTAATTGTAAAATTAAAATAATACGGAAGGGTTTATAGGGAAATTAGACCCTTAAACGAAAACACGAGGATCCTCCCCGGGTCGGGTCAACACGCCGGTCACAGGGCTTAAAACGGCGTCGTTTTGATCATTAATCGAATACACCAAAACGGCGTCGTTTCTTTAGCGAATTTAAACCGTTTTCCAGATGGAAAAAATCATTTGGCCTTAGTTTTAAAAAAAAAAAATTCAGAAAACTCTCCAAAATCCCTTCTCCCTATGCCTGGATACTGGTCACCGACCCTAGGCCACGCGCTCAACGCGCCACCGCGAACGGTGGCCGGAGGCCGAACCTCGAGTTTTCAGTGCTCTCGAAAGGTAAATCCCTCTCCACTTTATATATTTTTTTAAATGATTGTATAAAAATAGATCGAGGAAAAAAAAGAATAAAGAAAATAATCAAAATAAAAATAAAATGAGAAGTCACCTCTGCTAAAAATTTCTGTATTTTTCTTTATTTCAATGTGTTTTATCTGCCTCCCCCCTCGTGTTACAGATTTTAGGGTTTTTATACCCAAGAATAATAAAAAGAAAAAGGAAATACGAAAAACTCTTCTTTCTGCTGCGTTTCCTTTCCTTTTGTTGTCGTATTTCTTTCCTTTTTTGTAGGTAGAAGACGGAAAACGTGGCGGCGATGGAGGATTTGCGCGATTTGCGGCTTGATCGAAGGCTGAGGTGCGACGATTGGGTTAATGGCTGCGGCGCTTGCGCTGGACCCTTGCTTGCGGCGCGACTGTTGGAATCCTGCTGAGGCGGCGCCTAGGGTTTCAGAAACCCTAGGCCACTGATTTCGTTTAGCAGTTGGGCCATTTTGGGCCACCTGAGTCTGGGTCGGGTAATTAGGTTTGTTTAGTTGGGCCACGGGTGTAAAGGGTTTGTGGGCATTAGTTTGGGTAGGATTTGGGCTGCTGTTAATGGGCTTTTGTAATTGTAAACGGACATTTAAACATTTGGTTTTATTTTTTGTTTTATTCTGGCTTGTTTCCAAGCCCGGGCAAAATGGGCTATTACATTGATAATGTATTCTTTAGGATTGAACCCTGATTATTTCCAATTAGCTTCTGAGACGGTCGACGTGAATTTTGAGAACAACCGAAGTCGACTGTCGATTATCATTCGCTTTTTTCATTGTCTGGCCAGTTAGATCATCACCATCCGACCTTTTGCCACTACCTGATTTTGAGCAAATATCTTTCATGTGACCATATAAACCACACTCAAAACATACATTTAGTTTTTATAATTTTGATAAATATATCTTTTTCAACTAGATCAAAAGTGTGTAGTACTCTAAGATATTCCTTCTAAAATGTAAGAAAATATTTTTCAACAAGCAATACAGTCCTTTTTTTTTTTAACAAATAAAATATTAAAAAGCTTAAGATGTTGACTTTTGATCAAATCCGATCTCAATTTTAGCGTCAAAATTCTGGAAAAAAAATTAAAAAAAAAAAATCAATTAAGACAAGTGAATGGTGTATGTCTTGACATGAGAAAACAACTCTCCATTGCTCTCCGTCTTCCCTCTCAAGTTAATATTATTTTATTAAATTAAAAATTATAGCAAATGAGCGCACGAAAAATAAGGGCGGCGGTGAGACTCACTCACACCCACATCAACATTACCAACTCTTACATGCTGTAAATCTGTAATTTTTGGTTTCATTTATTTTGCCAATATTTTTATAATTTTTATATATTTATTTAAATAATTTAGTTTTTAATAATTAATTCATTGAATAAATATTCTAAAAACATATTATGATTGTGTAACAATACCTATCAACTATAAATGAAAGGAATACTTTTTTTTTAGATTATATATTCATAATTAAATTTTAATTTTGTTCTCTATATTACATTTAAATTTGACGTTTAATTTTTATATATAATTTGGTACTTCAATTTTTATAATGACATTAGTTAGTGTAAATATTGGGTAAACTACACTAGCAATCATTCAACTATTAGGAAGTTTCTTTTTTTTTTTTTTATCACCTAACTATGAAAAATTATAAAATGATCACACAACTATTCGACTTTTTTCTTTTTTGGTCACCCAGCTATTTGAATTTTTCCTTTTTAGTTATCAGTCGTTGAATTATTAACAGAAAGATAACTTGGTAGCTTTTGAAATTGGCATAACAATAACTTTAACGCTCAACATTTATAGATTGTGTCAATTTAGCTTTTATTCCAAAAAATTAACCCTAAACATTTACATATTCTATAATTTGATCTTTTTTTTTGCAGTTTTACTTTTACTTGTGACATTTTGGATTAAATTTAAAATAATGAGAAAAATATGAAAATCATTATATTAGATTTTTGGGTGTTTCGATTTTGATATATTTCGGACCAAATTTAGTTAATAGATTTTTTTTTTAGATTTTTAGGTGAAAGGGTCAAAAAATAAAATAAAATTAAAAAAAATTAAATTACACAATGTGCAAATGTTGAGGATTAATTTTTTTAGAATCTAGACTAAATTGACATAATGTATAATGTTTAGGGTTAAATTTATTATTATGTAAATTTTAAAAGTTTTCAAGTCATCTTTCCATGAGTCATTTAACAGTTGGTGAGCAAAAAAGAAAAACTCAAATAATTAAATGACCATTTTATAATTTTTCATAATAAAGTGACAAAAAAATACATAATAATAATTAGGCGATTTAGTTAACCCATTTTTATTTTGATTAAAATTCTCACCTCATTTTTTTGTCAATACCGTTTTTATTTTATATATTATAGGAAAATGGTGGAATCTCATTTTGGTTCCTCTACTATGCCTAAAATTAAGATTTAATCTTTATATATAATTTGACCTCTATATTTAATGTTATTAGTTAGTCCAAATAGTTAATGATATGGATTTTTTTAAAAAAAATACTATTTTAACATAAAAATTTAGTTTATTATTATGAGTTGGAATAAGTGTTTTCTTTTAAAACCATGTCACCTACCGAAATTATTTAGGGTGCTAATTATTTGAACTAACTGATGACACAACTCATCTTTTTAATCATTATAAGATAATAGTAAATTTGTAATTTCGAACTATCTATTATGCTCACATTTACAATTTAGTCTTTATATTTTAATTTGACATAATTTGGTCCTATACTTTTACAATAACTTTAATTATTCCGAATAATTGACATTCTTAACTAATCCGATTAAAATGAAAACACGAAATTTAAACATAGTAGATAGACTATAATCATAATTGATTACACAATCATATGTCATTTGATTTAATAAAAAGTTTTATTTTCAAATAAATTGTTTTAATTTAATTTAATTGGTCGATCTAATTATATGTTTAACCCAATTGAAATAATGTTAATATTTAAACCTTAATTTTAAAATTTAAAAAAAAAAACTAAATTTTAAAAATAAAAATACCAAAATTAAATTTCAAATATATAAAAAAATTAAAGTAACATTTATATAATTTATCCTACAAAATTTAACCTAATACAATATATTTATCAAATGGAGGGTCCTTATCAGTGCGAAAAGAGGCATCAATCGTCCAACCTCATCATACTGCTATTTTTCTTTAATTTATGGTGCAATTGAATAAAAAAGTTATAGCCCATATTAGTTGATGTCGCTTTATCTTATATTTTATTAATTATTTTAAGTTAATATTGTAAAGGGTAAATTATATCATTAGTCGTTAAAGTATGGGTAAGTTTTTGTTTGGTCACTGAACTAAAAAAAGTTACAATTTGATCACTGAACTATACAAAAGTTTTCATTTAAGTCACTAGACTGATAAAAGTGATGTTGTATGACTTTCTCTGCTCGCACTGCCTACACCAATTGAAAACTCTTTTTTTCCTTCCCTTCTACAGTTCAGTTCTTTTTTCATGAAATAACTATAGACGTCACGAATATACGAATCAAAATCCAAATATTTTTTTTCTTCGGTCTTGCTTGGTGCTCGCTGACGGAACTTTTTTAAAAAATACTTAATAACCTAATAACTTAAATAAAAATTTTCGAATAATTTAATGACCAAATTATAACTTTTTTTAGTTAAGTGACCAATACATAAACTCGTTGATAATTTAGTGACTAAAAAGTGTTGTTTACTCTATTGTAAAATATATTAGGATCTACTTATAAAATATAATTTTAGTATAAAATACTAAAAATATATAATAATAAAAAATAGACATTGCCGACAAGGAGCCAAATAAATAGTCCAGCAGAACCCAGGCATTGGTGTGCCAGACTTTTCCCCCACACGTTTGCCTAATCAGAGAATGGCACGTGTTATCATGGTGGGCCCTAACTCCAAAAATACAAAAGCAGACGAGGGAAAGAGATGGCTTATGATTAGCGCTACCCAAGCTGCGGCTACCAACCCCACAACCTCCTTTTCTTTCTCTTTACATATTTTAAAATGTCTCACATAAGTTACTATAAAGATTGAAAATGAAATCCCCACAAAAACATTTTTATTTTTGGATACTATTAATGCAAATAAAAAAAAATTACTAATTTAAGAAATATACTTCACTCAACTATGGGTTTTTTCATTTTTATCATTAAATTACGAAAAGTTATAAAATTATCACCCAATTATTAGTAAATTTTTTTTCTGATCATCTAATTATGAAAAGTTATAAAATAGTCACCTAATTATTTTTTTTCTTTTTTGGTCATCAATTGACTAATGTAAAAAATGGAAATATCCTGAAACTCAAGGCAGTTAGATGACCAAAAAAGACAAAATAGAATGGTTCAATGACCATTTTGAAACTTTTCATAATTGGGTGATAAAAAAATCATAATTGAATGACTACAAATATAAATTACATGTTTAAATTTTTTTATTAATAAGGACACCTATTATTATTCTTTAAAAAAATTATGCATAAAACAATCTACTAGTTTTTTAAGTAAAATATTACATTATATCTAGAATTCACATGTTGATTCATTACATAGGTGAAATTTTTAGAAAATAGGAAAAAAAATTGAAACAAAAATTATTTTTTTACTTCTCAATATATTTATCGGAGCAAACCTAGTAACTTTTTCTTCGCATTTTGTAGTACTCTAAATGTCAAGGTGAAAAATAAATTATTTTGAGGTTAGTATTTTGTAAGTGTTCATTTTAATTTTAAAAATAATAAAACACACAATAATCTATCTATAATCTATATCTATAATATATAAAAGTAAGAGTTTGAAAAAAAAAAATTAAATTGACAAAATTATCCTTTAATGTTCATTTAATTACTAAACTGACATTAAATAAATAAGCTTTTTTTCCCAATAATAAAGTTTTTATTGTTTTTAACTATACAATTAAGAATAATAGATAAAATCTTCTATAAAAATTAATAGATAAAATCATATCAATAATTTTTTTTTCAATAATAGAGTTTTTATTGGTTTGAACTGCACAATTGAATATATTAATTATTAATAATACTTTATTATACTAATTAAAATTAAAATTTATCATTATAAATAGCATTCAACAAATAGAGATTATTACCATTAATAAGTTTGAAGTGTCTCGAAAATAATAGAGTTAAATAACGGCTTTTCGAAAAGAAAATTTCAAGACATAATCAAATGAGAATAATATCAGAAAGTGATGAAAGAACATTTTAATTAATGACGAGATAAATTATAATACTCATGCATCATTATCATACATTTTTTCCCGTTTATAATACAAATTATACTGAATCCATTTTAAACTCACCATTATTCACCCCCTATCATCGCCCAATATAAAAGTTTCACTTTATGATTGCTTGTTGTTATTAATTTTTAATTTTATTTTATACTATTTTTCAAATTAGTATTACAATTATAATTTTATACAAACCTTCAATATGTTATTATTGTTTAAATAATTTGCAACTACAAAGCAATTAATTGCATTAGAAGCCCAATATTGATCCAAGATGAACATACAAATTAAATCAAACTTCTAAGCTATTTCAATAGGGATAAAAGCAATAAATTTTACCAACAAGTGATTAGGTGCAATGATAAGGCACATTATTAGAAGGGACAAGTACGAATTCTGTACATGGACTCTGTTATATAAATTATTCAACTATTTACTCCATTTTAAAAAAAATGTTGAAAATTTCATTCAACTATTATCTTCATTTTAAATTTGTTCTCAAACTTCAAAAATATTCCAATATACATCCCTAAACTATAACATTCATTCTAATTACATCTTGAAACTATCAATGTTATATCAATAAGGTATTTCGATTAATCAAACTATTAATTTAACTCTTAAATAAGACATCAGATCTTTTGTGACATGGTTTAAACTGCAAAACTATTTTTTTTTTTGTAAAAATGGATGTTGTAAACATCTTGTTTTTGAGGATTTTCGAAATTTTTACAAAAGCTTTATGATTCATGTCTTCTTTTTCTTTCTATTTTTTTTTTTTAGTTTTAACTTTTAAAAATTATGCCTAACATTTTACTCTTATTTAAAAATTTTAATTTAAATATACCACATAAGATTTGGCATGTCATTTAACAATTAAATTAAAATTTTTAATAAGAGAAGGACCAAATTGATATAACATCGATAGTTTAAGGATGTAATTGAAACATTCTGAAGTTTAGGACTAATTTAAAATGAGAATCATAGTGTAGGGATGTCATGTGCAATTAACTACAAATAATTTAAATTTTTTTTTAGGAAAACTGAAAACCACGTTACCTTTTTCTTCTCTCTTTTTCAGCAACCATTACATTTAATTATACAATTTCTTCACATTCATCAATAAAAGAAGTGTTTTTTTTTCCCTTATTATTATTATTATTTTTATCTTCACCCTTAAAGTGGTGTGTTGTAAATTGTAATCCAGTGGATAATATCTCTACAAGATATAGACAATTAATAATTAATTCAACAATGAATATATCGTTAATAAATAAAAATGGTAGTTTTTTTTCGCCGTTGTTAATGATATTGATGGTGCTGTTCCTGTTTGTTTAATTCCTTTTTCTCTCTCTTTAAAGACTCCGCCGTCTCTCTCTCTCTCTCTGTGTGTCGCTGTATGTTTGTGTGGGGGATTTCCTCTGCCATTTTCTGCAGATGGTGATATCATAGGGGAGGTGATGAATTGATCTCTGCTTAGAAACGAAGGATCAATAGAGATGGGTTCTTGTGTGTCTAGACCTGAAGGCTGTATTGGCCAAAGGTCGAGGTCTTCTAAGAAGAAGAGTCGTAAAAGAAGGAAAACCTTTAAGAAAAGGGCGCCTTCTCGTCTTTCCGAGGGTTCCTCTGATAATGTCGATCGTCGCTCTTCCTTCACCAACCCAACTTTTCAAGGTTTTCTCTCTCTCTCTCTCTCTCTCTCTCTCTCTCTCTCTCTCTCTCTTATCAAAACTTGATCTTCTTTTTTTTTGACTGGTTTTGGTGTTACGTTATATCAGGAAATGCATGTCTGTATTATATGGGTTGAAAGACTTTGTGATAACTGCTATTTCTTTTTTGAAAAGGTGAAATTTTTGTTGTGAATTATGTATTTGTGGAGACCTAGTCTTTAGATGATCAATTGGTATCTTTTTTTTTTCGTAGTTCGAGAAATCCCAACATTGGGATTTTGATACTGATTGTTCCTCTTTGTGTTTGTTGATAATCAGAGGGAATGTAGATTGATATAGGGGAATTTTGACCATAACCAAAATTCAAAAGTAGGATTCTTGTGAAACTTAATTCCCCCTATGTGCCAGTGCAACACGGTGTAAAAAGTTCCCATAGAAAAGCAGAACTAGAATTCTTAACTCTAGAGTACGTTGTTTAATCCACTAAAGGGTGCTCCTCGGTGCACATTCCTCCTTGCAAAGGCAAGGGTTGGGGGAGTGTAGTTTATCATGCGCAGCCTTCCCATGCATTTTGCAAAGAGGCTGTTCCTGCAGTCGAACAAGTAACCTTCAGGCTGCAAAGGAGAAACCTTTCCCTTACTACCAAGGATCACCATCGCGTTTTCGTCCAAAAATAGGATTACCATCATGAAGTTTGACTCATTAAAGATCTTGATTTACCTCTATTAAGTTTTAGCAAATTGTAATTAAAGATGCAGTAGATGCATTTGAGCTGGTTGGGGTTTGATTTGAGTTGGAGCTAGCTGCTGCAGTGTTCTCATTGTTGGTCTCAAGATTGAGATGGTTGTTTCTATGATTATTATTTTAATCTTTATAAGCATTCAGCTAGTCTTGATCAGTTTTGTTCTACGGACAAAGTTGATATGAAGATTTGATAAAAGAATTTCTCTTAAAGGAGGGGTAAACCACAAGCCTTTGGATAAACTTTAGGCTTATCAAGACAATTAGTAGTACTGTTTGTATTTTATATTGACTTGTTTAGTTATCAGCATGGGCGTTATGGATTGTATTATGCGAGCTAAGATTTAAATATCAGTGTTAGAAGCTTAATGCATAGTTTTCTATACATCACTTGAAGAGAGAGAAACTTTAAGGTGGGAATTGTTAACCATGGAATAAAGAAGACAATTTAAAGATTCAAGGCCATTTTCCTTCCCGTCTTTCATCTTCTTTTCTTCATTGCTTTACTTCAATCCAGTTTCTGTATTATTCCATTGTTGCTCTTATGGTATGCTGTATCATCCACATTGGGATTGTCTAAAAAAATTCTATCATATCTGCCCCCCAATATGTTGCTGGACTTCTGTTCTCTGGAATTTGATATATGGTTATGCATATAGAATTTACAGTTTTTGGTGCCTGCTTTATCTTTATGTTATATCTTTATTTTCGAAATTTGAGATCCTACATGTTCAAGTATAATGAATGTTGATCAAGGTTTTCAAAACCAGATTGGTGGTCGAACTAGTCAGGCAACCGGTTCCCAAGCCGACCGGTTTGTCCAGTTTGATCAAATAAATTATTAAAAAAATCATTAAATAAAAAATAGAGAAAACCGGTTCAACTGCCGGTTCGCGGGTCAACCAGTTCAATCCCTCTCTTTGGACCGGTACCTCGACAGGTTCCTGGTCCAACTGCCGGTCCAGTCCAGTTCTAAAAACAGTGAAGTTGATCATATTTGCTTATTTTCCTTATTGCTATATGTATTAAAATAAAATCTGGGTGTCTGTGTATTAGTTGTTAAATTAGTTAAAATTTAAAAGAATGTTTCCTTTGGTCAATTTATTATAGTGGTTCATTGTTTACTTTCTGTGATTTATCATTTTCTCCCAGCTGGTTTTCCTTTTATAATTTATTTCCTAATATTAGTGCTCTTCTTCTGTTTGATTATATAACTTACAAACAATCTATTTACAATTTCTTTCTCCAGGTTCTTGTTTTTTTATATTTGGCATTTGCTATTTGGAACATGGGAGCTAAAAGAGTGCTCTAGAACATCCCTCCTGGACCCAATTTTGATGGGATCATGATAGGATTATGACCCTTTTTTTTTATATATTGGGACAATAATTATCACTGTTATTATTATTTTACTTGTTCACTATGTCATGTTTAAATATGGGCAACTTTACTGAATTGCAGCTGAAACAGTTTTATTTAGGTACAGGCTTATAGCAGAATAGCTGATGTTTCAAGTTATGTGTTAATATGGTTATTATAGCATTTCAGTTAGAACAGGTTTTATTTTAGTTATAGCAGAAGAGCTAATGTTTTGATGATGCCACCTTGGCAGGAAGCCAAGAGTTGTGGTTTGATCCAGTTTCAGTATTTGACTCCGACTGCGAAGAGGAGTTTGAAAGTGTTCAGGAGGGTATGTTATTTAGGGATATTTCTTAGAAATTTCTTATTTAAACTCTCTCTCTCTTTTTCTCAAAGATCATATGAAATAGTCACCACTGACTACATACTCTTCCATATCTGCAGATACGTTGTCTTTAAATGGTCTTGAAGGTGTAGTTTCATCCAATATTTCATCTCTAAGAGATGCTAATTATGGAGAACATTCTTCTTTAGTTGACCAGATGCAGAAACCAGGGGATCTGTCAACTGGTAATTCTGCACGCAACTCTGCTAGTGAGGCTGCTAGAATTTCAAATAGTCAAATCTTATGTTCAAAGAATGTTAATCCCCAATTAAAGTATGATGGGGCTTCAAATGAAGTAAAGCAACCTGTTTTTCTTGATGATATTGCCTCCTCTGCTGGTGAAGGTCCCGGGAAGGATGTCGGATTGTTGGATAACTGTGGCATTCTTCCAAGCAATTGTCTACCTTGTCTTGCATCTACTGTTTCATCTGTTGAAAAGAGAAGATCGCTCAGCTCTAGCCCACCAAGTGCAAGGAAAAAGAATGCCTTAAAACTTCCATTTAAATGGAAAGAAGGGCATCCCAATGCTGCCCTATGTGAGTATCTATGTTATCCATTGAATGGAAATTAGTTGAACTCTCTTATCAAGAGACCGCTGGATCCATGTGAAATGATTTTCCATGAATCTGGGATGAGTTCTGATGATGAGTCTCCTCTGATTAGATTTGCTCTTCCGTTAAAGTTGGTGCTTTCTCAGAAAGCAGCAACAATAAATAGGACTGGTGGATTTTTTTAAAATTTTATTATTTTTCTTTCTTAACTCAGTTTCGTCGAAGAGGCTTCTTCAGAGACCAAAAGCAGGGTCTCAAGTACCATTTTGCCCTACAGAAAAGAGAATGTTTGATTGTTGGTCTCATATTGAGCCAGGTACTTTCAAGGTTCGATCAGAAAATTATTTTAGGTATGTAAAACTTTCCTTGGTTCTGTACTTCAATATTTATGCAAATAATTATTTTTATGGAATATTATTGATTTTTATGAAGCAATAGTATGCATGAGACTTCTAGAAGTTTTTAGATTTAGACTTCACATGGTTGGATCTTGTATTACTACGACTCTTTCTTACTTAACCAGGTAACTATTTTGTTAATGGCAGGGATAAGAAGAAGGATTTTGCACATAACCATGCTGCATATTATCCTTTTGGCGTTGATGTATTCTTATCTCCACGAAAAATAGATCACATAGCTAGATTTGTTGAACTACCTGTTGTTGGCCATTCAGGGAAACTACCATCTATCCTTGTTGTAAATGTTCAGGTATCTCTCTTGTACAGCTGCCTTTCTGAGTGGATAAGTTTTTACTACATTTTGTTCTACTTTCCTTGGGATGGAAGTACCACATAATGTTGTCTATTGCCTTCTTACTCACTTCTTACTGCAACTAATGACTGCCATCTCAGTACAAAATCATCTTGGTTCTTGTGCCTTCCTGAAATTTTTGTTTCCAGTTCTACCTTATTCCAAAACTGTGCTACATTTTGCTGCATGCCACATGAGAAGAGAACTTTTAACTGTAAAACATTTCTTTTTCTGTCGAGTTTAATGCTAACCTTGAATGCTATGCAGATTCCCTTGTATCCTCCTGCACTTTTTCATAGTGAAATTGATGGGGAAGGGATGAATTTTGTTCTGTACTTTAAGCTTTCCGACAGTTACTTGAAGGAGCTTCCACCTCACTTTCAAGAAAACATCAGGGTAAGGTGGATACTGCTAAATTTTAAATGTACTATATTCCTTTTAATTTGTCAACAAACATTTTCCTAATTAATTATGCTACTACAACATAAATTCTATTAGAATTACAATAGTTATCTCCACTCATAATGTTTTGATAACTCTCTTAATTGTCATGCCATAAGGTTTTAGTTTTTATGAATTTTTTTCCCAACATGCATATATATATGAAGCGTTTGTCTTATTTGTTCATGCATATATATATGAATTTTGTTCTTCATGCATTCATTACCACTTCATTACCTGATCTACAACCAAGTTAACTTTATTGAATCTATATTGTTTTCATTAAAACAGAGAATAATTGATGATGGAGTTGAAAAGGTTAAAGGATTTCCTGTAGATACAAATGTCCCATTTCGAGAAAGGTTGAAAATATTAGGCCGTGTTGCAAATGTGGAAGATCTTCACATGAGTGCAGCAGAGAGGAAGCTTATGCAGGCATATAACGAAAAGCCTGTTCTTTCACGTCCACAGCATGAATTCTACTCGGTAAGTCTCTCCTTTATTTTCTTATGAATGCATGTAGCATCATTTTGATATATATATGTTGAATGAAGTTAGGATGCACCTAATACTACTTCATTCATAAACGCAATTTCCTACATGTGATTTTGTGAACATTACAGCTCAAGCTGCAATAAGCAATTTTGTTTGTATTTCTGGGTTGTGTGTGATATGCGGTTGATGTTGTTTGGAATCCCCATTAACATCGATCAAGACCATTGTTTCCCCATAGCTTCTAAAAATATCGAATGACAAGTAGCAATGGAATTGTAAAGAAACATTGTTTCATTATGATTTCTTTCTGAGGCTCACAAGTCACTTCAATGAAATTTCATAGGGAGAAAATTATTTCGAGATT
Source organism: Gossypium sturtianum (assembly GCA_025698515.1). NCBI lineage: Eukaryota > Viridiplantae > Streptophyta > Magnoliopsida > Malvales > Malvaceae > Gossypium > Gossypium sturtianum. The sequence continues at coordinate 13,885,141 of CM046946.1, read as the reverse complement.
GATATCGATATGCACAGATTCAGTTACATCTCCAGGAAAGGTTTCGATGCATTCCTAGATAGGTTAAAGTTCTGCATCTTAGACGTTGGCCTCACAATTCAGGTAAATTTCGCTCCCTCCTCCCAAGGTTGTCGGATTTTTAAAGGATGCTAATTTCTTTTTTTTTTTGAACAAAAAGGATGCTAATTTCATTTACTTACAAACAGGGTAATAAACCTGAAGAGTTGCCTGAGCAGATCTTATGTTGTGTACGGTTAAGCGGCATCGACTATATGAACTATAACCAACTCAGTCTCAATCAAGAGCCCTCAGACACAAGTGCTGAAACTTAAATGTTTATAGCCATTGTTTAATAAGAAAAGGATTGTGCGCTTTCTTCGTTGGTACTCAAATTTCCAAGCTCATTCGCCTCAACCAGGAGAGGAGTGGACCTCTTCATCTGCTATCTCCCTAACCTTTAGAGCCTCACATCCATTGCTGCTGGTTCTCAAGTGTGTTTAACAAATGTAATTCAACTGGGTTTTTTTTTTTATTATCGAAATTTGTCTGCTAGGATCGCAATATTTGTGATCAGATATGAACAAATAACTGGTTAGGCCAGCTCTGTATTTGGCATATAGTATTTGCTGATTCAGCATTACTATATGACAAGAATATTATATAGCCTTGTAATGGCTATGAGGAATCTATCAAGAAAATTCATATTGTAGAAACAAACTTCCTCTCTCTTTTATAATTCTCTTCTTTCCTTAGAAAAACAAACTGTGGAAAATTTCCTTTTTCTTTTAAGAAAAAAAATACAGCAGCATTTTAGAAAAAAAAAAAAAGTTAACTGCATTATACATTTTCAACATTCTCAAATTCTAAAACTCATTTTAAATTGGTTCTCAAACTTCAAAATGTTATTTTCAAACTATCGATATTATATCAATCAAATCCTTTCATTATTGAAACCGTTAATTTGATCATATCCATTAAAACTTTCTCTTTAAATTCATATCACATAATATCTGACATCTCCTTTAATTGTTAAATTAACATTTTTTTATTGATATAACATCTATAGTTTAAGAATATAATTAGAATATTTTAAAGTTTGAAGAACAATTTAAAATAAGAGCTATAATTTGGGGATGTCTGGTGCAATTAACTAAAAAAAAGGGTAAACTATCAAAATAGTCACTTTTGTTTGCCTCAAGTTATATTTTAGTCACTTATGTTTGAAATGTTACGTTTTAGTTACTTACGTTATCGTGTTGTAATATTTTAGTCATTGAGCCGTTAATTATCCTTAACGGTGTAACGTGGCACGTTTAATCATCATTTCAAATGAAAATTTTAGGTTAAATTCTATAATTGGTCCCTATATTTTTTTTATTTTGAGCAATTTAATTTTTTCTTTTATATTCTTTTAACTTCCTTTTTTTTTCATTCTCTTTTGCTTCTCCCTTTATTTTACTCCTTTCTTCATTTCTTTTAACGTAGTTTTTATGTTACAACGCGATAACGTAAGTGACTAAAATGTAACATTTCAAACATTAATGACTAAAATGTAACCTGAGGTAAATAAAACTGACTATTTTGATAGTTTACCCAAAAACAAAGAAATTGGCAATAATGAAAATAAAAACCTCACTTTTCTCTGGCTAGTTCAAAAATGTCACTCACTCTTGAGTCTCCGAGTCGGAACAGCTTTAACCAATTAGCTTTCTTTGACTTGCAAAGGTGTTCTCTTAACTCAACTAGCCAAAAAAAAAAAAAAAAAAACAACAACCAGGATTTCTGGGTTTTCACCTTTGGCTTGCACGACTTGATTTCATAAGGTTTGATTCTCACTTTCGCTCTCTCTTCTTACTTCCTTTTTTGTTCTCCTTATGTCAATTAGTAGATTTGCTAATATGTTTTCTTTTTCCTCGTTTCTGGATAATCCTGAATCGGAGGTTGCTTTTTTTACGACGAATTTTCTATTTTGTTGTTACAAACTTATGTTCGTTTGCCCAGTAACATAAAATGTAGTATCATTACGAATTGCCAATATAATAAATTAAAAAATGTATAAAATGTAGTAATTTTTACTGGGTTCTTGTGTTTGTGTTGAAAAGAAACAAAAAACAAAATAAAATGAAAAACGAATATTCCCCCTTATGAATACCCTAGCCGCCCTTTGCGATTGGAAGGCAAAGGTCAATCACACCAACAACTACGCATCTCTCAATTTTACCTGCTGGTAAATATTTCTTGCTGTACCATTTCGAGCATCTCATTAACTATATTTTTTTACATGAATCTTAAATTAATTTTTGTTGGTTATTTGAATTTATCACAATTACGAAATGAATCTGAATTTGGTGGTTGATCTTTGGTTGGTTATGTTCAGTTCAGTCTCTTATGAACTGTGGATGTTCTTAAAATTTTGGGTTAGTGATCTTAAATCAACTTTTTTCCCCCTATTTTCTATGTGATTGTATGGATATCTAAATATGAGCTGGGTTGTGTTCAAAAGATTTAAATGGGGAGGCAGTTAAGTTGAGGGATTAGATGAAGAATTCAAAGGAGTTACCGGATATTGTTGTGTATAATACAACCATTGATGGATATTTTAAGAGAAATACTATAAATTATTAAACCTTCTCCGTAGAGATTAATTCACTAATTTAAATTTTGTGTTGATTTTTCTACGCCTTTGAGCATTGTATTTGTATGCATGCATGCATCATGATGTATGTAGTATGTACTGGTAAATAATCAAAGATATGAATGCAAAGAATTTTGTGTGGAGAAACTATCTACTAATTTTAATTATTAACTACCATTACCAGCCAATCTTCTCAAAGATTTGATGCTTAATTGTTTTTGTTTTTCTATTTCCTTTGAGAATGGTTATTTGACTTATTTGCATGGTTTTAAAACAATTAAAATTGTAGTTACCTAAATCGTTCAATTAGATGTTCAAGAACTAAATAATGTAAACAAAAGTATAGGTGAGTCCTCAAAAGATTTTTCATTTTGTTTTGTTCATGTGTCTAACCAAACTAAACGTTTCTATTCAATCTCAGGTTGAATTTCAGGCTTCTACCATTGCCAAGCATAAAAAAGGCTGCTTGAGAACATAGTGCAGACGGAGAGAAACCAAAAGCAAAAAGAAGCAGACATGAATCAAATACAATCAGAGTTGCTAAATGCCTTGACCAAAATCTTACAAACCTCAAAAAACCCAATAGATTCATTGACTCCTTACATTTCTTTCCTAACTCCATCCCTTCTACACTCCCTGATTTCCTCCCCTTCCCTTTCCTCCCAACCTTCCACCCTCCTTTCTCTCCACAAACTCTCCCTTTCCCTCTTCCCTTGTCTTTCTTCTTCACCTTCTTTCCTTCTTTCCCTCCTCCCTCGCCTACTTTCCCACCACAAATTCTCCGAATCCAAATCCCTCCTCCTCTCCTTCCTTTCCTCTGACCCGCAAAATACCTTCTTCGACTCCCTCATTCACCACCCATCTCTTTCTAAATTAAAACCCCTCCTTGAAATCTCCGTTTCCAGCTATGTCCAATCAGCGAGGCCCCATTTAGGATTTGAGCTTTTTTGCCTCTTGAAAAGGCTTAAAAAGAAACCCAACTTGCTCACTTGCAATACTCTTATCAACGGGTTGATAAAATTCCCATCCTTGCATTCGATCCAGTTAGGTAAGCAAGTTTTCTATGATTCTATTAAACTTGGTGTTATTCCCCAAACAAGTACTTTCAATATTATGATTTTAGGGTGTTGTTTAGAAGGTAAGTTCAATGAGGCGATCTCATTTATTGAGAAAATGAAGGAATTTGGTTGTTTTCCTGATAATGTTACTTATAATACGATCCTTGGGTTTTTCTGTAAGAAAGGAAGGTTAAAGGAAGCTGGGAATTTATTGCAAGATATGAAAGAAAAAGGGTTGATGCCAAATAGGTATACATTCAATATACTTGTTTCTGGATATTGTAAGGTAGGGTGGTTGAAAGAAGCTAGGAAAGTTATTGACTTGATGGTGCAGAATGATGTTTTGCCTGATATTTGGACGTATAATATGTTGATTAATGGGTTGTGTGGTGAAGGGAGAATTGAAGAGGCAGTTAAGCTGAAGGATGAGATGGAGAATTCAAAAGTGTTACCAGATGTTGTTACTTATAATACATTGATTGATGGATATTTTAAACACGGGAGTAGTGAGGAGGGCTTTAGGTTGGTTGAGGAAATGAGGGAGAAAGGGATGGAGCTGAATGCAGTTACTAACAATATTTTGGTTAAATGGTACTGCAAAGAAGGGAAGATGGATGAAGCGAGTGAAAGAGTTAGGATGATGGAGGAAAGTGGGTTTCCACCGGATAAGGTTACCTACAATACTTTGATTAATGGATATTGCAAGGCTGGGAAATTGGGTGAAGCTTTTGAGATGATGGATTTGATGGGAAGGAAAGGTTTTAAGATGGATACTATTACACTTAATACCATTCTTCATACTCTATGCAAGGAGAAAAAGCTGAAGGAAGCATCTGAGTTACTAAGTAGTGCTAGTAACAGAGGTTATTTGCTCAATGAGGTCAGCTATGGTACTTTGTTAGCGGGATACTTTAAGGATGGTATGGCAGACAAAGCATTACAGCTTTGGAGTGAGATGAGGAAGAAGGAAATTATTCCTAGTATCATAACCTATAACACCATAATTGGAGGGCTTTGCCAATTGGGAAAAACTGAACAAGCAATATCCAAGTTTAAGGAGTTACTTCGGAATGGTTTAGTCCCAGATGCAACTACTTACAATACTATTATTCATGTTTACTGCAAGGAGGGGAAAGTTGAGAAAGCATTTGAGTTACACAACAAAATGGTTGAAAAGTCTCTCAAACCAGATATCTTTACCTGTAATATTCTGCTTTCTGGTCTTTGCAGCGATGGTATGCTGGAAAAAGCTCTTAAGCTCTTCAATACTTGGATTTCGGAAGGGAAAGCAATTGACCAAGTTACTTACAACACGATGATATCAGGTCTATGCAAGGAAGGAAGATTGGAGGATGCATTTCATCTTGTCTCCGAAATGAAAGAAAGGAATCTAGGCCCTGATCATTATACATATAGTGCCATTCTTGGTGCTCTCGCAAGTGCAGGGAGGATGAATGAAGCAGAGGAGTTCATGTCAAAAATGTTTGAAGTGGAAAATTTTCGAGAACAATCCTTACAGTTGAAGGAGCAGAATGTCAAGACAAGTGAGATCACCGAGGCATATGATCCAGATTCCAATGCTTGCTCAGAACAGATCATTGAACTGTGCAATCAGGGAAGATATAAGGATGCTATGCGCATTTTTGAAGCATCAAATCAGAAGGGAGTTACTTTAAATAAGTCCACCTATATTGTTTTAATGGAAGGGCTTATCAAGAGGCGAAAACGCTTATCAAAAGCTGTCCAATAGAAGAAATATTTCCTGGCAGGTACAACAGGCAAATGTTATCACTGTGTTTGACTTCGATCTAGCTGATAGGAAAGTTACCTTTTTCTTCACTTGGCCACACATGAAGATACTTTGAATAAGTCTGCCTGCGTTGCTTTAATGGAATCACTTACCAATAGGCGGAAAAGCATATTCAAAGCTGTCCATTAGTAGAAAGCAGTGCTCAATTGGCCAACAATATCACCATGTTATTGACTTGGATTCAGCTTATAGAACCTCAGGTAAATTATTTCATTCTTCACTTGGTTATTAATTAGAAAAGTCCAAGAAATTGCTTGGTTTTTGTACCTTCTGCTGTCTAAGTTACCAATGTTAACAAATACTTGGTCATTATTTGGTACATATTTTTTTATTTTGCGAGTGGTTTTTCTGAGTGGCACTTTTGTTGATTGCCTTGCCTCAAAACTTTCTGTTGCTGCACGCTGCTTGCGTTGTTTGAGGTTCCTGAAGTCAAATTGATGGCAACGATTCCACATGGGTGTATAAGGCAAACATGTAGGCATGTAGGTGTGCATATAATAAAGACATGCAGGCATAAGGTGAAGCATAAGTTGTAATTGGCTGTGATTTGTTGGGATAACTCTTCTGTTATTATGAAAAGATCATTATATATTAGTGTTGTCCATCTGCACTAGGAGTTCATTTTGAAAAACATATTATTCTTGACCGAGATACTGCAAGCCGCTATTTGATAGGAACTATGAGGAGAATACATTTAGTGAATGACAAGTAAAGAGCTGCTACTCATTATAGGTAGACTTCTAAGATTATCATATACGAAGAAGTGATGCAAAAGATAATCCTTCATCCTTTAGTATGATGTTGGTTATGTTATCAGACACTTCTAGAAGCTTTAATGGAATTATTGGCTGTAAATTTAACAAAAGCAGAAGTGTACTGTAGTAAGAGACCATGTACTGTACTTGGTTTCATTTGTTGTTTATTCCGTAAGTTTGTAAATATAAAACGCATCCCCGTGTTTGCGGTCTTTCAGGGAGGATATTTTATGGGTGAAAGTTGGTGGAAGCTGGAGAAGTATGCTGACCTCATCCCATATATTTGCTTTTCTACTAAATACCTCACATTTTTTCAAAAGCTTTTTGTTATTTATAATAAGACTTGGGTATTAGTAACTAAGGCTCCTTTGACTAATGCCTTGGTTTTTTTTTTTTTCATAATACACCCTTAGTTGTAAATTTGCTATAACCAATGAATGTCTATAATGATTTTTGCAGTGAACCACTGCCCAAAAGAGCAGGACAATATCAATTTTAATGGTAAAAACTAACATTGATTCTGGGATTTATGATTGAGATACAATTTTCTTATTGATTTAATTCCATTTGTTTAACAAATTCAAAAGGGTCATTGATGATGATTTTGCTTCTTTTTTTACCATCATCTTGTTTCTCCATTGCCATTGAAGATGAAAGATAGCCTATTCTTCTTCTTTTTTTTTTTTTTTTTTTTGGTACAACAATGATTCCAATTCAAGTTATTCTTGAAGAAGGAAAACACTTCATCAATCGATCGCAAGTTGAAGTTTAAAAATAGCATATTCTTTAATTTCACTTCACTCATTTAGAGAGAACAATAAAACGTGACTAGAGTGATTATCTTATTATTTTTACTTGCATTTCAATATTTTTCTAATAAATGTTGTAATGTTATTTTCATCGTCCACTCCATAAATGTGGATCATACCATGATTGTAAGTAGATGTACAAAACATTATTCTGTGTGTATATAAAAATATTGCCTTATTCTATAAAAGTTCAAACTCTACAAACTTACTAATATAATTACGTTTTGCATACAATTTGAAAGTTTTTTATTTTTAAATTTTGTTATTAGATAAAAGGGGTAAGAGTTGTTCAAGTACCTATCTCGAGGCATGTATCAATTGAAGACATTCAAATCTTTTTTTTGTCAATTTTCCTATGGTTCCAACATGAAAATTAATATATACATACAAAATAATGTTATTTAGGTACCTTGTAGCCACTTCTAACCTTGTATAAACCTGAATTATCCATGTGCCACCACACCAATCAGTCTTCTTGAGCATAATTGGATAAAGGAATATTGAGCTTCATCTTCATTGAGAAGTTTTTTCTTAACCATGCCTACTCCAACTTATTATGATCACATAGATTTTTTTTTTTTAAGTATTAACATTTTAATTGCAATAATCAAAGATATTAACTATTTGAACTAACTTGTATCCTTGTAAGAATAAATGATTAAATTATGTCGTTAGCCTTTAAATATAGTACTATAGATTATCTAAAAAAATGCAATCTTAATCCGTACAAGTTGCCTGTTTTGCCATCTTTGAAAAATTATGATGTTGAATTTTTTATTTTTATTTTTAAATTATAGATATCAATCACAAAGATAAATCAGTGTCATTACAAACGAGCTAACTATCTATCCGAATTTGTTCAATGATTTCTGTCAGAATCTCCTTGAACATTTTAAGACCATAAGAGAGATATCTCATTAATCCAGCCAAAGTATCTGCTGCAACATTAGCTTCTTTTGAAACCTTTTGTATGTCCGCCCGTTAATCTCTCCTACAAAGCTCTTAGATTCTTATAAGGCCTTGTTCGTTGCATTTAGGATCCAAAAGTGTTTTTCCACCATAGAAACATAGAAATAATGAACATTTGACTTTTAGGGGCAAAATTATGGTGAAAAACTATTTTTCCACCCAAACTCAAAAGTTGGGATTTAAATACTTTTGGCTTTTGTATTTGGAAGTAAAAATTATCAAAATATTTTCTTTGTATTAACTATTTAAATGATATATAAAAAATTTAGATTAACTTATATTTTATGTATCATTATATTAAATTATTTAAATATAATTTATTATTATATGGGATAATGTTACATTCAGTACCTATATTTCCATAAAATATGCAATGTGATACTTGTATTTTAAAAATGTCTAATGTGGTACTCGAGCTATCATTTTCTGTATTATTTGGTACTTGTACTTTCATACAATGTCTAATGTGGTACTTGTACTTTGAAAATGTTCAATATGATACTTGAACTATCAATTTGTATTTTATTTGGTACCTATACTTCTATAAAATTTTCAATGTGATACTTATATTTTGAAAATGTTCAATGTGTGTATTATATTTTAAAGGCTTAATGACAAATTTGGCCACTAACGTTTACATGTTTGTCAAAATGACCCTAATTGTATTTTTGAGCCTTTTTGGCCATCAACCTTTGTTCTTTTTTTCAAATTGTTTTTTTAAACAGAATTGATGAAAATACCGTTAAAAAAGTTAACGGGATGACGTGGAATTTAATACGTGAAAAATTTTTAATGAGATATAATTTATTACTTAGATAACCCAATAAAATAATTACATGTGGAAAATAATAAAATAATTAATTAATTAATGAAGTTAAAAAAATAACTCTTAATTTAAAGAAAATAAACGTAATTATCTAAAAAAAGTTTCAAAATGAATGCACCCATTCAGTATTTTTTATTTGATTTATTAAGTATCTTTTTGAAACCTCTCGATAGAAAAAACATTATCAATCATTTTGAAACATATTTTTAGATAATTACATTTATTTTCTTTAAATTAAGAGTTATTTTTTTTAATTTCATGTATGATTTATTTGTTTTATTATTTTTCACATGTAATTATCTTATTGGGTTACCTAAATAATAAATTACATCTCATTAAAAATATTTCACATCATCCACATTAATTTTTTTAATGGTACTTTTATCAAATATGTTAGAAAAAGCAGTTTGAAAAATTAAAAAAAAATTGATAGTCAAAAAAGGCTCAAAATTACAATTAGGGCCATTTTGACAAAACATGTAAACATTATTTGCCAAATTTATCATTAAGCCTATTTTAAAACCTCACCTTTGACAACTTGACCTGACTTTATTTGAGCTTGGGCTTAGTTTTTTAATCTAGAGTTAACTTCTTTTAGTATTTTGTAATAAAATTTAATTAGTCTTATGAGTAGTTGATTGAGTCTTAACTCGATTGACATGGATATTGTTGTCAATACAAAAGGACACAGATTCAAGTACGTTGAAGCGCATTATCCTCCTTTAAATTATCTATTTAGTTTATTTCCTTTTAACTACATTCGAATTTTTAGAAAAAAAAAGTTATAATAATCATTTCAATTTACTTTCTTTCTTAGATTAAATTTGAATCAAATAACTTTTATTTTCTTTCTAAATGTTGGTTATAAAAGTAAATTAATATAATCACAATTGAATATCTAATCCTAATAATTTCAATACCAACATTTTACTTCATATATCAACTTTAATTTAACCATTTTTAACCATTTATTTTTTTTAAAATAAATAATATAGTTTTGAGAAAAGTATAATCTAAATAAATATATATTTTTATCTCTAACTCCCAATTAAATTAAATCGAATTATCTAAACCTTTTACATATATTTAAAATAAATAGGTATATTTTGAATTATTTCTTTCAATTAATTACATTTTAAGTACTATATATGTTATTTTTTTAATTATAAGTTTTTTGTTTTTTTTTTTTGGTGAGAAAAAGAAACTTACAAAACTAAGTTACTGAATTGTAAAATAAATTACAAAGATTCTTCTCTTTATCGACTTTGATGAGTCTTTGAGGCCCATTTTCGGGGGTTTCAATTAGTTGAAGATCTTCCTTTTCTCCAAAGGCCAGTTTAGCTATAAGATCAGCACTTTGATTTTGCTCCCTGGGAATGTAGCGTAGGATCCAACTGCTTTCTTGGGATAGGATGCAATGTATCCTTCTAATTAGATCAGAGTGTGAGGTTTTCAAGGTACTTTCGTGAATAGCTTTAACTGCCTCCAAGCTGTCAGATTGAATTACCACCTTGGCATCGCCTCTTCGCTGTATGAGTTTTAGGCCGTCAAGAATACCCCAAAGTTCCGCATCAGGGATCGAGCAATTACCTAGGTACTTGTTATAACCTAGGATCCATTCTCTATTTTTGTCGCGCAGCACTCCCCTTGCAGCTGCAGCCCCTGAGTCCACTCGAACGGCACCATCTGTGTTGAGGTAAGTCCACTCTCTTTCCAATGGTTCTCCACGGGTCATTTCGATTTCAACATCCGCAGCCTGTCTACTTGCCAAGGAGAAATGCTTGGCCCAAGATGTCGAGGTTTTGATTATCTCCTCTAGGCTCCACGATTTTCCTTGAAAATTGAAGAGGTTACTATTCTTCCATAGGCGCCAAGCCAATAATCCAAAGAGGCACGCCTAGTTAGCTTTCGTACCGTGGGAACTTGGGTTAACATGTAGATTAAGAGACAACCATTCGTGCAGTGTGTTAGAAAAAAATTAAACTGTTGGGTTCTCGGGATTATCTGTTTCCAAACTTCTTTAGCCAATGTGCAGTCCCGGATGACGTGTAAGATATCCTCTGATGAATGACCACAAATTGGACAAGAGGGGTCCTCTGCTAAGCCACGCCTAGCCCTTTCCGCATTAGTAAGGAGTCTCTGCTTAAGAATAGTCCAAAAGAAAAAATGAACTCTTTGCGGTCCTAGGAGTTTCCACGCTTTCTTCCATAATTCATCTTTGGGGCTCTAAGGCTCCTCCTTCAACATTTTGAAAGCACTTTTAATGGTGAAAGCTCCGGTTGAAGTATGACACCAAGATAGTTTGTCGGGTCCTTCAAGTGGATGTGGGGGTGGGATGCCCTTGATATAGCTAATGATCTCATCTGGTAACCAAGTCTGCAAGAGGTTAAAGTTTCAATTGCCATCTTCTGTGGTCCATTCTCTAAGTAGACTGTCAGGACTAATATTGACGTGGGCAGGGATATAGTTGATAAGGGGGCCAACATTAGGGATCCAAGGGTCCTTCCAGCATTGGATTTTATTCCCATTATCGACTGACCATATGATGTTTTCGAGCAAGAGGCCCCAGACTTTAGAGAGTGGCTTTTAAAGAAATAAGTTTCGACCCCTCTTGATGCTGTCAGGTAAAGAACCGTCTAACCCGTATTTTGATCTGATGACTCGAACCCATAGAGCCTCTTCGTCTAAAACCACATTGTATCCAAGCTTCAGCAGGAAGGATATGTTTCGGTCACGTAGCTATCTCATACCTAACCCACCGCGGTCCTTCGGTTGGAATATAGAGCCCCAACCTACAAGTGACATCTTCTTCCTACCGTCTGTGGTGCCCCAGATGAATGTCCGCGCCGACCTTTCAATTTCATCGCATATTTTCTTAGGAATCATCATGGATTGTAACACCCTAAATTTTAGGGTTAGAAGTTTTGAGTTTTGTGGTTAGGGTCTGGGTGTAGGGTGTGCTATTTTGGTTAGTTGCGTGTTAAGGTATCAGAATGAGCTTGCTGGTCTGGTGGTTTAGTGAGTGTGAGTATACCTCAGGGTTCTGGGTTCGAGCCTTTGTATAGGCGTTTTGGAGAATCAATTTTGTTTTGTTTTGGTTAGTAGCAGTTTTGTTTTAAGTTAATATTTATAATTATTTATTTTTATTTTTTTTGGTTACTAGACGTTTGTTTTCATTCTTCCTCTCTTGACTTTTCTTTTTGTTTGTTCTTCTTCATTTTCTTTTTGAAAACAGTGTTGTTTGTGGATTTTGGAGAGTCGCTTGCTCGTCGTCAAGTCGGTGTCTGAACGTCTTTGATCGAGTCAAGTGTGAGTTTCGTATCTTTTCTAACTTATTTGCGAATTCTCGATTCAACTCTGTGAAAATCGATAAATTATGTGCAGGTTCACAAAGGGGTTGTTTATGATTTTGTACCACTATTTTATGCTTAGAATTTGTTTGATTTGGTATAAAATCGAGTTATCGAGGGTTGGAAAGTGCTACGAGGGTGAAAGTACGATTTTGGGGATATTTTAGGGTGGTTTCATGACCACACGAGTGGCCACACAGGCGTGTACCGGATCACACAGCCGTGTGCAGTTAGGAATTAGGGTTTCTGAGCAAATTTTGGTTCCACACGGCTGTGTGGCCGATTTGGGGATTTTTGTCAATTTTTACACGGCCGTATCCCCTGGGCACACGGGTGTGTGTGTGTTTGGGAGCTAGGGATTTAGTGATTTGGTGCCACACGGCCATGTGGCTAATTTGGGGATTTAGGGATTCCACACGGGCATGTGTTTTGGACACACGCCCGTGTCTGGTTGGCACACGGGCGTGTGAGACCCTTACACGGCTGTGTATGCCCTGCACTCTATTTTAGCAAAAATAGACAGAGAGTTACACAACCTGTTCACACGGCTGTGTCCCTGGCTCACACGGATGTGTTCCTCCCTCTACAAGGGGGTTTTGACCCCCACACGGCCTAGGTTTTTCCACACGACCGTGTGGTCCTAAGGCACTTATTTTGGTTCTCTGTGTGTTTTTTATCTGAAAATGTGGTTGTGTGTTTCAACCCTTGGCTAAGCTTTAGTGAGGGTAGTTAAGACTCTGATCTGGGCTTCGGCTTATGTCTTATTTGTGACTGATTGTGTGAGATATCTGATTCTGAACCCGATTAGCTGATATGTTTGCATATCTATTTTGTTTAACTGTCTGTTGATGTGTTCATTGTTTCTGTGAGATTGTATGCATACATACACTTGCATAAAGTAAATTTTTGTGTTGGTTGCGAAGAGAGAAGGAGACCGATTACATTACGATCGCGCGGTTCTACTACAACTTTTCGTCATGCCAGATTTTAACACATGTACCTCATGTACGTCGGACTTTCTTTGTGTACTATTATCTAATCTGGCAGTTTAAACTGCAACATGTCTGTACAGCGGGCTACCGCATTGCATTGTACTACATATACGCTAGCTCTGCTGCATATTACTATCTGAGTGGCTTAGTCCACATTCATGGTGTGTAGGGTTGGATGGGATTTTCAAGGTCCTAATTGGTGTGTTTGGTTGGATGAGCTCTAACGGCTCTTATGGGGTGTGATCAGGGGACGGAGAGGTGTGTTGGCTGGTTGGCTGGGTTTTAGTATTTGACTGCATTCATGTGCATCTGTTTGGGGTGTAAGACTATCTGACCGTATTCTGTTTATCTGAACAACACACTTGTGTTGAGTATTCTGTGTGTACTTGGTGTGCTCTGACTGTTACGTGTGTTGAGGTGTTGGTTCCGTGTTTGATTTATGTTTCTGCATATGTCTGTAATATGTTTTGCTATTGAATTGCAATCTGGGGTTCACTTCTAAAATCTATTATTAGCCGTTTGAACTCACACTAAGCTCGTGTAGCTCACCCCCTTTAGTGTTTTCCCTTGCAGGTACACTTTCGGTTTCTGTAGCTGGACTCAGTATGCGGAGGTTTTGAACAGTATCGGTTGAAAATAATTTATCAATTGTCTTTTTAGTTTTCATTTTGATTTACCGTTTCGATCTGTAGGGTTTTATAAAAATTGTGGTACAAGTTCTGTTTTTGAATTTCTCTCGTAAATCTTGCGTTGTTCATAGATTAAATTTATCTATAATTTTTCTGATTAAGATCCAGAGGATTAAACGTTCTTGGTTCGTAAAATGATAAATATGTTTGAAATGGTATTTAAGATAATTTGTTTTGTAAAACTTTCCTACGATCACTTCGGTGATCAATGTGACCTCCAGAATTCGGTTTAAACACCTAGGTCGGGTTTAGGGTGTTACATGGATTGCATGAAATACCCTGGGATGGAGAGAAGAACCGATTGCCCTAGGGTGGCTCGACCAGCGATAGATAGTTGACGTGCATCCCAACTTTGTAGCTTTATTCTAACCTTTTCCACCACAAAGTACATGGTGCTGTTTGTAACTCTTTGATGGAAGAGAGGGACTCCAAGATAATGTCTAAGATCGTGAACCTTTTGAAACCCAAGCATATTGCTAAGCATGGATGACACAGACTCCCCAACACCTTTAGAGAAGAAGATATTTATTTACCTAGGGTTGACCTTATGTCCTGAGAGCTCACAAAAGTCATGGAGGATTTCCTTTAGTAATTTACCATGTTTTGCATCCGCTTTGAAGAATATGACAAGGTCGTCAGCAAAGAAGAGATGAGAAAGAGGCAGTCCCGAGCGAGAAAGACGTATAGGATTCCAGATTCCTCTCAACAGTGCCTAGTTGATAGAATGACCTAACCATTCCATGTAAAGGACAAACATATATGGAGGGAGAGGACATCCTTGTCTAATTCCCCTAACAGGTTTAAATTTAGAGGTCGGGACACCATTCCATGGAACCTGCATAGAAAAGTTAGAAATAACAGATATTATAACATTTCTGAGGTAGTCAGGGATACCTGCCGCCTGAAGAGAAGCATCAATGAAATCCCATCGCACACGATCATATGCTTTCTCCAAGTCAATTTTGATAGCCATCCACTTCCTGCTTTTTCTGCTCTTCATTGAGTGGATGACTTCTTGGGCGATGACAATGTTATCAGTGATATTTTTTCCCGCAATAAATTCAGCTTGTTCTTGCACAATAATTTTTGGGAAGATGTGCTTGAAACAGTTAGCAATAACTTTCATCACCAATTTGTAAAGGACAGTGCATAGGCTTATGGAATGAAATTGAGAGAAATCAACTGGGTTTTGGATTTTGGGTATAAGAACAATAAGCGTGTTATTTAGCTCAACATCAATATTACCTCCAGTGAAAACATTTTTAATTCAATCACATACCGCGGTCCCAACAATATCCCACTGTTTCTGGAAGAAGAGAGCATGAAAACCATCACTGCCTGGCACTTTAAGCGGAGCCATGTCAAAAAGAGCAATCTTGATCTCCTCATCTGTAACCAGTCTACTCAGGAATTTGAGGTCGGGAAAGTCGAGTTTAGGAAACTTGTGGGGGGTAGCCTCCTCATAGGGCCAAGGTCTTCACCATAAAGGGTCTGGTAAAAATTAGCAGCCTCCATTTCAATAGCCTCTGGGTCGAAAATCTAGTCCCCAGTAGAGTTACGACTAGCGGTTATGCAGTTATTCTTTCTTCTCTGTAAGGCGCGGGCGTGAAAGAATTTGGTGTTGCAGTCCCCTAAGTGAAGCCAATCACATCTAGCCTTTTACTTCCAGAGGATTTCCTCATGATGTAGCACATTATCCAGATCTTGCCTTAGTTCTAATTCATGAGAGGCTAAGAGATTAGAACCCAAAATGTCCATCTTCTTCTGGACTGTAGAAAGTTTATGAATCAAATTTCTCTTGCGAGTAGTGATGTGGCCATAGACGGACTTATTCCAATCCTTTAGATCATCCGTGAGCAGGGCTAAAGACTCTGACATAAAACCTCTAAAATCCCACCGATCTTTGATGAATTTTCCAAAATCTAGATGTTCAGTCCACCCCGCAAGAAATCGAAACAGTCTTCCTCTAGGCAAGGTAAGATCCAGCTTAAGATTTAAGAGAAAGGGTCTATGATCAGACTTAATCTTCGGCAGATGAATAATCAAGTTACTTGGGAAATTTTTAAGCCAGGCTTTATTTCCCAAAGCACGATCCAACCTTTCAAAGAGATTGCCCCGGTGCCATGTAAAAGGAGGACCTCTAAATCCCAGGTCGTGTAACTCAGTCGAATCCACAAAATCACCAAAACGGGGACATATCTTCCCCGGTGAAAGGCCCCCTATTTTCTCGTTAGAAGATAAGATTGTGTTGAAGTCACCGATAATCACCCACGGAATATCACCCATAAGACTAGATAACCTTAGATTTCGCCAAAGATCTTGGCGCTTTTTACGGTTAGGGCTACCATACACAAATGAAACCATGAAAGGCGATGAGTGAGAGGTAGACCAAACCCGGGCTAGAATAAATTGCAAGTGATTATGGGCCACCTCTACCTGAACCGAATCTTTCCAACCAAGCCAAATGCCCTCGGCGTAACCAATAGCCTCCACACGATGTGAGAACTGAAATCCTAATTTTGCAATTATTTTATTCGCTTTCGAGCCACTGACTCTCATTTCAAGCAAGCTGATAATGTCTGGTTTATACTCCATGTTTTACTCTCAAAAAATACGGGGAAATCTTGCATTGGCACAACCCTGGCAATTTCATGTAAAAATTGAAATAGTCATTGTACAAGCCCAATTCTGCCCGGGCCCACTAAAACCCAAACCAAAAAACTGACCCAACAATACAAAACCCAACTACCCTAGCCCAATTAAACTAAACCCAAAGAGCCCAAATCAGTCCTAGCCCACAACCTTAAAAAAAAAAAAAACGCAACAAACCCTAATGACCTAGGCGCCGCGCCTCCATGTGCACCCTCGGCGCACACACCGCCCGAGGGACGGCTCCTCCGCTGACATTGCAACAAAATAGCTCAGCACCTGCTCCGTTGACCCCCATAAACCTGCAAAGCAGAGCAAAATAGAACAAGACAACAGAGCAAAGAAAAAGCAGCGAAAGTAGAGCAAGAAACAGCAAAAAGCTGAGATAAATAAACTTGTATTTTCGGCTATAAAAACCTAGAGACCAAACAATGTAAGGGATGGATTTTCAAATATAAAAAAATACAGACAAGAAATCAAATCGCAAAAAACTTAAAGGTGGTTCATTTTGTGTTATTTTTTATTTTTATCTTTTATTAGTGCTTTAAAGGGAAATAACGAGAAAATATAAAGAAAAAGGGGGGCGAAATCACTGACCTTTCCGTTGAAAAATGGTGTCTTGAGGGCTCGGACTCGAAAGGCCGAGAAAAATGGCTCTTTTTTAATTTTTTGGCCACCGTGGACGGTGGCACCGTCGCCGGTGACCGGCGGCCGCCACGATGGCCGATGGTCGAAAACCCGATCGGAGCAAGGGCTGACTAAGGGGATTTCAGAGAAAAGTTTAAAGGTTTTTTTTTTTAACTCGGTTTCAAAATGAATTTTTTTTTAAAAAAAGTTTGCTTTTATGGACTATCCGAACGACGTCGTTTTGGAGAGGCCAGAAAGGCCCCAAAACGGCGCCATTTTGTGACAAGACCCGAGACCCAACCCATGCTTCCTTAGGATTTGCGTGTTTTGAAAAAAAAGGTTATTCATCCTTTTAGCCCTTCTGCCTTTTTGGGATGTTCTATTTTAGTCCTTTTCTTATTTTTAATTTGGCCACGCGTATTTTTATTCTGTCTCAATTTGGTCCTTGGGTAAAGTTTAAAGGGCGAACGCGGAAACGATGCGTTTAGGGATTTTGGAATAATTTCATATTTAATCCCTATTCATTTCACGCGCATTCCATTTAAGTCCATATCGCCCTCTTTTATTTTTATTTATTACGATTTATGCCCTTAATTTTGTTTCTGACTTCAATTTAATCCTGGTTTAATTAATTTCATTATTTATTTGTTATTATTGTTTTTTTATTATTTAAACTTATTTATTTATTTGCTCACTCCTCGTTCATTTATTTTTAACATTATTTGTATTTGATTTATCAATTTATCGTTTTTACTTTAAAAAATTTTAAATTTGATATTATTTATATTATTTCATCTATTTGTTCATTATTTTTACTTTTGAAATATTTAAATTTAATCTTATGTATATCTATTTTACCTACTTACATATTTATCATTTTACATGCTTATATACGTATTAAAGTTTGTAAGGTTAATATTTTCTTTTATAAATATTTGTTGATTCGAATATTTTCTTACTTCTAAAATTTATTTATTTATCTATTTGTTTATTATTTGTTTCCTTTTTATGTACTGTTTCATTATTTCATCCATTTTTAAACATTTTTATGTTATGTTTTTTTTTTTATATATCATACATTCTCGTTTTATTGCTTTATTTATTTTATCGAGACTTGTTTACCAATACTGTATTCATCTTTGTAATTACGTTATCGTTATTATAATATTTTATCGTATATCATTTTTAAATATCATTAATTTTTACCCGATTGCATAAAAAAGAGGATTTTCAAAAAAATAGGCAATGTTCCGTATTTGAAAGATTCGATAAAATCGTGTCCTAACTTACAGGGTTTCGATTTTTCTCGTTGAATTCGAATAATTGAATATCCTTTCAAAAATTAAAACACGTAAGATTTCAAATAAAAAATCAAGGGCCAAATTATTCTCAAAGATTCGTAATGTCATGTCCTAACTTACGGGATGTGACGTTTTGTTGCCTCGGGATAAGAAAGTCTTCAATATATTTTTGACTTGTTTAAGCATTCCAAAACAAAATATACCTTAATGCAAAAAGGGATCGTATTTTAAATTCTTTTCGAGTTTTTAACTTTCGACATAAAGACATCAAATAATCAATTAGGTACCAATTTTAGGCGTCACGAGGGTGCTAATACTTCTTCGTGCGTAACCGACTCCCGAACCCGTTTTCTAGATTTCGTAGACAAAAAATTGTCGTTTTAGTAAATTAAATTTTTTATTAAAATGATTGAATCACGAGATGGCCCCATCAAAAAAGAGTTTTCATTTTCAAAATCAAAGTCGACCCCCTTTTTCAAAAAAACGGTTTCAACAATCATGTAAAATTAATAAGGAGAATAAAGGGCATACCGTTATTGTTGAGGCTTACTGGTGTCGCTAAGGTCGAATTCATCATGCAATCCAGTGTTTTTTTCATTTGTCAACTCTGTTGAGATAAGATTCACCATTTCTTCCACTGTGTCGGCTAGGAAAACTCGAGAGTTTGTCGATGCTTTCAAATGACTACCCCTTCCTCGCATAGCAATATTGGATTTTTTACCTCCACGGGCAACACCAATTTTACCATTAATTTATTTCCTTAAAAGTGACCGCAAAGTGTTTCCCAGGGTCTAAAATACCTTCTGTTAATTGGACAGCAACCTCTTTCGGGTATTCAGAACCAGGTTTAAAAAACGCTGTGGCGTTGTCTAATTTGGACTCGTTTGCATGTCCAGAGCTTCCATTTGGGCCAGCTAGTAAATCGGCCTGTTCGTTAGGGACTTGGACTGTTGCCCCCGAACCCATAGGCTCCAAATGTGCCATGAATTTGTCTTTTGGTGACCTGCCATTTGTTTGACTTTTACCTTTGGAATTTTTTTCCTTGGCATTCGGGACAGTAAGAACTGAAATGGGAGTGTTTTTGGGATAATGCATAGAACGGTTGTTATTTATCACCGAATGGGAAACTGATTCAGGCTCTAAGGAAAGTGTTTGATTTTCCTTTCCTTTTTTGGCTTTCGGGTAACCGTTGGCTTCCTGCAAGGGGTTAGGCAAAAAGGTTGTAGATTCCTGCAGGCTATCCTCAAGGTTCAGTACGGACAAGGCAGCAAACCGCTGCGATGACGAGGCGCCTTTAGCTTGGTTCGCCTTTGGCTGGAACCCAAATTTCAATCTGGAATGATGTGTGCCAGGATTGGAAGATGGTAGGCTGTATGGAAATGGTTTGAGACAACATTATAATCTGATTTTTGAATTGTTAGATCAACATTCGAGGCAATGGAAGGGAGAGATAATTACTCACATAATGTCTGTAGATGAGGCAAGGAAAGTCTTTGAGTATTCCTCTGTCTCGTCATTGGTAGGAGGATAAACAAGTCTGGAGAGGTAAGTCGTTTGGAGAGTATTCGGTACGAAGTGGGTACAAGTTATTGTTGGAAAAGTCTGCTGAAGTGGAGCCTACCTTACAACAGTCAACATCTAAGCGGGTATACAAAAAAATATGGCTTACAGAGCTTGCAGAAAAAATTAAAATTACATTTTGGAGAGCCTACAGAAATTTTATCCCTATCTACATAAATTTACAGAAAAGAATGTTGCGAAATTCGGCTGCTTGTCCCAGGTGTACACAGGAAGATGAGTCTCTTGAACATGCCTTCCGCGACTGTCAGGTTGTCAAGGAGATTTCGAGTATGTTAGATGTCTCATGGCCTACAGAAATGTCTTGCACAAGTTACAAGAAATGGATGGATTGGTTATTCATGAATTCTTCATCAGATTTATGTAGAATAATTATCTGTGCCATTTGGGTGATTTGGAGTGATAAGAACAAACAAGTGCATGAAAGAAAAATTAGACACAACATAGATACGGTTCGATTCATAGTATCGTACTAAAAGAACTAGAGGAGCAAAAGCCACTTATCTGCTAGATGTGTCCAATAGACGAGATGGCAGCCTCCTGAACGGTCGTTTATAAAGATCAATTTTGACGCCACTTTTCAAGGACATCTGTTAAAATCATGCTCGAGGTTAGAGGGAAGGGATTCAGAAGGTCAGATAGTGGGGATGAGAATGATATTGAACGAGTATGTACCTTCTTTTGCGGGAGAAGCGATTGCATGCCTCCAAGGAGTTCAAATGGGCCTGGATCTTGGCTTCCAGAGAGTGATTTTGGAAGGGGATAGTCTTACAGTGGTGAAGAAACTGAAAAAAGACGAGGATGATATCTCAGAGATTAGTCCTATCATCAACGATGTGAAATGAGCCAGTCGGGGTTTTGTGGATTGTAGATTCAATTTTGTGAGGAGAAATGCAAACGAGGTTGCACACCAGTTAGCGAAAGAAGGTCTAATCAAAGGAGAAATTTCCTACTTGATGGAGAGAATCCCTGAAACAGTAAGGAAAGCAGTAGAGGATGATAATCGATGGGTTGAGATAGGGGCAGGGGCGAAGCCAGGGGGGCTCGCATGGCCCGGCCCCCTAAAATGTAAAATTGTTAATTGAATATTTAAAATTTTTTAAAATTTTAAATTAATAAAGGTAAAATTATACTTTAACCTCCTAAAATTAAAAAAATTTAGGTTAATCTTTTATAAATTATAAAGATATAAACTATAAAAATTTAAAATTTTATCTGACCCTTCTTAAAAAATTATTACAACTTCGCCTCTAGGTGAACTATTTTCTGGACTGAGAGGAACTTAAAGGTTTTCTGCGCGTGAAGGCTCTATCTACTTTGTCAGATATGAGAGTAAAGTAATGACATAAATTAGCTATTCTTTTATTTTATTATGCCTTTAATGAGTGGTGTCTTTTCAAATTGGGGCTTCGAGCTTATCAAATATGATTGTTTATATCTTTATTGCTTTTCTTAATTAATAAAAGTATAGCCCAGCCTATTTATTTCAAAAAAAAAAAAAGAGTTTTAAGTTCGGACAAGCTCAACCTATTTATTTCAAATTGGGTTAGGGGTGTTACAGGATTTAAATAAAGATATAAATTTAAAAAATAAATTTAGACAAAAAAATGCTTATTTAGAAAACAGGTCACGGCTCATGTAAGTTATTTTTTGGCTCGGGATCAGCCCGACCTAAATTTGTAAAAAAAAAGAAATTATTGTTTTGTTGTTATTTTTCTATTATTTTACTACCATTTTACTATTATGTTGCTATTATTTTGTTATTATTGTTTGAATATTGTATAACTCTTGTTTTATTATTAATTTTGTTAATATTTTAGAGGCATTTGTTGTTAAATTGCACCTATTTTAGTGTTATTTAAGTATAAATATTTTTTTTTAATTTTTTTTTAATTTGTTAGAAAACATTTATGTTAATATTTTTAGTGTTTTTGATGTATTATATTTTTAATTTTTTATATAAAAATAAAATAAAAAAATTTTAATACGGGCGAGCCGGGTTGGCTTAGACAAAAATTTAGCTCCATTTTTCGGGCTGAGCCAGGCCCGAACCTATTAATCGGGTCTAGATTTTTGTTAGGGCCCAACCCAAACTCGACTCGGCCCATAGACAACTCTAATTTTAACTATTTTAAATGGTTATTCAAATCCAATAATTAAAATTAAAATATGAATGTAGCTTTTGAATTCTCGATTGATTATTAGATATTTATTTTACATTAATATTTTGATTAGAATTAATAATTTTAGACTTAATTTTTTAGAGATAATAATAATTGCAAAATGAAGTAATATTTTTAAATTTCGTCTTTAAGTCCTGTGTTTAAAATTTTAATAAACTAAAAATTAATATTTTCAACATCTTTTTTTTTTTGAAATAGGTTTGATAGCGCATAATGAAATTTAATAGATAATCTTCTTCTTTTTACAAAAAAATGTTGAAAATGATAAGTATAAACCTATCCATGGTTTGGGCTTGGCCCTAACAAAATAAAAATTGTTTTTTATTTTTTTATTGTAATTTATTTTCTATATCCTTAAAAAAATAAAAGTTATTTTTTATTTTTTTTATTTTTTATATCCTTAAAAAAATAAAAGTTATTTTTTTGTTTTTTTATTGTAATTTATTTTTATTATTTTTAATAAAATAACAGTTGTTTTTTTATTTTTTTATTATAATTTATTTTTTAATATTTTTAATAAAATAAAAGTTGTTTTTAAGGGTGGAAGGATCTAGAAACTAAGAAGAAATGGATGAATTAGGACTAAATAAGTTGTTTTTAAGGGTGGAAGGATCTAGAAACTAAGAAGAAATGGATGAATTAGGACTAAATTGAATAAGTGAAAAAGTATGAGGGGTTAATTTGTAATGTTATCAAGATGGGTGTTGATCCAATGTAGGAATTTTGAAGGATCGTAAGGGGCAAAATAATCATTTAGTAAGAAAGATAATTTTGAAGAATACTGATGATGGTGATATTTTAAATTAATTGAATAACTTTTTTTTTTGTTTTGCAACTTAGTCCTTCTACAAAAGTTCACCATTTTCATCAAGAAATTAAAAGAATTTTCATAGCCATCAAGAGACAAAAATGATAAGGAGACTATCAACTATTCCGATTTGGACATGGCGAGATGTATGGCACGGGTTCCTACACCATCCGCATAACTTCGTTGGTTGGTCGTTTCTCGGATATCCATATTGTTGCGTATTCTAGTCGAGCAAGGTCGACCCTTTGGTTCATGACGCAGCGATTCTCTATCGGTAACGGCTTAACGGAGCAAGCGAAGCGTCTGACGGCCACTTACGTTCATCTAGTACTAGTGGGAATACGTGTCTCCACACGTTGTACATGTATTCTATTTTGTAAACTTCATCGACATAGCTCATGGGATCAATACGGAGATTCTGACAAGCTGCAATTACATGAGCGCATGGATAACAAAGTACGTCAAATATCCCACAGTCGCAGGTCCTATTTCTCAAGTGTACACGATATTGCCCGCCAACAATACATTGGTTCGGTCTGTCAAACTCCGTCACACGAAACCATAGGTTGTCGCGATCGTGACATACTATGTGCATGGTGTTGGCTCGTGCCTTCGCATTGTTAATTTCTCGCAATACCTTCGCGCACCATACATGGCCTCCCTGCATTTGGCCTTTATAACTCGCTGCTCGCTTCGAAAATAGTGCCGCTAAACAAAAATATGTCTCTCGCACAACCGATGTTATCGGCAAATGACGTATTCTTTTTAGAACAAAATTTATGCATTCAGCCAGGTTTGAGCTCATATGACCATATTGTAGGCCGCCATCATATGCTTGTGTCCACTGTTCGAAAGGTATGTTGCATAGGTAGTTTGCGCCTTCTTCCTCAACTGAGTGCAAAATCGCCAACATCTCGTGAAAACGGTCCTTATTGATCTCGTACCCTGCCAATATAAGTTGATAGCGAATATTACATACCACTATTCATTTAAGAATAAATTGAATATTACAAACGAAATTATATTAATAGATATTACATACCCATGTTGGTCACTTGTCGTCGTTGACTTGTAGATCGATGTTGCCTGTGGTAGTTGGACGAAACATGCCTTAGGCAATATCGATGGTGTGTGCGATGCCATAGGCTTCCCTGTCGCTCTATTGCGGCTAATATTCCGAGGCCCCGATCCGATATAACGCATATATCGGTTTCAGCGGACATGCCTCCTTAACCTAGATAGAAAAAAATCTCAGTCATCAGTTGACTCGCCCGGTGTTATTGCAAATGCAATTGGAAGGATTCTCTCACTGCCATCCTGTGCCATAGCTAGCAATAGCCGATGCGTATATCTACCATACATAAAGATATCGTCAATCTGTACCAATGGCTTGCAGTATAGAAATGTGTCTCCGCATTGCTTAAATGTCCAAAACAGACGCTTGAACACTTGGCATCCACGGAGCAATCTATCGTTGTAGTACGCAGATACCGTTTCAAGGTCTGTTATGCTGCCTGGGATATATCTCTCCAGCACCTGACACCACTGCCACACTTCATTATATGAAGCGTCCCACCGACCATGCAACTTTTCCAACGCCTTTTGCTTAGCTATCTAAGTCTTGCGGTAAGAGGGCGTGTACCCCAATTGGCTACGAATATTGGCAATTAAGACCGGCACTGAAATCTTGGGATCCACCTTCATCGTCAGTATTATTAAACTAGCCAACATATCTGAATCCATCTTGGGATGATCTTGTGAAACACCTGTCAACAAAGTACGTTAAATAATGCAACATTACGTAATATCAGTATTATTCAAAAACCCTAAACACCTAGTGATTCTGTACCGGCAAGACATGTATGTGGACATTTGTACTTTTTAATCTCCCACAAGCCTGTCCTTTTCCTCAACGAGGCCATGATTTTCTATGAACATGTACCGTCTTGCACTGCACACTTGGCCTCGTACTTATCGAGTTTGGATTTAACCATGTTGTAGTTAACCCCGTTCTCAATGCTATATTGTTTCAATGCACCAAGAAAACTATCCTTATTGGAAAACTCTTTACCAACTTCTAATTCACCCGAATCCAACGACGAACTTGTACGGTCACGCCTTCTGTGTGGTAGTTCAGGAAACTCCAACGCATCATCTTGAGATAGATCAACATTATACATGTGGGCTGGAGGCGAGTAGGCCCTAAATCGCGGATCTTCTTCTTCTTCATCTGAACCCCCTTCAACATCTTCAAGTATGGTTGGAACAAGCTCCAGGTTCGAGAAAATAATGCAACACGCACCATCGGGTAGGGCTCTCGAGGTGGATCGACATCGGACTCATCATCCGACCCACCATCATCTGCAATGAACGAGGTCCACTCGCTGGTGGATGTCCTGGGGAGTACATTATTCCTTCTTAAACAACTTTCGTAACATTCCCAATCATATGTGGATTGCCAACCACTAGAATTTGATGACGTTCCCCAATACGTATTTCTAGCATCGAACGTCGAAGGAAGGATATGCATGTCTCATCCACTAATCGAGTGTCGTGCAGGGGTTTTGTTTTCCATACTACCACCAAACACGGGCGATTTCGTATTCTGCCTCCCATTAACAGAGTGTCGACTTGGGGTCGTGTATTCCCCTCGAACAACAGTAGATGTTGAAGTCGAAGGAAGATCACTTGGCGATGAAAATTGTACATATACCTCAAGATAAGGTGATCCACTAGCGAAATGAGTCTCCACCATTGCCTCCAAGCTCCGAGAACCTTTGATGTCAAATGAGTCACATCTCACGAGATCAACACTACAGCAAAATAGACTTTTAGCGGCGTTTTTTTTAGGCCTTTAGCAGCGCTTATAAGTGCCACTATAAAGCGCCGCAAAAAACGTCGCTATAATAAACGCCGCTAAATTTTGCGGCGTTTATTTAAAAGAACACCACTAAAGAACATGACCTTTAGCGACGCTTTTTTCACAAACGCTGCAAAAGAACATGACCTTTAGCGGCGCTTTTCTCACAAACGCCGCTAAAGAACATGACCTTTAGCGGCGCTTTTCCCACAAACGCTGCAAAAGAACATGACCTTTAACGACGCTTACTCCAAAAACGCCGCTAAAGAACATAACCTTTAACGACGCTTTCTCCACAAACGCCGCTAAAAGCATGACTTTTAACGACGCTTTCTCTAAAAACGCCGCTAAAAGTCATAAAAAAAATAGAATATTATAAAAAGAATAAGATTAAAATATTATAAAAAATTTAAGAAAAAACAGTAAAATTAAACATTTTTCAAACCCATAACATTTAAACCAAAAATAAAATAAAATTAAGCCAATCAATACTAGGATTTTAATTAACAAATTAAGCCACACACAGTAAAACCAAATTAATAAAAGAAGTGGGAGAAAGAATAAAGAAATAAACAATAAGGATGTGATAAAATTTCATCAACAAAACAAAATCATGGCGAGTTTGAGTTATTTTATCTGTACATGATCGACTCCTCATTGTTCATCACTTTAGGTTGTTGCTTCACAAGCCAGGGCAATCAACTTCCACTTTGCATAATAAAAGAAAAGAAGATATTAAAGCAAATTCCAAAAGAATTGCATAATGAGGATTCACTTATCTGTAGATCTTTGGCCGCAAACCACTCGTTGATGATTTTCACCCAAGTGCTTGTCCACCCAACATCCATGCTCCATCCGATTGTTGCAAAGTGAGTAAAAGCATATATACACTAGAAAAATACTCTTACAAAAAGCTGTGAAAATTAATATATATTACTCACTCGCTTGCGAGTTTTCCGATTCAACCGATGAATAACATGGCAAAGTACGTGACTCCCAAGGAGAATATGATATGGAAAAACCCGTAGTTATAACGGATATCATCCTCGACTTTCACCTCATCTTTCTTAAACCGGAAAACCGTAAGAGTTGTTAAGTATTTCTTATCGTAACACAACTACCAAAATTATATGGAAATTGGAAACACCAATCTTGAGAAAGTTAATGGAGTAATTATTTACCCGAAATGATTTTGAATCAATCCTCGTTGAAAAGGTTGCCATGACAATAGCACCTATAGCAATTAGGAACCCCGAAAATAATGCACCTATTCCATCAATTTGGAGAGACAAAAGTTGCTTGCAAGTTCGACATAGAAGATTAAAATTGCAGAAACCATGAATTGGCAACTCTTACAAGTATGGTGGTCCAATCACCATGTCCATTTTTGGCTTTTGTACATTGCATTTCTCATCATTTGGTTCACTTCAAAACACATGAGGTGAAACATTATGATACAAGTAATTGACCCTCAAGCTCAAACAATGAAACTGAGTGATTTGCTCCTTTAATATTCAGCAATAACATAAATTGGACACTAAATGGGAAAAGAAAAAAAAAAGCATCATAATGTAGTAAAACATATAGAGAACACTTCAGAAGATGCATTAAATTTGCAAGATACTACTACATTTAAACCAAATTCAAAAATTGCAGGTAAAGTTTAGCCTTCACATGACATTTTAATCAAGCATATACTATGCAATTACTCTTCTTGTTACCTTTTGAGTGCTTGATCTTAAATGTCAACACAAATCTAACAATTAAAAGTTAAAACAAATGTAGGGCCCACAGCTGCGAATGAAAAGAAGACAGTGATTCGTCAGCAAATACTTACTCAACTTTATGGAAATCAGAAAGGCCAAAAAGGTTTTCAAATCCACAAATTATGTAATATAATTCTATTAACTTGATAAGATAAAGCTTTTAATGTCTCTTGACCTCCATCCATAGTTCACTCCAGATCTAATGCTACCATCTCCAAAATAAACATACACTTTTGCAGCAAGTCATGAAGGTTCATGTAGGATGTTTTATCTGGATAAGCATTCAGAAAAAGCAAATTATTCTGTAAAAACTCTTTTCTACTTTGATATTCAGCGGACCATCTGATAAGAGGATGAATGGTATAATCATTGTATCGACTGCGCACTTCCGTCCCTCATCACCAAACTAACAGATGCTCAATTAAATGACTTTTTGTACAACTCCATGGGAAGTGTTTGAAATCATCACGAAAATTTGTCTTTCCTCTTTCATTCCTTCTCTTATTCTCTAGAAAAAGTATACTATAGACAGACATTTCCCTGTTTCTTTTGGAGGCAGAAATACTTACCATTCTTCAAGGGACACAACTGATGTGTATAACTATACTTCTGTTTGACCTATCATACACTAGTTGTCTTGGGAAACAGATGATATTAAGGATATGAAGAATTTGTGATAAGAGAGAAACTTCCTAATCTGAATGATATATAACCTCAAGAATGGGGAAAATACCTTTGTTTACTTTGCTCATCAGATGCCCAATATTTATTCCACCATCTGATAAACTCGATCACGCTTACAAGTTGCAGAAGGAGAAAAATCCTATGAGCGGAAAACAACATATTTAATCTGATTGGTATATTATTTTGCAGAAAAAATGAATGATACACTACATAATATGTGGCATTCTTGAATTAATTAAGAGAAGCAAGCATGAAACTATAACAAGTATATTTAAACTTAAACTGTAATATAGGATGCAAAGAAGAATAAAGTTGGGGGTAATTTCAGAAAATTATAAGCACTTAAACTAAACAAGAATCAACACACTGAGACTTCATTTTTTTCCCTTTTTGGGGGAATAAAACAAGGGCAACAACAAGCAGAAAGCACCAAACTGGTTTATTGTCAATCAATTTGACTAAATTTGAAGGATCTATTGATGATTTGTACATCAATAAGGAAAGAAAAAAGTAGTAGAAACTAGACTCCACGTAAGCAGGCATAAAAATGTAAATGTAGAAGTTAACCGATTGATTTGAATCGTACTTTAAGTTTAGGATGATTCGCTCTCTCATCTTCTTCTGCAGTTGTCCTTCTCCGAGGAGGCCCCAAGTGACTGCAGCAGAGATAAACCATAGTTGGTAAATGAGAATTTTGAAGATGCTAAGACTGAAGCATAAAGGAACATGCCAATGATATCATAAAGAGAACGACTACCTGAACATAACAGGGGTCTCACCCTTCTCCTTCATTTTATCTTCAAATTCCTGAGCAAGGGAGTAAAGGATATTTACAAATTCTGTTCCAAAACAACAAAATAAAAATTAAGCGACACTATTATGTTCTATTTTGTTTTTTTAACTTCCAAAAGCTTATTTGAGACAAGATATTAACATGGAAGCGAATAATTCCCCTCGAATTCAACATTGTTCTTTGCAAATTCATTCGATTAAAATAACTAGTAAAATAATAGCAAAAACCTAAGCCATTCAAACTAGGTGAAATCGTTTTGCATTTATCTTCATTCAAACAGGCAAAACGAGGAACAAAATTGATTTTCTTTTTTAAATAAAGAAGAAAATGAAGTAAAAAAGGGAAACATAAAACCCTAAAATGAAACTGAACTTTTACCCGTTTGAGTTCTTTCTTACGGAGCTCCTTACGATAGGCGTCCGTAGGGTTCATCACTTTGCCTCCTTTTGTCGTCTTCATGTTCTCTTTTTGCCAAAATCTTCACCAAGAGATTTACGAAAAAATTGAAAGAAGATGATACATAAAAAAATTGAAAGAAGATGATACAGTTCCAAAATCGCAGACGAAGAAAATCCCAACCTTCCTTTCGCATTTGGGGAAAAATTTAGGAATTGGGGGGAAATTTTAGGGGGGAAAATTAAGGCTTTTGGGGTACATAGGATGGGAAAAGTTGAGGAGAGCAAAACGATATAGTTTTGTCTAAAATAAAGTATCCTTTTGCGGCGTTTTTTATTTAGCGCTGCTAAAGTCTTATTTATTGTGGCATTTTATAAAAAACGTCACTAAAAAAATTAACAATACGGCACCGTTTTAATTAAAATAAAATACTTTTTGCAGTGTTTATAAAAAAACGTCGTTATTTCTTATCTTTTGCGACGTTTTTATCAAAAAATACTCGCTAATATTTTTGATACTAATATATATTTAAAGATTCAATCCAATTTTTTTTTCTTTATTTTAAAATTTAAGTAATATTTAAAAGAATTAGATAAAATTTGAAATCTTTAAAATTTAAAATTATTTAATATATAAATTAAAAAATAATCACTCATATACTCAAATGTTTTTTAAATTATTTTAAATAATAGTATTTTAATTTTTTAATTTAAAAAAATAAATTTTTAAAATTTAAGTAATATTTAAAAGAATTAGATAAAGTTTGAAATCTTTAAAATTATTTAAAATTTGAAATCTTTAAAATTTGAAATTATTTAATATATAAATTAAAAAACAATCAGTTGAATTATATAAATTATTTAATATATTACTATATAGTAATAAATTTTTTTAGTTTAATTATTTATTAAATTCCTTTAAATTAATTTTGTTTTGTTTCTAACAATATATTTAATTTGTACAGTTTTATAATTTAAACCCTAAATCCTAAAACCTTAAATTATACACCTAAAAAGTGTAACCATAAACTCTAAACCCCAAATTATACACCTTAAATCCTAAATTATACACCTTAAACCCTAAACCGCAACTCATATATATATATTACAAGGTGCAGAAGTAATTAAAAAATAATCTTATTGCTTACCTAAACCCTAAAATAATTTGATTTTTATCTCTTTTATCAAAATCCCTAAACACTAAGACTTTAACTTTATTATTCAATATGATTTAAGCACTAAACCCTAAACCCCATAAATCTAAAATACTAAAAATTAAACTATAAACCAGGCCTAAACCCTAACCTAACCCTTAATCTTAAACCTTAAATCCTAAATCCTAAACTTTAAACCACAAACCTTAAACCATAAAGCTTAAACCATAAACTATATACCCTAAATTAAACCATAAACCTTAAGCTATAATGAGAATTAATTCAATATTTTAAAATTAATACTATCTCTTTTACGATTATATAAGAAATTATTTAATAATATTTTTTTCATTTTTAACAAATATTTTTCTATGTTTTTACTTTCAAATTTTTTCTAAGTGTCATTATTTTTTTGATTAAAAATAATGTATATTTTAATTAAGATAAAATATTTATATTTTAAATATTCAATTAAAAATAAATTGTATTTTAATTAACATAACTAGTTAGAGTTTAGGGGTTTCGATAAAGCAAAACTTCTAAATGGTTTAGTTATCAATTTGTAACTTTTCATAATTAAGTCAGTTTCAAATAGAAAAATAAAATTAAATTCAAAACAAAAATAAGAAAAAAATAAAAATTAAATAAAATCAAATCGAAATGAGTGTCGGTTACCCTAGATGAAAATGGAACTATTGTTCAACTTTTAGCGGCGTTTTCGCCAAAAACGCCGCTATTGCTCATTTTTAGCGGCGTTTTCACCAAAGCGCCGCTATTGCACTGTTTTTTAGCGGCATTTTTGGCACAAACGCCGCTATTGCTCTATTTTTAGCGACGTTTTCACCAAAGCGCCGCTATTGCACTGCTTTTTAGCGGCGTTTTTGGCACAAATGCCGCTATTGCTCTATTTTTAGCGGCGTTTGTTCCAAAAACGCCGCTATTGCTCTATTTTTAGTGGCGTTTTCGCCAAAGCGCCGCTATTGCACCATTTTTTAGC
Organism: Gossypium sturtianum; assembly: GCA_025698515.1. Lineage (NCBI taxonomy): Eukaryota > Viridiplantae > Streptophyta > Magnoliopsida > Malvales > Malvaceae > Gossypium > Gossypium sturtianum. The sequence continues at coordinate 13,853,453 of CM046946.1, read as the reverse complement.
GGCGTTTGTTCTAAAAATGCCGCTATTGCTCTATTTTTAGTGGCGTTTTCACCAAAGCGCCGCTATTGCTTAATATTTGTGGCGTTTTTTGTCCAAATGCCACTAAAAACGCCGTTAAAACCCTATTTTCCTGTAGTGCAACCGAAGCACAAATCTATACTTAATAGAATGAACTTTCATTAGCGTTGTTCCGAAGATTTTTTGCCTAATTCTTTTGCGAAGTTCTGTCAAATCTATGTTCGTTAAAAACTAGTCGCTACTGTGTCCTCCGATAAAAAACAACACCGCCTTCTTGATTGTCACGAACCTCACCATCATAGTAAATAACAAAGACTAATATCGTTCACTCATCTTCGATTTCTATTTTACTTTTGCCTCAATTTCTATTATGCAACCTGAGAATGAAATTTGACTCATTTATAATCTAAGGACAAATAGGAACTACAGTAGCAAAAGAGCGTCCACGTGAGAGCTTTTTTGATACTATTGCCGATGATGCATCCGCTTGAAGCGTTTTGGTCACTATTTGTTGTAAACGTCTTCTCAAAATTATTTTACGAGAGACTCAGAGTAAAAAGAGCGCCCACGTGGGAGCTTTTTTGATACTCTTTGCCGACAGTGCATCCCGCTTGAAGCGTTTTGGTCACTATTTGTTCGAAATGTCTTCTCAAAATTATTTTACCGAGACTCATCAGAGAAAAGAGCGCCCACGTGGGATCTTTTTAGTACTCTTCACGATGATGCATCCTCGCTTGAAGCGTTTTGGTTACTATTTGTTCGTAAATGTCTTCTCAAAATTATTTTACCAGATACTACTGTAAAAAAAAATTATATTGCTGATATTTTTTTTTCAAAAACCCTAACCCTAAAATTATTTTAATTAATTAACCCTGAACTCTAATTTATTAACTTTCCCATAAAACCCTAAACCTTAAAAACCCTAAAACACAAAATCCTAGCCCTAAAACCATAACCCTAAAAATAGCTAAAAACCCTAACGGGAGTGGATGGCAAAAAACGCGTCCTTGAGGGAGCATTTTTGCCACGTTAGCAAAGTGCGCCCTCAAGGACGCGATTTCTGCTGATGTGGCAGAAATCGCTTCCTCATGGACGCGTTTTCCTGTTGCATCCCCTGACTTCGCGCTGACGTGGATGCGTTTTCAAAGAAATTGGCCCATTCCGGTAAATAATTGGGAAACATGTCCTTTTCCGTAAATTTTGAAAAAAAAGGACATTTATTGGTAATTTACCCTAATTTTTATATAATTCTAAACACATAGCGTGAGCCATAAATATAATTCTTGATTATGGACCCCTGAACCATAAATGGGTGGCTCCAAAGGTCGACTTCGGAGATTTATGGCTCTTCTCTTTTACTTTTCGAATAATGTGCGTGGCTTTCACATTCGATGTGGGACGTGTTGTCTTTCTCTGCCTATCTGTACATGTCGATGACTTTGGGAATTTCGACCACCTAAAACACAAAGTTAATAGTCAATAATAAATATTATCAACATGGAAATACATGCATAAAACAATTATTTCTTTGCCAATATAAATAATTAAAATGAAGACGATTGTTAACAATAATTTATTTTAAATATCTAAAATATAAATTTATAAAAATTAGATGATTGTTTGTCTAATTTACACTTACTAAAATTATCTTCAAATAATATTTTTAGCATTCCATCTATATAAATTTTATAAATCATATTTATATTTTAGAGCTCAATTTTTTATTAATTATTTTATAATTTCTAAATTTATAATTAATCGAAAATTGAGCTTTAAAATATAATTTTTCAGTTGAAACACATGACATTTGTCATAAAAAAGTTAACATGGAAGAAGGAAATTATGGAAATTATTATTGATAATAACATTTCTCCAACATACTATATAAGACACAAGAAAAGATTCTCTCAATGACGAAAGTACAAATTAAGGAGGAAGAAAGTAAAACACTGTCCAAACATCGATTTCAATTACAGCATGCTTGGTTGGCTGTAATGCTAAACCATTACAGGTGAATTCAGTGGCCTATTCCATTGTTTGGTTGGATGTAATGGGCTATTACAGCCCTATTCCATACAGCCTTATTCAAGGCAAAGTTGTCGTTTACCATTCGGCACTCTATCCACGGAATACCCATTCAGCGTGTATGAGTTTCAACTTTACCCTTCTCCCTCTTTTTCATTCTCACGTCTGAAGCATATTCTTTTTTTCATTCTTCTTCCCATTTCCTTCCAACCTTCTCCCTCTTTTTCATTCTCACGTCTGAAGCATCTTCCTTTTTTCATTCTTCTTCCTATTTCCTTCCAACCTTCTCCCTTTTTTTCATGCTTTTATCTTGACCAACCCTTTGACAAACCCTATTGTTTAGTTTTATTTTTCCCTTTGCTCTCGTCTCGCTTCCTGTGAAGGTTAAAGCGGCTCCTTTCTTTTAGCAACCCACGCTTTCAAGCTTCCAACTTTCCCAAAAGCTCCAAGGCTGAAACCAAGGAGAAGACACTACAATTACTAATTTGGGATTCCATCTTCAGTTTTGGCTAATACCCTTTCCAAGGTATAAAGCTCTCGGTATTAATTTCATCATTTTATTTCAAGCTTTATGTCCTTAGTTCTGATATGGGTTACTTTTATTCGACTCGTTCATGCTCAAAATTTGGTCATTTTTGAGTAAATTAGTCGATTCTTTTGATTAGTTTGATAGTGGGTACCATACCATATGTTTCTTTTATGTGAAACACTGCTTTGCTCTTTTGAATTTGGAACTGGTAGACTGTTGTTTGCCTCCCAAGCTCGAGTTTTGGCAACCAAAGTGTCAACCATACCTGAACAAGCCAATAAAGGCAATTAATACAGAAAATGTCATGCTATACATGCATGCTAAACAGATCTAGAGTTGTAGCATCATTAAAGTTCTCCTTTACCATGTAGATTTAAAGACAAATATGCCATGGATGCCTGGAAACTAGAACTTATTAGTTTCAGGAGATCATTTCATTTACTCTCTTGAAATAGGTGCATTAGCGATGGTGACCAACCTTATTGTATATGCACAATAAATTTCTTCCAAATCAAATGAGATTTAAAATTTTAATTTGATTACTAATTCTAAATCAAGAGAAGTGAAGATAACAAAATTTATCAACTCAAGAATGGATAAAGTAGATTGAAAGGAACTTCATGACCGTAAATTGAATTCCTAATGATGGTTCAAGGAGATTAATATGGACATATGACTCTATATGGTCCTACACGGAATTTTGTTTACCATAATACGAGCCTTCTCAAAGACGCTTGAGGTTTAAGTGTGCCCCCGCTTGCATTGTACCCGTTATCATCCTGTTTCAAATAGGAAAATATTAGTGGAACCAAATACAAAGCGTCGATTCTGTGTAATAAGCTAAAGAAAGCCATTCTTGTATTTGATTATAATGAATATATATAGGCTTCCTTTTATCATTTCTGATTTAGTTTGATTTTATTGTAGCTTGTTATAACCAAACTGAAATTCGAATTCAATTGCTATAGGTGCTTAACATCATGTCATGGTCAAGATTTTCTAGTAGAATTTATTGTTCAATGTTCATTGCTTTCTTTTTTGCTGCTGCACTTGCAGTGACACATAGGTGCCTAACATCATGATCATCAAAATTACAAAATCATCACCTAATTAATGTATTTGTAGGGGGAGAGTTTCATTACACTGGCACATTTCTTGAGCACCATCTTTTAATCGCTATATTGCATGTCTGCAAATGCCTTGTCTTTCAATTTATTGGTTAATTTTGTGAAAGCATTTCATGCATGAATATCTAGCCACATCTTATTTGACATTGCTATCCTATGCTGTGGGGGAACTCATTATTCTGCTACTATTTGATTTGACTCTTGTAAAGCGGTATCAAACTTCACGGACTGCAATTCTACTTAAAGACAAAAGCAACTGGGGTTATATTCACCTTAATATTATACTTCGATGACTGCAATTAAATGTGGTTCTTTGCTTTTCTATGGCTATGAATTCTTATAAAAAAGCTTGATTAGGTTTTTCTTTAGCTTGCTAGAGGTCTTCTATCTTGAATGGTAAAAAGGGAGCAGTATTGTTACTTGTAAAACTAGCCTCCCCCGCCCCCCCAAAGGGAGCTCTTCTAGTTTGAATATGGTTCTTTGAGCATATATGTTATCACAACTAATTTTACTGCAGTTAAAATGTGCATTTCATTTATATATTTTAAGGAGATAATGCTGCAACTTATATTGAGGTAATGCCTGATTTTACTGCTATAACTGGTCTGGACATTCTTCTCAGAATCGAGAGTTAGTAACCTGTCAGTTTGGAAAAATGCTATTTAATAATTTTGGTAATGATGGTTGCTTTTCTATATTGATATCTTGAAGTGGATCCTCATACAATGAAAATCCGAGTAGTTTAGTGGTATTTATGCTTCTGCAACACTTAATTTGTACACATGAACTAATTGGCATTGGTTCCAGTGACATTATCAAGATAGGAACTAAGTTGAAACTTGTCTATGTCATTAAGTTATCAATGTTTTTCTCTTTTAATATTTTTTATATAATGACTTACTTGGTCCTTCAACTTTACAAAAAAGTCGTTTTAATCATCCATTTAAATTTTCACTTCTTTTAGCCCTTTAGCTTACGTTATTTATCAAATGACTCCGAAATGAATGAAAAAGTTATTGTGTGTTAACTTTGTTGACGTGGATTAATTTTTAAAAATTTTAAAAATACTTTTTTTAATTTTTATTTTTAATAGTTTTAATAAATTTTAGTTTTTCTTAAACAATTTTTTAAAATTTTTATATTTTAAAAAATTAATTACTTATTGATAGTAACATAGTTATTTTTAATAGTAATATGTAGTAGAAAAATGTAAAATTGGTTTTACGGTAAGTTATTTTTTAAAAGACTATTTATTCACATTTACGTGTTTTTAAATTAAGTAATGATTTTAATGTAAGTTGATGAGTGGTGGTAAAGCATGATTGAAAGAATCTAATTATTAAACATGTTTAAGAACAAATGGTATCATATTTTAATTATTTCTGATTGGACTACTTGGCATGGATTAGGAACGTTGTTTCTGTATGTATATTATATACTTGTTCTTATAATGAGATTCTGCCATCTTCAGCCTACCTTTCATAAGATTTAGTGATCTGGGATAAATGAATTGTCCATTTGTAAAACAGAGGAGCTGTGCTGTAAAACTTTGTAATGGACACTATTTATTTTTCTTGTAAAAGCATTCTAGGAATTACCAATCTATGTCTCAATTTTTGTTCGGTTTTTTATTGCTTATTGCATATAATATGAATTTTACATGGCGACAATGAAACAAGTTCGAAGGTGGTGAAAAGTTTTATATTGATTTTGTTTTGCACCATCAGTATACATCTGTAGCAGTCCGGTTTAGACCATAGTCAGAACAGTAGTTTTGAAACCACAAATCCAAGTTAGAAAAATTATTTTAATATTATTTTTGGTGTTTATAGCATGTGATTATATATGTGTGAAAGTTTCGTGATTTAATTTTATCGATTGGATGCCTAATTTGATAAAATGACTAAATCGCATAAAATGCAAAAGTTGCATTCTACTTGTTTAAAGTGCCTAATTGCTATGATTTATTAAATGTGAAGTCCTTATGTTGTTATTAAACCATTTGAATATTGGATGGACAAAAATGCCTTAAGATAGTGGAATTGAAATGAAAATAAAAAGGCTAATGTAGTAATTTGTCAAATAAAATATAAATTAATTAAAATAAAGACAAATTAAGTGTCATTTGTGTTCATCCACTGATTTTAGAAGAAAGAAAAAATGGGTTTTAAAGCTTTGAACATTCGGTCATTACTAAGCTCAATCAAGGTATGTTTTTGTTTCGATTTTTGATAATTTCTACGTTTTTGTGATCGTTGCTTCGAGTACTAGCTAGCCCATGCCTCAATTTTTGAATTTGATGATGATTTTTTGTTTTTCCATTGTTGAAAGTTTGTGGTTTTTGTTGTTTGATGATGGAAAATAAAAGATATGTGATAGATTAATATGTTTTGTCTTTGGATTTTTGATGAATTTGAGTAATTTGGGCTAAATTGTGAAAATGTTATTTTGAAGGATTAAAATGTATAATAAAATAAATGTGTGGATTTATATGAGTATAATGAACATTCGGCCAAGCTATAGTGTGGTTAAATTTTGAATATTTTGTGTTTTGTGAAATAAGGATTAAAATGTAAAAGTGTGAAATTATAAGGGCTAATGTGTAAAAAGACCTAATTATGTGTTTGTGGATTAAATTGAATGAATGTGTGATTAAATTAGTTAAATTTGAATTTATTTAGATCAAGAACGAAAGAAAATCGGAATTAGATAGGGGGAAGTCAAAAGTTGTCGAATAGTCGCTTCGATTTGTTCGTTTCTGTACGAGGTAAGTTCATAAGTAAATAAATATTGTTAAATTCAATTGTATATATTTTATTTGTATCAAATTGAATTATTACTTGTATATTTATGTGAATGCCGAATTGGTAAAAATGAGGAAGAATTGTCTACGAGCTTGAATCGAACGAGATACGACGTCCGAAAGCCCCGTACGAACCTTAGGAATAGTTAGGATACATATGTCATGACATAGGATTCCGATATGTGTTTTCATGTAAGACCACGTCTGGGACGTTGGCATCAATTTGTGTTTATGTGTAAGACCATGTCTGGGACATTGGCATCATATTTGATTCGTGTAAGACCCTGTCTGGGACAGTGGCATCGATATGTGATTACATGTAAGACCACGTCTGGGACGTTGGCATTGTACGATATTTCTGACTATCCGAGTATCCTTATTGATTCCAAATGGTTCAACGGGCAATTTCTAGTTAAGATCGAATGTGAAATCGAGCTAAAGAGTCAGGTATGTGCTAAGTTAAATGTTTGGAAAAGTAAGGTAAGCTTATACTTAAGATGAATATATATGAAATATGCATCATGAAAGTGAGAAATATATATGCTTACAAATATATGCGTATTCGACCATGTTTATATATATTGATATTGTTCATTGAATGGTATATGAGTTTCAAACATGAAAAATGTGTATTTGATTAAAGATTGCTTGATTCAATCTAGTTGATGTAATGCTAATTTTCATTTGATTATTATTTGCTTATGACTTACTAAGCTATAAAAGCTTACTCTGTGTGTGTTTGTTCATTGTTTTATAGATTATCAAAGCTACGTGAAGCTCGGGGATCGTCGAGGATCATCATCACACTATCGAACTATATTTTGGTACCTTTTGAAAATGTACATATTAAAGTATGGCATGTATAGGCTAGAGAACTTTAGTTATGTTTTGATATGTAAAAATAGCCATGTGACATGGTTTGTTAATCAATGTGTTTATGAATGAGTTTTGTTCATGTTTATGATGCATAAGGTGAAATGTTTTGATGAGCTAATGAATGGCCAAATGAAATGGTCAATGTTGGTAAGTTTCTTGATTAATTTGGGAAATTGATATGATGGGTAATGCTATGAATTGGTATGGGTTAAAATGATATATAGGTTTCATGTTTTTGATGTGAAGTTGATACTTTGAATTGGTATGTTTGAGTTGGATTTGTATATGAAAATGAATGATGTGGTTAAAGGTCAATTTATGCATGATTTGGTATGTTTTTGGTTGCTATTAGATCATGAATTGAGGCATGTTGGATGCTTGTAGGTTTGACCCAAAATTTGGGTGGCAAATTGGCCTTGCAAATGGCCTATATTTGTCCACACGGTTGAGCACACGGGCGTGTGTCTCGACTGTGTCTCTTAAGGTTGCAATTCGAAACAAGTCAGTAAGCCACACGAGCTGGACACACGGGCGTGTGACTGGCCGTGTGAGCAAGTCAGTAACCTCCCTAATTTTTACACGGCCTGGCACACGGGCATGTCTTGTGGCCGTGTAGACAAGTCAGTATGTATGCCCTATTTTTCCACGGCCTAGACACACGGGTGTGTCTAATGCCGTGTGAGGCACACGGCCTACCCACACGGGCGTGTGACCTCTGTAATTTTGAAAAATGTTTAATTTTCAGAAAATTTTGTATGTGTTCGGTTTAGTCCCGACCCTTTTCCAAATCATGTTCAAGGTCTCGTAGACCTTTTAATGGGACTCTATAAATATGATTTGCTATGATATGATGATGGTATATTTTATGTTTGAGAATTGATCGTAAAAGTTTCGATATGTCTGGTAACGCCTCTTATCCCTAGTCCGACGATGGTTACGGGTTAGGGGTGTTACATTTTATTGGTATTAGAGCTACGGTTTAGTCGATTCTCAGAATAATGTAGCGTGTGTGAGTCTAGCTATACATGCCATATTATTATTCTGCGATATTGTGATGATTCCTGACAACTGAAATGTATTTTCATATAGTAAATGGATCCCGATCGAGCTGTAGTTGATGATGTAGAAAGTAATGCGCCTGCTCTCGCTCAAGGGACAGCTCCGGCTAAATCTCGGCCAAGTTCGAGTAACCAAGAGGGAGAGGCTAAACAAGCCTCTTACCAAATAATGACTGAATGGTTTACTCAGTATATCCGAACAAATCCAGCTGTTCCACAACCTTCTCCCCCACCGATTCCTCCTCAAATACCCGTTATGCCACAAGTTGCTGATCCAGTACAATTGAATAAGCCACCGATTGATAAAATCAGGAGACACGGAGCCGAAGAATTCAGAGCTACTGTTGATGATGATGCTGAGCGAGCTGAATTTTGGCTTGATAATACGATCCGTGTGTTTGATGAATTATCTTGTACCCCTGACGAGTGTATTAAATGTGTTGTATCCTTGCTTCGAGATTTCGTGTATCATTGGTGGAATACACTGATATCTGTAGTTCCGAGAGAACGAGTTACCTAGGATTTCTTTCAGACTGAATTCCATAAGAAATACATCAGTCAAGGATTCATCGATCAAAAACGCAAAGAATTTCTCGAGTTGAAACAAGGTCGTATGACAGTAACAGAATATGAGCGGGAATTTGTGAGACTTAGCAGATATGCTCGAGAGTGTGTTTCGACAGAGGCAATTATGTGTAAAATATTCGAAGACGGGCTGAATGAAGACATTAAATTGCTCGTTGGGATTCTTGAAATAAAAGAGTTCGTCGTACTTTTTGAACGAGCGTGCAAAGCTGAAGAGCTCAGGAAAGAGAAAAGAAAAGCTGACTTTGAAGCTATAGATGCACGTAAGAGATCATCGAGTAAATCATTCCAACATGCATCAAAGAAATTCTGAGATGACTTTAGCCATTCAAAGGCTACTGCGGGTTATTCTAAACGTGATCGGGACAGACCACCTGTGAGTTTGAAAGTTACCTCAATAGCTAGTGTTGGTAACATCTGATCGAACCAACCTGAGTGCAAACACTGTGGTAAAATGACATCCCGATAGTTGTAGATTGAATGATCGGGCTTGCTTTAAATGTGGATCGATGGATCATTTCATTCGTGAATGCCCTGAGTTGATTGAGCAAGACATGGAGCAGAATATGAGGTCGAGTAACACGGCAACTCCTGGTAAACCACCCAAAAATACGGGTAATGTGAGTGGCAGTCAGAGAGGAACTAAAGACACAACTGTTAGATCGAAGGCTTGTGCACCTGCCAGAGCTTATGCTATTCACGCCCGCGAAGAAGCTTCGTCTCCAGATGTGATTACTGGTACTTTCACTCTCTATGATACTAGTGTTGTTGCATTGATTGATCCTGGATCGACTCATTCTTATGTATGTGAGACTTTAGTATCCAGTAAGACTTTGCCTGTAGAGTCTATTGAGTTTGTGATTAGAGTATCGAGCCCCTTAGGCCGGTGTGTTTTAGTTGATAAGGTGAGCAAGAATTTTCCATTGATGATTCGAGATTCATATTTTCCGGCTGATTTGATGTTGTTGCCATTCGATGAGTTTGATATAATTCTGGGTATGGATTGGTTAACTTTGCACGATGCTATTATGAACTGCAAACGAAAGACTATTGATTTGCGATGTCAAAATGATGAGATTATTCGGATTGAGTCTAATGATCTGAATGGTTTACCAGCAGTGATATCTTCGATGTTAGCTCAGAAATATGTGAGAAAAGGTTGTGAAGCTTACTTTGCTTATGTGCTTGACTCTAAAGTGATAGAAAAGAAGATTGAATCAGTACCAGTTGTGTGTGAGTATCCGGATGTGTTTCCTGAAGAATTATCGGGTTTGCCACCGATCAGAGAGGTAGAGTTTGGTATTGAGTTAGTGCCGAGAATGACTCTAATTTCGATAGCTCCGTACAGAATGGCACCGACTGAATTAAAAGAATTGAAAGCTCAATTGCAAGAATTGACGGATGGAGGTTTCGCACGATCGAGTTTTTCTCCCTGGGGTGCACCGGTTTTGTTTGTGAAAAAGAAAGACGAAACTATAAGAATGTGCATCGATTATCGACAGCTCAATAAAGTGACTATAAAGAATAAATATCCGTTGCCACGGATTGACGATTTATTCGATCAGTTGAAAGGGGCTACTGTGTTTTCTAAGATAGATCTGAGATCGGGTTATTATCAGTTGCGAGTTAAAGGTTCTGATGTATCGAAAAATGCTTTTCGAACGAGGTACGGACACTATGAGTTTCTGGTTATGCCTTTTGGAATTACTAATACACCTGCTGTTTTTATGGTTTTAATGAATCGGATCTTCAGACAGTATTTGGACCGATTTGTGGTTGTGTTCATAGATAACATATTGATCTATTCCCGTGATGAATCCGAGCATGCTGAACATTTGAGATTAGTGCTACAAATTTTGCGTGATAAGCAGTTGTATGCGAAGTTCAGTAAATGTAAGTTCTGGTTACGAAAAGTTAGTTTTCTGGGACATATTGTATCAGCATCAGGTATTCGGGTTGATCCGAACAAGATTTCGGCTATACTAGATTGGAAGCCTCCTAAAAATGTATCCGAAGTCCGAAGTTTTTTGGGATTAGTTGGTTACTATAGAAGATTTGTAAAAGGTTTCTCTATGATTGCAACCCCAATGACGCAACTACTTCAGAAAGATGTTAAGTTCGAATGGTCTAAAAATTGCCAGAAAAGTTTTGACCAGTTGAAAGCTTTGCTAATTGAAGCTCCAGTGCTACTTCAGCCAGAATCGAGTAAAGAATTCGTTATCTATAGTGATGCATCTTTGAATGGTTTAGGCTGTGTTTTAATGCAGGAAGGCAAAGTAATAGCTTATGCTTCGAGACAGTTAAAGCCGCATGAGAAGAATTATCCGACACATGATTTGGAATTGGCAGCTATTGTATTTGTGTTGAAAATTTGGCGTCACTATTTGTTTGGTGAGAAATGTCACGTCTATTCTGATCACAAAATTTTAAAATATTTGATGACTAAAAAAGATTTGAATCTACGACAGCGAAGATGGTTAGAGTTGTTAAAAGATTACGAGCTTGTAATTGACTACCTTCTGGGAAAAGCCAATATTGTTGCTGATGCTTTGAGTCGGAAATCGTTGTTTGCCCTATGTACGATGAACACTTAGTTAGCCTTATCTGATGATGGTTCATTAGTAGCTGAGTTGAAAGTAAAACCGTTATTTATTCAGCAGATTTGTGATGATCAGAAAGCTGATAACGAATTAATAGCAAAACGGGCTCAATGTGATGCGAATACTGATTCAGAGTTTCGAGTTGATACCGAAGGTTGTTTGAGGTTCAAAGATTGAATGTGTGTTCCGAGAAATTCAGAGTTGATTCAGATGATTTTGAATGAAGCTCATAGAAGTCGGTTATCTGTTCACCCGGGTAGTACAAAAATGTATAATGATTTGAAATAGCTTTACTGATGGCATGGTATTAAATGAGACATTTTTTATTTTGTTTCGAGATGTTTGATCTGTCAGCAAGTTAAAGTTGAGCATCAGGTTTCGTCTAGGTTACTTCAACCGATTATGATACCTGAGTGGAATGGGATAGAGTCACGATGGATTTTGTATCAGGTTTTCCTTTATCACTAAGAAAGATGCAATCTGGGTTATTGTGGATAGATTGACTAAATCAGCTCATTTTGTTCCGGTTCGCACAGATTACTCGCTCGATAAACTTGCTGAGTTGTATATTTCTCAGATTGTGAGATTGCACGGAATACCTATTTCTATTGTTTCGGATAGAGATCCGAGGTTCACATCGCGATTTTGGAAAAAACTGCAAGATGCTCTAGGTACGAAACTACACTTTAGTACTGCTTTTCATCCGCAGACAAATGGTCAGTCCGAACGAATTATATAGATACTTGAGGATATGTTGAGATGTTGCATTCTTAAGTTTGAAGGTACATGGGAACGATACTTGCCACTGATTGAATTTGCGTATAATAATAGGTTTCAATCGAGTATCAAAATGGCACCTTATGAGACTTTGTACAGTCGCAAATGTCAAACACCTTTGTATTAGATTGAGCTCAGTGAGAATAAGATACACGGGTCGATTTGATCAAAGAGACTGAACAGAAAGTGAAAATGATTCGCGATAGTTTGAAAGCTGCGCCAGATCGTCAGAAGTTGTACGCAGACTTGAAATGTAAAGATATTGAGTTTCAGATCGGGGACAAAGTGTTTTTGAAAGTCTCACCGTGGAAGAAAATACTCTGATTTGGTCGTAAAGACAAATTGAGTTCGAGATTCATTGGACCGTATGAGATTATAGAGCGTATCGGGCCGGTTGCTTACAGACTGTTGTTGCCACCTGAGTTAGAAAAGATTCATAATGTATTTCATGTTTCGATGCTTCGACGATATAGATCCGACCCATCGCATGTAATTTCCCCGTCAGAGATTGAGATTCGATCCGATATGACATACGAAGAAGAACCGATCCGAATTTTAGATTGCGAGATGAAATAATTGAGAAATAAGAAAATTTCTTTAGTAAAAGTCTTATGGCATCGACACGGGGTTGAAGAAGCTACGTGGGAGCTCGAAGATGCTATGAGAGAACGTTACCCAAACCTATTCACTGGTAAGATTTTCGGGGATGAAAATCCCTAAGGGGGAAGAATTGTAATAGTCCGGTTTAGACCCTAGTCAGAACAGTGGTTTCGAGACCACAAATCCTAGTTAGAAAAATTATTTTAATATTATTTTTGGTGTTTATAACATGTGATTATATATGTGTGAAAGTTTCGTGATTTAATTTTATCGATTGAATGCCTAATTTGATAAAAGAACTAAATATCGTAAAATGAAAAAGTTGCATTCTACTTGTTTAAAGTGCCTAATTGCTATGATTTATTAAATGTGAAGTCCTTATGTTGTTATTAAACCATTTGAATATTGGATGGACAAAAATGCCTTAAGATAGTGGAATTGAAATGAAATTTGTCAAATAAAAGATAAATTAATTAAAATAAAGACAAATTAAGTGTCATTTGTGTTCATCCACCGATTTTAGAAGAAAGAAAAAAAGGGGTTTTAAAGCTTTGAACATTCGGTCATTACTAAGCTCAATCAAGGTATGTTTTTGTTTCGGTTTTTGATAATTTCTACGTTTTTGTGATCGTTGCTTCGAGTACTAGCTAGCCCATGCCTCAATTTTTGAATTTGATGATGATTTTGTGTTTTGCCATTGTTGAAAGTTTGTGGTTTTTGTTGTTTGATGATGGAAAATAAAAGATATGTGATAGATTAATATGTTTTGTCTTTGGATTTTTGATGAATTTGAGTAATTTGGGCTAAATTGTGAAAATGTTATTTTGAAGGATTAAAATGTGAAATAAAAGAAATGTGTGAATTTATATGAGTATAATGAACATTCGGCCAAGCTATAGTGTGGTTAAATTTTGAATATTTTGTGTTTTGTGAAATAAAGATTAAAATGTAAAAGTGTGAAATTATAAGGGCTAATGTGTAAAAAGACCTAATTATGTGTTTGTAGATTAAATTGAATGAATGTGTGATTAAATTAGTTAAATTTGAATTTATTTAGATCAAGAACGAAAGAAATCGGAATTAGATCAGGGGAATTCAAAAGTTGTCGAATAGTCGCTTCGATTTGTTCGTTTTTGTACGAGGTAAGTTCATAAGTAAATAAATTTTGTTAAATTCAATTGTATATATTTTATTTGTATCAAATTGAATTATTACTTGTATATTTATGTGAATGCCGAATTGGTAAAAATGAGGAAGAATTGTCTACGAGCTTGAATCGAACGAGATACGACGTCCGAAAGCCCCGTACGAACCTTAGGAATAGTTAGGATACATATGTAATGACATAGGATTCCGATATGTATTTTCATGTAAGACCACGTATGGGACGTTGGCATCGATTTGTGTTTACGTGTAAGACCATGTCTGGGACATTGGCATCGTATTTGATTCGTGTAAGAGCATGTCTGGGACAATGGCACCGATATGTGATTACATGTAAGACCACATCTGGGACGTTGGCATTGTACGAGATTTCCGACTATCCGAGTATCCTTATTGATTCCAAATGGTTCAACGGCCAATTTCGAGTTAAGATCAAATGTGAAATCGAGCTAAAGAGTCAGGTATGTGCTAAGTTAAATGTTTGGAAAAGTAAGGTAAGTTTATACTTAAGATGAATATATATGAAATATGCATTATGAAAGTGAGAAATTTATATGCTTACAAATATATGCGTATTCGGCCATGTTTATATATATTGATATCGTTCATTGGCCATGTTTATATATATTGATATCGTTCATTGAATGGTATATAAGTTTCAAACATGAAAAATGTGTATTTGATTAAAGATTGCTTGATTCAATCTAGTTGATGTAATGCTAATGTTCATTTGATTATTATTTGCTTATGACTTACTAAGCTATAAAAGCTTACTCTGTGTGTGTTTGTTCATTGTTTTATAGATTATCAAAGCTATGTGAAGCTCGGGGATCGTCGAGGATCATCATCACACTATCGAACTATATTTTGGTACCTTTTGAAAATGTACATATTAAAGTATGGCATGTATAGGCTAGAGAACTTTAGTTATGTTTTGATATGTGTAAAAATAGCCATGTGACATGGCTTGTTAATCAATGTGTTTATGAATGAGTTTTGTTCATGTTTATGATGCATAAGGTGAAATGTTTTGATGAGCTAATTAATGGCCAAGTGAAATGGTCAATGTTGGTAAGTTTCTTGATTAATTTGGGAAATTGATATGATGGGTAATTGTAACACCCCGAACCCGGCCTAGAAGTTAGGCCCGAATCTGGTGTGTCACATGGAAGTAAAAACTTGCTTGAGAAATACAACCTCTTTGTTAAAAATCTAAAACACTTAAGCAATTCATGTCTAATTGAAAACATAATTATCTTTAAAAACCTTTTCGTTTGCGGAAGCATATTTGAAATAAACAATTTACAAAAATGTGACGTTTAGAAATAGAGTTGCAGAAGCATTTTGAAAACGTTGTTGAAACGCAGATAAAATGCAAGTATTTTTGAGAGGTTGTTTGATAAATCGATAATCGAACTAGTAATCTTTTAAAACCGTGACTTTTGAAAATATCGTTGATAATTTGAAAGAAAATTTCCAATGTTAAAAATATTTGTAAAAGTTTGTTATGAAATCCATATGTTAATCAATTTTGGAAAACCTTTATTTAAGTTTTAGAAAATTCTCGTTTTAAACAATTCAAGCAATATTATAAGTACGACTAAACATAAAGCAATTTAAAACATATCCCAGAAGCCTTATTACAACATAAAAACCCAAAATAGTAAAGTGAACGGAATTAAAAATCTAAAGTTCAAAATAAAACACCGTTTCTGAGGTAAGGCCTCCACCGAGTCATCCATGGGCCCAAGTCCTCGTCCTTCGAGCATTACTGCAAGGGTTAAGAAAAGGGGGTGAGTTACAAGAACTCGGTGTGAAATCCCTTACCGTCATCCTTTGGGCTGAACCCGCTTAGAAATATCTTGGGCCTAAGCCCATTTAAGATAATCTTAGGCCGAAGCCCAATTACAAAACAGTATATATATATATGAATGCAAAGTATACAACCCAACCCATCCATCCAATCTCTCCCTCGTACCAGCCAGTCTCTCCTATGGGGATCAAGTCAACCCACCCCGCCAGTCTCTATAATTTGCAGTCAAGCTGCCATTTATACTATTTGTGAGTGAGCCACCAGATTCATATACGGTAAAATGATCGACACAGAGTCGTTAATTCATATGTTAGGCACATAGCCATTATCAGAATTTGTGGCAATGCCACCGGTCTATACTTCTCTTCATTCAAATTTTCCCATCCCATGCAATATGTAAAGATGCATCATACATAATCGTAAAACATCCATATAAAAATAACATCCATTAACCTATTGAATACTTTTTATGAATCAGCCCATTAAAGCAATACGATCATTCGGCCCATAGGGGCATTTCGGTAATTCGGTCCATAAGGACATTTTGGTAAATCGGCCCATTATAATAATCTATCAAATCGGCCCATAGGGGCATTTCAGTAAATCGATAATTTTACCCACTAAGGGTAATTCAGTAATCTCGCAACCCAGGGGTATTTCGGTAATTTACACTCTAAGGGTATTTGGGTAATTTCGCAACCCGGACTTAACTACTAATTTGGGCATAAAAATTTGAAATCTGTCCATCTGCGTCATCTTGACTAAATTGACTATAACTCGAGTTAGAAAACTGAAATTTAAATCCAGTAAATTTTCCTTGAAACTAGACTCATATCTTCTTACTACAATTTTTCCAGAATTTTTGGCTTAGCGTTTAGTACTGATTTATTCCTTAAAGTTTCCCTTGTTTCACTTTGTCCAACGATTCGACCTCTCTTAACCAGAAATTCAAATATCTCACTGTACAGTTTTCATATGTTGCTCCCACTTGTTTCTATTGAAAATAGGCTCACTAAGTAGTCTATACATATAAATTATAACTCATAATTCCCTTTTTACAATTTTATACGATTTTACCAAGACAGATCAGGAAACCACGAAGTCATTCAGAACCAGTCTCACTAAAATTAAGATATCTCAGAATATAAAATTCCTTTTCCTTCTCCGTTTCTTTCATATAAAAATAGACACAGTAAGATTTAATTCGATATCTTTTTCGCTTTCTAATTCCCTTTATCCTATTTTTCATGATTTTTCCAAAATCACGTCACTGCTGCTGACCAAACTGTTTCTTTGCAAAATATGGTTACTACTATGAACATACGCACTCCCGAGTGGTCTCGGATGCCGGTTTCCGACTTTCTTCGGTATTTCGACCGAATCATAGAACATTTCATACAAACATCTAGAGAGGTATGAGATTACACACCATTTCAAACATATATTCGGAAGGGTACAGGATTACACACCTTGATTACAAGTTGTGCTTTCTACTGTTTCAACACCACAAATGTGATCTCCCTCAGTGCACCAAAAATCGATCCTACCTTTTGGCTACTAAAATCCCGTCCCCACTTGCTTGACAAGTCGAAGATAATGATTTGGTTAATACAAATCACTTGTGCTCTTTCACCTTGTTGGAAGCCCTAAATCTAACGATGGCCATATCACAGAAAAGAATGTAACTCAGACCCAACGAGAGAGAAAGAAGAACACTCGAATATTAAGGAAAAACTCCGATGAAACAAAGTTATCGACAAAGAGAGAACTACTACTTACCGATTGTTAATTTCCTTGTAGCGCCACTCACTTAAATCACTACGAAAAGAGGATGATTTGATCACAAGGTAATGTCGAATTAAGAATAGAGAAAATGTTGATGAAAAGATCAAAAGAAAAGAATGGATGGAGAGAAGAGTGCTAGATTGTTTCAGCTATCTAAGGGGAGATGAACAAAAAGGTGAGTGATTCGACCAAACAAAGGAGAAAGATGTACACTCAAAGCTTGAAGATTCGGCAAGAAGGAGAAGGAAATTTGGAGAGAAAAGAAAAATGACACAAAAGTTGCAAATAGGAGTTTTTGGCCAAAACAACACCAAAACTTTTACCAATTGCCAAAGAAAATTTGGCTACCTCCCTCTACACCCAAAACCGTCCACATTCATGACCATAATGGTAAAAAATTGGCCAACCACACTTTCCATAACACTTCCCTTGAAAAAGGCCACATGTTCCCCTTACTTTCCCCTTTCTCTTGATTTCTTTCACCACCTTCAACCTTTCCTATTTTCCTTAGTCAGTTTGCCAAAAATAAAAAGTCCACCTTGCCTTATTTACATGCTTGGCTGACACTTAAGGAAAGAGTGCAAAAATAATAGTCAAAATTTGCACACAATGGGATTTGAACCTCCTCCCTCAAAGTCCATCATGTGGCGCCATATCCTTTTTACCAATAGCTCATTTATGCTAGCAATATGGACACTTATTTCCTCAAGCCTTGATGCCCCTTACCTTCTCTCCTTAAAGTGCTAAAATACCAAATTTTTACTAAGGCCCAATTAAACCCCGAACTTCCTAGAAACCTCGTAACCTTCCAAATTCACTTAACTAATAAGTCCAATTTGCAATAACACCATTCTCATATTCTTGAAAATTTTAAACATTCCTACACCCAAGGCCCATTGAGCCCAATTCTTCTAGGCCCAATTTCGGGATGTTACAGTAATGCTATGAATTGATATTATTTAAAATGATATATAGGTTTTATGTTTTTGATGTGAAGTTGATACTTTGAATTGGTATGTTTGAGTTTGATTTGTATATGGAAATGAATGATGTGGTTAAAGGTCAATTTGTGCATTATTTGGTATGTTTTTGGTTGCTATTAGATCATGAATTGAGGCATGTTGGATGCTTGTAGGTTTGACCCAAAATTTGGGTGGCAAATTGGCTTATATTTGCCTACACGGTTGAGCACACGGGCATGTGTCTCGACCGTGTCTCTTAAGGTGCAATTCGAAACAAGTCAGTAAGCCACACGGGCTGGACACACGGGCGTGTGACTGGCCGTGTGAGCAAGTCAGTAACCTCCCTAATTTTCACACGGCTTGGCACAGGGGCATGTCTTGTGGCCGTGTGGACAAGTCAGTATGTATGCCCTGTTTTGCAATGGCCTCGACACACAGGTGTGTCTAATGCCGTGTGAGGCACACGGCCTACCCACACGGGCATGTGACCTCTGTAAGTTTGAAAAATGTTTAATTTTTAGAAAATTTTGTATGTGTTTGGTTTAGTTCAGACCCCTTTCCAAAGCATGTTTAAGGTCTCGTAGACCTTTTAATGGGACTCTATGAATATGATTTGCTATGATATGATAATGGTATATTTTATGTTTGAGAATTGATTTTAAAAGTTCCGATATGTCTGGTAACGCCTCTTAACCCTAGTCCGGCGATGGTTACGGGTTAGGGGTGTTACAACATCATTTGCTGAGAATTTTGTATTTTTTTTCTCTTGTGACCCACAATATTAGATGTCAACTAAATCCATTGAACCCTGAACGACAACGCTATTTTTTTTCAATCCATAAAATTTGAACCTGAAATCTTACTTGAAGAAACATCCACACCCAACATGTGTTGGTGCCAAATTGCAAATTTATGCTATCGTGTAAATAAAAATGATGTATGCTAACAAATGAAATGTTTCCTTTTGTCTGTCTTTTTGCAATACTAATAAACTACAAATAATGTCTGCAAATCACTTTTGTCGCAATTATTTTTACCACATTTTAATAAGTTATTTTAAACATCTTTGACAGGTTGTAATTTCTATTTTGTGCTTTGTAAATATTCTTAATATGTATGGTTCATTTTTCTTTGACAGGTTGTTATTGCTTCTTCTTCTTATTTGGCTTGTTTGATTGCTTCCTCCACCTAGGGTTGAGCGTCTTGTATTCACTGAATCACTGTAAGTTATTTGGCAATTAAATTCTTTGATACTGTTATTGAAATTAGTATTGGAGAAATGTGACCCTTTTACTACGATTTGAAGATATGTAACACTTTAATATCTTGCAGTAATGGCTCGTCTACCTTTAATTGTACAAAGTGAGAGGCATAAAAGAATTGGTCTTGCTATTACAATATGGTTGCAAATTTGTACAGTTGCGAGTTGGTTCTTAGTTGCATTGGGTGCCATCCATAGCCTACATACTTATAGACCAAGGATTAGATCCTATATTTTAATTTTTTATACAAAACGAGATTATGTGAAAAGACTTGTATATGCTAGTGACGAGACCTGTATTGAACAAGTTAGGATGAATAAAATTACCTTTTTTAAACTATGTGAGATGTTACAAACTTTAGGGGGATTGAAGTCTTCAAGGAACATGCTTGTTGATGAGCAAGTGGCAATGTTTTTACATATAATTTCTCATCACCTTAAAAATAAAGTTATCAAGCATCACTTTAATAGGTCCGGGGAAACCGTTAGTAGATCATTTCACAATGTTTTAAATGCTGTCATACACTTACAAGATGTGTTATTTAAAAAGGCAGAGCCAATTACAGCTAATTCTACAGACCTAAGGTGGAAATGGTTCAAGGTATTGGAGTGAGTTCTATATATAGCTCATACATAATTTAGTCCATTTAGATTTGAATTTAGTATCCTAACTCGAGGTTTTATACGTGTGATGTAGAATTGCTTAGGTGCTTTAAATGGAACCCACATCAAGATTAGGGTTCCAATAGTTGATAAATCTAGATATCGAACGCGAAAAGGTGACATAGCAAGAAATATGTTAGGTGTTTGTACACCTGATATGCATTTTGTTTATGTTCTTCCTGGTTGGGAAGGTTCTGTTGCTGATGGACGAGTTCTTCGAGATGCCATTAGTAGGAGACATGGACTAAAAGTTCCTCATGGTAAAGTGTAAAATTAGAGGAATTTGAATTAATTTTTAAGATAATACTTTTTTGGGAAATTAACCATGACAGATAGTTTCTTTTTATAGGTTGTTATTATCTAGTTGATGCTGGATACACAAATTGTGAGGCATTTCTTGCGCCTTTTAGAGGACAAAGATATCATTTGAATGAGTGGCATCAGGGTTACCAGCCAAGTACTTCGGAAGAATTTTTCAATATGAAACATGCTTGGTAGCGTAATGTTATTGAAAGATGTTTTGGGTTATTAAAACTTAGATGGGGAATACTTAGGAGTCCATCATTCTATCCTGTGAGGGTGCACAATAGAATCATTATTGCATGTTGTTTGCTCCATAATTTTTTCGAACCTATATGAGTCTTGATCCTATTGAAGCGGAGTTGGAAGAAGGATTACCTAGTAATGTGATAGATGATGATGAACCGAATATCGTAAATATTCATCCATCGGATGCATGGGCTACTTGGATGATGGAACTAGCCAACCAAATGTTTGATGAATGGCAAACATCTAGAAATTAGTTAGGTCTAGGGTAAAAATAGTAAACGTTAAGTTGTTTATATTATTTCATGTATCTAGTTTATGAAACTTTGGTGGTGTTTGAATTGTTTTTTTGTATTGTACTAGACTTGTTGAATGATAATTTATTTTCTTTTGATTCATCATGTGTTATAATTTTATAAAGTGTTGATCTTTTGATGCATAATATTGAACTTAATTTTAATTTGCGTTTTTTTTTCTTAAGATAATTATGTCAGGTTTTTTACAATCAAGTGTTTCTTCCCAAAATTCTCGGGGAACCAAAAGGAAATGGGTTCCAGAAGAAGATCTTTGCGTTGGTTGCTTGTATGGTCGACTGCACAATGTTGGAACCTTTAATGCAGATCACGGGATTCAAAGCCGGTTATTTAAATGAGTTGGAAAAATGTTAGAAAAGTTTTACCCCATGCCATGTTGAAGGCTAAACCTAATCTTGAATCGAGGATTAGGACATTGAAAAGGGATTGGTCAATCGTT
The DNA here is from genome assembly GCA_025698515.1 of Gossypium sturtianum. Lineage (NCBI taxonomy): Eukaryota > Viridiplantae > Streptophyta > Magnoliopsida > Malvales > Malvaceae > Gossypium > Gossypium sturtianum. The sequence goes on along the minus strand of CM046946.1, from coordinate 13,831,508 downwards.
TATGACATGCTTAGTGGAAAAAACAATAGCGGCTTTGGTTGGGATGAGCATAGGCAGCTTGTTGTTGCTGAAGATGCGGTGTGGAACTCATATATAAATGTAAGAATTATTTCAAGTCTTTATTATATTATTTTGACCAAACTTATATCTAATATGAATTCCTCATTTTTATAAAGTCATAAAGAAGCCGCTCAATTCAAACATCATAGTTTCCCTTATTATGACCAACTTACTGCCATCTACGCAAAAGATCGAGCCACTGGGAAAGATGCTCAAACAGCCGCTGGTATTATTGAAGAAATAGATGTTGAGGATGAGGCTACTACAAATACTCATGAAGAAAGAAATGATTTCCATGGATGCGAAGCTGATGTTTCTTTGGATGACATGGATCTTTCAGCTACACAACTGCAACCAGGTAGAAACCACGGTGATTCCACATTTTCAAAGAAGAAAAAAAAGATTTCTGATGCAAGTGATTCTTCTACTTCATTTAATGATGCTGCCACTTTATTGGCTGAAAATATACGGACCGTTGGCCTTGAAATTAGTAAGAGTATTGCCTCCGAAGTGCTACTTCAACAAAAGTCAGAAATGACCATTCAAGAAAGTGCTCTGAAATTATATCTAACATTATGTGAAGTAGAAGGTTTAACTGAGGATGAGATGAGCGCTATCGAGCATTGAGCAAAATTCCAGATCATCCAACGCAAATGCTCATTTTCTTTAGTTTACCTTCTGCTGTGCGATTGGAATGGGTTAGAAGATTTCTTGCTGACCATTAAAAATCATGGTTGTGTTGATGATATTTTGGTAACTTTTTGTGTTTGTAATATTTGGATGGTATAATGACATGATAGAATGTCATTACAATGTTGTAACTTTTTTATGTTGTAAAATTTTAAAACATATGGATTATGACATATAAACTAATGAAATCATGTAACTTTTTGTTAATATATGAATATTATGCTTGGATGTGAAATATAATTCTCAAGTTATTTATTACTTCTAATATTTTGTTTTTTATTGTAGAATAATTAAATTATTTGTTTCACTAATGATATTTTAGCACATTAAATATGTATTGCAGTTTAAAAATAATAAAGTAGATTATATATTTTTTTATAGTATTATATATTTTGATTTTTTTAAATTCATATAATAATAATTATATTAAGAATGTTATTAATTTATACTTTTTATTAAATTATATTTAATGATAATTATGTTAAAATATGGTTAAATTATTTATTATTTTTATTAAATTATTTTCAATAATAATCTTATTAAAATTTAATAACAATAACAATAATCATCTGGCTAAAAAAAATTTCTGCTAAGGGTATTCTGGTCATTTTAGTTTTTTTCCTTATGCTATTACAACATCATTCTATTCAACCAAACACAAAAATACTATTACAGTTCAATTCCATTCCATTCAACCAAATAGTTGAATTATTTATTACAGCTCTATTCCACTACAGCTTTATTCAATTACAGCCCTATTCAATTACAGCCATATTCCATTACAGTGAACCAAACGTACCCTTAGTGGGAGCCAAAGCTTTCAAGATCTTAGCTCTAAGCTTCACCCCAAAATCAGCAAGTTTGTCAACGTCGGGTAAAAAATCCTTCACCGCCTCATGGGCGGAGAAGCATTCCGCCCACTGCACCAACCTAGGCGTTTTGGCAACCGAAACCAGCTTTGTCTCACACTGTTTCCCGATCACTTCAATCCACCCCAACAAACTACCGAGTGCTATGTCTACAAACCCAATATTATCCCCACCAAAGAAAGCTTTCCCTTTGCTTAACTCTCCAAACGCTCCCTCCAACACCACCGTCCCTTCCACCACTTCCGCCAACGCTGCCTTTTTATCTTCCTCCGTTGCACCTATCAACAGTCTTCTTAAGGCAGGGAAAAACTACGCATGTAAAAACAAACAAATAAAAAAATAAAAATAAATTAGCGGACATAACAAGATATTATCACTAATCAAATAGTTTCGTTATATAACGAACCTTATCGTCGACATAGGCAGCCCAAAATCGAGATTGGGAACGTTCATAGGGATCGGCAGGGAGGATGGAAGAAGCAGAGGTGGTCCAAACCTCATCGATGTACTGAAGGATGATTAGGGACTCGCAGATAGGGTTATGGGCATGGAAGAAGACCGGGATTTTCTTGTAAACAGGGTTAGATTTGAGAAGAAGCTCGCTTTTGGGTGCCAACAAATCTTCCTCCGCGTCCTCGTAGTGGACAGATTTGAGGTGAAGGGCAATTTTCACCCTCATCACGAACGGGCTTGCCCATGTACCCAATACCTTCACGTTACTCTCAGCCATATCTCATTTCCTCTCACAACCACAAATCTGCGCTATTTTTATGTATATGTTGTGTTGTGAAAGTCTTTGAGTCTCATCAAGCGGATATAAATATAAAGACAACATCTTAATGAGGCTTCTCAGTGGTTGCCTCAGTGCTTACGGCTGTTTGCAACAAAGGATTTTTTCTGTTACATGTTTTTTTTCCTTCTCAACGTGAATAGAATTATGTTTAAGTCTATGATTGAGTTAAATTTAGTTGAGAAATGACTAATAAATTATAATATTTTTTTATATAAAATTAAAAAAATAAAGTTGAATAAGAAAATTGTGTATATTTTATTTTTATGAAAAATAAGAAAATTGTGTATATTTTATTTTTAAGAAAAAATATGTTTACATTTTTAAATGATTTATTTGACTACATTATTGTCTGATTATTTAGTGATATTGAAACAATATCTTGGTCAATAATGTAGGGCAAGAACATTAAATAAGAATATTAAATGAGGCTTTTATAGTCAAGATAGAAATATCTTTTTTATTAGAAAAGAAAAAACATATTAATTGAGTTTTAGTTTAGTTGGTATCGACATTATTATTAGTGTAAAAAACTGATCGTGTCCAAACTAACTATGACAACGAATAAGGCAAGCGCACCTATCGTTCGGTAGTATAGCTATGGCAAGACCAGAAATATCGTATCCTCAAGGACCAAGAGTACTAGTAGTTACTATCTTTTTATTATCTAGCCTAAGTATTAAGAGAATCGATGTTTAATTAACTAATCACTAAGGATGCTAAGACACAGGGACTGAATTGGGAAAATACTTTTGGGAAAACCAGTTGATTAAGACAATACCCGAGGAAGAATCCACCTAGACTTCACTTGTTACTTAACTCTGAACTAGACGATTTATTCACTTGACTTGATCCGTAGGATTCCCTAATTTATATTATTATCCCTTTCGAGACTAATAACGTCTAACCCTAGGTTGATTAATTGAAATCTCTTTCTAATTAAAACCCCTAGTGTTGCATTAACTCGATCTATGGACTCCCATATTAGGTTTGACCCTAATCCGGCAGATTTCCGTCATCCTATCTCTAGGGTTACGATCATGATCGCTGTAAATCAGAGTTTTAGAATTTATAAAAGAATGATCGAACCTGGAAACTAACTCTGACAACGATGAAAGGCAAGTGCACCTATCGAACAGTAGTATAGTTTAGGCAAGACCGGATTATCGAACCCAAAGGAACTAAAAGTACTAATACTAACTTTCTTTTTATTATTTAGCCTAAAATAAGTGAAGTTATTTATTAATCTAAATTAATTAACTACTAAATTAAAGACTCTAAGACAAAGAAGAATGAATTTGGAAAATAACTTGGGAAAAACTCAGTTGATTTAGACGATACCCTAGGAAGAATCTACCTAGACTTCACTTGTTATCTAACACTGAACCTTACGATTTATTCACTTAGTTTGATCCGTAAGACTCCCTAACGTATATTAAACCCTCTCTCGAGGCAAATAACGTCTAACCCTAGGTTAATTAGTGGAACTCTCGTTCTCTTACAATAACCCCCTAGAATAGCAGTAAATCGATCTGTGGATTCCCATATTAGGTTTCACCCTAATCCGGCAAAATCTCGTCACCCTATCTCTAGGCGTGCGATCAACTCCGCTTAATTATGTTGGATCTACTCTTAGACAGGGTCTATTCCTCCTCCACCTAAGCACATTAAATTTGGATTAAGCTCATATAATTAAGAACAAACTAAGTATTTATCATATAATTCAGAAAACAATAACAAGATTCATCATAGGTTTCATCCCCTTCGGGTATCCGAAGGGTTTAGTTCATAACAATAAAGGAAAACATCTCAAGAGAAAAGATAAAACAAAACATAAGAAATCCCTAAAACCCCTTGAAGAAATTGAAGGAGAGATCCTCCGTCTTGAGTAGAATTTCGGCTTCTTAAGATGGATCAACTGGCTATCCCCGAGTGAATCCCCACAAATCGCTTCTCTCTCTCGCCTAGCACGACGCCCCTAGGCGATGGCTTTGGGCTCCTCGACAGAGGGTTTACATCAAACTCTCTGATTAAGTTGCCCCCAGAATTTTGTTTATATAGGCTTTGAGATGTGTTACTTGGCCTCCAAGTATCCTAATTTGAGTGAAATTCCTAATTGGGGTTTAATTAGACTTTGGAGTGTGTTTCTTTGCCTCCAAGCATCCAAATCGAGTAAAACTTCTCTTGGCATGGCAGGACACGCCCATGGCACGCGCGTGTAAGTCGTGGTCAGTCGCCGTGTGGACTTCGTTGATGAGGCACGGCCGTGTAAATCGTGGTCCGGCCGTGTTCGAGATCTTTAAAGGAGGCACGTAGTGTGATCTTTGGTCCAGCCGTGCCGATTTCATGCTTTGGCCCATTTGTCTCGTTTTAAGCCCGTTTTGCATTCTTTTCATCCCCTGGTGCTTTCCTGAGTATATAACATGAAAAGAAAGGATTAAGAGCACCTTTTTACATAAATCAAGGGATAATTCATCCAAAAGCATACTAAATGTGGGATTAAAATATGTTACTATTTTGGTTTATCAAATACCCCCACACTTAAGCTTTTGTATGTCCTCAAGCAAAATTCTCAACTCATAATTAAAACGAACTTCCCTCAATTCATAATAGTCATTAATAGTGTTTCATCATAATTCAGAGATAATTCATACATGGATAATTCAACTCGAAGAGTCCTAAAGATTCAAACAGTCTAAGTCATACATTTGTAGCACAAAACATAGGTGTTTTCCCCTCATCTAAATAATTACCTCTGATTCAAAATCGACAAGAGTTGACATCCTCACAAAAGATTCACTCAAATCACTCGAAGTGTTTAAGGTTCAGAATTAAGCACTCAAATGTCAAACCTGTGTAACACCCTGAAAATTTGAGTAATTTATTTTCTATGTGTGCTTTGAGTAATTATTCTAGAAAGTAAAATTTTCGATTTATTTTCGTGGTTAGTATAGTCTGAAGAAGGGTTTAAAATTTTTTTTTTTAGAAGGAATAATATTAATTTTGAGAATTTATGGAAATAGACTAAGTGGCATTGACACATAAATTAATTTAAGTGTCAATGTGTAGCATAAGATGAGTAGTTGGACAAGTGGTGTTGGCGCATGAGCTAGTACATGGGGGTGAAGGTTGAATCCCTAAATAGCATCTAGGTGAATTTTATTTTTGATTTTTACGCCCATGTATAGCAAGTGTCGGCCAAGAGCATATATGGAAGGTGTTGACTTGTTATTTTTGGTTAGTATATCAAAGGAATAAGGAAAATTTGAACTTAAGGAAGGGTATCAAAAGAATAAGGAAAATGTGAGGATATGAGGCATGAATCAAGGAGTTGTTTAAGGAAACAATATCTTGGCCTAAAGACCAAGCATATGGACGGCATTATGGCTAGGGGAGCGAATTTTGGTGATAGTTTGGCTAGGAATTTTAGTCTTTGGTTTTGGTCATTTTGTTTAGTTTGTGCAAGTTTTGAAAATTCTCTCAAACTCTCTTTTCCTTGGCGAAATTGTGCACTTGGTAAGCCTAGTTTCTTTTGTCAAATTGGTCATTTTGTTTTACACTTTGGTGTCAATTTTGTGCCTTTCTCTTTGTGCCGATTTTACCAATACCTAAAGAGACCATTCTTTTCTTTTCTTCTCCCCATTGCCGATTATACATTGCTCTCAAAACTTATCTTTTCTTTCTTTTCTTTTCCATTCTATTTGGAAACCGAAACATCATCACCATCTCTCTCCTATTTGATTTCTTTCAATCGAAATTCTCTCCACCTACACTTTCATGGCGAATGTTAAAGTGCCTATAACCGATTTTATTTTCTCTTTTTCTTTGTTTCTTCATGGCGAATTCTTCTTAGATCCATATTATTCTCAAATCCTATCTTTTCGACGTGGAAATAGGTAAGAATCCTTTTCGTTTCGATTAGTTAATAGTGGTTATGGCGAATATTGATGATGGTTTGAAAGCTTTATTAGATCAAAATAAACGTTCCTTCTTTTAACGTTTATTTTGTTATACTTTAGTGCGATAACGGAAGTTTGGAATCAAGAAGTCGTGGGTGACAAAAGCGTTGGAATCAATTTTGTGGTAAGGAAATCATATCTTTAAAACCTTAGGATTATTTTGATACCATTGGATTAACGATCTTTGTCCTTGAAGACATTCAAAATAGGGAAGAAAAGGGCGGTGTTTAGCCTTCGGAAGAAGGGAGGTTCATTATTCCCCTAAGTACAAGCAAAGGATTTATTTCAAACAATCCAGGATTTCCCACCGGGTTGTGGGACGTTCAACCGAGGAAAATCAAACTGCATTGAAGTCGTTCGTACTCCGAACCATTATTTGTTCGTGGATTCAATTCGGTTAGTGAACCATCAATCGGAGAGAAATCGCAAGTAGAAGTCTTACGAAAATCCGAGGGTAAATTTCTAGATCGCTATAGTTAGATCGGTTTTATTATAGATTATAGTGTTTTAATTAACACAATACGTATAGGTGTTGAAGAGCGGGAAAGTTTAGTTCTCTCCATAACCGGTGTGTAACTTCACACTCATTTTGGGTTGGACATCATGTTGTAAGTTTACGTGATAAATTCGTAAAATAGTAAAAGCAGGAAAAATAAGTAGTAACTCATATTTTTGAGTAAATGCATGAAAAGCAGTTAAAACCAGAAAATAAAATCCGATAATACTCTAGTTCGATAAAATGGGCGATAATACTCTAGTTCGATAAAATGGGCGATAAAACTCTAGTTCGATAAAATGGGCCGATAATACTCTAGTTCGATTAAATGGGCCGAAAATACTCTGTTTCGATAAATTGGGCTAAAATGGGCCAAAGTCACTAAACTACTAAATGGGCTAGTTGTTAAATTGTTTATATGAGCCTAATGAAAGGTTAATTGATAAGCCCACCGATGATATGGATTAATGAAAATCTGTTATATGATTATATTTGTTATATACGCATGATTGCATGGGGTGGGTTATATGAAGAGAAGAATGGCCAGTTGCCACAAATTTGGCTCATTGCCTCTAGTTCGGTGGCTCTGCCACAATATGGCTCATTGCCTCTAGTTCGGTGGCTCTGCCACAAATTCGGCTAAATGCCTCTAGTTCGGTGACAATGTCACAATCTAGTTCGGTAGTGCACTACAAAATTATTTAAGGGCTTTAAGCCCATGATTGGTGTGTTTGGCGGGGTGGGTTGACTTGATCCCCACAGGTGTGTTGGTTGGTACGGGGGTGTTAGCGGATGGATACTAGGTTGGTTTGGGAAATTCATATTTCATGCATTCTTCTCTTTAAATTATGTTACTTTACGATGTATGGTTGAAATCTGTTAATGGGCTCAAGCCCAACATGATATCTTGACGATCTGGCCTAAAAATGGTGGTAAGTGAGTTGCACACTGAGTTCTTTGTAACTCACCCAAATTTTATTAACCATTTCAGGTAATGGAAATTGACGTGGACTTGGGCCGGAGATGACTTGGTGGAGGCCATACTACAAACTTGGGTTTTAATAAACTATGACTTTATTTAAGTTTTTATTTTAATTGCTATTATTGGGTTGATGTAATAAGGCCTCTTATTATGTTTTATGGTTTTATTGTGTGGATGATTTAAATTTTATTTCTAAACTCTTAATATGGTTTTATCTCAAATATGTTAAGTTTTCTTAAGAACATTGGTTTTATAACAAAAAGTTTTGTAGCACTATTTTATCTTAACCCTATGAAAATAAACGAATGTATGATTGGTGTGACAAACCAAATCTTGTCTAAACGCATAGACCGGGGTTTGGGGTGTTACAACTGAAAAGTTAATCCTATAGGCTTGCATGAAAATCAAATCTCCACCACTGTAATATGAGATGAAACACAAATCAAAAGGTCTTTAACATGGTTGTAACGGGGCTTAGGTTAAAGGGTGTGGATATAGGCTGAATTAGAAGGTTAATCGAGATTGAATTGATAAATTACTTAACTAGAAAAAAAATGAACTGATAAATAAATAATTACAAGAATTGAAACTTTGAAACTAATAATACGAGCTTCTTCTTCAATATTTGGAATTCAAACGTGTAACCTCACTTAATTACATGAATATACTTCGTTTTTTTTTAAGAATAAACTAAGTAATAATAAAGAACTTTAACAATTGAAATATAGAACATAGTTAGGCAACTGCTCAAAATCAAATCTCGACAAAAAGGGAGTCAAGGAATGGTGATAACAAATATACAAAGGGTTTTGGGTTAATATTAGTGGGTGAGTCAATAAAAAGGGTTTTTAGGATCAAAGGGGTTCACTAGGGGTTAATTATGAAGGTGGGTTTTTAGTAGAGTAAGTGGGTTAAATCCTAGGTGCCTTTATCATTTCTGTATATCAAATCAAAGATGTGGTCTCGACATGTATAATCGATGCAAGTTCTAGAATAACAAATCAATATTGACACACTCATAATCAATAAAGTGAGCAAGAAAAAGAATTTATGCTCTATGAGGCTCAAAATCTCATAAAAATTATGGGTGTTTTGATGTCAACCTCGTAAATTTCAAACTTTCAAAGTAATATTTAAATTCAGGTAGACATCCTAAAAAAATTTTAATTCTTGAAAAATAGACTTATCATGCCTGATTCTCTAGTATTCTTAGAATTTAATTATCAATGCACAATTATCAATGACTTAATCTAAAACATATCAATAAAAATCATAAATCGTCAGAAATTTCATTCTAATCATAATATGAGAAACTTACTTTAAGACAAGGCATAATTCAGGGATTTTCAAATCATACTATAGTTAACCCCCCCACACTTAAGATGTACATTGTCCTCAATGTACAAAGGTAGATAATATCAAAATAATCATAAAATCGTAAGATGGGGAGAGAAGGGAAACTTCCTGAATTTTGGATGAAGCCAATGAAAAGAACCCGGATAGGATTGGAGGTGAGTGTGGGGAAGCGTCTCGAACTGGTTGAGTCCTCGAAGCAGCCATCCTAATTTCTTTTGTATCCTAAGCTAAATCTAAATGGAATGAATAACAAGAAGAAAATAATAAAGAAAATAAAAGAAAGGAAATAAAAATAAAAATGAAAATAAAAATGAAAATAAAAATGAAAATAAAAATAAAAATAAAAATAGAAATAAAAGTAAATATTTAAATAGTGATACGGTCCACACCCTTGTTCGAGTTTAATCAGTTCGTGTTTTTCGTGATTTTGAATTTTGGGCGCGTTTAGGTGTTTTACCACGGCCATGGGTCTCGTGAGCACGCCCAGTGTATTCTTCACCACGGTCCTTTAGAACGGGCGTGTTTAACGTGCTCGTCAAGTCGATAACCTCTCCGCGGTTGTAGGGCACGACCATGTCTCGCCCGTGCTCAATAAGTCGATAACCTCACACGGGAAGTCGGTACGGGCGTGGCTTTTTATCGCAGCCCGTGTTGGGAAAAGAAATCATTCTTTGTTATGCACGGTTACTAGCACATCCGTGGTTTGTCCTTCTGGCTTCTACACGGCCGTGTGCAAGGCCGTGTGAGCATGGAAATCTGTACTTTGGTTAGTTTATGGTTAGGTGCTAAAATGAAAAATAAAAGTAAAATAAAAAATGTAAAAATTAATAGGGTTAGTGCTCGGGTTGCCTCCCGAGAAGCACTCGTTTATAGTCTTAAGCTAGACTTTACCTCTCATTCGTATGGTCAAGGTGGTTTGAGGAGGTGAAAATCCTTTCTCATACGATCAATTCGGTTGTGAATATAAAGTTTAAGTCGAGTAATGTTTACCTCAAAAGTGTGGAATTTAGGATTGTTTACCTCGACTGTGCCGTATAGGAAGACATTAATTACCTCAAAAGTGATTTCTTCGTTTGTCTTGAGGTCTGAATTGGTGATTCGAGGGTCTTCCTTATTCAACAATACCTGATCTCCTATTTTGAAGTGATTTGTTGTTCCTATCAACTCGTCTGGGGTTTCCTTCGGTTTCACTTTGTGTATTCCTAGTTTCTCTTTAAAGTGTGTTTTCCACTCGTCTAGTTCATCGACCTGAAGCCTTAGTTCTTCATGAATTATTTCTTTATGGGTACGAGGTCTAAGATCTAGCTCAGCTAGGTGATTTCGTGATGCTTCCTGTAAAGAAGGTTGAACCAAATGGTTATCAATAGAATTAACGTTCGTACCTTTATTACTCGATGTCCTAGCTGAGTCAAGAGCTTGAAGAGTGATTGTTTCGTCGTCTACACGAAGTGTGAGTTCACCGACTTCTTCCTCTGTGTGTTCTTTCTTTGTTGCATCGGGATATGGCACACGAGGTTGGTACTCTGTAATTGCCGGTTTTGGTATATCATGGCACACTTCAACCTTACCTTCACTTACTACAGGTTCTTCCCTTGAGTTTGGTTCGTCTAACCCTTCACTATCGTAAATGGCTTGATTTTGCTCACTCGGGTTAGTTTCAGTATTGCTTGGCAAGCTTCCTTGTGGTAGTTCTGAGATTAGCTTAGCAAGTTGTATAACTGACTTAGTAAGTTCCCTAACTGACTCAGTAAGTTCCCCAACTTGGCTCTCAATCCCGTTGATCGATGCTTGTTGGTCATTAAGTGTTGTCTCAGTTTTTTGGAGACGGTTATCTGTAGCTGCCATGAATTTTCTCAGCATCTCTTCAAGGTTCGACTCCTCTTCCTGTTGGTGAGGTGGTTGTTGAAAGTTTGGAGGAAGTTCCGGTCTTTGGCTACTTTGATCATCCCACGAGAAATTGGGATGGTACCTCCAACCTGCATTATAAGTGTCATTATAAAAATTATTTTGTGGTCTAGAATAGTTACCCGTATAGTGAGCTTGCTCGTTTTCCATGCCATATCCGTAGAGTGGGTACTCAGGATTCGCCACGCCTCCTAAATTCGAATCATATTGTATTTCTGGGTGTACCACGTCGAGGTTGAAGACACTGGCTGCTTTAGTAGGAATTGTCCTCATCACTTGCCACTGATAATTATTCAGTGCCATCGTCTCTATAGACTAAAATTATCTGCCAAAAGCAAAATAGAAGAAAAATTAGCAAAGTAAAAGAAATAATAATAAAAAATAAAAATAAATTGCAGAAAATAAAAATAATGGCTAAAGTAATAAAAATAGAGCTTTCTTAATATTTTAGTTCCCAAGACATGGCGCCAAAAACTTGATCATTTGTAAATCGAGTTTTAAAATTTATAAAAGAATGATTGAACCTGGAAACTAACTCTGACAACGATGAAAGGCAAGTGCACCTATCGAACAGTAGTATAGTTTAGGCAAGACCGGATTATCGAACCCAAAGGAACTAAAAGTACTAATACTAACTTTCTTTTTATTATTTAGCCTAAAATAAGTGAAGTTGTTTATTAATCTAAATTAATTAACTACTAAATTAAAGACTCTAAGACAAAGAAGAATGAATTTGGAAAATAACTTGGGAAAAACTCAGTTGATTTAGACGATACCCTAGGAAGAATCCACCTAGACTTCACTTGTTATCTAACACTAAACCTTACGATTTATTCACTTAGTTTGATCCGTAAGACTCCCTAACGTATATTAAACCCTCTATCGAGGCAAATAACGTCTAACCCTAGGTTAATTAGTGGAACTCTCGTTCTCTTATAATAACCCCTAGAATAGCGATGAAATCGATCCGTGGATTCCCATATTAGGTTTCACCCTAATCAGGCAAAATCTCGTCACCCTATCTACAGGCGTGCGATCAACTCCGCTTAATTATGTTGGATCTACTCTTAGGCAGGTCTATTCCTCCTCCACCTAAGCACATTAAATTTGGATTAAGCTCACATAATTAAGAACAAACTAAGTATTTATCATATAATTGAGAAAACAATAACAAGATTCATCATAGGTTTCATCCCCTTCTGTATCAGAAGGGTTTAGTTCATAACAATAAAGGAAAACATCTCAAGAGAAAAGATAAAACAAAACATAAGAAATCCCTAAAACCCCTCAAGAAATTGAAGAAGAGATCCTCTCCGTATTGAGTAGAATTGAGGCTTCTTGAGATGGATCAGCGGCTATCCCCTGAGTGAATCCCCACAAATCGCCTTCTAGTAGCCTAGCACGACGCCCCTAGACGATGGCTTTGGGCTCCCTCGATTGCAGAGGGTTTCTGTCGAACTCTCTGATTAAGTTGTCCCCTAGGCTGTTTATATAGGCTTTGAGATGTGTTACTTGGCCTCCAAGTATCCTAATTTGAGAGAAATTCCTAATTGGGGGTTTAATTAGACTTTGGAGTGTGTTTCTTTGCCTCCAAGCATCCAAATCCGAGTAAAACTTCTTTTGGCCGCGGCAGGGACACGCCCATAGCACACGCCCGTATAAGTCGTGGTCAGGCCGTGTGGACTTCGTTGATGAGGCACGGCCGTGTAAATCGTGGTCCAGGCCGTTTTCGAGATCTTTAAGGAGGCACAGCCGTGTGATCTTTGGTCCAGGCCATGCCGATTTCATGCTTTGGCCCATTTGTCCCGTTTTAAGCCCGTTTTGCGTTCTTTTCATCCCCTGGTGCTTTCCTGAGTATATAACATGAAAAGAAAGGATTAAGAGCACCTTTTTTACATAAATCAAGGGATAATTCATCCAAAAGCATACTAAATGTGGGATTAAAATATGTTACTATTTCGGTTTATCAGATCAACTCTGCTTAACTATGCTAGATCTACTCTTAAATAGAGACTTTTGCTCTACTGCCTAAGCACATCAATACTTGAATCAATATCCCGAAATATTAACACAAGAATTAAGAACACATAATTAAGAACAAATCAAGTATTTATCATACAGTTCAGAAAATAGTAACAAGATCCGTCTTAGGTTTCATCCCCCTCAGGTATTTGAGGGGTTTAGTTCATGTTTAATAAAGAATACATCTTAAAAGAGAGTAAATAACAAAACATAAGAAAAACCCTAAAAGCCCTTGAAGGAAATTGAAGGGAAGATCTTCCGTCTTGAGTGTGATTCCGGCTTCGGGATGAATCGTTTGGTTGTTTTGAGTAATTCCACGTGTGTTGACCCTCTCTGCCGCTCCGTCAAAAGCCCCGGATGGAGAAGGCTTGTCGAACTCCCCCTTTAGGTTACCCTCTAGGGTGTTTATATAGGCTTTCGGGATGCCTTACTTGGCCCACAAGTATCCTAATCTGAATGAAACTCATATTGGCCACGGCAGGGACACGCCCGTGTGAATCGAGCCCAAGGCTGTGTTCGAGTCTGCTAAAGTGGCACGACCGTGTGGTGAACTCCAGGCCGTGTTGATTTCCTACTTTGGCCCATTTTCTCCGTTTTTGGCCCGTTTCTTGTTCTTTTCATCCTCCGATGCTGAAACGAAAAAAAAGACACTGAAATTTTAAAAAAAAATACTGAAACAGAATTTAAAAAAAAAACACCTGAAACGAAAAAAAAAGCTGAGAATGAGGTGAAGGACCCTGGTCAAGCCTCTGCCACAGGCGGCACCGAAGGTGCCTCTGGCAGAGGCGGCACCGGCTGACATGACTACTCCTGCATGTAATTTCGGCAGCTTGTGCCGTTTGAGGACCTTATAATGGTCCCCAATAATAAAGTTTCAACAGCTGAGAAAGGGAAGAAGAAGAAGAAGAAGGAGGAGGAGGAGGAGGAGACGGCGGCGCCGGAAAAAGAAAGAGAAAAGAGGAGAAAGAAGAAAGAAAGAAGAAAAAAATAGAAGTATGTATATTTTTTTTTAAATAATGATCAATGGATGATGATATTGTTGTTTTTATTGTGTTGATGATTTTTGTTGTTATTATTATTATTGATTTTTATTTTTTTATTTGTTGTTGTTTGTTTGTTAGTTTAGTTTAGTTATTGTTAGTTGTTAGATTAAGATTAGTAAAAATGTTTAAATACTACTTTAGTTAGTAGTATTATTAAATAGTTATTATTATAATTAGTTTAAAAATGTTATTTATAATTTAGTTAGTAATTTATTATTAGGATTAGTAAAAAGTTTAAATTATTTAATCTAGTTAGTATGATATTGTAAGTTATTATTATAATTAGTTAGTTAAAAACCCTAAAATAATAATTTAGGTAGTTAGTTAGTATATTGTAAGTTATTATTAGGATTAGTAAAAAGTTTAAATATTAATTATATTGTTAGTTGTTAGTTATTATTATAGTTAGTTAGTTAAAAACCCTAAAATAATAATTGTTAGTTAGTTAGTATATTGTTAGTTATTATTAGGATTACTAAAAAGTTTAAATATTAATTATATTGTATTATAGTTAGTTAGTTAAAAACCCTAAAATAATAATTTATTTAGTTAGTTAGTTAGTATATTGTGTTTTAGGATTACTAAAAAGTTACAATATTAATTATATTGTTAGTTATTATTATAGTTAGTTAGTTAAAAACCCTAAAAATAATAATTTAGTTAGTTAGATTGTAATAAAAGTTATTATGTTAGTTAAAAACCATAATTATTATTTTAGTTAGTATATTGTTAGTAAAAAACAATGGTTAGTTAAAAACCTTAAATATTATTTTAGTTTAGTTAGTATTATTATTGTTAGTAAAAATTATTATTATTGTTAGTATTACCTACCTTAGTTATTAATATTGATAGATATATATATTAAAAAAATAGTAAAATATTTTATACATTTGAAACATTATGTACTAAAATAATATAAAATAATAAAAGACGAAAATAGTATATTTTTTAAAGTAATAGAGTTTGAAAATAAGGAAAATACAAACAAAGGGCTAAATAAGTGGTTTTTACTAAATTTATATTAAAAAAACACTAAAATAATACAATTGAAACATTATGTACTAAAATAAAATAAAATAAGAAAATAGTATTTTTTTTTTATATTTCGATTATGTTATGTTTTTGTTATATTATTTTTATTGGCATGTTATTTTTAGTAATTTAATATAAATTTAATTTTTTATGTAGGTTAAAAATTAAATATCCGAGAGGCGGCAATGGCTCGATTGATTAGTATCTGATTCCACACATATCCGACGCATGACTAATAATATGGTAATGTATTGTTATTTATTAATCGCGGGTTATATTAACAAAATAGGTACATAATAAATTATGTTATAATAATAATTTTTTCTCGATTTAACACTATCGGGGCTCGTCATCAGTGCATTAAGGGCCGGGTGAATGGCTTAGAAATCCCGGATGAACAATTGATGCCCTATAGAGCAAAATTTGGATTCGGTCGCCAAAGATCGATCCGGACGTTTGACTTGCGGTATGATTTAATATCCGCACTAGTCGACCGTTGGCGCCGGAGACCCACACTTTTCATTTCCACGTGGAGAGTGTGCGATCACTCTAGAGGATGTTGCAAAGTCGATTGGGCTCCCAATCGGCGGGAGTCCCGTTACGAGGCGTCAAGTCGCGATAGTGACCCATTTACACTTTGTCGAGCCTACTAGGGGACTCGGACGGCAATGATGAAGAAAATATTTGAGCTTGAAATTTACATGGTCGAGAGCGAGGTATGAAAAGCGATTATCACCGATGATGCCAGGCGAAGGCGAGTTGATATACATTTGCTTTCGAGCGTACATTATGCACATCATAGGAGTGTATCGATGCGGTGCAAACAATAATAGGGTTCATATCATGTACTTACCCCTATTGGCTGATTTGAGCAATGCTCGCTCGTATAGTTGGGGCTCCGCAGTTCTTGCGATGTTGTACCGTGAGCTTTGTCGGACGACAAAGCCAGCGGCCGTAGACATAGGCGGATGCCTTACACTATTGCAGTCCTGGGCTCTGTATCGGATGCCATTCTTGGCATCAGTTACCCACCAACTATACGTATATCCGCTAGTAAACAGGTGATAAAATATAACTTGTTATTAATTGACAATTTCTTTATATTGATACTATTTGACTTGAAATTTATTTTTGTAGGTGGAGTATTTATCCGGGTATCGGGAGGTTGTACACTGTCTCGATATACCGGCTATGATTGAACAACATGCCGGGGAAGGGGTAAGCGATTCCAATATTGGTTACGTGTTAGTTTGTATATCTTACGCACACTGTGTTAAATTTTAACAATGTTATTAATCGTGCAGTTTATATGGATGCCATATCGTAGACCGAAAATTGCAGCCGTTATACCCCCGTCCGCCTATATTCACTCGTATATGTGGTGCACAAACGCACCAATTGTCTGTTTCAATGTAGCCGAGTGGTACCACGGGGATCGAGTGCTGCGCCAATTTGGTTGCGTCCAATATATCCCGGATCTGCCATGCCAGGTGGGGGCGGCTCATTGCATAAATAAGAAAGGGAAACAAGGCTTGGATTGGGGGGTTAGGCATCGGGGATTTATTGTGGTGTGGAATAACCGCATGTCTCGAATACCCCAGATGGATATGGCTTCCGATTTTTAACCTCCATTAGAGTACATACAATGGTACTCTAGTATGGGGAAGCCATATATACTCGGAGGGCAGTCGACTGTAGTCCCCCCACACATGCAGCGACATGGGGCATACGAGCGATGCGATATGGAGGCCGAGGCGCTACTGAGATCCTCGATCTGGTGAAGCCCGAGCAATCACATTCACATTCGGATACACATTCGTATCATCCAGATGTGTCGGGCAATGACTACTTCCCGGGCTTGTCAGGAGGTGGATACCAGTACAAGTTTGATATATTTAGATCGTACACACCGCAGTACATCACTCCCGGCTCGTATCCACTGCAGGACATCAGGCCTCCTGGGTCGTATCCACTGTATCAGGGCACTCCTTCTGGCTCGAGTTCATCTATGCCCTTCGAGCCACATGATTTTTCGGCCATGTTTAGCACACCCCCACCTGGACCCCCACCGGAGCTTGAAGAGGATGTTGGTCGTCGCGGGCACCCACGACGTGAACGTCGACCACCGCAGAAGTATACACCTAGGACCACACCATCGAACCATCAATTTTAGGTGTTTCTTGCGGTTTTGATTTTCCTCTATTTTGTATTTGTAAATATTACAATGTTTGTACTTTATTTGTATAAAATTAACTTGATTATTTGGAGCTTTAAAATTTCGTAACAAGATTTGACCATGCGATGGAATCTTTAAGTTTGATTTTTGGTCATGTATATATATATATAGCCATGCGAAAATGGATTAATCATTTTGTTTAGATTCGGTTATATGAGTTCATGTTTAAGTGTTTAATGTGTTTGGTTTTATCATTTCAACCATAGCTTATTTATATGCGGTATATGGTTGCTATGATTAGTTAATATTGCGGTAAAGGTTTTGATATATATATATATAATATGTATGGTATGTTTGGATTTGGTATTTAAGTGAGTTCGGTTAGGTCTTATAAAATGAACTATGTTTATAAAGGTTAGAAGATATTTATATGTCCGAATGTGAATGAGTTGGATCATTATAAGTCCGAATGTGTATAGGTTATATTGATTAGGTTTGAATTGGCAATGTATGCATATATATTATGCTTGAATGATTGACTAAATATGTACGGTTGGTAATAGATTAATAATGAATATGCCATATGATTGTTTTGGTTGATAAGTAAAGTGAATATGCAAATGAGGTTAAGGATATGATAATAAATGATAAGCATGTCATTTTGATTTATAACACACCTAAATAAATATATTATATATTATATGTTATATTAATTGTCCGATTGTAGATTAACTTAGTTTGTGGTAAGAATGAAATTTTTGGTACAATCTAATGCATATAAATTGATATGTGAATAATATGTGATTTTAGTTGTTATTTGTGTTCAAATTGGTTTATGATAACAAAGTCATATGCGCATGGTTTTATGATTGGTAAAGGAATATGTCCAGTTTTAAATTGTGCTATTTTAAATGTGTGCAATGTCGTTTAAATGAGTGGCATTTAAGTACGTGATATGGTTCATATTGATTGAATTTCAAGGCGCATCATGATGCTATTAATTAATACTATGTTCGGCCATGATGTAATGTTACTATGCTTGTATATACAATTGAATATTAAATTGTATAATATAGTTCAGTTGGTTTAATATGTGTATATTGATCGCTGTAAATCAGAGTTTTAAAATTTATAAAAGAATGATCGAACCTGGAAACTAACTCTGACAACGATTGAGGCAAGTGCACCTATCAAACAGTAGTATAGCTTAGACAAGACCGGATTATCGAACCCAAAGGAACTAAAAGTACTAATACTCACCGTCTTTTTATTATTTAGCCTTAATATAAAGTGATGGTTGTTTAAACTAAAACTAATCTACTTACTAAGCTAAGATTAAAGACAAAAAGAATGAATTCGGGAAATAACTTTTGGGAAAACTCAGTTGACTCAAGCGATACCCTTAGGAAAAATCCACCTAGACTTCACTTGTTATTTAACCTTGAACCATATGATTTATTTACTTAGTTTGATCCGTGAGACTCCCTAGCGTATATTAAACCCTCTCTCGAGGCGAATAACGTCTAACCCTAGGTTAATTAGTGGAACTCTCGTTCGCTTATAATAACCCCTAGAATAGCGAAGAAATCGATCCGTGGACTCCCATATTAGGTTTCACCCTAATCCGGCAAAATCTCGTCACCCTATCTCTAGGCCTGCGATCAACTCCGCTTAATTATGTTGGATCTACTCTTAGGCAGGGTCTATTCCTCCTCCACATAAGCACATTAGATTTGGATTAAGTTCACACAATTAAGAACAAACTAAGTTATTATTATATAATTCAAAAATCAAATAACAAGATTCATCATAGGTTTCATCCCTCTTCTGTATCCAGAAGGTTTAGTTCATAATAATAAAAGACAACATCTCAAGAGAAAAGATAAAGCAAAACATAAGAAATCCCTAAAACCCCCTGAAGGAATTGAAGAGGAGATCCTCCGTCTTGAGTAGAATTCCGGCTTCTTGAGATGGATCAACTGGCTATCTTCGAGTGATTCCCACAAATCTAACCTTTTCGGCTTGGCTTCTTGGCCTAGCTCGCCGCCCTCTTTCAGCTGGTACCTAGGGTGTATTTATAGGCTTTTGAAACACGTTTATTTCTCCTAAGTATCCTTTCCGAATGGAATTGCTCTTCTCCACGGTGAGAGGCACGACCATGGCACACGCAGTGTAAATTGTGGCCAGCCGTGTTCGACATCTGTTGAATGAGGCACGGCCATGTAAGTCGTGGTAAGGTAAAGTAGTGTTCTAGTAAGAATGGTGGCACGTAGCGTGTGGCTTGAAGTCCGTGCCGCGGCCGATTTCATGGTTTGGCCCAATTTGGTCCGTTTTAGGCCCGTTCTCGTTCTCTTTTCGTCATCGGGTGCTTTCCTAAGTATAAGACATGAAAAGAAAGGATTAAGAGCATCTTTTACATAAATTGGGGCTTAAATCATCCAAAAGCATACTAAATGTGGGCTTAAAATATGTTACTTTACGGTTTATCAAATACCCCCACACTTAAGCTTTTGCTTGTCCTCAAGCAAAATTCTCAACTTACAATTAAAACGAACTTCCCTGTAATTCATAATTCCTATTGATAGTGTCTCATCATAATTCATAGATAATTTATACATGGATAATTCAATTCAAAGTGTCCTAAAAATTCAAAGCAAGATAAGTCATAGATTCTGTAGCACAAAACATAGGTGTTCCCTTCATCTAAATAATTACCCTCGATTGAAATCGACAATGATTGACATCCTCACAAAAGATTCGCTCAAATCACTCAAAGTGTTTAAGGTTCAAAATTTAGGAACTCAAAAGTCAAACATGAAGAGTTAATCCCATAGGCTTGCATGAAAATCAAATCTCCACCACTGAAATGTGAGATGAAACACAAATCAAAAGGTCTTTGTTAGGGTTGTAACGGGGCTAGGGTTAAGATGTAGAGTAAGGCTGAATTAGAGGGTTAGAATCGAGATTGAATTGACAAATTACCTAACTAAGAACTAATGACTAATAATAATTACAATAAATTGAAAACTAATGATGCTAACACTACGAGCTTCTTCTTCGATATCTGGGATTCAAGCATATAAGCTCATTTAATTACAACTAATAATGAATAATGAATATACTTCTTCTCTTTTTTTTTTGTTTTCTTTTTTTTTTAGAACAAACTAAATACATAATAAAGGATAAATTACTGAAGTAAAAATCATAGTTAGGCAACTAATCAAAATCAACTCTCGATATAAGGGTAGTTAAAGAGGATGGTGATAACGAATAAAAAGGGTTTTGGGTTAATATTAGCGGGTAAGTCAATAAATGGGTTGTTAGGATTAAAAGGGGTTCACTAGGGGTTAATTATGAAGGTAGGCTTTTTATGGAATAAGTGGGTTAAATCCTAGGTGCCTTTATCATCTCTGTGTATCAAATTAAAAAGTGTGGTCTCGGCATGTATAATCGATGCAAGTTCTAGAATAACAAATCAGTGTTGACATACTCATAATCAATAAAGTGAGCAAGAAAAGAATTTATGCTCTATAAGGCTCAAAAACTCACAAAAATTATGGGTATTTTGATGTCAACCTCGTAAATTTCAAACTTCAAGATAATATTTATTTCTGAAAAATAGACTTATCATGCTTGATTCTCTAGTATTCTTAGAAATTAATTATCAATGCACAATTATCAGTGACTTATTCAAAAACATATTAATAAAAATCATAAATCATCAGAAATTTCATCCTAATTAGTAATATGAGTAATTTACTTTCAAACAAGGCATAATTCAGGGATTTTCAAATAATACTATAGTAAACCCCCCCACACTTAAGATGTACATTGTCCTTAATGTACAAAGGTAGATAATATCACAATACTCATAAAATCGTAAGATGGGGAGAGAAAGGAAACTTCCTGAATTTTGGATGAAGCCAATGAAAAGAAACCGGATAAGATTGGAGGTGAGCGTGGGGAAGCGTCTCGAACTGGTTGAGTCCTCGAAGCAGCCATCCTAATTTCTTTTGTATCCTAAGCTAAATCTAAATGGAATGAATAACAAGAAGAAAATAATAAAGAAAATAAAAGAAAGGAAATAAAAATAAAAATAAATGGAAATAAAAATGAAAATAAAAATAAAAATAAAAATATTTAAATAGTGATACGGTCCACGCCCTTGTTCGAGTTTAATCAGTCTGTGTTTTTCGTGATTTTGAATTTTGGGCACGCTTAGGTGTTTTACCACGGCCGTGGGTCTCGTAGCACGCCCGTGTATTCTTCACACGGTCCTTTAGAATGGGAGTGTTTAACCCGTGCTCGTCAAGTCAGTAACCTCGCACGGTTGTAGGGCACAGCCGTGTCTCGCCCGTACTCAATAAGTCAGTAACCTCACACGGGAAGTCGGCACGGGCGTGGCTTTTTATCGCAGCCCGTGTTGGGAAAAGAAATCATTCTTTGTCATGCACGGTTACTAGCACGTCCGTGGTTTGTCCTTCCGCTTCCCACACGCCACGCCACGCCGCGTGTGCAAGGCCGCGTGTGAGCATGGAAATCAGACTTTGGTTAGTTTATGGTTAGGTGCTAAAATGAAAAATAAAAGTAAAATAAAAATGTAAAAATTAATAGGGTTAGTGCTCGGGTTGCCTCCCTAAAAGCGCTCGCTTATAGTCTTAAGCTAGACTTTACCTCTCATTCGTATGGTCAAGGTGGTTGGAGGAGGTGAAAATCCTTCCTCATGCGATCAATTCGGTTGTGGATATAAAGCTTAAGTCGAGTAATGTTTACCTCAAAAGTGTTGAATTTAGGATTGCTTACCTCGATCAGGTCAGTATAGGAAGACATTAAGTACCTCAAAAGTGATTTCTTCGTTTGTCTTGAGGTCCGAATTGGCGATTCGAGGGTCTTCCTTATTCAACAATACCGATCCCCTATTTTTAAGTGATTTGTTGTTCCTATCACTCGTCTGGGTTGCCGTCGGTTTCACTTCGTGTATTCCTAGTTTCTCTTTAAAGTGTGTTTTCCACTGCCTAGTTCATCGACCTGAAGCCTTAGTTCTTCATGAATTATTTCTTTATGGGTACGAGGTCTAAGATCTAGCTCACCTAGGTGATTTCTTGATGCTTCTGTAAAGAAGGTTGAACCAAATGGTTATCAATAAAATTAACGTTCGTACACTTTATTACTCGATGTCCTAGCCGAGTCAAGAGCTTGAAGAGTGATTGTTTAAATCGTCTACACGAAGTGTGAGTTCACCGACTTCTTCCTCTCGTGTGTGGTCTTTCTTTGTTGCATCGGGATATGGCACACGAGGTTGGTACTCAGAATTGCTTGGGTTTTGGTATATCATGGCACACTTCAACCTTACCTTCACTTACCATATGTTCTTCCCTTGAGTTTGGTTCGTCTAACCCTTCACTATCGTAAATGGCTTGATTTTGCTCACTCGGGTTAGTTTCAAGTATTGCTTGGCAAGCTTCCTTGTGGTAGTTCTCGAGATCGACTTAGCAAGTTGTATAACCGACTTAGTAAGTTCCCCAACCGACTCAAGTAAGTTCCCCAACTTGGCTCTCGATCCCTTTGATCGATGCTTGTTGGTCATTAAGTGTTGTCTCATTTTTTTGGAGACAGTTATCTATAGCTGCCATGAATTTTCTCAGCATCTCTTCAAGGTTCGACTCCTCTTCCTGTTGGTAAGGTGGTTGTTGAAAATTTGAAAGAGGTTCCGGTCTTTGGCTACTTTGATCATCCCACGAGAAATTAGGATGGTACCTCCAACCTGCATTATAAGTGTCATTATAAAAATTATTTTGTGGTCTAGAATAGTTACCCGTATAGTGAGCTTGCTCGTTTTTCATGCCATATCCGTAGAGTGGGTACTCAGGATTCGCCACGCCTCCTAAATTCGAATCATATTGTATTTCTGGGTGTACCACGTTGAGGTTGAAGAAACTGGCTGCTTTAGTAGGAATTGTCCTCATCGCTTGCCACTGATAATTATTCAGTGCCATCGTCTCTATAGACTAAAATTATCTGCCAAAAGCAAAATAGAAGAAAAATTAGCAAAGTAAAAGAAATAATAAAAAAATAGATTGCAAAAAATAAAAAATAATGGCTAAAGTAATAAAAATAGAGCTTTCTTAATATTTTAGTTCCTCGGCAACGGCGCCAAAAACTTGATCGCTGTAAATCAGAGTTTTAAAATTTATAAAAGAATGATCGAACCTGGAAACTAACTCTGACAACGATTGAGGCAAGTGCACCTATCGAACAGTATTATAGCTTAGGCAAGACCGGATTATCGAACCCAAAGGAACTAAAAGTACTAATACTCACCGTCTTTTTATTATTTAGCCTTAATATAAAGTGATGGTTGTCTACTTACTAAGCTAAGATTAAAGACAAAAAGAATGAATTCGGGAAATAACTTTTGGGAAAACTCAGTTGACTCAAGTGATACCCTTAGGAAAAATCCACCTAGACTTCACTTGTTATTTAACCTTGAACCATATGATTTATTTACTTAGTTTGATCCGTGAGACTCCTAACGTATATTAAACCCTCTCTCAAGGCGAATAACATCTAACCCTAGGTTAATTAGTGGAACTCGTCGCTTATAATAACCCCTAGAATAGCAAAGAATCGATCTGTGGACTCCCATATTAGGTTTCACCCTAATCCGGCAAAATCTCATCACCCTATCTCTAGGCGTGCGATCAACTCCGCTTAATTATGTTGGATCTACTCTTAGGCGGTGGTCTATTCCTCCTCCACATAAGCACATTAGATTTGGATTAAGTTCACACAATTAAGAACAAACTAAGTTATTATCATATAATTCAAAAATCAAATAACAAGATTCATCATAGGTTTCATCCTCTGGATATCAGAAGGTTTAGTTCATAATAATAAAAGACAACATCTCAAGAGAAAAGATAAAGCAAAACATAAGAAATCCCTAAAACCCCTGAAGGAATCAAGAGGAGATCCTCCATCTTGAGTAGAATTCGGCTTCTTGAGATGGATCAACTGGCTATCTTCGAGTGATTCCCACAAATCGACCTTTTCGGCTTGGCTTCTTGGCCTAGCTCGCCGCCCCCTTTCAGTTGGTACCTAGGGTGTATTTATAGGCTTTTGAAAAACGTTTCTTTCTCCCTAAGTATCCTTTCCCGAATGGAATTGCTCTTCTCTACGGCAGAGGCACGGCCATGGCACACGCTCGTGTAAATTGTGGCCAGGCCGTGTTCGACACTATTGAATGAGGCACGGCCGTGTAAGTCGTGGTAAGGCCGTGTGCTAGTAAGAATGGTGGCACAGCCGTGTGGCTTGAAGTCCAGGCCGTGCTGATTTCGTGGCTTGGCCCAATTTGGTCCGTTTTAGGCCCATTTCTCGTTTTTTTCGTCATCGAGTGCTTTCCTGAGTATAAGACATGAAAAGAAAGGATTAAGAGCACCTTTTTACATAAATTGGGGCTTAAATCATCCAAAAGCATACTAAATGTGGGCTTAAAATATGTTACTTTTATGGTTTATCATATATATTGAATTAATATGATTAATAATCAGCTTATGTTATATTTGTTTTGATTTATGTTCGATATATGTTATAATGATATATATATGCTGAGATAAGTTTTAAGTTTATAAATGTCATTAATGTTTAAGTCATGTGGTTTGGACATTTTATGTATTAAGTTCTTGTAATATGACTTGTTGCATATTGTTAAATTGAATATGTGATTATTTAGATGATATTAATATGGTTAAATATTGAAGCATGATTTGTACATGTGATATGACTAGAAAAAGTATGAAGTGATTTTGGTTGATTATGTGATCCATATATATATATATGAGTTTGATTTGTAAGGAATAAGAGGATGGATATTAAAAAAAAAAATTGTAAAAGATCATATTGTTTTGTGCTTGAATTCAAATGAATGTCTGTTCCAAGTTGTGATTTCAGTCCCTAAATTTATTTATTTTTTGCAATTAAGCCCTAATTAATCAAAATCACCAAAAATCTGAATACAAAACATGTTAATCTGAATAAGCTCAATTCCCACTCGCTCGTGACGATTGTCCAACATGATAGTTTCGCTGCGGGCATTTACTTCGATTATGACCACCTAACCTGCATATTCCACAGTGCTTACCGTCAGATTTCTCCCTAATGTCCATTTCATTACGGATTCTGGATGATTGCGGACAACCTATCGAATTCCTGCGTAGCGCTCTGTCTGGGACAAGCTCGAAAGTCGTCCGAGGCATCTCCCATGTAGACAGGTTGGGCAGGACAGGGAACTTATTTTCCCAGACACGCAACATACGCTCGAGCGTGTACACATCATCGACAAATTGTTCAACATTAAGGTTCGCTTAAGCACACGCTGCCACGACATGTGCACACGGATAATGAAGTGTTTGGAACCTCCCGCATTCGCATCTCGCCTCGCTCAAGATCGACTCCATAAGACCTAGGTGGCAAACCGGTCGACGACCGATGGACTCCGTAACTCGAAAAGTTTCCAGGCGTCATGAATATATTTCTATAGTCATCGACCTCGCAATCCGACGGTTTGCAATCAATGCATCCCTGACATCTTCCACAAACACGTGTCCCGCATCCATCTGGTTGACTTGTTGTTCACTCATTCTTGGCATCAAGGTTGCCAACCTGTAGAATGTAGCTGAGAAGACAGATGAAATTTGAAGATGTCGTGTTTTCAACAACACAGCGTTGACCCCCTCCACCAAGTTTGTGGTCATTTGACCATAACGAAAGCCCTCGTCAAAACTTTGAGCCCATTGCCACGGCTCCATTGTACCCAACCATTCTCGAAAAGATTTGTTCGTTTGACCTTCCATGTCACTCTCAAGTCAAGTCATTCTTTGGCGAAAAATATGTGGCTCTAACTCGTACGTTGTATAAGTTTTAATAAAAGATAAGTTACGGTAACTAGATAACATAAAAACATTAAACTTATATTGAAAATTTAAGGTTATCCTTTACCCATTTTCACCACTTGTCTCTTCCAGTCTGTATTCTTATACTCTCGAAGGAAGTTAGCCGCAATGTGACGGATACAGTAAACGGAACTCCATGGCACACTGAAACGCCTAATTGCGGCAATTAATCTTTTCCCTCTATCAAAGATGATGCAAATATTATCGTTGCTAATAATATACCTCCGCAGGTTGGTAAGGAAGAATTCCCAGGATTCCATATTCTCCTTATCTACTATGGCAAACGCTATTGGGAGCACGTTCCTATTGCCGTCTTGAGCAACCGCAATAAGTAAGATCTGTGTATATTTTCCGTATAGCCATGTCCCATCCACCTGCACAAACGGCTTGCGGTGTGGAAATGTTTGCACACATGGATCAACGCGTCGAACATCCGATGAAAAATTCTTTTTCCTACCGTAATTGGTCATCGGGCCGTAATAAGGTCGCGTGGTTCGTAACTCAATCACACAGTTCGAGACGTACTCCCGCATAGCAGCTATCCATCCCTGTAGCTCGTTATACGATGAATCGTAATCTCCATACAGTTGCTCTATTGCCATCTGTTTAGCTATCCACACTTTTCGATATGATACTCGATACTGAAATCGTGCTTGTATTTAAGCAATCAATACCGAAAATTTAATGGTCGGCATGTCCTTCACCATTGGAATGATACACGTACAGATAGTTTTGGAATCAAGTTTTTTATGATCTTCTGTCATGCGTGTCGATATGCATGTATGAGGTCCAACCAATTTTCGTATCTCCCACATCTGCTAATTTTGAATGAATGCAGCTCGTACCCACCAATTGCAGCCTTCCGCTGCCTTCTAACACTCCCCAATATAAACCGTCGGTTTAGACACTGCGACTTTGTAATCCGCTGATATATCCATGCTATACCGTTTAATAGCAGATACGCACTCTTCTTTACTTTCAAATCTCTGGCCTACGAATAACTCATGCTCAGAATTTACGGCCAGCCGGTGAGCAGGATATATTTTAGGGTACTTAGGGAACTCAGCTACACGCATTGCGTCGGGGTCTATGAGCGACATGTGTGGCCCAGGATTATTATGTATCATAATACATCGCATCTGGTTCCCGACCGAAGACGCGCTAATGTTTCCATCGTCATTCACGTCTTCATCGTCAATATCATCAGGTATATCGTCCATATCGGGATCACTGTCACTATCGACCTCTTCCTCACAATGATCACTACTATCGTGTCCATCATCACCAACCACATCAATATCGGGTGTAATATTAAGATCGATATCCATCCCATGTATAGTCGATTCGGCATCAACATACGATATTGGAGGCACCATGCACGGTTCTTGAGCTCCATGATCTTCACCATATGCATTGATGTCTTCATTTGGCTCAATACCGGCTAACTCAGCAAATAAGTGAATTAGTGCATTTTTGTTACTCCCATTCCCACAGTAAAGAGCGATCATTGTCTCCACGTCTTCGTCGTCTACAAGTTCCATTTCTGTGAATTTGATCAGATCTGCCGAAATTGGAAACTTGTAGAAAATTCTCGAAACCGTTCTCCCACAACGTCTAACAATTTTTGCATTTATCCTTCCCTTCATATCATCCAACGAGACATTTCTATTAAATCTCATTGCTATTTGTTGCCGACATTCAAATATGCATCCAACGGTTGTTGTCAAGATGATTCCATCGAAATAAACGCATACTAAAAATCGATCATCCATCTTCAATATTCAATCATTTAAAAATAAACAAAATTGCTCAAAAAAATTTCGATCAGTATATACTATTCTTAAATAAAAAAATTAATGTTTCAATATGCTATTTTTTTCATTCTTAAGCTCACACTATTACATTTATCATTTTGTACATGAACAACATTTATATTTACATCTAACCACTTAAAGTCAGTTCTACATTTTATTCCATCTCCGAGCTTGTATCTTCCTCTGGGAAATACTGTACAATCCAATTTAGAAATTCTTGATTCTCTTCATATTCATCTTCTACAATCCAATTTGAAAATTCCTCGGGATCTTCTTCCTCTTCAATCTTTATAACAGGTATTGAATTTAGAAATTCTCTTGGTAATTTCCTAACATCTAGTTTATCCATCCATGGTATGTCAAACACACTTTGCTTCCTAGTCAACTTCCGTGAGCCTATACGTTGCCGCACTGTTTTCCTAGCTCTATAAGAGATTATAAACTTCACAAAGCATATAACTAGATTCCAATAGGTTTGTGGTACCAATGTCTTCCAAAGTTCGTCTAAAATTATTTGATGGTCCCGTTCTATTAATGTCCCTCTAAGGGTTAAGTATTGCACTTTATTCTTCCTAATCATTTCATGACCATTCCACAACACTTCTTGCATCTTTTTATTTACGGTAATAAGGTGTTGAACAATGTCTTCTTCTGGTTTCATTCTGTAATCTTGCACTTCTCTCATCATCTTATCAACTTTCTCCCTTTGTCTTTGAAGTTATTATCTCATCAGCAATATCCAATATGTTGCCATTTCTAACAATATCTACATCGTAAATATTTTCAATTTTTATCACTAATTAACAATTACTTTATGATAGTTTTACTAATATAAAAACTTTCAAATATATTAAAAATTTAAAACATAACATTCACAATAAAAAATTAATTAATATAAACACAAAACTTACTAACAAATCAAAACTAAATAATAACAAAAATAATATTTAGGGTTTCTTACTAACAATATTTACTAATACTAACTAAAATATAATATACTAACTAAAATATTAATATACTAACAGTCAATATATTATTTTAGGGTTTTTAGGGTTTTTAACTAACATAACATATTAATATACTAACAACAATATATTAACTAACATATTAACTAAAATATTAATATACTAACATATTACTTATACTTGTATATATTATTTTAGGGTTTTTAGGGTTTTTAACTAACATATTAACATACTAACAACAATATACTAACTATGTTACATATTAAATAAAATATTAATATACTAACATATTATTAATATACTAACAATATATTATTTTAGGGTTTTTAGGGTTTTTAACTAACATATTAGTCTACTAACAATATACTAACTAACATATTAACTAAAATATTAATAGTACTAACATTTTAATTATACTACTAACAATATATTATTATTTTAGGGTTTTTAGGGTTTTTAACTAACATATTAATATACTAACAATATTTTATTTTAGGGTTACTAACAATATACAACTAACTAAAATATCATTTTAGGGTTTCTAACTAACAATAATAATAACTAACTAACTCACTAAGATAATAATTAACCTAGTAATCCTAATAACTAACAATAGTTATAAACTAAACTAACAACAACAAATAATAAAAATAAAAATCAATATATATATATCATAATAATAACAACAAAAAATTATGAGCACAATAACAACAATATCTTCCATTATTTAAAAAAAAAAAAAAACTTATACATACTTCTTTTTTTTTCTTCTTTCTTTCTTCTTTCTCCTCCTTTCTCTTTCTTTTTCCGGCGCCGCCGTATCCTTCTTCTTCTCCTCCTCCTCCTACCTCTTCTTCTTCTTCTTCTTCTTCTTCTTCTTCTTCTTCTTCTTCTTCTTCTTCTCCTTTCCCTTTCTCTCTCAGTTGGAAATGAACTTTGGGGACCATTATAAGGTCCCCAAGATGAAGAACAGGCCAAAACAAAGATCTTGGTGCCGCCTCTGCCATCGGCACCACCATCAGTCGCCTATATGACCATTGACCAGGCTGTGTCTTTTTTTTCCTCATTTTCAGTTATTTCACTGTTCTTGTTTTTTTTTCTGCATGGTAGGCCTGACACAGGGTGGTGCCGCCTCTGACAGAGGCGCGACCACCCTGAATGTACCAATTTCGTAAATAATGAAAAGGGCACCCCATTTTGGAAAACTTTTTTTTTTTATTAATTTTGTAAAAAACCCTTGGAAAGTTGTAGAGAAAGGGAGGAAGAAAAAAAAAAAAGGAGAGATCATCATCCACCCAAGGCTTCTTCCCCACGTCTCTCACTCTCTATTTTGTAACACTCTATAATCGATTTGGAGTGTGGGGTGCTATACTCCCTATTTCAATTTAGCTAACACATTTGTTAGTTACATTACGCAATTCATAATTAATACAGTTATTATTAAAACATAGTTATCTAATCTACCTAACACCTTCATTAATACAATCCGCACAAATAAAATAGTGTGAGAAAAATAATATTTAACACTGCTACTAATTGAATTCACAAATCTAAGAATTTATTTCAACGATAAAACTTTAATTTAATGTACAACGATTTCATCAAATAACTTTAACATATTCAATATTTGCTTAGTATTGAAGTTGTATTCTGACCACTTAATCAGAACTATGACTAAAACCTTGAGACTCTGCCTCTGGGTTGCCCCGTTGTATGCGTATTACCATAAGGAAGAAAACTGCTTGAGCATGGTGGACTTTGGCTTGGTTTCTCCTTATTTGGAAATGAATGTAAGTTTCCAAAAATGAAAATGAAAACTTTCAATCCTATACAGGATTACTTAAAAAATGATAAAAGAATGAGTTTATATTTTTGGACTGTTTTGAAGCCTGAAAATGAAAATAAACCATTCACTCATAGTAAGCATATTGAGTTGTAACATATTGAATGAATTTTCTCGAAATTTTATCGGGGGTTAAATTGTTAAAATTTTACCGTGGGATAAAATCATCAAAATTTTACTAGAGTAAAATTGGGATGAGAAATTTATTTAATATGTAAATATTAAAGTTTATTTTGGGAAATAGAAAAAATGAATCAAGTTGGATCACATTATAGAATACTGAGTCAAAAAGACCCAAGAAGTACTTGTAATTAGACCAGATGTGAGAGAGACTCAAAACCCCTTATTTAACATGAAAGGGACGGCAACCCTAGTAGAAATATAAGGGTACTTCGTTCACCTCCCTCCTACTCTAAGTAGGATGTTTTTCTATTTAAAGTAAATATTTACAACTCTATAAAGGTTCTACTTTCTCTTTCTATAAATAAGTGACATCGATAGAGCTATTAACACAACTTTTGAGAGATTGTTATTCTGCTGAAAAATGAAGAGAATTTATTCTTAACTTATAAATATATTTTTTAGAATAACAATTTTATCAATTTATATTAAAGAGAGAGAACTTTCGTTTTCACCTCAAAAGGAAAACTTTTTCTAGTTCTATATTTTGATTCAATTGGTTCGAGTCCACACTTGAAGCAGTTCGTGGTACGAGAATAACGGAGAAAATCGTTTGGTTGAAAGGCAAAAAAATCAAGGATCCGCTTATCCAAAAACACATGTATGAATTCGGTTAAGGTTTATTGTTATAAATATCACAGATCAGGTCAAATTTTAAAATTTTAATTTTTCGCTGTGCAAGAAAATCGCTTTCAAATCGGATTTTTTTCCAACATCCTTCTTACACATATAAATAACCCTTCACACACAACTACCAAAGTCTTAACTAACCATCCACCACTAATAATTTTGTCTCCCACTAAAGAATAAGCCGGTTCCAACCCAACCTTTTAAAATTTATTAAACTAACTCAGCCCAAAATAAAACAAATGAGTAAATACTAAAGAAAAAATAAAGCAACCATTTATTGAGTTTTTCGTTTCCAATGGTTTCCTTTTCAAAGCTGCTTAAAAAAAAAAACATTTCCAAATATTTGTTGTTTGCCAATAAACTAAATAAATAATATTTTAATTGAAAATAGATGGTTTGATGGATTTGATTATCTAAAAACATTGGTTAATGTCACAATTAGCAAATCAAATAAAAAGAACCAACAACAAATCAAAAAGTTATAAAATTTGAGAGTCCAATTATGAGATAACAAGAAAAGTCTCTTAAATTTTTTTTGAAATACTTTAATCTTTTATAATTTAAAAACTACTTGCTTATGAATCTAAATAAATATGTTATGAAATTGTACATTCATTTTTCTATATTTAAGGTGAGTTTAGATGGGCGGTGTGTTTACCTGAGGTTAGTGTAAAAACAGGGGTTTTTTACGCAATTAGTCCAAAATAAAAAAAAAACCAAAATAGTACATATGAAAAATTATGTACCAAAATGGTACATGTAGGGTGGTGCCGCCTATGGCAGAGGCGTGACCACCCTACTCTGACATAATCTGCCACATTCTGTTAAAAAAAACACTGTTTAAAAAAAAACACTGTTTAAAAAAATAATAGAAGGGAGGAGGGTGTGCCAGAGGTGGCACCATTCAAAAATTTGTTCGTTTCCTCAGCTTTGGGGACCTTAAATGGTCCCCAATTTCATTTTCATGGCCACCTGCGAGAGAAGAAGAGGAAAGGAGAAGAAGAAGAAGAGAAGAAGAAGAAGAAGAAGAAGAAGAAGAAGAAAGAGGACGGCGCCGGAAAAAAAAAGAATGAGAGAAAAAAAATAGAAAAGAGAAAGGAGAAAGAAAGAGAGAAAAAAATAGAAAAAATAAGGTATTTATTTTAAAAATAATGGATTATCGTGTTTTTTTTGTATGTTTTTTATTGTTTTTTGTTGTTAGTTTAGTTATTATTGTTAGTTATTAAGATTAGTAAAAACCCTAATTATTATTTTAGTTAGTATTATTATTGTTAGTTTTTAGGGTTTGGTTATTACTATTTATAGTTATTAGGATTAGTAAAAATCCTAATTATTATATTAGTTAGTATGATTGTTATTTTTTACACTATATTATTGTTATTTATTATTTTTAGTAAAACCCTAATTATTATTATTAGTTAGTATTATTTTTAGTAAAAAACTATTATTATTATTGTGTTCGTTATTAGGATTAGTAAAAACCCTAATTATTATTATTATTAGTTATTAATATTGTTAGTAAAAAAAACTATTATTATTGTTAACTATTATTGTTAGTAAAACCGTAATTTTTATTTTTTATTTAAGTAATTTATTTACTTTTCCAAATTGTTTTGAGAAATTTTGTTTTTTTTTAACAGATTGAATATTGAAGATGGATGATCAGTTTTTCGTATGCGTTTATTTCGATGGAATCATCTTGACAACAACCGTTGGATGCATATTTGAATGTCGGCAACAAATAGCAATGAGATTTAATAGAAATGTCTCGTTGGATGATATGAAGGGAAGGATTAACGCAAAAATTGTTAGACATTGTGGGAGAAGGATTTCGAGAATTTTCTACAAGTTTCCAGTTTCGACAGATCCGATCAAATTCACCGAAATAGAACTTGTAGACGACGAAGACGTGGAGACAATGATCGCTCTTTACTGTGGGAATGGGAATGGGAGTAACAAAAATGCACCGATTCACTTATTTGTTGAGTTAGCCGGTATTGAGCAAAATGAAGATATCAATGCATATGGTGAAGAACATGGAGCTCAAGAACCGTGCATGGTGCCTCCAATATTGTACGTTGATAGTGAATCAACTATACATGGGATCGATATCGATCTTAATATTACACCCGATATTAATGTGGTTGTTGATGATGGATACGATAGTAGTGATCATTGTGAGCAAGAGGTCGATAGTGACAGTGATCCCGATGTGGACGATATACCTGATGATATTGACGATGAAGATGTGAATGACGATGGAAACATTAACGCGTCTTCGGTCGGGAACCGAATGCGATGTATTATGATACACAATAATCCTGGGCCAGACATGTCGCTCATAGACCCCGACGCAGCGCATGTAGCCGAAGTTCTGAGTACCTGAAATACTTCACCGCCACCGGTGGCGTAAATTCGATCATGAGGAGTTATTCGTAGGCTAGAGATTCGAAAGTAAAGAAGAGTGCGTATTTGCTATTAAACGGTATAGCATGAATATATCAGTGGATTACAAAGTCGCAGTGTCTAAATCGACGGTATATATTGGAGAGTGTTGGAAGACAGCGGAAGGCTGCAATTGGCGGGTACGAGCTGCATTCATTCAAAATTCGCAGATGTGGGAGATACAAAAATTTGTTGGACCTCACACATGCACATCAACACGTATGACAGAAGATCATCGAAAACTTGATTCCAAAACTATCTGTACGTGTATCATGCCAATGATGAAGGACATGCTGACCATTAAAGTTTCGGTACTGATTGCCGAAATACAAGCACGATTCCAGTATCGAGTATCATATCGAAAGGCGTGGATAGCTAAACAGATGGCAATGGAGCAATTGTATGGGGATTACGATTCGTCGTATAATGAGCTATAGGGATGGATAGCTGCTATGCGGGAGTACGTACCGGGGACTGTGATTGAGTTACAGACACGACCTTATTACAGCCCGGATGACCAATTATAGCCGGGGAAAAGAATTTTTCATCGGATGTTCTGGACGTTTGATCCATGTGTGCAAGCATTTCCACACTGCAAGCCGTTTGTGCAGGTGGATGGGACCTGGCTATATGGAAAATATACACAGATCTTACTTATTGCGATTGCTCAAGACGGCAATAGGAACGTGCTCCCGATAGGATTTTCCATCGTAAATAAGGAGAACTTGGAATCCTGGGAATTCTTCCTTACCAACCTGCGGAGGTATGTTATTAGCAATGATAATATTTGCATCATCTCTGATAAAGGGAAAGGATTAATTGTCGCAATTAGGCGTTTCGGTGTGCCATGGAGATCCGTTTACTGCATCCGTCACATTGCGGCTAACTTCCTTCGAGATTATAAGAATGCAGACTGGAAGAGACAAGTGGTGAAAATGGGTAAAGGATAACCTTATCTTTTCAATATAAGTTTTAATGTTTTATGTTATCCGATTCATCAGTAACTTATCTTTTCTTAATACATATACAAATGTGTTTGAGTTAGAGCCACATATTTTTCGCCAAAGAATGACTCGACTTGAGAGTGACATGGAAGGTCAAACGAACACATCTTTTCGACAGTGGTTGGGTACAATGGAGCCGTGGCAATGGGCTCAAAGTTTTGACGAGGGCTTTCGTTATGGTCAAATAACCATAAACTTGGTGGAGGGGGTCAACGCTGTGTTATTGAAAATATGACATCTTTCGATTTCATCTATTTTCTCAGCTACATTCTACAGGTTGGCAACCTTGATGCCAAGAATGGGTGAACAACAAGTCAACCAGATGGAGGCGGAACACGTGTTTTTCGAAGATGTCAGGGATGCATTGATTGCAAATCGTTGGATTGCGAGGTCGATGACTGTAGAAATATATTCACGACGCTTGGAAACTTTTCGAGTTACGGAGTCCATGGGTCTTCGACCCGGTATACCACCTAGATCCTATGGAGTTGATCTCCGGAACAGACGGTGCAAATGCAGGAGGTTCCAAACACTTCATTATCCGTGTGCACATATCGTGGCAGCGTGTGCTAAAGTGAACCTTAATGTTGAACAATTATTCGATGATGTGTACACACTCGAGCGCACGTTGCGTGTCTGGGAAAATGAATTCCCTGTCCTGCCTGACCTGTCTACATGGGAGTTGCCTCCGACGACTTTCGAGCTTGTCCCAGACAGAGCGCTACGCAGGAATCCGAGAGGTTGTCCGCAATCATCCAGAATTCGTAATGAAATGGACATTAGGGAGAAATCTGACAATAACCGTTGTGGATTATGCAGGTTAGGTGGTCATAATCGAAGTAAATGCCCGCAGCGGAACTATCATGTTGGACAATCGTCACGATCGAGTGGGAATTGAGCTTATGTTGTAATGTATTTAATTTATATAAAAAAATACATCATTTACATGCTTTTTCAATAATATTTATGGCTCGGTTTCTAACACCGAGATTTCGATACTTCTTTTTCTCAATTTCTTGACCAAATAAATCTTTGTAAAACATAATTTATTATTTCAAAAACCTTTTAAAAGCTACATTTGGCTCATAAATATTAAATAATATAATCTACGAGTTCATTTGTCGAATTCGGTGCTCTCGAACCACTATTTCTGACATCGCTGAAATTTGAGTTATTACAGTTGTAATGTGTATTAGTGTTTTAATGTTATCATATCTAAATTAATCTACTCTGCGTTATGGTCAAATTTTGTTACAAATTTTAAAGTTCCAATTAATCGAATTAAATTTATACAAAAAAAGTACAAACATTGTAATATAAAAAAAATACAAACTAGAGTAATATTAAAACCGCAAGAAACACTTAAAATTGATGGTTCGATGGTGTGGTCCTAGGGGTATACTTCTGCGGAGGTCGACGTTCACGTTGTGGGTGCTCGCGACGACCAACATCCTCTTCAGGCCCAGGTGGGGGTATGCTAAACATGGCAGAAAAATCATGTGGCTCGAATGGCATCGATGAACTTGAGCCGGAAGAAGTGCCATGATGCAGTGGATACGACCCAGGAGGTCTAATGTACTGCAGTGGATACGAGCCGAGAGTGCTGTACTGCGGTGAATACGATCCAAAGATATCAAACCTGTAATGGTATCCACCCCCTGACGAGCCCGGGAAATAGTCATTGCCCGGCACATCTGGATGATACGAATGTGCATCCGAATGTGAATGTGATTGCTCAGGCTCCGACTCAAGATCAGGATCTGCCGCTGGCTCGGCCTCCATATCGGCCACTGGCTCGTATGCCCCATGTCGCTGCATGTGTGGAGGGACTACAGTCGACTGATGTAACACCCCAAAACCCAACCCGTCATCGGAATAGGTTTACGGAGTGCTACCGGATCGATCGAACAACTTTTCAATTAATACACAATTATTATCAATCATAATATAAAATAATCTTATCGTCCCTTATATGGATTTTCGAGGCCCAAAAGACGAGTTACGAATGATTCGGGACTAATTCGAATACTTAGAAAATTTTCAAACATTTTAATTTTTTTCTCAACTACAGGGCTCACATGCCCGTGTAATTTGAGAACACGCCCGTGTGCCAGGCAGTGTGGACTCAATATGAGTCTTTCTAACCTAACCAACCCTGCAAAATTTCAAGCCAAAACCAATTTACAATCTGTGTAGCAACTAACACATTTACAATACAAATTAAATTCATGTTAATAAACTTTATTCATTTTTATTTCATACATATATCAAATACATCATATTAGTTCCCGTTTTATATTTTTAACCAGTTTAAATCATTATTTTACAACCATAATCACAAGACTCATATACTCAACCTATTCATTACCTAGGTACATGCCACCATTATCAAAAAAAGGTATATTACTCAAAATTTTCTCTGAGGTCGGGATTACTCTGGATGCTGGACCGAACACCGACTTTCAATTAACCTGCGCACGGAAACAATCGTACGCTGAGTAAGGTTCTACTCAGTAGTATTACCATAATTTAAATTATATAATAACTTATATACATTCAATTTATGATACAATTACTTAATAGTTATTTTATTCTTTAAAATCAAATCATCTAATATAATAAGCATTATTTCAAGGCTTGTATTTAATTAGATTCATACATTATTTCACTATCCAATTTTCATTGAATTTTTTTTTCCATATCTCTTTCCTTTAGTTCATTTCATATCATATACAATTCACTAAATTTTTATCCTTTATTCAATATTAATCCTATTGCAATTTGTGTTCATTTTCTCATATCAAATTCACACTCAAAATATATAATTCAATTATATTATTCTTTTCAATTAACTTCTTATATTATTTATATCATTTCAAACAAAATTGTGAACTTTAGTTTCATTTCTCCATCTTATATAATATTTCAATTCACAATTCATCTTTGAACATTTCCTGAACCTTTGGTTCATGCATTCAATTTCATATCACAAATCTCATTTCATATTTTATTTCACAAATTCACTTTCTTATTTCTTTCAATAGCTTAATCACATTTATTCGGAATTTATCATTTCACTTATTTACCCCTATTAACTTGACTCGGACTTTGGCGAATACACGGATTCCAACCCAAACACACCAGAATATCCAACCCAATCACACCCAGAATAATAATATAAATCCTCCATAACACATCAGTATAATATAGCCTCCCAAACACACCGGTATATCATATCCTCCCAAACACACCAATACGGCATTAAATGCCTCTTCAGTTAAACCGAAGCATATAATAATAGAATCATCTTCTTGGCCGAGCTACAAATCTCCTCATCACATCACAATCCTATGGCATGCCAACTATATCCACCCTAGCCCGACTAGTTAATAGGGTATCAGAATCACATATCCATATCACTTTCACTTTCAATTGATCATAATCATTCGGATTCAATTCAATCACAATAACAATAACAAATTCACAAAATCACATAATTTCACTTCAAGTCACGTTTCAACTCAATCACTTCCTCATACTTTCACTCCATGTACATTTCAAATAATCACTTTCAATTCAATTTTATTCAATTTCAAATCAATTTCAAATCACTTTTCACATTTCCATTCCATTCATTTATATATATATATCATCAATTCAATGCATTTTCCACTTTCTAATCAATATATCATCAAATACTCATACATATTCAAACTTCATTTCAATTTCATTCAATTCACAATTTAATTCAGTTTTATCTAATTCAATATCAATATTAACCTTATTTCTATTTACTAAACATATTATTCAAAATTCAACAATTACTAATAATAAATTCAATTCCAATACATATTTATCACTTAATTCATTCTTGATACTTACTTCAATTTGTTTATCATATATACATATATTAATTTAAAATTTAACAAATAATCAAATTTGAATTATAGTAATACTAACCTGAATTTCTCGTTTTTACTCCACTTTTGTTTTTCTCTTTTCCTTCCTTACTCAATGTCTCGAATTCCTTGTTTACTACGGAAATAATAACGATTTACAGTATTAATTACAACATTAAATTACAATAAATAATTGGATTTTATTCAATTCCTACTCTTCCTCTTCATTTCACATTCTTTATACACAATTCTATTATTTACTTATAAGTTCTTTCAAGGCTGTTTACCTGAGTCATTGTCACTAAATTATCTATATCTTGAGTTACAGAATTCCAAATTAAGATCCGTAAATTTTATATGAAACTAGACTCACATATATTCTTACCATAAAATTTTCACAATTTTTGATATAGCCAATAAGTACATTATATTCTTTAAAATCACCCCTATTCTGTTGTCTGACAGTTCCGACCACTCTTTGCTAAAATTTAATTATCTTTTTGTAAAGAATTCAAATGATGCTCTAGTTTGTTTCTTATAAAAATAGACTCATTAAGGAATCTAACCATATAAATTATGTCCCAAAATTATTTTTTTACAATGTTTTAATGATTTTTCCAAGTCAGAACAGGGGATCTCGAAATCACTCTGAACCAGTCTCACAAAAATCTAAATATCTCAAAATACAGAATTTATTTGCTTTCTATGTTTCTTTCATATAAAAATAGACTCAATAAGCTTTAATTTCATATCTCACTCAACTTTTAATTCCATTTATATCATTTTTGGTGATTTTTCAAAGTTACTCTACTGCTGCTGTCCCAAAACTGTTTTCTTATAGCTTATTTTGCAATTAAATCCTTTACCCAATTCTAACTTGAAATTCTTTCAATTAAACCACTAATTCATCTTTTTGTTCATCATATGCTATGTTCAAAAACTTTAAAACTTCAAAAACCTCAACTTAAATTCATCAAAAATTTGTCCTAAAACTTATAAAACATCAAAATTAAAAGAAAAGGACTAAATTGACTTACCTATTAAACA
Source organism: Gossypium sturtianum (assembly GCA_025698515.1). Classification (NCBI taxonomy): domain Eukaryota; kingdom Viridiplantae; phylum Streptophyta; class Magnoliopsida; order Malvales; family Malvaceae; genus Gossypium; species Gossypium sturtianum. Next base: position 13,791,350 of record CM046946.1, on the reverse strand, counting down.
TCCAAGCTTTAAATCATCAATTTCTCCTTTTTCTTTTCCTTCATTTCTTTCTTTCTTCCACGTTTGCTCTCTGTTCTTCTTTTCATGTTTTTGTTTCTCTTCTTTTATTTTATAACATATATATATATATTAGTTTATAATAATAATTGTTTTTATAAAAATCTATTTAATAACAAATATAATTAATACACTTGTACAACTATATAATTTACATTTGTCTATTTTTATCACCTTACAATTGTCAAGATCATAATTTATTTATTACATAAAAATCTTAGATTTTTATACATTACACAGGCCTCACCTATACAAAATGGCTTAATTGCCATTTTGGTCCTTTATAATTTCTTTTAATCTATACTTCAACTTTTACTCCTATTTCAATTTAGTCTTTTTTTTACTAATTGCTCTTAATTGAGCTAAATTCACTTAATTAAAACCTGATTAAACACATAACTAACTTTATAAATATTTTTAATAAATATTTACGAGTCCGTTTACTAAAAACGGAGACCCGCTAACTCATTTTCCGATATTCATACTTTTGAGGTCGTTACAACTACCCTCCAAGTATATATGGCTTTCCCATACTAGAGTACCATTGTATGTACTCTAATGGAGGTTGCAAATCGGAAGACATATCCATCTGAGGTATTCGAGTCATCCGATCATTCCACACTGCAATAAATCTCCGGTGCTTAACCCCCCAATGCAATCCCTGTTTCCCTCTCTTGTTCATGCAGTGAACCTCTCCCACCTCGTATGGCGAATCCGGGATATATTGGATGCAACCAAACTGTCGCAGCACTCGATCCGCATGGTACCACTCGACTACATTGAAATTGATAATTGGTGCGTTAGTGCACCACATATGAGAGTTTAGTGCACCACATATGAGAGTGAATGTAGGCAGATGAGGGTATAATGGCTGCAATTTCTGGTCTACGATATGGCATCCATATAAACTGCACAATTAATAACATTGTTAAAATTTAACACGGTGTGAGTAAGATATACAAAACTTAAATGATGCATGCCAAAAGACCTATATTATGGAAGTAAAATTTCTTAATTTAATTTCTATATAATTACAATATTATTTTGAGATGGTATATAAACTAACAAAAAAATAATAAAAATCAATATATAATAATAAAAACAAAATAATAACAACATAATAATTTGTTTAATAATAACAAAATAACAAAAAACCCTAATGATAACTAACAATTTGTTTTATAACTAAACTAACAAAAAAAAACAATAAAAACATTATTTTAAAAAAAATTATACCTTCTTTTTTTCTTTTTTTTTCTTCTATTTCTTTCTCCTTTCTCTTCTCTATTTTCTTTCTTCTATTTCTTTCTCCTTTCTCTTCTCTATTTTCTTTCTTTTTTTCTTTTTTCTTTTTTTTTCTTCTCTTTCTTTCTCCTTTCTCTTCTCTATTTTCTTTCTCTCTTTCTTTCTCCTTTCTCTTCTCTATTTTCTTTCTCTCTTTCTTTTTTTTCCGGCGCCGTCCTCCTTCTCCTTCTTCTTCTTCTTCTTCTCCTTTCCTCTTCTTCTCTCGCATGGCCACGAAAATGAAATTGGGGACCATTTAAGGTCCCCAAAGCTGAGCAAACGGACAAATTTGCTGCATGGAGTTGTCCCGTCGACTGGTGCCGCCTCTGACACACCCTCCTCCCTTCTATTTTTTTTAAACAGTGTTTTTTTTTAACAGAATGTGGCAGATTATGGCAGAGTAGGGTGGTCACGCCTCTGCCATAGGCGGCACCACCCTACATGTACCATTTTGGTACATAATTTTTCATATGTACTATTTTGGTTATTTTTTTTATTTTGGACTAATTGGGTAAAAAACCCTAAAAACAGCGATGGCGGTGAGATTAGATACCGTAATGATACTGTAGCGTGAGATAAAAAGTAAGTTAAACATACAACACCATCCAATCGCGCATCTAAACTCACCCTCAATTATGTATTTAAATTTTTAATATTTTTTATTTTTTTTCTAATATGGATCATCACATTGACATTTTGACGAATTGATTCAATTATCATTAGCAATCACGTCAACACAATAATGATCAACAATGAAAATCATTAGTCAAATGATATAAGTGATGTGTTTTTAAGATCTTAAAGTTTAATTGAACGTGATTTTTCAACTTTAATTTTTTTTTTAAGATTAGGAGATTCTTACAACTTTAAAGTAAAAAATTATCAATTTAAAAGAATTGAGATTATCTACAAATTATATGACAAAAACGAAAAAACCAAAAATCATGAATGGATTGAGGTGAGTAGCCAACAACCATCCACTAAATTAAAAATAAAAAAATAAAAGAATATTAATTTTATCAAATAATATGATAAAAGCAATGATGTCTTGCAAATCTCCACATACACATATATTTGTAAAAACTCACCATTTTATTCATAAAAGGACTTAGAAGCATAAAATTGTTTTATTTATAAAAATAAAAACTAAATAATAATTCTTTTATTTTCTAAATGATAATAACAATTCTCACCCAAGTTTCACTCAATGACAAAAGAAGAAAGTAACACATACTCCAAACTTTGATTTCAAGGGAAAAGATTATATGAAACAGTGACGCCACGTCATCTGTATCCATTTTCCAATAGTTTTATACCACATCAGTATTTTCATCCTAAATTTCATCATTTTTATCCTGAAAAAATTCAAATCCAAATTAAAATCCTGAAATTTAGGATAAAAATACTGAGTGACAAAAAACTATTAGAAAGGGATAATATCCCTATTTCATACAATCCTTTCTCTTTATTTCAATTAGTGGGTGTGGTAGCTTTCAAGACTCTGGCCCCAAGCTTCAACGCAAATTCCACAAGCTTGTCGACGTCGGGTGAAACATCCTTCACCGCCTCATGGGCGGAGAAGGAATCCGCCCACTGCACCAACCTGGGCGTTTTGGCTTCGAAAATCAGCTTCATCTCACTCAATTTCTCGAACACTTGAATCCACGCCACCAAGCTACCGAACACTATGTCCACGAACCCAATATTATCCCCACCAAAGAAAGCTTTCCTTTGCTCAATTTCACAAAGGCTTCCTCCAACAAAGACTATCCCTTCGAGACTTGGGCCATTCTTTGCCTTTTATCTTCCTCCGTAGCACCAAACAACACTCTTCTTAAGGCGGTGCAAAACTACATCACATGCAAAAACATAAAGAAACGTCATGTTTATCACGGATGTAATGAAATGTTATCAAAACGATCGTTTATTACGAACCTTATCTTCTACATAGGCCGCCCAAAATCGGGATCAAGCGTTCATAGGCATCAGAAGGGAGGATGGAAGAAGCAGAGGTGGTCCAAACCTCATTGGTGTACTCAACGATGATTAAAGACTCACAGATGGGATTATGACCATGTGTTGGTGTAGCAAAGACTTAATTGAATTATGGAACAACAGATGAAATGAAGGGATCAATTAATTCATTATCAATCCAGCCCTTATATACAAGTCTCAAGTAACAACCTCAATAAGGATTCAAATTGCTACTCCTATTAACAAGCTAACAACTCTTACTCCTACTAACAAGCTAACAAATCTCCCTAGGACTTAGTCTTATTTTTTAAAAAAAATAGTTGCAGCCTTGAGATACTAACATTCTCTTCCTAACTCAAGTGCTGCAGACACTAAGTTTATTCTTATAATTGCCTCTAATAGTTTTCTAGCATGAAATGCCATCTAAATCAAAGTTCCATAATTCAAAATCATCACAAGCTGCTCCAGAAAAGTCATAAGAGTGGCCAGAGTGCTTTCCCTTCTTCCAAGGCCTTGTGTAGTCACTATACTTGCGATTAATACCATTTATAGTTTGATTAACAAATCTTCTCTCAGATAATAATTCCTTTTTCAATTTTGTATTTTGCACTGAAAGCTTGATCACCTTACCAACTAAATTTTTAAACTCAACAACATCTACAGATGTCAATTCTTTCGCATATGAAGCTTCTTCAGTCGGCTTTTGATTTTGGAAGCATAATCCACTATTCTCTTCTAAAAGTTGCACATCACTCTTGATATCCTGAGATATATTCTTTTTCCGTGGTTTATTAGCATGTTCTTCAAATATTTCATGTGGAAAAGATGATAGTTTATCAGAGAGAGATGTCAACTGCTGCTCCAAGAGAGTTACCTTTGCATGCAACTCCTTATTCTCAAAACACTTTTCATTACATTGTGCCATCAATTTCATAATTGTTTGTTGCATTGATATCATTCCTTCCTGACACTTGGATGCCACTTGCTCCTCCTCAAATGGATTCAATGAGAAAGTCTTCTTCTGCATCTTGATTCTAAACAATTCATCGCCACTAGAGTCAAGGATTAGACACATTCCCTCTTCAAACATCACCTTAAATTTCTTCTCTACCAATTGCCCCACACTCAACAAGTTTTGATCAATCTCAGGTACAAACAGAACATCTGAAATCAACTTAGTTCCAACACAACTCTCTATTGCTACTGTACCTCTTCCCTTCACTTCTAGGTATTCTCCATGTAACGGCCTAATTTTCAGTGGTGTCGGAAATAGTGATATGAGATCACTAAATCTGACAGGTAAGATTGAATAAGATAGTAATTTAATATTTATGAGTCAAGTGAGAATTTAGAAGAATTTGTGGATTGGTGAATTTAGTGAATTAAAAGAATTTATTAGGTCAAATGGGTCAAAAACGAGGTATCGAGACCTCAAATTTGAAAATCGAGCCATAAATATTTTTAGAAATATTTATGGAGTGTTATTAAGTTAGTATTAAAGTTTGGTTGAGAAATTTAAATGTTTGGGTAGTCAATTAAATAAAAAGGACTAAATTGTAACAAATGCAAAATTGCTACAAGAATTAAATAGCTCAAGTGTTAAAAGAAGGAGGGTTTAAAGGAAAATTAAACCTAAAGGTGAAAAAGTTGGACGGTAAGGGGAAGAAAATCATCAGAAGATAAGGGAAATAAGGGCATAATTGGAAATTTAATAATTTTAACATGTATAATAAAGATAAAATTGAAAGATCTAGAGATATCTTCATATTTTCTCAGCCAAAACGCCATAGGAGGTCTGGAGAAAGCTGGTTTTTCATATTTTCACATCATGTGAGTTTATTTCTTGCTTTTTCTTGATAATTTTTATGTTTTTATGACTTTTACAACTAGATCCACTTATAGAATTCATTAGTTTTTGATTTGGTGAGTAAAATTAAAAGTTAAACTTGCTGAGAAATGGAAGTTTATGATGAATTATTATGAAATTTAAATTTTAATTTCATACTAAGGTGGTTTTATTAAGTGATTTTGATAGGAAATGATATTTAGGACCTAATTGTGAAAAAGTTGTGAATTAGAGGTTGGTGTTGAAATTAAGAATATAAAAGGTTGTGAAATAGTTTGTAATGATAGAATAAAGTGTTGATTGAGAAAAATTAGTTCAATTGATGGCTGAATTGAGCAGAGGACTAAATTGTAAAAGCTGTAAATTTTGGGGTAAAAGTGCAATTTCGAAAATTGAAGAGCATAAATTATGAAGTGAAATAGAAATGAAATATATGCTGATGAGTGAAAATATTTTACATTATAGATCAAGAAACCAAAGAAGAAAGAGGAAAGAAAAAGTTGCAGAGTAGTCCCTAAATTTCAAAATCTTCTACAAATCAGGGTAAGTTCATATGGTTGAATTTATATGTTTATTTGTGAATGATTGAATGATATAATGTGCTGTTAAATATGAATTTGCTGTGGGATTGTGAAAAATATGATAAATGAAAGAATAAATGGTGGTAATTCAAATTAGGAAAACGCAGATTGAGAGTACGTTCGTGTCGTGACATGTGATGAATTGACGGATAAGATCATGGTTAATCCATGGCAAATGTGAAATGTAGGTATGGTATCATCCATACTGAGTTATGAAATGTAGGTATGGTATCATCCATACCGAGTTGTGAAATGTAGGTATGGTATCATCCATACAGGAGTTGTGAAATGTAGGTATGGTATTAACCATACCGAGTTGTGAAATGTAGGTATGGTATAAACCATACCGAAGTTGTGAAATGTAGGTATGGAATTATCCATACTTGAGTTGTGAAACGTGGCATGCGAGCAACGACGCACTCAAATTCGTAAGACGCGTTTCCTAATTTGATAAGAAGTAATATAAAATGAGTGAATCAAATGGAAGAAATTGAGTAGTTGTTAATGTTGAGCTCAACTATGTGAAGGATTTTAACAATGGTTGTGAATGGCGGGGAACTTTAGTAAATGTTTTGTTATTATTTTGGAAATATTATGTGTGGTAAGCTACTTTTAAACCTATGAACTTACTAAGCTTCATTAAGCTTACTTGTGTGTGTTTGATATTTATGTAGATTGAATTAAAGAGAAGTGGAAGATCGGATCATCACAGCAAAGCTCACTATCGAGATCAATTCCGGTAGCTTTTGTTTTATGTTTAAAGATTTATATGGCATGTATAGAGTTTAAATGAGATGGAGAAAAGATGTTATAAACTAGTTAATAATATTTTGTAATGAAACAGTTTTTGATTTACAGCAGTAACGTGATTTTGAAAAATCACCAAAAATAGAAGAAATGGAATTAGAAAGTGAAGGAGATATGAATTGAAATCTCTTTTAGTCTATTTTCATATAAAATAAATAGAGTAAGCAAAAGAAATGGAAATAATGAGATATTTAAATTTTAGTGAAACTGGTTTTGAATGAATTCGTGATCCCCTTTTCTGCCTTTGAAAAATCATTAGAAATTGCACAAAAATAATTGTGGATTAAAATTTATATGTATGAAATTCTGAATGAGTCTAGTTTCAAATGAGCTAAACAAGAAGGCCATATAAATTCTGTACAAAGAAAAAATTGATTTATAGTGAAAAGAGGTCAGAGTAGTTGAATGGTGAAACAGGGGAAACTTTAATGAATAAACTGTACCAATTGGCCACATGAAAAATTCTATAAAAAATTACAGTAAAAAGATATATGAATCTAGTTTCAGGGAAAATTTACGGATCTTAATTTGGAGTTCCGTAGCTCCAGATATAAATATTTTAGTGACTATGACGCAGATGGACAGTTTTAAATTTTATGCCGAATTAGTAGTTAAGTTTAGTAATGCCTCGTGCTCGACTCAAGCAACGGTCTCGGGTAAGGGTGTTACATTTATTGGTATCAGAGCTTTGGTTTAGACGATTCTCGGAACGAATGTGATGTATAAAATGTTTAGAAATACATGCCATATAAATGCGTGATAGTGGGATGTGAATGATCCGATCTAACTATTAATTTTTGTTATAGATTGTAAAGATGTCCGATAGACCCGAGGGTGCTGATCATGAAGAGGAAGTTAATAGTAGAGTACAGACTTACGAGCAGGGAATAAGTAATAATGTTTGATTTCTTTGATGAGAGAGGAAGAACTTAAAAATTTGATTTATGGGGTAATGAATCGGTGGTTTAGTGAAACAATACAAGGAAGAAGTCAGCACAACAACCTCCTCCTCCCCCTCTTTGTACCACGATTCTGACCCCAATTGCTCCTCCTTCAATAGATGAATCTATCAAAAGAACACCGATTGAGAAACTCGAGAAAGTTCTGAGTGAAGAATTTTCGGGAAGATCGGATAATGATCCGATTAAAGCGAGTATTGGCTAAAGAGTTTGGAGAGAGTTTTCAAGCAGGATGATTTGTTCTCCGGAGGACTATCGAGGTGTGCGAGTTTCATTATTGAAAGAAGAAGCGTATAATTGGTGGGAAACCATTGAGGCGATGGTACTGCAAATAAACTTACAGGAATTCTTCCAAAATGAGTTTAGAAAAAGTATGTGGGAAGGAGATATTTAGATAAAAAGAAAAGGGAATTCCTTGATCTTGATGGGAAATAAAGCAGTGGCTGAATATGAAAGAGAATTTGTGTATCTCAGTAGGTATGCTCGGGATGTTGTGCCGACAGAGGAAGAAATGTGCATTAGATTTGAAGAAGGGCTTAATGATGAAATCAAAATGATGATAGGAGGCACTTTGAGATTCGAGAATTTGTGGTTACATCGATCGAGCTCAAAAGATGGAAGAAGTGTATAATAGAAAGATGCAAAGAGAAAGAAAAGGCAAAGAAGTATATAAAAGAAGTTTCTCTAGACCAACTTCGACTTTTCCAAACTAAAAGTTCAGAGATGATTTTAGTCGATCTGTTACAATTAGAACGATCGAATAAAAGTAAAACAACTCAAAGGGAGGTCGGAGTGACTAATAAACCAGTGACTAGTCTTGGTAGTGTGCAAAATATTCCGAGACCTAGATGCAAAAATTGTGGTAGATTTCATATTGGTGAATGTTGGGGAAGAACCGGAGCTTGTTATAGATGTGGTGGAACCGATCATTTTATTCGGGTGTCCTCGATCATTAAAAGAAAATAAAGAACTAGGCGAGAAACAAACAAATACTCCTCGTAAAAGTAGACGTTCGGGTCAAAATAGTCTGAGACCGCTGCTCGGAATGAGAGATATGAGAGTCTTGGTCGAGAAACAAGGGCACCGTGCGTACATATGCTACTCGGGCAAGAGAGGAAGCTTCGCTCCGGATGTGATAGCTGGTATTTTCCATCTTTTTAATGATTCATGTATACTTTAATTGATCCCGGATCTACGCATTCATATATTTGCACCGCATTAGTGTCGAAAAGAAAATGATCATTGAGTCCACCGACTTTGATATGCAAGTCACTAATCCGTTAGGGCAAAGTGTGTTAGTTAATTTAATATGTCGGAAGTGTCCACTTTGAAAATACAAATTTGTGAATTTCTCTTTGATTTAATGTTGTTACCTTTCCGAGAATTTGATGTTATTCTTGGCATGGATTGGTTGATTAAACACGATGCCATAGTGAATTGTAGAGAAAAATGGGTTGATTTAAAATGTCGAGACAGGAAATAGTTTCAAATTTGAGTTTGGAGATAAAAGAATGATGTCGAATTATATCACCATTACATTTCGTAAATTGATTCGGAAGGGTAATGAAGCATTTTTAGCTTATATTCTTGATACTCGGGGTTCGAATTGAATATGGAACAATTGCCGATTGTTAATGAATTTATGATGTGTTTCGAGAAATTACGGTTTACCCCAAATCGTGAGGTTGAATTTGTAATTGATATAATCCCGTGCATGCAGACTCGATATCAATAACACTGCATGATGAATGGCACCGGTGAGTTAAAAGAGTTGAAGACACAATTGCAAGAGTTATTGGATAAAGGGTTCATTAGACCGAGTACATCACCTTGGGGTGCACCTGTTTTATTTGTGAAAAGAAAGATGGCTCGTTGCGATTGTGTATTGATTATGCATAACCGAACAAGGTAACAATTAAAAATAAATATCCATTACCTCGTGATCGATGATTTATTTGATCAACCGAAAGGTCTTCTTTGTGTTTTCAAAGATAGATCTTAGATCGGGTATTATCAATGAAGGTTAAAGAGTGTGATGTGCCAAAGATCGCCGAACTCGGTATGGTCACTACGAATTTACGTAATGCCTTTTGGTTTAACAAATGCCCTCACTTTGCATTTATGGATTTAATGAATCGGATTTTTCAGCCTTATTTGGATAGATTTGTGGTGGTATTTATTGATGACATATTGGTCTATTCAAAGACAGAATCCGAGCATGCACAACACTTGAGAATTGTATTACAGACTTTGAGAGAAAAGCAGTTATATGCAAAATTTAGTAAATGTGAGTTTTGGCTTCATGAAGTTGGATTTCTGGGTCACATTGTATCAGCTGAAGGAATTCGTGTGGATCCAAGTAAAGTTTCAGCAGTGGTGAATTGGAAAACACCGAAGAATGTAACTGAAGTGCGAAGTTTTCTGGGACTAGCAGGGTATTATCGCCGTTTTGTAAAGAATTTTTCCATGATTGCTTCACCAATGACTCGTTTGTTACAAAAGAATGTTGAGTTTGTATGGTCCGATGAATGTCAATGAGCTTTGACCAATTAAAGAAAATGTTATGAAGCTCCAGCTTTGACTCAACCGTAATCAGGTATACCGTATGTTGTGTGCTGATGGTGCATCTTTAAATGGTTTGGGTTGTGTGTTAATGCAATGGAAAGGTGGTGGCTTATGCTTCACGGCAATTAAAACCACATGAAAAGAATTACCCTACACACGATCTTGAATTAGCATTTGCAATTGTTTTTGCTTTAAAAATTTGGAGACACTATTTATATGGTGAGAAGTGTTATATCTTTACGGATCACAAAAGTCTGAAATACTTAATGACTCGAAGGAACTGAACTTAAGAGCAGAGACGGTGGTTAGAGTTCTTTGAAAGATTATGATTTGGTTATTGACTACCATCCAGAAAAGCTAATGTAGTTCTTGATGCACTTAGTCGAAAGTCATCTTTGTTTGCGCTTGAACAATGAATGCTCAATTGGCTCTTAATGAAGAAGGTCTTTGTATTAGTAGAATTGAAAGTGAAACCCATGTTTCTTCAACAAATTCGAATCGTAGAATGAAGACCAAATTGGTATTTAAACGACAAATGGTTCGAGATAATTTAGATTGAGTTCAAGCATTGATGATGAAGGTATGTTGCGTTATCATAACAGAATTTGTGTTCCAAACAATTTCGATTTGAAGAATAATATTCTTTCTCAAGCACATAATAGTATGTATTCTATTCACCCGGCAAGATTTAAAATGTATGGTGATTTGAAAAAGATATATTGGTGGCTCTGGTATGAAAAGATAAATTTTTAATTTGTTGCAAAATGTTTGATTTGTCGCCAAGTTAAAGCGGAGCATCAAGTGCCAACGGGTTTATTACAACCCATTATGATTCCCGAATGGAAGTGGGAGCATGTTACAATGGATTTTGTGTCGTGGTTGCCTACGACTCCAAGAAAGAAAGATTCAATATGGGTGATTGTTGATAGATTGACAAAGTCGACACACTTTATTCGAATGTAATGCATTTTTCACTTGAGAAGTTAGCGAGAATTGTATGTGTCGAGATTGTGAGACTACATGGAGTTCCAATATCTATCATTTTGGACCGGGATCCAAGATTTACTTGAGATTCTGGAATAAAGCGCAAGAAGCTTTAGGTACCAAATTAAATTTTAGTATAAACATTTCATCCTCAAACAGATGGACGATGAGCGAGTGATTCAAATTCTAGAAGATATGTTAAGATGTTGTATACTTGAGTTTGGTGACAGTTGGGAAAGGTATTTACCTTTGGCTGAGTTTGCTTACAATAATAGCTATCAGTCTAGTATAAAGATGGCACCGTTTGAAGCTCTTTATAGTAGGAAATGCAAGACTCCATTGTGTTGGTCTGAATTGAGTGAATCAAAAATAGTTGGGGTTGATTTGATTCGGGAAACTGAAGAGAAAGTCCGGGTTATTCGAGATAGTCTAAAAGCTGCTTCAGACCGTCAGAAGTCATATGCGGATTTGAAACGAAGAGACATAGAATATGTAGTGGGTGATCGAGTGTTTTTAAAAGTTTCACCGTGGAAGAAGGTGTTACGGTTTGGCAGAAAAGGAAAATTGAGTCCGAGATTTATAGGGCCATATGAAATTGTGGAAAGGGTTGGTCCTGTAGCTCATCGGTTGGCTTTACCTCCGGAACTTGAAAAGATTCACAATGTATTTCATGTGTCTATGCTAAAGACGGTATAGGTCGAGATCCTTCACACGTAATTCCTTATCATCGAAATTGAGCTTCAACCAGATATGACTTATTGAGAAGAACCAATGAAGATTTTGGCTCGTGAAGTTAAAGAGTTGCGGAATAAAAAAATACCATTGGTTAAAGTATTATGGCATCGACATGGTATGGAGGAGGCAACTGGGAAACAGAGGAGTCAATGAGATCACAAAGATATCAAATCTATTTTGGGTAACAAATTTCGAGGACGAAATTTTTAAGAGGAAAGAGTTGTAACTACTAATTTTTGGTGGTGTCGGAAATAGTGATATGAGATCACTAAATCGGACAGTAAGATTGAATAAGATAGTAATTTAATATTTATGAGTCAAGTGAGAATTTAGAAGAATTTGTGGATTGGTGAATTTAGTGAATTAAAAGAATTTATTAGGTCAAATGGGTCAAAAACGAGGTATCGAGACCTCAAATTTGAAAATCGAGCCATAAATATTTTTAGAAATATTTATGGAGTGTTATTAAGTTAGTATTAAAGTTTGGTTGAGAAATTTAAATGTTTGGGTAGTCAATTAAATAAAAGGACTAAATTGTAACAAATGCAAAATTGCTACAAGAATTAAATAGCTCAAGTGTTAAAAGAAGGAGGGTTTAAAGGACAATTAAACCTAAAGGTGAAAAAGTTGGACGGTAAGGGAAGAAAATCATCAGAAGATAAGGGAAATAAGGGCATAATTGGAAATTTAATAATTTTAACATGTATAATAAAGATAAAATTGAAAGATCTAGAGATATCTTCATATTTTCTCAGCCAAAACGCCATAGGAGGTCTGGAGAAAGCTGGTTTTTCATATTTTCACATCATGTGAGTTTATTTCTTGCTTTTTCTTGATAATTTTTATGTTTTTATGACTTTTACAACTAGATCCACTTATAGAATTCATTAGTTTTTGATTTGGTGAGTAAAATTAAAAGTTAACCTTGCTGAGAAATGGAAGTTTATGATGAATTATTATGAAATTTAAATTTTAATTTCATACTAAGGTGGTTTTATTAAGTGATTTTGATAGGAAATGATATTTAGGACCTAATTGTGAAAAAGTTGTGAATTAGAGGTTGGTGTTGAAATTAAGAATATAAAAGGTTGTGAAATAGTTTGTAATGATAGAATAAAGTGTTGATTGAGAAAAATTAGTTCAATTGATGGCTGAATTGAGCAGGGACTAAATTGTAAAAGCAGTAAATTTTGGGGTAAAAGTGCAATTTCGAAAATTGAAGAGCATAAATTATGAAGTGAAATAGAAATGAAATATATGCTGATGAGTGAAAATATTTTACATTATAGATCAAGAAACCAAAGAAGAAAGAGGAAAAGAAAAAGTTGCAGAGTAGTCCCTAAATTTCAAAATCTTCTACATCAATCAGTGTAAGTTCATATGGTTGAATTTATATGTTTATTTGTGAATGATTGAATGATATAATGTGCTGTTAAATATGAATTTGCTGTGGGATTGTGAAAAATATGATAAATGAAAGAATAAATGGTGGTAATTCAAATTAGGAAAACGCAGATTGAGTACGTTCGTGTCGTGACATGTGATGAATTGATTGGATAAGATCATGGTTAATCCATGGCAAATGTGAAATGTAGGTATGGTATCATCCATACCTTGAGTTATGAAATGTAGGTATGGTATCATCCATACCGAAGTTGTGAAATGTAGGTATGGTATCATCCATACCGAGTTGTGAAATGTAGGTATGGTATTAACCATGCGAGTTGTGAAATGTAGGTATGGTATAAACCATACCGAGTTGTGAAATGTAGGTATGGAATTATCCATACTGAGTTGTGAAACGTGGCAATCGAGCAACGACGTACTCAAATTCGTAAGACGTTTCCTAATTTGATAAGAAGTAATATAAAATGAGTGAATCAAATAGAAGAAATTGAGTAGTTGTTAATGTTGAGCTCAACTATGTGAAGGATTTTAACAATGGTTGTGAATGGCAGGAACTTTAGTAAATGTTTTGTTATTGTTTTGGAAATATTATGTGTGGTAAGCTACTTTTAAACCTATGAACTTACTAAGCTTCATTAAGCTTACTTGTGTGTGTTTGATATTTATGTAGATTGAATTAAAGAGAAGTGGAAGATCGGATCATCACAGCAAAGCTCACTATCCAGATCAATTCCGGTAGCTTTTGTTTTATGTTTAAAGATTTATATGGCATGTATAGAGTTTAAATGAGATGGAGAAAAGATGTTATAAACTAGTTAATAATATTTTGTAATGAAACAGTTTTTGATTTTTAGCAGTAACGTGATTTTGAAAAATCACCAAAAATAGAAGAAATGGAATTAGAAAGTGAAGGAGATATGAATTGAAATCTCTTTTAGTCTATTTTCATATAAAATAAATAGAGTAAGCAAAAGAAATGGAAATAATGAGATATTTAAATTTTAGTGAAACTGGTTCTGAATGAATTCGTGATCCCCTGTTCTGCCTTTGAAAAATCATTAGAAATTGCACAAAAATAATTGTGGATTAAAATTTATATGTATGAAATTCTGAATGAGTCTAGTTTCAAATGAGCTAAACAATAAGGCCATATAAATTCTGTACAAAGAGAAAATTTATTTATAGTGAAAAGAGGTCAGAGTAGTTGAATGGTGAAACAGGGGAAACTTTAATGAATAAACTGTACAAATTGGCCACATGAAAAATTATGGAAAAAATTAAAGTAAAAATATATATGAATCTAGTTTCAGGGAAAATTTACGGATCTTAATTTGGAGTTCCGTAGCTCCAGATATAAATATTTTAGTGACTATGACGCAGATGGACAGTTTTAAATTTTATGCCGAATTAGTAGTTAAGTTTAGTAATGCCTCGTGCTCGACTCCGGCAACGGTCTCGGGTAAGGGGTGTTACACTCCATTTCCTATCCTTACTTTCAACGTCAATGACCTGTCAAGGTCTTTAAACAGCTTCTCATCATAAGTCATGTGATTGGTACAACCACTGTCAACTAACCAACTGTCACATAAAATGCTTGATGAGAAGCAAGAGACGACAAACAAATGGTCTTCTTCTTCTTTAACTACAGCAAGTGCTTCACCTTGCTGTTGATTTCTCAGTTCCTTGCAAAACCTCTCAATGTGCCCCATCAAGTTACACCTTCTGCATTTCACATCTGGCCTTCTCCAACACCTAAAATGGGGATGATTCTGTTTTCCACAATACTTACATGAAGAATACTTGTTATAATTTTCAAGATCTTGTTACCTTTTGCAATGCTTTTTTGAACCACTATTGCAATCACTCTTCTTCTCATTCCACTTCTGTTCCTCTCCTTTTTCACATTCCTGTATCTTAGCCTTCAAAGCTCCATCTATGCTTCTTTCTATCCTTCCTTCTGCCGCCTCATTAGCCTCCTCTGCTCTTGTGCTTGTAAAGCACCGATCAACTCCACTACTCTCAATTGAGTCAAGTCCTTAGTGTTCTCAAAAGAGGCAATAGTTGCTTCATATTTCTCGAGCACGAGAGACAAGTATTTTACGCACTAGTCTAGAGTCGAAAGATCGGTCCCAAGAACTCTTACCTTGTTGGCAATATCTATCACATGCGAGTATTCTTTGATTGACTCAGACTCCTTCATTTGTAGCCTCTCGAATTCTCTGATCAAGTTCAACACCTTCATGCTCTTGATCCTCTCATCTCCTTGATACTCAGCTTTGAGGTAGTCCCATATCTCCTTCGCTGATCCAAAAGCCATAATTCTATTGAATATGGCTGGTGAAACTGAAACATAAAGACAAGACTTTGCCTTAGCCTTCCTGGTGGTTCTCTCCTTGTGAATTTTGATCTGGTTCATAGTTGGATTGTTGGGAAGTGGAGTCACCTCATAGTCTTCCTCGACAGCTTCCCAATAATCACAACCCTCCATGTATGCTTGCATTCTCACGGCCCATGCTTGATAATTCTCTCCATCAAACACAGGTGGGGCTAAGATGGACAGGTTACTCGATCCCGATTCCATTTTCCTCAAAACCTCACAAGTGTATCTCTCAAATTTCCTCACAAAACTTTTCTCACAAGTCCCTCAAGAAAAATGGCTCTCGATACCAGTTGTTGGTGTAGCAAAGACTTAATTGAATTATGGAACAATAGATGGAATGAAGGGATCAATTAATTCATTATCAATCCAGCCCTTATATACAAGTCTCAAGTAACAACCTCAACAAAGATTCAAATTGCTACTCCTATTAACAAGCTAACAAATCTCCCTAGGACTTAGTCTTATTTTTTTAAAAAATAGTTGCAGCCTTGAGATACTAACACCATGGATGAGGACTGGGACTTTCTTATAAACAGGGTTAGATTTGAGAAGAAGGTCACTTTTGGATTCCGGCAAATTTTCCTTATGGTTCTCGTAGTTGACAGATTTGAGGCGAAGTGCAATCTTCACCCTCAGCACGAATAGGCTTGCCCAGGTGCCCAATACCATCACGTTACTCTCAACCATATCTTCTTTCTTCTCTGAACCACAAATAAATCTGCACTAGTCTTTATGTTTATATAGTGAAGTGCTGGGTCTCACACCGAAATGAATAAGACTTGTCGGAGATATTGCCCTATTGGTGACGGCTATTGGTGAGATTTGGGGCACACGCAAGATGTGAACCAGAGATTCCCTTTTTTTCTTGTTTTTGACTTTCAAAAACTGACGTATTATCAGACGTTGACATATACGAGACTTCTTAAAGAATAAAATAGTCATAAAAACTTTTTGTATATTCGTATAAAAGAATTATTTGTTTATTTCTTCGTCCATTAAATCTTAACTTGATTGGTAAGAGTATTGTTTTTAATGCAGGAAAAAGTAGTTTTGACTAAGTTAAAAACATATTATCTTTTAATTTATGGGTTAGAAGGGGTTATGAGTAATATTAGGTATCCTGTAAAATTAAAAAATAAATTAAAATTATTTTTTAAAAATAAAAATATTTTTATATATTTTTATTTTTAATTAATATATTTTAAAAAAATTTAAATTCTCCAATGGTCAATCATTTCAACATATCCCTAAATTTCAAAGGAAAAAATTTATTGCATTCAAAGCTTATTCTATATTTTAGGTAAAATATTAAGAATAAATGAGACCTTCCTTTTTTTAACTCGCGGCCATACCTTTCTTTTCCCCTACATTATTAACAAAATGATAAATTTGTAATTCTGATCCCTCTATTTTTGTAAATTATAAAAAAAAAAAGCTAAAATTCAATTTCAATCCCTATACTACATTTAGATTTGAGATTTAATCTTTATACTTTAATTTTTTTTAATTGTTTATAATGTCATTAGTTAGCCTAAATACTTTATTTTAACTAGAAATTTTATCACATGCCAAGGGCGAAACTAGGGGGTTGGCAGGGGCCCTGACCCCCCCTAAAATGGAAATTTTTTCATTTAGATCTTTTAAAATTTTTAAAATTCTAAATTGGTAAAGGTAAAATTACACTTTGGCCCCCTTAAAAATATCAAAATTTGATTTAATCATTTAAAAATTATAAAGATATAGGCTATTAAAATGGTGAAATTGCATTTTTACTATCATAAAAATTAAAATTTAATTTCCGCCCCTCTAAAAAAAATTTCTGATTTCTCCCCCATCACACGCATATGCGTGTGAAAACCACATATTTTAAATACATAGGTATATTTGAAAATAACATATAATAAATAATGAAACGTATTGATTGAAATTAATTAAGAATAATACATGAAATATCTATGGTAATAAAATAAAAAAATTATATTAAATTGTGAGTAAAATAAAGTTTAAATACAAATACATCATATTAAGAATATTTAATGAGTACAATTACTTATTATGGAACTATCATCAATCATGAGTTGGTGTTGAATTAACTTGTGGCACCAACTCAATCAACAATATTATTAATAATAAATTCTATTATATGCGTATGCATGTAAAAACCACATATTTTAAATACAGATGTATATCTGAAAATAACATAAAATAAATAATGAAATATATTGAAACTAAATAATAATAACACATTAAATATCTATGGTAATAAAATAAAAAAATTAGATTAAATTGTGAGTAAAATAAAATTTAAAAATATAAATGCATCATATTAAAAATACAAAATGAGTATAATAATTTGTGCATATTAAAATAAAAATGTATAAAAAATATTAAAATAATACTTTAGTTAAGTGGTTAAATTAATATTTTACTAATTCAATTTGTATGTGTCAATTTGCATGGTTAAAATATAATTTTTCAGTTGAAGCACATGACATTTGTCATAAAAAAGTTAACATGGAAGAAGGAAATTATGGAAATTATTATTGATCATAACATTTCTCCAACATACTATATAAGACACAAGAAAAGATTCTCTCAATGACGAAAGTACAAATTAAGGAGGAAGAAAGTAAAACACTGTCCAAACGTCGATTTCAATTAGTGGGAGCCAAAGCTTTCAAGACCTTAGCTCTAAGCTTCAACCCAAAATCAGCAAGTTTGTCAACGTCGGGTAAAACATCCTTCACCGCCTCATGGGCGGAGAAGCACTCCGCCCACTGCACCAACCTAGGCGTTCTGGCCTCCGAAACCAGCTTCGTCTCACACTGTTTCCCGATCACTTCAATCCACCCCAACAAACTACCGAGTACTATGTCTACAAAACCAATATTATCCCCACCAAAGAAAGCTTTCCCTTTGCTCAACTCTCCAAACGCTCCCTCCAACACCACCGTCCCTTCCACCACTTCCGCCAACGCTGCCTTTTTATCTTCCTCCGTTGCACCTACCAACAGTCTTCCTACGGCAGGGAAAAACTACGCATGTAAAAACAAACAAACAAAAAAATAAAAATAAATTAGCGGACATAACGAGATATTATCACTAATCAAACAGTTTCGTTATATAACGAACCTTATCGTCGACATAGGCAGCCCAAAATCGGGATTGGGAACGTTCATAGGGATCAGAAGGGAGGATGGAAGAAGCAGAGGTGGTCCAAACCTCATCGATGTACTGAAGGATGATTAGGGACTCGCAGATAGGGTTATGAGCATGGAAGAAGACCGGGATTTTCTTGTAAACAGGGTTAGATTTGAGAAGAAGCTCGCTTTTGGGTGCCAACAAATCTTCCTCCACGTCCTCGTAGCGGACAGATTTGAGTTGAAGGGCAATTTTCACCCTCATCACGAACGGGCTTGCCCATGTACCCAATACCTTCACGTTACTCTCAGTCATATCTCCTTTCCTCTCACAACCACAAATCTGCGCTGTTTTTATGTATATGTTGTGTTGTGAAGTGCCGGCCTCACTGGCGGATATAAATATAAAGACAACATCTTAATGAGGCTTCTCAGTGATTGCCTCAGTGCTTACGGCTGTTTGCGTCAAAGGATTTTTTCTGTTACTTGTTTTTTCCTCCTCAACGTGAATAGAATTATGTTTAAGTTTATGATTGAGTTAAATTTAGTTGAGAAATGACTAATAAATTATAATATTTTTTTATATAAAATTAAAAAAAATAAAGTTGAATAAGAAAATTGTGTATATTTTATTTTTATGAAAATATATTTTTACATTTTTAAATGATGTAGTCAATGTCTGATTATTTAGTGATATTGAAACAATAACTTGGTCAATAATGTAGGGCAAGAACATTAAATAAGAATATTAAATGAGGCTTTTACAGTCAAGATAGAAATATCTTTTTTATTAGAAAAGAAAAAATATATTAATTGAGTTTTAGTTTAATTGGTATCGATATTATTATTAGTGTAAAAAATATAAATTCAAACGCGTTTTATCATCTTTTTAAAGATTAGAGGGGAGAATGATTCAAAAAAGAACTCGTGCTGTGACTAAAATATTGATGCAATAGACAAATTCTTTTCCTAAAGATGTTAGGTGGGATGAGGATTTTGTTGAGCAAGAGAAAGTGTTATTGTGAGTTAAACGAGGAAGAATCAAATTAGGAATTTATATCTATTGGCTAATGAACATTTTCTTCATGTCAAGTTCATGGCCAAAGAGTCTTATGTTTGGTAGGAAAGAAAGAAAATGGATGGAAAGAGAAAGGTAAGGGGAAAAAAAAGAGAAAGAGGAAGGAAATTTGATAGGAAGGATGAAAAATAGAAAAGAAGAAAGAAACTTGGGGGTAAAGTTCAAAATAAAATTATTAATTTAAGTGAAATGAAAGAGTGGTTTGTGAGATTGATATAGATAGAGGCAAGGTGAAAGAGGAAGTAGGGCAATAATTGAATCATTATTGTTCATGTTATGGTGGATGGTTCTACTAATTAGTGGATTAAAGCGGTATAAAGTTGTAGGTTTAGGGATCACCTTGGAGAAATAAATTGATTATTGAGAGCAAGCTTTGGGTGCCACTAACAAATTTAATCAATTGAATAAATAAATTTAAATTTTAATTCAATTCATTCATATCATTATTTAAAAAATAAAATTTTTCATTAAATTTGGTTTAATTATAATAGCCTTGCTAGTCTAATTGAAATAGGAAATTGGAGTCAAAACAATAATTTTGTATAAATTATGAGTAGATATAACTAGATCTGTTCAAGGGTTGGGCTATCCGTTTAGGCCCGAATGTCCTTTTGAAATTTTGGAGGGTTTGGGTAAAAAAATTAGGCTTGAAAAATGGGGTTAGGTAAAAAAATTAAGCCCATTTAAAATATAGACTGAGCTCGGGCTTGAAGATTCAAGGCTCGAGACCAGCCCGACCTGTTTTTAAGTTTATAATACTTTATATTATGTTCTTTTTATATATTATGTAATTTAGAATACATTAAAAAAAATAAACGTATACTAAATATATAATACTACTCTAATGTAAACATTAAATTAATGTTAAGATGACTATATAAAAAATTTTAATAAATAAAAAAATATTAAATATCAAAATAAGATAATATAATTGTTTTGAAAAAAAATTAAAAATAATATGGACGGACTTTAAATAAGCTTGGGTGTAACATCCCTAATATTTTTCAAGAAGTAAACAATGTCAATTCGAGTTGACACATGTTCGAAATTTTTAGAAAAAATAGAAATAGAAATATTAATATTAGTGGAGAGGATAATTAGATATTATTGGAAACTAGAAAGACTTTTGAATTTAGAGAAATTAAATTAAGGAATGGACTAAACTATAATAGTGTGAGAAGCATTGGGCTATAGTATAAAACCTAAAAGTAAGATATGATGAAATTAAATGGTTGAGAAAAGAGTAAGGTCTTGGAGTGTAAATTGACCATGAAGTACATGGTGATGTGATGGTAATGATATGATTAGATTTTTATTTTAAATTAAATAGTATAGAAAAAAAAAAGATAAAGATGATGGATATTTTCATTGGAAAGTTGTAAAAAAAGGGAGGAAGAAAAAAAAAAAAAAAGGGAGAGATCATCATCCACCCAAGGCTTCTTCCCCACGTCTCTCACTCTCTATTTTGTAACACTCTATACTCGATTCGGAGTGTGGGGTGCTATACTCCCTATTTCAATTTAGCTAACACATTTGTTAGGTACATTATGCGATTCATAATTAATACAGTTATTATTAAAACATAGTTATCTAATCTACCTAACACCTTCATTAATATAATCTGCACAAATAAAATAGTGTTAGATAAATAATATTTAACACCGTTACTAATTGAATTCACTAATTTAAGAATTTATTTCAACGATAAAACTTTAATTTAATGTACAACGATTTCATCAAATAACTTTAACCTATTGAATATCTGCTTAGTATTGAAGTTGTATTCTGACCACTTAATCACAACTATGACTAAAACCTTGATACTTTGCCTCTGGGTCGCCCCGTTGTATGCGTATTACCACAAGGAAAAAAACCGCTTCAGCATTGTGGACTTTGGCTTGGTCTCTCCTTACTTGGAAATGAATGTAGGTTTCCGAAAATGAAAATGAAAACTTGCAATCCTATACTGGATTACTTAAAAAGTGATAAAAGAATAAGTTTATATTTTTAGACTGTTTTCAAGCTTGAAAATGAAAATAAACCATTCGCTCATAGTAAGCATATTGTGTTGTAACATATTGAACGAATTTTCTCAAAATTTTATCGGGGGTTAAATTGTTAAAATTTTACCGTGGGGTAAAATCATCACAATTTTAGTAGAGTAAAATTGGGATGAGAAATTTATTTAATATGTAAATATTAAAATTTATTTTGGGAAATAAAAAAACTGAATCAAGTTGGATCACATTATAGAATACTGAGTCAAAAAGACCCAAGAAGTACTTGTAATTGGACCAGATGTGAGAGAGACCCAAAACCCCTCATTTAACATGAAAGGGGCGGCAACCCTAGTAGAAATATAAGGGTACTTCGTTCACCTCCCTCCTACTCTAAGTATGATGTTTTTTCTATTTAAAGTAAATATCTACAACTCTATAAGGGTTCTACTTTCTCTTTCTATAAATAGGTGACATCGATAGAGCTATTAACACAACTTTTGAGAGATTGTTATTCTGCTGAAAAATGAAGAGAATTTATTCTTAACTTATAAATATATTTTTTAGAATAACAATTTTATCAATTTATATTAAAGAGAGAGAACTTTCATTTTCACCTTAAAAGAAAAACTTTTTTTAGTTCTATGTTTTTATTCAATTGATTCGAGTCCACACTTGAAGCAGTTCGTGGTACGAGAATAACAGAGAAGATCGTTTGGTTGAAAAGCAAAAAAATCAAGGATCCACTTATCTAAAAACACATGTATAAATTTGGTTAAAGTTTATTGTTATAAATATCACAGATCAAATCAAATTTTAAAATTTTAATTTTTTACTATATAAAAAAATCGCTTTCGAATCGGATTTTTTCCAACATCCTTCTTACACATATAAATAACCCTTCACACACAACTACCAAAGTCTCAACTAACCATCCGCCACTAATAATTTTGTCTCCCACTAAAGAATAAGCCGGTTCCAACCCAACCTTTTAAAAATTATTAAACTAACTCAGCCCAAAATAAAACAAATGAGTAAATACTAAAGAAAAAATAAAGCAACCATTTATTGAGTTTTTCATTTCCAATGGTTTCCTTTTCAAAGCTGCTTTAAAAAAAAAAAACACTTCCAAATATATGTTGTTTCCCAATAAATTAAATAAATAATATTTTAATTGAAAATAGATGGTTTGATGGATTTAATTATCTAAAAACATTGGTTAATGTCACAATTAGCAAATCAAATAAAAAGAACCAACAACAAATCAAAAAGTTATAAAAATTGAGAGTCCAATTCTGAGATAACAAGAAAAGTCTCTCAATTTTATTTTTTGAAATACTTTAATCTTTTATAATTTAAAAACTACTTGCTTATGAATCTAAACAAATATGTTATGAAATTGTATATTCATTTTTCTATATTTAGAGTGAGTTTGGATGGGCGGTGCGTTTACCTGAGGTTAGTGTAAAAACAGCGATGACGGTGAGATTAGATACTGTAACGATACTATAACGTGAGATAAAAAGTAAGTTAAACGTACAACACCATCCAATCACGCATCCAAACTCACCCTCAATTATGTATTTAAATTTTTAATAATTTTTTTATTATTTTTTTCTAATATGGATCATCACATTGACATTTTGACGAATTGATTCAATGATCATTAACAATTACGTCAACACAATAATGATCAACAATGAAAATCATTAGTCAAATAATATAAGTGATGTGTTTTTAAGATCTTAAAGTTTAATTGAACGTGATTTTCAACTTTAATTTTTTTTTTTTTAAGATTAGGAGATTCTTACAACTTTTAAGTAAAAAATTATCAATTTAAAAGAATTGAGATTATCTACAAATTATATGACAAAAAAAAACCAAAAATCATGAATGGATTGAGGTGAGTAGCCAACAACCATCCACTAAATTAAAAATAAAAAATAAAAGAATATTAATTTTATCAAATAATATGATAAAAGTAATGATGTCTTGCAAATCTCTACATACACATATATTTGTAAAAACTCACCATTTTATTCATAAAAGGACTTAGAAGCATAAAATTGTTTTCTTTATAAAAATAAAACCTAAATAATAATTATTTTATTTTCTAAATGATAATAACAATTCTCACCCAAGTTTCACTCAATGACAAAAGAAGAAAGTAACACATACTCCAAACTTTGATTTCAATTGGTGGGTGCCGTAGCTTTCAAGACCCTGGCCCCAAGCTTCAACGCAAATTCCACAAGCTTGTCGACGTCGGGTGAAACATCCTTCACCGCCTCATGGGCGGAGAAGCAATCCGCCCACTGCACCAACCTGGGCGTTTTGGCTTCGGAAATCAGCTTCATCTCACTCAATTTCTCGATCACTTGAATCCACGCCACCAAGCTACCGAACACTATGTCCACGAACCCAATATTTTCCCCACCAAAGAAAGCTTTCCCTTTGCTCAATTTCACAAAGGCTTCCTCCAACAGCACTATCCCTTCTGAGACTTGGGCCATTGCTGCCCTTTTATCTTCCTCCGTAGCACCAAACAACACTCTTCTTAAGGCAGTGGAAAACTACATCACATGCAAAAAACATAAAGAAACGTCATGTTTATCACGGATGTAATGAAATGTTATCAAAACAGTCGTTTATTACGAACCTTATCTTCTACATAGGCCGCCCAAAATCGGGACTGGGCGCGTTCATAGGCATCAGAAGGGAGGATGGAAGAAGCAGAGGTGGTCCAAACCTCGTCGATGTACTCAACGATGATTAGAGACTCGCAGATGGAATTATGACCATGGATGAGGACTGGGACTTTCTTATAAACAGGGTTAGATTTGAGAAGAAGGTCGCTTTTGGATTCAGGCAAATTTTCCTCATGGTTCTCGTAGTTGACAGATTTGAGGCGAAGTGCAATCTTCACCCTCAGCACGAATGGGCTTGCCCAGGTGCCCAATACCATCACGTTACTCTCAGCCATATCTTCTTTCTTCTCTGAACCACAAATAAATCTGCACTAGTCTTTATGTTTATATAGTGAAGTGCTGGGTCTCACACCGCGATATGAATGAGACTTGTCGGAGATATTGCCCTATTGGTGACGGCTATTGGTGAGATTTGGGGCTCACGCAAGATGTGGACCAGAGATTCCCTTTTTTCTTGTTTTTAACTTTAAAAAACTGACGTATTATCAAAACGTTGATAGGGTTTTTTATCAAAAGAATACAAAAAAATAAATAAAAATTTTAAAATGATATACGAAATTAATTATGTACTAAAATGGTACAAATAAGGTGGTGCCGCCTCAGTCACTGGCACCTTTGGTGCCGCCTCTGCCACACCCTCAACCACTAATTTCTGTTTTTTTCAGTAATTTTTTTGAGGGATCTATTATACAATTTTTCCAATTTTGAGAAAAAGAAGGAAAAGGGTGCGGCTGTCAGTATCACACCAAACTTTAAATTTGAATAATTGCCTTCTAAGCCCTCCCTATTTATTATTTTCTTTTTATTCCCCTTTAACTCACTATATTATGTTTAAACAAACTATTAATCTGTTTTTGTAGTTAAATAAGCCATTTACTTATGGTTTTTACTCATAAAATTTAAAAACTTGTTGATTAAATTTTAAAAACACAAAAATGATAATGTGTTACGTAAATATGAGAATAGGGACAAAGTGGCATATTGAGTCTTTGCTCCCCCTCTCTGGATAATTAGAAAATTTTCAATTTTATCCTCTCCCAAAAATAATAATTCAATTGAAACCTTTTTAATTTTGTAGTAAAATAATATTTTAAACCTCCTAAAATTTAATAAATAATTTTAAGAAATTTATCATAAAATTTTTAGCTTTACACCCTTCCTATATTTTATAAATTTATCTCAATCCCACGACATAAAATTTTCGACTTCATCTCTGCATGAAAAAAGTATAATAATAGTTGTAGTATAAGATATTCAACGTTAAAAACAAATAAAGCTTTATCATAAAAGAAAAAAAAAAGGAAATGATACTTATCATTTTGAAAAAGTGTTGTAAAAAAGTGTAATATGTTGATTTCAAGTGTTTAATATTATTATCGTAAAATTACGGTTGAAAGTTAAAATATCTATTTTAGACATAATGATGGAAAGTAAAAAAAAAAATGATACATAATGATATATGGCATATAAATTTTAAATATCTAAATTATTTGTAATATTTAATTTAAATATATAAATAGATATTATTAATAATATAATATCAATTACTCTTAGTAATATAATAATAACTATTAAATCTATGCATATATGAAGTTTGAAGAGTCCAAAAATGTATATCATAATGTTTACAATTTCCAAACATGTGCCCTAAGAGTGAAGTATTGTTAATTGTGTAAAGTAAAGCTAAAGTAAAGCTATTTTAACATTAAAGTAAAGCTATTTAAAAAATATAAACTAATTCACATCTTATGTTGATGTAAATTTGATGAGAATAATTTATTAAATAAAAAAATATATATTTAATTTAATCAACAAGTTTTTAAATTTTATGAGTAAAAATCATAAGTAAATGGCTTATTTAACTACAAAAATAGATTAATGGTTTGTTTAAACACAATATAGTGAGTTGAAGGAGAATAAAAAGAAAATAATAAATAGGAGGGCTTAGAAGGCAATTATTCAAATTTAAAGTTGGGTGTGCTGCACTTTTTCTTTTTCTTCCTTTTCTCAAAATTGGAAAAATTGCATAATAGGTCCTCAAAAATCTGCTGAAAAAGCAATCTCTGTGGTTGAGGGTGTGCCCACAAAGTGCACCAAAGGTGCCAGTGGCTGAGGCGGCACCACCCCATTTGTACCATTTTGGTACATAATTGATTTCGTATACCATTTTGGATTTTTATTTTTATTTTTTTGTATTCTTTTGGTAAAAAACCCAACGTTGATATATACAAGACTTCTTAAAGAATAAAATAATCATAAAAACTTTTTGTACATTCGTATAAAAGAATTATTTGTTTATTTATTCGTCGATTAAGTCTTAACTCGATTGGTAAGAGCATTGTTTCTAATATAGGAGAAAGTAGGTTTGAGTAAATTAAAAACATATTATTTTTTATTTATGAGTTAAAAAGTATTATGAGTAATATTAGGCATCCTGTAAAATTAAAAAAATAAATTAAAATTATTTTTTAAAAATAAAAATATTTTTTATATATTTTTATTTTTAATTAATATATTTTAAAAAAAATAAATTCTCCAATGGTCAATCATTTCAACATATCCCTAAATTTCAAAGGAAAAAATTTATTGCATTCAAAGCTTATTCTATATTTTAGGTAAAATATTAAGAATAAATGAGACCTTCCTTTTTTTAACTCGCGGCCATACCTTTCTTTTTCTCTACATTATTAACAAAATGATAAATTTGTAATTCTGATCCCTCTATTTTTGTAAATTATATAAAAATAGCTAAAATTCAATTTCAATCCCTATACTACATTCAGATTTGAGATTTACTCTTTATGCTTTAATTTTTTTTAATTGTTTATAATGTCATTAGTTAGCCTAAATACTTTATTTTAACTAGAAATTCTATCACATGCCAAGGACGAAACTAGAGGGTTGGCAGGGCCCTGACCCCCCTAAAATAGAAATTTTTTCATTTAGATCTTTTTAAAATTTTAAAATTTTAAATTGATAAAGGTAAAATTACACTTTGGCCCCCTTAAAAATATAAATATTTGATTTGATCCTTTAAAAGTTATAAAGATATAGGCTATTAAAATGGTGAAATTACATTTTTGCTATCATAAAAATTAAAATTTAATTTCGGCCCCCCTAAAAATTTTTTTTGGTTTCACCCCTATCACACGCGTATGCGTGTGAAAATCACATATTTTAAATACATAGGTGTATTTGAAAATAAAATACAATAAATAATGAAACGTATTGATTGAAATTAATTAAGAATAATACATGAAATATCTATGGTAATAAAATGAAAAAATTATATTAAATTGTGAGTAAAATGAAGTTTAAATACAAATACAACATATTAAGAATATTAAATGAGTACAATTACTTATTATGGAACTATCATCAATCATGAGTTGGTGTTGAATTAACTTGTGGCACCAACTCAATCAACAATATTATTAATAATAAATTCTATTATATGCGTATGCATGTAAAAACCACGTATTTTAAATACAGAAGTATATTTGAAAATAACATAAAATAAATAATAAAATGTATTGAAACTAAATAATAATAACACATTAAATATCTATGGTAATAAAATAGAAAAATTAGATTAAATTGTGAATAAAATAAAATTTAAAAACATAAATGCATCATATTAAAAATACTAAATGAGTATAATAACTTGTTCATATTATATTAAAATAATGCTTTGGTTAAGTGGTAAAATTACTGTTTTACTAATTCAATTTGCATGTGTTCAAATCCCGTTATAAGCATATTCTAATAATATAACTTATTTTAATTATGGAAAGACATTTCCGTAATTTTCCTACTGAGTTGACTCGTGACATCAATCAGGGATTTTATTAATAGTATAGATTAAAATATTGATATGAAATTTAAGAATTATCAACACAATTAAATTTTTTTGTTAAATTAAGATCCATTTAAAAGCCATTTTTTTGTAACAGAGTTACTTATGTAGGGCCCAAAATTCGCCCGGGCCCGATAAAACTATAACCAAAATAAAACATTATAACTATAACAGTCCAATGTCCATTAATAAAGACAGTCCAGATTACAAAAAAAAAAAGGCCCAAAGAAACAAACTGGCCCAAACCTAGCCTATTACACAAAACCCAAAGGTACCAGCCCAAATGTTTTCTAAACAGACCTAAACCGAATGGCCCTTTTTTTAGAACGGCCCGAATGGCCCAAAGGATTTTGGGACAGACCGAAACCCTAAGGGTTCCAGGAGCTAACATTTGCTGCATTGCACGCGTGCCTTACGCGCGGCGCCACCACGCGCCACCACACGACCTCCGCATGCTTGGCGAACCTCTGCACGCGCCACGTCCACCTTTCGTACCTGCAAACGAATAGCAGAGAAACGACAGCAAAAAAGGGAAACAAAAATTGTATTTCGATTTTCTTTTTCTTTTCTTTTTCTTAGTTATAAAAAGAAAGCCAAAAAACGATTGTAAGGGGACAATTTTACGCATACAGAATATATACAGAAAATACAGAGAAATCGGAAAGTTTTTCTGAAAAGGTGATTTCCGATTCTGAGTTTCTTTAAAATTTCCTACTCTATTATTTCGATTGGATTGATCTTCTTTTTTTAATCTATTGCATACAAAGAGAGAAAAGAAAGAAATATTTACCCGCTTATCGCCGTCACCGGATCCCTATTCGCTTCGTTGAAATCGAAGCCGGAATGGGGATTTGGGAGTGAAACACTTCCGAGCATAAGCGCAAAAAGGGCTATGCCCGATGTTCGTCTGATGCCTTCGCCAATTCTTAAAGCGCCTGGCAGTCGAATGGCCCCTGACGATGGGTTTTTGAGGCGGCTGATTAAGGGGAGGGTTAGGAGTGTTTAGGTTTCTTTTTCTTTCTGTTTTAAGGGACTAGGTATCTTAGAATTAGGTTTTTTTTAGCTTTATTAAAGCGCACGAAACGACACCGTTTAGGTCTATTTTAGTGGCTCTAAAACGGTGTCGCATCGATCGACCCGACTTCACCCGATCCAATACCCATGGGATCCGCGTGTTTTTGCGGTGATGGGATATTTGCGCAATCAGTCCTCCTTTTCTGCATCGCTATATGATTAGATCCGTCATGCATTTTCTTTATTTTTTAAAATTGATCTCTGTAAATCGCGCACTGTTCTAATTCGGTCCAATCCGTGCGCAGCGTTTTCGCGAATGGAAATATTGTTTTTTTAGTCCTCGTTCATTTATGCGCATTTTATTTAAGTCCTTAATTCTGTTTTTATTTGTTTAAAAATTATACTTTTGATTTTGTTTCTTATTTCAATTGAGTTATTTCAACCATTCATTATTTTGATTATTTTAATATATTATGTTGAATTCTTTTACTGATTTTACACTATTTTTAATTTGATTGTTTTGACTTTCATTTATACATATTCTTTGTCATTTTATTTTATAACTTATTTATCTTGAAGGTCACTTTTGTATATATATTTCTAGGTTTCAAGAATTTGTATGATATTTAATTTGAATATTTCTATATTTTATATACATATACGTATAATTTATATTAAAATTATTTTTATACTATGTATATATCATTGATTTCACATTATTTTATGCATATATATTTTTTAATTTATTATGTTTATTATTTTTAAATCCTCTTAAAGATCTTATTTTATTATATAGTATATAATTAATAAATCTTTTGTAATTGTTTTCTTTTATGTTTCTTTTATTTTATCATAAATTTTTATATATATTTTCCACACCTTTATATATTATTTTCTATATCATTCATATTGATTTTTTATTTTATGAATGTTATTTATTTAGATTAATACATGTATTACTTTGTATAATTCACTTGGATTTTCTCTTTATATAATATTTATTTGTGAATCCCTTTTATTAATTATCTCTATTTTTGTTTATTAACCTATTTCACACTTTTACATGCAACTTCAAAACTTTTGTATATAACTGATAATTCGTTTAACATTGGTGGCAAATGGTTGTTATTTTATCATTTTCTTCTACATATTTGTCGCATGTGAATTGTGTCAATTTGTTTGAGATTCTTTTTAAGAAAATTGTCTTTTCAATTTATGGATTTTGAATGTTAATATTCGTAAAGTATATGTGTATTGCCATTGTATGTGTATTAATTTGGTTTCTTGGTATTTTCATGTGATGTTGTTCCTTTACATGTTATTGTTGCCCTATTATTATTCTACACTCAATATTATGATTTTGCTTTTCATTATCGAATAGTGATCGAATAAAAGCATTTGGAGTCAATTCTAAAATAGTGTATTTCAAAATAAGGCAATATTTGTGTGTTTGGAATTTTGAGGAATCGTGTCCTATTGTGCTGGGTTTCGATTTTCCGTTTGACCTAATAACCAAATATCCTTTTTAAAGTTTTGTCCATGTTTTCAAAAAATAAGGTAATATTCCGTGTTTGGAAACTTGAGGAATCGTGCCCTATCGTGCTGGGTTTCGGTTTTTCGTTTATCCAAATAATTGGATATCCTTATAAAAATCTCAATGCATGAATTTTGGAAATCATGAGGAGATCTTGGCATCGAGGGTTTGAAACGTCATATCATATCGTGCTGGATGTGATATTTTATTCTTTCGGAACAAGAGAATCTCAATGTCTAATTCGAGTTATTTAAATTTTTTTAAAAAAAACGGAATTGTATTCTAAAATCGTTTCAAATTTTTGACATTAGGACATCAATTAATCATTTTGGTACCAATTTTGGGCGTTGTGAGGGTGCTAATCCTTCCTCGCACGTAACCGACTTCCGAACTTGTTTTCTTAGATTTCGTAGACCAAAATTATTGTTTTAATAAATCTAAAATGTTTTATTAAAATAATCCATCTTAAGGTGACCCGATCGCACCTTGAATAAAGGATCGGTGGCGACTCCATATTTAATTTTAAAGTCGATCCCCGTTCATTGCGAATTCAAAAAAATGATTTCGACAACTTAGTGAGTATTTTTTTTTAGAATGTCACATTGACAAGCTAAATTTAGCAAAAAAAACTTTAATAGTGTTAACAACTAGACTTAAATTTTTAAATTTGAAATATAAATAGACAAAATTTTAGAAAATAAAATTATAGGGACTGAATTTCAAAGTATGCAAAGAGTTAAAAAAACTAGAAATATATTGTAACATTTATATTTTAAACATATAATTTAATAAAAAATAATTAACTCAATGCAAAGCGTGGGTAAAAAATCATACTAATATTTCAGAATGTAGTATTGAAGTATAAGGCATATAGATATCTAGCAAAAGTTTATTTGCACATAAACTCAAAATGTAAAATAAATGACAAGATAATTTTTTTTTTAAAAAAAATCCAAACACTTAATATTCAATCTCAAATGTTAAAAATACTAGGTCTTTTGGTTTATGAAAACAATTTCTTTTAGAAAACAAATTTTAGATTTAATTTTTTTTAAATTTGAAAAATATGTTTAATATTTATTTTTATATAATAAAAATATGAAAAATAAAATAAAAAAATGTACATTTATATAAATTCATTCAAAATGCCATGTCTAATATTTGAAATACTATTGGAAAAATAATTTTGTGCTTATATGGAATAAAAAAATAATTTATGCTTATTGGAAAAATATAATCTTTTTGACACAATGCTTAGAACTACTCATAGTCCCTTCCCAACCCAAAAATAAGAAGATAATGCACCTCAGCGCGCTCAAACTCACATCCTCCTACATTAACAATAATGTCCTTGTCAATCGAGCTAAGACTCAATTAGTTTGTGTGGATGTTTTTTTTCTTTTTTTTTTCCTTCTAAATAAAATGGTTAATTTGAATTTAGTCTCTTTACTGTAATTTGATTTTTATAGTTTTTTATTCTTCAAATACATCTATACTATTAATAAATTTTTTTATTGAGTTAGTGTCATGGGTTAATTGAATATCAACTTGGTTAGGAAAGTATGAAAATATTCTTCCGTAATTAAAATAAGTCATATTATTTGATGATATTTTAGTCTTTTCATTTTAACAAAACCTAATAAAAATATACATACAATGAGATTTGAACTCATGCCAATTAGAGTAATAAAACTTTAACTATATCATCCAACCAATGTTTTATTTTAATATTTTTTATACATTTTTTAAAATATGGGCAATTTGCTATCTCCACCAGTGTTATATATTGATAATGTTGTTAATTGAGTTGGTGTTACAAGTTAACTTGATTCTAACTCACAATTAATGACAAAACCGTGGTAAATAATTGTAATGCGTTTAATATTGTTTATCTAATGTATTTGTGTTTAAATGTCGTTTTACTGATAATTTAATCTAATTTTTTTTAAATTTTTATATCGTGCATATTTCAAGTGTTATAATGACTAATTAGTTTCAAATCATACGTTTCATTATTTATTGTATATGATTTTTAAACACATATCTGTATTCTAAATTTATGGTTTCTATATAAATACGCATGTGATAGGATTTCTAATAACTATTTATTGTCAAACATATTATTATTTTAAATTTATGGTTTTTTGCATGGGCACGTGTGTGACCATTCTATATGTAGAGAAAAATCCCATATTTGAAAAGGCAAAGGAAATAGTATTCCATAAAATAAAAGCAGTTCACATTATCCAAAATGCAAATTACAGACCACAAAAGCATTTGCAAATTGCAGGGTCCAACATCAAATCTGCCACTAGCCACCTAAACCACCGTCAACCCACTACCACATAATTCCGACGAATATCACCTTTCTCAGGTTAAGAGCTACTTTATTTTTATTTTTTTTCTCTTTAAAAAAGGGTTTTTAATAACAATTTAGTTTAAAATGAGATTTACAATCAATACAAATAAGGGTTTTTAAAGAAATTTTAGAAAATGTCGCATTAATTTTGAAGAATTCAACTGACAAAAAAAAGATTGAATGTTGTTTTTAAGATTAAGTCTAGAAGATCCTTTAAGTGAAATCATACATTTAAGGTCTAATCTCGAAGATCTTTGCATTCAAAGTTTAAACTCTCTCGAATCTCATTTTCAAGATTAAATCTCGACAACCTCTGAAATAAATTTCACTGATTCAAGATCAAGACTAGAAAACCTTTTAATCCAAATCAAAACACCTATCCAAATCTAGTTTTAAGATCGAATTTCAATCACCCTTAAAACAACTCGTATTCATCATAAAATTAAATCTAGATATATCAAAATTCGATGGAAAAAAATATCTGAGAATTTATTTGGAAATTGTTGTTAATTTTTAAGATGCAAGGAAATTTAGTTGGAGTTGAAGTTTATACAAGAATTATATGAAGTGTATTATTTGTTATATAAATAAAACACAAAAAAGAATTAAAGCATGATTAGCTATTAAATAATGCAAATAAGATGTCATTATATATATATATATAGACAATCATGACGTAAAAATATTGGACGAAGATGGCAATGAAGTGTGTATAAGCCCAATATTTGCCCGGCCCAACAGAGAATATAAAAAAACGAAAAAGAAAAAGAAACAAGACCCAATACATTTACAAAAACTACTGGCACTCCAATAACCAAACCCATTAAAGCCCACAATACCCAATTACAACCCTAACCCAACAAACTTTCAGAATTTTCAAACCCTAGGTGCGCTGTACCTAGGGTCTTCTGTCAGAACCCTCCGCTCCACCGCCCACGCCAGCCCCTGCCACCGCGGTCTTGTCCACCGCCCAAAGATCGCCTCGACTCCTGCAGCATTAAACAAAGAAGCGACAGTAAAGCAAGCAAGTTGTAAAGAATTTCAAAGCTATAAAAGCCATTTCTAAACCGATTGTAGAGGTCTTTTTTTGGGAATAAGATACGAGCATTTTTCAAACACAAAAACACAAAAAGAGATCCAAATACAAGAGAAATAGCAGTGATTAAGCACTAAAACCACTAAAAGTCGAATAAAAGACCAAAGGTGATTCCTTTTTATTTTCGAGGCCTCTTTTTCTTTTCTTTTTTCGACATATATATATATATATATACAATACATATTTTTTTTAAAAAAAAATATATAAAAAAAATAATACATCTTACCACGCGGTGGTCGGAGAGCTACTGCGTCGTGAACGCGTCGGACCGGAGTAGTACCCGGTGATCCTTCCTCTCATTCCTGCAGAGAGAAAAGGAGAGAACCAAGCTTTTTTTTTCAAACACACAGCTCAAATGAATTATTTTTCAAAATTTTAGGCCTTTTATAGCCCCTTGAAACGACGCCGCGTTTTAGGGTCGCCTTTAACCCCAAAACGACGTCGTTTAGCCCCTATAACCCGCGCGTCGACCGACCCGACCGTGAGGATCGCGTGTTTTCATTAAGTGGGCTAATTACCCGCTTGGTCCTTCCGCTTTTCGAATCCAATAATCAAGGTTTTATCCTTTTATTTTTGCCCCAAAATTTCGCGCAGACTTTTCAATTTAACCCCGTTCGACGCAGCTGCGTTTAATGAGCGGGAAAATTACATCTTTAATCCCCCACCTTTTATGCGCGTGTTTTTTTAGTCCCCAAACCCCTATTTTATTTACGATTTGACCCGAAACTTCCGTTTTAATGCAATTCGACCCATCTTTTTAATCATTTTGCAATTGTTACCACTTTTACTACTATTTAATATTATTATTATTATTATTGTTATTATTATTATTATTATTACTACTATACCTCTATTACTACTATTATTATATTATAATATATATATCTACTCAATTTTTTATATATATTGCACTATTTATTTATTAACGACTATTACTCATTCTTTCGTTTTATTTTTTACTATTTATACATTATACATTATATCTCATTATTAGTACTATTTATATTTTCCTAGTCATTGTTCTTTATTATTATTATTATTATTATTATTATTATTATTATTATATCTATTATCATTATTATTATTATTATTTGTTATTTGTTATTCGTTATTTTCATTTTTACTATTATTTGCTTGCTATACTATTATTTATATTTACGACTGCACGTGCTATTTTATTTTCTACTACTATTATTATCATTACTATTACTAATATTATTATCTTATTTATTAAAATTCTTATTTGTTGTTTTCACTATTATCATTATTATCTATTTTTATTTATATTACCATCATTACTATTATTACTATATTATTATTATATATATATATACGGTTTTACTTATTTATTTTTACTATTTCATTCATAGATTACCATTATTTTTGTATATCTTCATTATTATCGTTATTTTCTATTACTGTTACTATACGTAGTACTTCCAATGCATTATACACTATCTTTACTTACACGTATACGTGTCCTTTTAGTATTCTTTTTACACATAACATCGCGTTTTCACATTTTTACGTTAATTTTGCTCAAAACCTCAACTTTTATAACGACCGATATTTCCGTGTTAGCAATTCGGGAAAATCGAGCCCTAACTTACTGGGTTCTGGTTTTTTCGTTTAAGTTAAACAACGGAATATCTCTTTCAAAAATCAAATTCAAGTTTGAAATCAACATTCCGTATTAGCAATTTGAGTGGATCGAGCCCTAACTTATTGGGTTAGGTTCTTCTTGTTTTAAAGCTAAATAACAGGATATCCCTTTGAAATCGCAATTTAAATTTTTAAACAAAACACTTAATCTCGGATATTGAAATGTCGCGCCTAACTCACTTTGGACTCGACATCTAGATATTTCGGATAAGTTTTTTTATTAAAATAGAGGCAATATTCCTAATTTGGACCTTCGGGAAGACAAGCCCTAACTTACTGGGTTACGGTTTCTCGTTCGACAAATGACTGAATATCCTCTCCAAATAAAAATCGAGTTTTTAAAAAGCGAGCTTAGTTTCAAGAGTCTAAAGTGTCGCGACCTAACTTACTGGACATGATACTTTATCTCTTGAAAATAAGAGAGCCTTAACGTCTCTTCCAATTCCTCCAAGTTTTTGGAAATAAAAGTATCTATTTTCAAACCATTTCAAAGTTTTCAACATTAGGACATCAATCAATCAGTTTGGTACCAATTTCGGGCGTGACGATTTAGGTGCTAATCCCTTCCTCGCACGTAATCGACTCGAGCCCATTTTCTCGAAATTCGCAGACCAAAAACATTGTTTTAGTAAATTGAAATATTTATTAAAACAAAGGTGATCCGATCTTACCTAAATAAAGATCGGTGGCGACTCCCTTCCTTTTCATTTTTTAAAACCACGAGTCGACCGCGTCGTTTCGCATTTTAAAAAAAAATGGTTACGACGACTTGGCGACTCCACTTTGGGACTTATTCGTTGAGAGTCAAGCCATAGATTGATTGATCCTTGTCCTTTTGATTAAAATTGGAAAAGGTTTGAAAATCATGCTTCTTTTAATGCACTTTCAATATTGGGTCTCGTAAATATTTTGGCATTGCATTGCATGACCATTGTGGTCGCACCCTTAAGTGGGAGCAAGAAGCTATGCCTTCGTGAGGTTTTCACCTCCGCATGGGCTAGTGGATGCGCGGGATACATCCGTACCTATGTCTTCGTGAAGTTTTCACTTCCGCATGGCCATAGGGAAATGTATCCTCGAACCGAACTCGGTCCGCATGAGCCTATAATGGGTGAGGATCGAGGAATCTGCTGGTTCGGGTACCTCAAACTCTAGAACTAAAACCACATATAGTGAACCCTAGGAGCCCACCTTAGATAGAACTACATCAAACCTTAGTGGTCACCCAGGTAGGTGTTTGTTCATTTTCACTTGTTTTACTTTGCGATACTGACTCGTTGTATTTTATTTTCGTGCATTCATCTCATTTTCTTTGGAGGTATCGATTCACGGTCAGTTTCTGAGTTAGAAAGCTGGTTATGGAAAACGGATTCCTTGATAAAATGGAAGACAATGCAGTCGTTCGTATAGTTAGAACCTAGGCAGTTAGAAGGGTATGGATCCATTTGAGCAAAAGGAAATGTGGCAGTGCTAAAATCTGGTGGTCATCCTTTAGACGACAAGGGTGTTGGAAGGAAAGTGATTGGCAGAGGGCAAGAGACCTGTGACATTGAATTGGCTGAAAAGGACTTTGCTTACGACGGGGAGAAAAGTTTATTTACTATTGGTACTCCTCCAAATAATAAGCATGAATTTATAGTTGTATTTGAGGATGTTACATCTAACAGAAACAACGGTAATGCAAGACCTGATGTCTATGATGACTCAAATGGGCAAAATAGGAAGAGAATTAAACGGCCTTATCAGTCGAATCAGCTTTGTTGCATAGACACCCATCCGAGCAACTCAAAATGCTTGGGCGCGACAGAATCGAAAACTCTCAAGAAGCATTGAGGGTGATAGATGTCATTTTAAGATAGTATGTCATGTAAACAGTGGATGCCTCTTGGTTTGCCAATCTTTCAAGATAATCGTAACGACTTCACAGATATTGGAAGAGGTGCCCTTGGCAATAGGGGCATCCATTCAAATTTCATGGCCACTCAAAGAGGCCTTTCCACGAATATTGATATTCGCCCCAGCCCGGTTGTGGATCCTTTCCAATCGAGAATGCCATGGATCCGGATGGACCATGGCTAAGCGAAGCTTTAAGAACACGAGGACAAAAGTCACCCATCCAATCACAGTACAAGATCACCGGATTGAGCGGCGAGTTGTGCAAAGATCCGTTGTTTTCATTGAAGGAGAAAAGTGTGAAAAAGTTAATGGTGAAGTCGAGAATCTAGAGATTATCGTCTATAATCATTTTGTCGACCATCACAATATACAATGCGCTCTCTCGCAAGATGGCCATGCTTTAATGTTAGAGAGCCGAAACAACCTACATACATTCCTTTGGAGCTCCATTCCTTGATGTATTTGTAATTGACAAAGCGTTAACTAGAGAGCTTCTTTGGTTAAGACAGAAGTCTCAGGAAAGAATGAAAGCCTTATTCTATGCTTCACAGGGGAGAAACCATAGTGCCGAGCCAATGCTGTGTTCTTGTGGTGTCTCTTTCAGCACTAATTTCACCCAAGTCGAAGGTCATGCTCTGTCAGGGGCAATGATGGAAATTTCTTTCCGAAGAATGGGTGTTGGAATTGGTGAAACCATCTAGGATGGAAGGATAGGCTGTTGTGAACTTCCAGGCTCATCGTGGTGATCCAAACAACATTGCAAGGGATTTGATTCGTGTGAAGAAATGAAAGGAATTTGTATTGACCCGATTAGAGACAAACCAGAATAGACGACTTTCACCTGTGGTTAGAATTGGAAAAGCTATCGAACGGATACGATCTAAAATGTCTGGAGCTCCGCAGTTTCTTCTTTGTCTAGAAAAACTCTAATCTTTATGAGCCTTGGAAGCGGAAGAATCCCTCGGGGTATGGCGCTAGCTAGAGTGAATGATCAATACTTTTCTGAAGAATTGATGCTAAGCTTGGACAGCCTCTTCACTACCATCGAAGCTATAACTCTGTAATCGAGTTGAAGTTAAGTCTGAACAAGATTAATGAAATGAAGTGTGGGATCGAAAAGTTAGAACCAGCATTACACAATTGTTAACTGCGGGTAGAGCTTCTTGAAACAAGAGAGGAGTAGGAGACCTTCATCATTCTTATGATCATCAATTTAAAGAGTCGAGATTACCTCGTGAGGGAAGCAATAGTGTGATTCAAGAGGTATTTGGTCATCTATAGATTTTGGCATTCTGGTGAATATGTTAAGCATAAAATAGGGGCTGCAGACTTAACTATAGTCAAGAGCTAGATCCACCGCTTGGGAAACCAAAACCTTTAGGACTTAGGACGAAAGCATATAGTAGTCCGTTTTATGTAAAAGAACTTGTTTTCTAATAAAGTTTCCTAAAATGAAGTTGATCATAATCGATACCTCTTTGCATTCATGCATTCGTACTACATTGCATTCGCATTACATTGCATTCATTTGTATTAGACCTTTACAAAAGGACCCTAATTA
Organism: Gossypium sturtianum; assembly: GCA_025698515.1. NCBI lineage: Eukaryota > Viridiplantae > Streptophyta > Magnoliopsida > Malvales > Malvaceae > Gossypium > Gossypium sturtianum. The sequence continues at coordinate 13,751,870 of CM046946.1, read as the reverse complement.
GGTAAAATGTTTGCTTAACTCTGGAAAACATGGAACAAAGGTTGGTGAGGATGGAGCAAAGGCAAATACAGATGCAAGAGCAATTGACCCAAATTCAACAAGAAATGCGAGAGCAAATGCTAGACTTCCAAAAGAACATGATGGGCCAACTAACTCGGTTACTAGCCGGGAGGACTTGAAAAAGAAGTGACCAAATGATCGACAATGTGGATAATGATGAAGACATCGTTTATTCCTAATAAATGTCCCAACTCAACCAGACGCGCACTCTCGCGTGGTACCTGTTATTATTGGATCTCAATATAGGGACCGATGCTTGGTCTTCTTTGAACTCTCCGATGGGCCCTAGTAATGAGCAAGTCAATCGTGTTGTTTTTGGTCTACCAGAGGCGAGAGAAAAAAGGAGAAGGGCTTCAAAAGCCCCAAGAGGAAGGACAAGGATGTGGCTAGCACGAGTGGGTATACTAAGGGTTATTCAAGCCGCACAAAGAAACCCGACCAAAGAAGGCGATTACGGTCACTGGTCCCCCAAAGCTAAAAACCCAATCCAAAAGAGCGTATTCGGGGAAAACCTCGTTCACTCCTATTCCCATGACGTATATGGAGTTATACCGAACTTATTTGATATGCATGTTGTAGCTCCTTGTTATATAAAACCACTGCAACCTCCATACCCAAAATGGTATAACCTAAATGTCCGGCATGCAGTATCATGCGGGGTTACAGGGCACTCAATAGAAAATTGCATGACTTTTAAGAAGTTAGTGGAAAAATTCATCAAAATAGGTGTTGTGGAGATAGGCGACGCACCAAAAAAGCAGAAGCATGAACACAGGAGCATTTTGAGCAATGAGATCATGGAAGAAATTCCTATAGTATTTAGAAGCTTACCTAGAGTAATGTACTAAATATACTGGTTGCTTTGAGCCTAGAAGCAATGAGAACTCTTTTGTGAAATAGGCTCGTGTTAAAAATTACTATTTCAAGAAATGCATCTTTTGAACCAATATTTTTTCTTTTTCATTCTTTAAATTCTACTGAATATTCTTTTATTCTTCATTCATAAATAACCATTCTTGGAATCATTTATTCTCTGAAATTACTTTCATAATCGACAATGGGTCCCGGATATCAATGACATGAGCGACGCCATTCACGGACTCCCTTTCTAGTGAGATATGTGTCCGTAAGAATCTAAGGACTTAGAAGATGACAGAGATTGCAACTTATTTCCAACTTGTTAAAAATGGCAGATCCTACCTTGCGAAATGTCAGCCGACACTGCAAGCCAACAAGGGAGATGAAGATGGAAACTTAGCTCACCGCAAGAATAAGGCAAGACATTATTGCATGATCACAGCCAGACATGTTGGGGCCACTGAAACATGGATTCCTATATGTGAGGCATGGACGCTATCAAGCTAGTCTCCTCATAATCTTTGAACCAACATCGATTCATATTCATAGCCTTTGATTACCTTACCTAGAGGGTAAAGGTCGCTTCACATGTCAAAATTACAAAGTCAGCAGTCGTCGGCTTCAACTTCAAATTCGAAAAAAAAAAAAAAAAAAAAAAAAAAAAAAGAAAAAGAAAAAGAAAAAAGAGAGTGGTGATAAAGGATACCGAAAAGGAACGTGTTTAACGTGATAACACGAATTTATAGTCTGTTCAAAGGTCAGACACCACATCAGTGCAGCAAGAGAGCCAAAAACCATCCAAATTCTTTCGAGGACAAGCGATATTTGTAAAAGTTGGCATCGAGAAGTTACCATTTACTTTCTATGTTGGCTAAGATCCTCACCGGAGTAACGCTTTTCTCATTGGTTCATCAAAATAAGAGCAATTATCAGAAGTTAAGATTCCTTTTTGGACAAAGTTTAACATCTACAATAAGTCTAATTGAAGCATTCATACAGGCTTACGACAAAAAAGGTCCGTTCAAAAGACCTGCATTAAGAAGGATTCTTCATATCCAAAAGGACTCGGAGGAAAAGTAAGTGCCCTATGCAAAGAAAGAAGGCCTGGGCTTGGAAAACATAGGCACTAATCAAGATGGATGATAAGGACTTGCCCAATCTCGTGAGTTCATATTTGCAAAAAAAAAAAAAAAAGAGAAAAAGAGAGAAGAAAAACACACAAAAAGGAAAGAAAAAAAGAAAAGGAGAGGCCAAGATGAAAACCGCAAAGGGCGCCTTGAGACTAAAGGGATTTGGGTTGAAAACCCGAGAAGGGCAAACTCAAATTTTGACCGAAAGTAAGGCATGCGGTAGTCTTGCCACGCTTGAGTTAACAATGAAGAAGTATGTTGCGTCTCGAAGCATCGACAAAGTACTCGGATCCCCTAAACACATATTGAGCCTAAAATGGTCCTCAAGAAGTTTGAAATGCAGAAGCTCAGTGCGATATCTGGGGCACCTAGCTTCTATTTTACCCATTTTTGTTATTTATTTCCCTTGCAAAAAATATCGCCAATAAATTTCCTTCCTAATTACATTTGCTATTTTTGCTTTACCTATTTGTTTTGAGCTATGCTCCTAACTAGCTTCTCTCTTATCCGTAGTTATGGTCTCTTTCGTGCATTTTGCATTGAAATAATAATTAATAGAATAACGACACTTTCACAAAAAGAGTTCCGCATATTACTCTAGGAAACTTTTGAGTAAAATGGAACTCAAACAGACCATTGCTTAAAACTCCTCGAGTTTAAAGAATCGGGAATAATGATGGAGAAAATTTCGAATCGAGGCTATCTCTTCGAATTTGGTTGAAAACAGTGATTGAACAAAATGACGAGGTATTACGTAAGTAGTATCATCTCGATGAAAAAGGGCGACGTATGAATGGGCAATCATTCGCGCGAAGAATGATTTTGTATCCATCATGCGTGCACACCGATCACGATCCCCGTGAATGGAAAGGTGCACAGACCAAATCGTTTACAAATTCTATGCCCCTAAGTCGCAGTGGGATGGATTGAAAATGACACAAATTCTATACCCTTAAGTCGCAATGGGATGATTTGAAGATGATATAAGCTTTAAGGTCCTATATGTGTCGTGGAGTAGATCTTGAAGTTACATTGGGGCAAGTTATTTGAGCAAAATATGATTGTTTCTTTGAGTTTTTGACAAAGGTACTAGCAGAGCGAGATAGCAAAGCGTAATACATCAGCAATAAGACTACGATGGACGACTTGGCGAGAGACAACCCTAAGCATTAAAAAGGGATAATTTCATTTTACATTCATACATCATCATTAGGGGCGTTTCGATCATCGCATCCTGATCCTTATATGTTTTTAAACAAAAAATAATAATCATGCATTCCTGCATTCATGTAAATGTCCTCTATAATATCATTTAGTTAGGAGCATTCGATTTATTACGATCATTGCATCTTAATCATTGAAAAAAATCATCATTCTCATGACATTCTGCATTCACGTAAATGTATCCATAGCACATGTAGTTAGGAACGTTTGAGTCATTCCGATCATAGCATCCGCATCATTTGCATAAGCATAAGCACATAAAACTGAGTTTACAGGATATGTCCCCAGAGGACAGTGTAGCAACATTGTTAAAGACCATCCCATTGTCACTGACCAGTAGTGGAATGGTTTGAAGATTGTCCTATTGCCACTAACCAGTAGTGGAATAGGTTGAAGATTGTCCTATTGCCACTAACCAGTAGTGGGATAGGTTGAAGATTGTCCTATCGCTACTGTCCAGTAGTGGAATAGGTTGAACACCTTCCTATTGCCACTAACCAGTAGTGGAATAGGTTGAAGATTGTCCTATTACCACCGACCAAAGAGTGGGATAGGTTGAAGATTGTCCTATTGCCACCGCGACAAAGAGTGGAATAGGTTGAAGAATGTAGACCTTGTCGCCCCTAAACATGAGTGGGGCAAGATCGAAGACAACAAATTTGGCATTCCGAGTTTGCGGGGATCGATTGAAAATCGATTGAGGTTAGCGATTTGACCTTCCGAAGTTGCGAGGCGGATCGAAGATATCAACGGGGATCCCCGAGTTTGCGGGGATCAGATTGAAGATAGCGATTTGACCTTCCCGAAGTTGCAGGAAGCGGATCGAAGACATCAGTCTAGTGATCCCCGAGCTTGCGAGGATCAGATTGAAAATAGCGATTTGACCTTCCGAAGTTGCAGGAAGCGGATCAAGACATCGATCTAGTGATCCCCGAGCTTGCGGGGATCGATTGAAAATAGCAGATTTGACCTTCCCGAAGTTGCGGGGAAGCAGATCGAAGACATCAGTCTAGTGATCCCTGAGCTTGCAGGGATCAGATTGAAAATAGCAGATTTGACCTTCCTGAAGTTGCAGGAAGCAGATTGAAGACATCAGTCTAGTGATCCCTGAGCTTGCAGGGATCAGATTGAAAATAGCAGATTTGACCTTCCTGAAGTTGCGGGGAAGCGGATCGAAGACATCGATCTAGTGATCCCCGAGCTTGCGAGGATCAGATTGAAAATAGCAGATTTGACCTTCCCGAAGTTGCAGCAGGAAGCGGATCGAAGACATCACCTAGTGATCCCCGAGCTTGCGTGGGTCGATTGAAAATAGCAGATTTGACCTTCCTGAAGTTGCAGGAGCAGATCGAAGACATCAAATCTTGTCTCCCTGAGTTTGCAGTGAAGCAGATTGAAGATAGCAGATCTGGCATTCTTGAAGTTGCAGGAGCAGATCGAAGACATCAAATCTTATCTCTCTAAAGTTGCAGTGGAGCAGACTGAAGCAATTAATCCTATCTCATTTGAAATTGCAAAGTGGAGCGGATTAAAGCGATAAATCCCATACCTCTGAAGTTGTAGTAGGTGGGATTGAATCCATTATAACTACAAATCTCATCTTTCAAGGTCGCAGTAAAGTGGATCGAAGCAACAAGATGAAGTGGACTGGAATGAGGCTACTTGAAGAAGAGCACCTAAGAAGTCGAGACTCTGGCGGCTTGAGCCACATTGGGCTTCTTTTAAGTCTTTGCTCTATTCCGTTACGATAATGAGCAAAGAGGGGCGTGTGTATAAGCCCAATATTTGCCCTACCCAACAGAGAATATAAAAACGAAAAAGAAAAAGAAACAAGACCCAATACATTTACAAAAACTACGGACTCCAATAACCAAACCCATTAAAGCCCACAATACCCAATTACAACCCTAACCCAACAAACTTTCGGAATTTTTCAAACCCTAGTGCGCCGCACCTAGGTCTTCTGTCGACCCTCCGCTCCACCGCCCACGCCGGGCTCGCCACCGCGGTCTTGTCCACCGCCCAAAGATCGCCTCCACTCAGTAGGCATTAAACAAAGAAGCGACGTGAAAGCAAGCAAGTTGTAAAGAATTTCAGGCTATAAAAGCCATTTCTAAACCGATTGTAGAGGTCTTTTTTTTGGGAATAAGATACGAGCATTTTTCAAACACAAAAACACAAAAAGAGATCCAAATACAAGAGAAATAGCAGGCAGATTAAGCACTAAAAACCACTAAAAGTCAGAATAAAAGACCAAAGGTGATTCCTTTTTATTTTCGAGGCCTCTTTTTCTTTTCTTTTTTCGACATATATATATATATATATATACAATACATATTTTTTTTTAAAAAAAAATATAAAAAAAATAATACATCTTACCACGCGGTGGCCGGAGCTACGGCGCGTCGCGAACGTCGGACCGAGTACCCGGTGATCCTTCCTCTCATTCCTGCAGAGAGAAAAGGAGAGAACCAAGCTTTTTTTTTCAAACACACAGCTCAAATGAATTATTTTTCAAAATTTTAGGCCTTTTATAGCCCCTTGAAACGACGCCGTTTTAGGGGCTGGCCTTTAACCCCAAAACGACGTCGTTTAGCCCCTATAACCCGCGCGTCGACCCGACCCGACCGAGGATCCGCGTATTTTCATTAAGTGGGCTAATTACCCGCTTGGTCCTTCCGCTTTTCGTAATCCAACAATCGGTTTTTATCCTTTTATTTTTGCCCCAAAATTTCGCGCATGACTTTCAATTTAACCCCGCTCGAACTGCGTTTAACAGAGCGGGAAAATTACATCTTTAATCCCCCACCTTTTATGCGCGTGTTTTTTAGTCCCCAAACCCCTATTTTATTTACGATTTGACCCGAAACTTCCGTTTTAATGCAATTCGACCCATCTTTTTAATCATTTTGCAATTGTTACCACTTTTACTACTATTTAATATTATTATTATTATTATTATTATTATTATTATTATTACTACTATACCTCTATTACTACTATTATTATATTATAATATATATATATCTACTCAATTTTTTATATATATTGCACTATTTATTTATTAACGACTATTACTCATTCTTTCGTTTTATTTTTTACTATTTATACATTATACATTATATCTCATTATTAGTACTATTTATATTTTCCTAGTCATTGTTCTTTATTATTATTATTATTATTATTATTATTATTATTATTATATCTATTATTATTATTATTATTATTATTTGTTATTTGTTATTCGTTATTTTCATTTTTACTATTATTTGCTTGCTATACTATTATTTATATTTACGATCGCACGTGCTATTTTATTTTCTACTACTATTATTATCATTACTATTACTAATATTATTATCTTATTTATTAAAATTCTTATTTGTTGTTTTCACTATTATCATTATTATCTATTTTTATTTATATTACCATCATTACTATTATTACTATATTATTATTATATATATATATATACGGTTTTACTTATTTATTTTTACTATTTCATTCATAAATTACCATTATTTTTGTATATCTTCATTATTATCGTTATTTTCTATTACTGTTACTATACGTAGTACTTCCAATGCATTATACACTATCTTTACTTACACGTATACGTGTCCTTTTAGTATTCTTTTTACACATAACATCGCGTTTTCACATTTTTACGTTAATTTTGCTCAAAACCTCAACTTTTATAACGACCGATATTTCCGTGTTAGCAATTCGGGAAAATCGAGCCCTAACTTACTGGGTTTTGGTTTTTCTCGTTTAAGTTAAACAACGGAATATCTCTTTCAAAAAATCAAATTCAAGTTTGAAATCAACATTCCGTATTAGCAATTTGAGTGGATCGAGCCCTAACTTACTGGGTTCCGGTTCTTCTTGTTTAAAGCTAAATAACGGGATATCCCCTTTGAAATCGCAATTTAAATTTTTAAACAAAACACTTAATCTCGGATATTGAAATGTCGCTACCTAACTCACTTTGGACTCGACATCTAGATATTTCGGATAAGTTTTTTTATTAAAATAGAGGCAATATTCCTAATTTGGACCTTCGGGAAGACAAGCCCTAACTTACTGGGTTCTGGTTTCTCGTTCGACAAATGACGGAATATCCTCTCCAAATAAAAATCGAGTTTTTAAAAGGCGAGCTTAGTTTCAAGAGTCTAAAGTGTCGCGACCTAACTTATGGACATGATACTTTATCTCTTCGAAAATAAGAGAGCCTTAACGCTCTCTTCCAATTCCTCCAAGTTTTTGGAAATAAAAGTATCTATTTTCAAACCATTTCAAAGTTTTCAACATTAGGACATCAATCAATCAGTTTGGTACCAATTTCGGGCGTGACGAGGGTGCTAATCCTTCCCTCGCACGTAATCGACTCTCGAGCCCATTTTCTAAATTCGCAGACCAAAAACATTGTTTTAGTAAATTGAAATATTTATTAAAACAAAGGTGATCCGATCTTACCTAAATAAAGATCGGTGGCGACTCCCTTCCTTTTCATTTTTTAAAACCACGAGTCGACCGCGTCGTTTACTGTTTTAAAAAAAAAAATGGTTACGACAAAGTGGAGCAAGAGCAAGGAGTGCCTTTATTTACCTTCACCCTAATATGTGCATGGATGTTAAAAATATCTAATTCCCACAAATATCGGTTACGTCCATAGTTTTAAAAACAAATTTAATGATAAACTTAATAACTAACGTTTGCATATTTTATTGAAATGGCTTTAATTATATTTTTTAACACTTTTTGGCCATCAATTTTTTTTCTTTTTTTTCAATCTGTTTTTTCTAATAAATTTAATGAAAATACCACTAAAAAAGTTAAAGGGGGTGATTTAGAATTTGATATGTGGAATATTTTTAATGATATATAATTTATTATTTAGATAATCTAATGAGATAATTACATGTGAAAAATAATAAAATAAATAATACATTAAATTAAAAAAAATAACTCTTAATTTAAGGAAAATAAACGTAATTATCTAAAAAAATTAACTCAATAGAAAAACTTCTCAGTAAATAAATGTATGAAAGATTAAAATCTTTTGAAAGAAAACAAATATTAAAACCTTGAATTTATTCATTTTTAAAAACCCCCAAAAAAATTATTTTTAAGCATTTCTCTCCAAAAAAAAGTTTAAACTCTCTCGAAGGGACCTCTGCCCTCTGAGCACCGGCCAAGGTTCGGCCAAGCTCCGATCATCGGGCCGCCGTGCTCCGCCACCATACACGGTGGTCGGAGCTCACAAAAGGGGTTAAATCGGCCTTTAAAAATCCCCTAGACCCGAATCTAACCCCAAAACTCTCTAAACCCCTATCAAAAATTGAAAAAACAACCCAAAACTCTTCGGATTCGGGACTCCGATCGTCACCAAAAGGTAAAAAATTCCATCTTTTCTTTATCTATATATGTACAGTATATTAAAAGCGAAAATGAGATTAAAAATAGATGGGCAATATACCTCTTTTCTCTATTTTTGTATTCAAAAAATGTAACCCTTTTACAATGTTTTTCTGGCTTCTTTTATAGCCGAAAAGAAAGATAAAATACAAAAAATTCCATTTTGCTACTATTTTTCCTGTTATTTGCTGTTGTGCTGTTATTCGTCCTCTCTTTGTGCAGGTACAGAGGTATGGGGCTAGCTATGACGTGGTTGTACGTGGCACTCGGCGTGGGGCGTACGGAGGCGCGCTGGCGCATGGCGCGCGCGTGCGTGGGAGGCTGCTGCGGCGCACCTTGGCTGCTAGGGTTTCTTTTCTGATTTTTTTTGTTTTGGGCTTAGTGGGCTAGGATTTGGGTAGTGATTTTGGGCTTGCATTTGGGCCAATTTTTATTGGGTTGTATGGACTGGACTGTTTTAGATTTTTTTATTTTATTATTATTTTTTGGTTTTTGGTTATAATACGGGCCCGGGCAAATTTGGGCTCTTACAGGGCTAATTTAAGTGGATCAAATGAACCTCATTTGGCACTTGTATGGGACATTCGTCACGGGCTTTAATCACAGTACAAATTGAACGGGATGCTTTGTGTGCATTCATCACGAGCTTTAATCTGCAACTCGTGACACTTGTATTTCCAAGAATTTAATCCCTATGCTTTTTTAGATTTTAAAATTCAAGCACAATTGTTAATATTGTTATTATTTTTTTGGTTAAATTCAGGTTAATTATAAGCGGGTAATTTTATTGTATTTCAAAATATCATAACAACAAATTTAACAAAAAGAAATGATAATGATTAAACCTAAATTTTAAATTTTAAAAAGTAAAATGACTAAATTCCTAAAAATACAAATACAAGAACTAAATTTCTAATTTTAAAAATGATAATGATTAACCCTAAATAATTATCTTCAAAATTGAAGATGGGATCCTCTTTGTATCTTGATTATTATGTAAATTAATAAATCTGGAGAAATGTAGACAAATGGCTGGTATAATAAAGGAATTAACTACCCACTTTATCTATACTTTTAAACACCATATATAGTTATTATATACAGGTTTACCAAAATTTGTTTTTGTGTTGTTCTATTCTCAAATTCCAACTGAAAAAACTGTCATCTCATGTTGCAGCATTGGGGCTTTCCTACATTTATTAATTTATCCCACATGCACAACATTTGTCTTGGAGATTGGTAATGGGCAGTGTAGTAATCCTCCACGCATCCGAACTGGCAAAATTTCAAGCTGTGCTCGTACTCCACCGGTTTCGAGCTGTTGAATTTTTCCACCCACATTCCCATGCTCACATCTTCCATCTTGAATAGCTGCAACAATGGTGGTTTTAATCAAACAATTATCAAATCTACTGCTATTTAATAACAATGGCTGAGACGGAGTCACTTACCCGCAACTTGTGTTTCTCGAACTCGGCTACAATAAACTGTGCAATGTCGGATGAAATTATGTACCCTGGACCGTTCGCGTAGGGTGGGTAGTCTTCTTCTGGCCATTCCTGGAAATAGACACAAATGTAGTATATGATGATAAGTAGGATGTGCACATGATGGCATGCTATGCACCAAACAAAAGGGAAAACCATTAGTTGGCTGAAGGCTATGTAACTTGGACTCGGGTGTGATTGTCAAATCTAGGAATGTGCCCAACATGCATATGTATACTTTATTTTTTCTTTTTTATAATTTTTTCATGTATTTAGAGAGGAGTTCTTGATTCCAGCTAAACCTTTAAATTCCAAATCAGTTTATTGTTGATCAAAAGAAACCTTCCATGCTAATCAATTTACAGTAAGTATTATTGGATAACATGAAAGTAAATCCCCGGGATTTGCTAAGTACAGAACAGAAAACACACACCTCATATGTTACTGCCCATTTACCATCACGGAGGGGTTTGTGGTAATAATTCATATTTCCAATATACATGCTTTTATCTCCATACTTCTTTGCTTCCTTAATCACAGAGTCCACCCGGACAAATGTATCATCATCACACTTCATAATATATTTCGCTGCCATTGTGCGGACCTGTCACCAAAAACATACAAGTACATGGGATTCTAGAGTCTACAACTACAGAATAATATATTGCAATTAGTTTTCTATATGCACTATATCTTAAGTAATCAAACTCAAGTGTCAGATAAGGATGTGCCTAACATGGGTATGATCAATTTTTTTCCATATATTTGGAGGATAATACCAGAGCTTTTCTAAAAAAATTAAGAACCTAACTAATATAGACTACATCAGTTAACAATACTTCATTTTAGTAAGATTAAAATAGGCAATGTCGGATCATTTAAGCGCTCACCCCATATTCAGATATGGCAACTGTCTTCAGAACAACTAGGTCGTAGTTATCCATGTAGGGAACTATAACAATATCACCAAAATAATCAGCTTCCTTTTTCAGCTCGACATTTACTTCCTTTCTTCCACTCTGAAAAAAGAAAGTTAGTAAATATATCTAGCAAGGGGAATTTCCAAGGGAAAGAACCTGTTCTTCCTTTATGCACGCTTACCAGTGCTACGAAAAAGCGAGCAACAACATTGGAAGACTTGATTAACTTATGCTGCATCCAGGACTTCCTCACAGCCATCCTCTCAGCAAAATGATTGCCAGCAGAAAGGATTCCTATAAAAAGCTCTACATTTCCGTTGGGAAGTGGTGGCGCCTTCCATTTGCTCAATCTCTCAAGATGCTTTTGTGGATCAAAACTCGGGTGTGAATTCGGCAAGGAAGCAGCAAATACAGAGTGCACATCAAGGTCACCCTTTAGAGATAACCCAGTAGCATCCTCGAGCACAAATCCCTGTAAACACCATCAGAAAACTTACGAGGCGTTCTATATTTTCATCAATTCATTAAGCCAAGAACAAGATTTTACTCACGGTTCGATATGGAAATGAGGTGATGTGTCGGCCATCGACATTGACATGGTAACCCTCCAATCCAGCCCTTAATGTTAGAACAAACAACTTCCCCTCCGCAAAAGGGTACTGCCAATCTAGTGTCACCTTCTTCTTCCTCCCTATCAATCTGTTCAACCACCATGTAGTCTTTGATTCTTCCGAGCCATTGTCATCATCTCGGATCCATTTCTCACATTTAACTTCACCGTCAACTACCCAAAGAAAGAACTAAAACAATCAGCAAATCAGTAAAAAAAAGTCTGATATAATTATCTTTTAAAACACCCCCTTCCCCACAAGATCATAAAGCAACACCATAACCAACTTCACTACCTACAATTATTAATTACAGTTTCAACCTTTTATCAACCTACATTCTCCCTATACTTCGCATTGAGTAAAATGCACTAAAAAAATATAAAAATGATAACCTGTTTCTTCATCAGCTCTAGACTTCCAGCCTTCACACCTCAGCGCCGATCCCCACTGCATCCTATAACAAGTATTCTGTTCGATCACGGGCTTCCCGCTCCAATCCCCTTTCAACCTCGGATTGAAATGAAGAATCCGTGGCGGATCCTCGCCGTCCACCGTCTTCAACCCTTGCAGTTCCATCATGAACTGCGTGACCATCACAGACTCATCCCCTTCTCTCAAGACCGCAATTTTCGGGTCATTTTCTGCATGCGCCCAATGCGGCATCCCCACGACCGTAATATGGGATCCTAATGTTAACCCGCAAGGAAGGACCAAGATCCGCCCCTGGTTCACGAACTCCGGCCCGGATAAGGAAATTGAATCCGGGCATGATTCGGTTTGGTTTTTGTTTTGGCTTTGGCTTTGTTGTTCAGGTTCTGAATCAGATTTCTGTAGACCCGATTGCAGGTCGTCCCAGAGTTTCTTGCCGACAACGAAGGCGTGTCGTGCGGTTTTGTGTAGCACCGACAACTCGTCTTTAGAACCGATGTTGTCAAAAGAGCTGTCATTGAACAGGAGACCCGACACTCCCTTGAACTCCCGCACGTTCCCCTCCGGTGATCGGCTTCCAGGATTATGGACAAGGTCCGGGTCGTTGCCCGGGCGAGCCGGCGCAGTTTTATAACTAAAGTCCTCTTCGCTCTCGAGAATCAAAGGCCTGGGCAATGTGTCAGTAAAGAACCCGCCGGAATCGGCTTTAAAAACCAGCGGAATTTCAAAACTGACAAACAAAAGGTAGAGAAACAAAACCCCGATCAAGAACTGAAGCAGCCTGAGCCGACTCGGAGACATTAATGACTCAAATTTTGATCGCTTCATGATTTACTTGAAAAAGAAAAAGGCCTAAAAACAGAAACGGAAAGGGTTATGCAGGTGAAGTGAAATATGGAAATAGGGAGAAGCCTAACCCTAGATTTGATGAACAAAAAAAAGGGTTGGGTACTTTTAAGTAAGCGGAAAGCAAGCATTCAAAGAACACAGGGCATAAGGTTTTTGAAACAAAAAACAAAAAAGCTTCCAAAATAACCAAGAACAGCTTTTTCTATGTAATTTAATTTGTATGTCCGACAAAACCTTGGGATGTTATGCCCAGAAATTTATTATTACTTTATTTCCACAAAATCCCCACTTTCCCACTGCTTAATCATAATAACGCTAAAAGGAGAAACAAATTTGAAATTTCTTAAACTCGTAACCATGATCCCCAAACGACGCCGTTTGAACCACTGGATCTTATGCCATGCACGCCACGTTCGTAAAACAGTGGTCTATGGTCGTCGGGTCAAGTCAACTTCAGATTTGTCAGAAATACTAATTAAAACCAATACAATTGTGTGACTAAAAGAATAACAAAAAGAAAACATTTTTTATTTATTTAAATATTTAATGAAAAAAAATCAGCCCTTAGATTTATGAAAAAATATATTTATCAATTAAATTTAAAATAAGAAGATAAATATATTTTATATTTGAGGATTATAGATAATTTTGAAAGTTATTTTATTTTTATTCTATAAATAAAAAAAGCATTAATTTAACGTTGTGGTCTATATGAAAGTTAAATAATATATATAGGCAATACATTTAGCCTTTTATTAATTTATTTTTAATTAAATTTAATTCAAAATCTTTTAACTTTTTAAAAAAAGTCTATTTGTTTCTTTTTTAAATGAACGATGAATTTTTAAACATAGCAGTCCATAAGACAATTCAGATATACTTTATATTTTTTTTTTATTTTTATGAATTTTTTATATTTATATTTTAATTTATTTAATAACGTGACATATAAGAAAAACAGTGTCGTGTCAATAAAAAGTATACGCCAATTATTATGCAGGTTGTCATACTAATATTGTTAAAAAATAATGCTTCAAACAATTTTTCCCGTTAAAAGAAACGATTCGAGTCTTTTTTAAAGATTAATGGTCAAATAAGGGTCAATTTGATAAAACATGTAAATGTTAAAAGACTAAATTTGTTATAAATCCAAAATTTACTAAATAGATATTTTTATGTCTATAAAAGAAAAGGAATTTATGTAATGAACCTTGAGTATGTTTTATATAGGAAAAAATGTTTAAGATTTTGTTTATTGACGAGGTAAAACTATATTAGTAGTCACTTAATTATAAAAAGTTATAAAATTGTCATTCAACTATTAGTAAAAAAATTTAGTCGTTCAGGTATGAAAAGTTACAAAATATTACTCAACTATTGAACTTTGTCTTTTTTAATCACACAACTATATTAAATTTTGGGTGTTTCCATTTTTAAGTTAGCCAGCTAATGATAAAAGAAAAGAAAATTGAATAGTTGAGTGACCATTTTGTAACTTTTTTATAGTTGGATGGCTAAAAAAATACTACTATTTAAATGACTATTTTATAAATTTTCATAATTAAGTAATCAAAAAAGAAAATAAAACATAGTTGCATGACCTACCTAAAAAATTAATGTTAAAGGGAGCAAGTGCCAAAAAGTTGAAAAAGAGAAGCATCAATTTTTATTTTGCGGGGGTGAATGACCTTTTCGTCAATGGGGTCATTGCTGGTTGGTTGGTGGCGTTTTTAATGGTTGGAAATTTGATAAGCAGTTGCCAAATTTTAATTTTTTTTAGTTATATTTGATAATTCATATTTTATCAAAAATGTAAATTGATAAGTAGATAAAAAGTTATTTATCACTTAATGGTAAATATTTTTTATTTTATTATTTAATATTATATTATCTTTAAAATGTTTATCTTTAATTTTAATAAGTCAAATCTTAAAAAATGATAAAAATAATAAAAATATTTTTAAATTAGCTTAAATATATTATTTACTTAATATATCAAATGGGTTTTATGATTTAGTTTAATTCGTAATTTTTCAATACTTAATTTTTTAATATTTAAAATTTTAATTTAATAGTGAGGTTGACGTTTTAAAAAATTTTAAAATTTTAAATTTGAATTTTGTTGAATAAATTATTTAATTTAATATTTATAATAATTGATTTTAATTAAAATTGATTATATAATATATTCAACTATTTTGGGGTTGGGGGGATAATCTGATTAAGAATACATAAAAGGTAGAAGAAAAGTAAGAGCAAAGAGGAGTTTGTGGGTGGCATCTTAGTGGGAGAAATGACTGAAAATGACTCCCATCCCTTTCTTAAATAATTATCAACTTTAAGGATTGGTAGTGTATGAGGGTGGGACATTTCCAATGTTGAAAATATTCAACCCAATATCAAATCCATCAATTCTTTTAGTTTTCAATTTAATTATCTCTAAATTTTAATTTTAATCATTCAATAAGTTTTAATAAATTATCGATTGGATCTTAGTTTAATTGGTATTAGTATTATTGTCAGTGTAAAAGGACGTATGTTCGAATGCGCTAAAGCACATTATCCTCTCATTTAAAGGTTAAAGAAGTATTATGAATAATTTTAAGTATTGTATAAAAAAAAAATGTCAAATGTTTTGCATTTGTGAATATTCATTCAAAGTGTTTATAGAAATATCAGTCCATGCTATTTGCATATAAGCTTCCATGAAGGCCTTTAATGGCTGTTTTAAACGGTTCTCGACACTTCATTTATCTTGTGGAGTGTCGTGCAGGCGGTCAAATACAAATAATAACTAAGAAAATTGATAAAATACATTAGTTAATTAAAAGTAATAAGATTTAATCCCAAAAGAGAGCACTTATATTCATTTGCAACCATGTTAGAGAAACAGGAAAACAAAGAAGAAAAGAAAAAGGATAGGGGAAGAAAATAAAATGAGATACCATGAAAAGGTTTCTTCAATATAGAGTGTAGTTGTAACACCCCTAACCCTAAACTGTCACCAGAACAGGGTTACGGAGCATTACCGGACATATCGGACAATTTACAAATAGTTCACAAATAGAATAACATACATAGTATAATTTAATCATTAAATCCTTATAATGGACTCTCGAGGCCCAAAACACGTATTAGAAATGGACCGGGACTTGTTTGAGTACTCCGAAATTTTTTTCATAAAAATATATATATATATATTTTTAAAAATTCAATATAACCCCTTTATAAATATCTAACATTCCTTGCAATTTCAAACCGCAACCAACTTACAATTAATATGGAAACCAACACATTTTCACATTCAAACATACTTAAATCATGCCTAAAACATTAGCTTATCAAATTGATCAACAACATTCATGATACTATATAAAAGTTAACTAATAAACTTCATTTATCTCGTTTCAACTTTAGTATCAAACATACCATTTTATAACTTAACATTTCATTTATCATTCAAACATTAAAGACCAATTCTTTACAACCAAAACTCACTAGACTCTTAAATAAGACCTAGGTACATGCCACATTTACCAAAGAGAAAATTACATCACCAAGTTCGTGCCGAAGTCAGGATTGATCTGGATGCTGAACCGGGACCTTTGACTTCTTCTAACCTGCGCACGGAAACAATTGTACGCTGAGTATGTCTATACCCAGTGGTATTACCATAATTCAAATTATATAACATTAATAAATTATAACATCAACTTGTAATATAGAAAATCATAAGAACAAATTTTACTATCAATTTAATATTTCATTTATAATATTCTATCAATAGATATCATATATCAACAATTTGCATTTTTGATCAATTCATGAACCTTAAGTTCATGCTCATTCTCACTTCACATTTCGATTCATAATTTCACTATCTCATTTCTTCCATCAACTAATTCAAATCAAGATTTGTTCATTTTCTTTTTCATTTAATTACCCCTATTAACAAGACTCGGACTTTGACGGATACACGAATTCCAACCAAACACACCAGAATAATCCAACCAAACACACCAGAATAAATAATCCTCCCAAACACACTAGAATAAATAATCCTCCCAAACACACCAGAAAGGCATTAAATGCCTCTTCGGATAATCTGAAGAAATAAAGTAACATCAGTATCTCCTCGGCCAAGCCTGAACTCTTTCAAATCCTATGGCATGCCTACTATATCCGAATCAGCCCGACTAGTTAATAGGGTTTTCAATTCACATATTCACACATTTTCACAACTCAATACATTTTCATTCAATTTAATATCAGTCACACTTCGATTCAAAATGTGGCTGAAATTCAACGCGTGGCATTTTTGGTTGAAAGACATAAGCATCACGGGGCCCACCATAAGCACCACGTCCATGCATCAAATCACTAGGCCAAAATTGCGTTCCAGCTGGAGGCCAAAAATAGTTTCTATTTTGACCATCCCATGGCCAATTTTGACCACTTGGATGGGTGAATTTTAGACGCTGAGATGCCCAATTCTGTCTCCCTTGAAATTGTTCTTGCGGCGAACCATAGAGCCCATCAGAATTCAACGCCGACGTCGGAGACACATGATAACCATCAGCAGCCGGTGGAGGACGAGAGCCATCATAGTCACGATTAAAGCGATAATAGCACCTCTGAGCAAGATGGCCAAAACGGTTGCAAATTTGGCACTGGATCCTCGGTCTAAAACCCCGTCCATGGCCACCGGATGGAGGGCGACCACCACGAACAGCCTCACTACGAATAGACTGCACAGATTCCACCAGATTCGCGTACAAGGGGATCTCCTGGATAGCACTCAACTGGCGTTGCTCACACTCGATTAGCGTCGCCACCAACAGTCAAAATGGAATCGGCTCCGACGATAAAGACGTCGTCGAAACAATGGCATCAAACTCAGACGGTAACCCCGCGAGCATCACCTCTGTCTTCTCATCCTCAGAGATATGTGCACCGGACGCCGCAAGCAAATCACATAAATATTTAATTCTATCGACATATGTTTTTATAGACATAGCACCTTTTTTTAAAGAATAAAGCTCATGCCTTATTTTTTACTGTTTGGCAGTAGAATCGGCGGTGAAAAGGCTTGTTGCCGTAAGCCAGACGTCCGACGAAGTGCGAGCATCAGTAAACGACGATAAGAACGAAGTGTTGATCGTGGAAAGTAACCACGAAGCAAGTAGAAGATCTTGCCTAGAAAACACAAGAGCAACCGGATTTGGAACAAGATATCCATTCGCCGATTGAACAAATCGCGCCGGCGGTGGAAGAGTACCATTAAGAAATCCTAACAAATCGTAGCCACCGAGAATGAGACATACCTGCTGTTGCCAGAGGATGAACGTTCCTTCATCCAACTTTACCACGTCGTGCCGAGAGAAAGACGTGACGACTTTGTCACCGGTGAACGGAGCAGAACCTCCTTCAACAGAACCTGAATCGGGAGAGTGATTGACAACCATAGGTCCTAGAATCGAATGGCGAATGATACCATGCTAAGAGGTAAGTCTAAAAGAATGAAACTGATAAGAAAACTAGTTTTGAATTATTTTCTATTGTTGAAAATCTCAATCTCCTTTCTCTATACACAGCCTGTATATAAAAGGGCTAGACTAACAGTTTCATAACAAATAACAAACTCTATAACCGTTTCTTGATTGACTAGCTTAGCTGACTATATTCTCTATCACGCTTTCAATCAATATACAATTCAAATACCAATTCATATCAATTATTCAATTTAATTCCCACTCATCTCAATAATAATAATACTTACCTCATATTTCATTTACCATACACATAGATTAAAATTTAACATTTAATAATAAATAATTCGAATTATAGTAATACAAACCCGAAATTCGCAATTACTCTTCGATGATCTTCTCTTTTCCTTTCTTCGTGGATGCCTCGAGTGCGATATTAGCTATTAAAGCTTCAAACCTTAAAACCCTAATTTTTCCTTTTATTTTTCTTTCTTTTCTTTTTCTCCTTTCCCTGCTCTGTTTCGAATGCTTTCTATTTCTTTTTATGTTTTGTTTCCTTTTTGTTTCTTTTATTACATGCTTTATTTATTTATTAATATAATAATAATATAATATAATATAATCATTTAATAAATATCTATTTAATAATTAATTATAGTATTACAGGTGTATGTATTTTTATTAATACACTTGTATTAAATCACCACCATACATTTTTCATAAATTTAATTTAATTATCATATAAATATCTTATAATATAATTATTTTAAATTAATTTAATATAATTTATTACTAATATATATATTTTATAATTAAAATCGAAGTAAAAATCTTTCATATGCCGCCTCAACTTATGCTAAATGGAATATTTACCATTTTGGTCCTTTTTACTTTCTATTAATCTATAATTCAACTTTTACCCCTTATTCAATTTAGTTCTTTTTCCTAATTACCCTTAATTAAGCTAAATTCACTTAATTAAAACCTAATTAAACACACCACTAGACTCATAAATATTTCTAATAATTATTTACGAACCCATTTCGTTAAGACGGAGGCCCGATAATGTACTTTTCTGATGCCCGTGAATTTTGGGTCATTACAGTAGTAATCATTTTGATTACCTCTATTTTTTTAATTTTTTTTTTGTTTCATTGATCATCTCTACAAATATTATAATCTCAATAATTCATATATTTTAAGGAAAATTATTAAATTTTAAGTCATTTGTCTAAGCCCGAAGGCGTACTCGAAAAATGCAAGGGTTTGATAAAAATATAGACCCAAAACATGGGTTTAGACAAAAAATAAAAGCTTCAGGTATAATTTTTTGGCCTAGACCTAGCCCGATCCGGACCGAATCAACCTATACTTTTTTTTTGCTATTGTTTGTTGCTATTTTGTTGTCATTCCGCTATTATATTGCTACTATCTTGTTGCTATTGTTTGAATATTGTATAACTCTTATTTTATTGTTAATTTTGCTACTATTTTAAAAACATTGGCAAACTAAGTTGCAACTATCTTAGTGCTATTTAAGTATAAATATTTTTTAATGTATTTTTAATTTGTCGAGAAACATTTATTTTAATGTTTTTGGTGTATTTGATGTATTATATATTTTAAATTTATTTTTATATACAAATAATAATATAAAAAATTTAATATGGGCAAACCAGGTCGGGCTCAAGTTTAGTATTTTAAATTTGGGTTGGGTTTGGACAGAATTTTAGATCCATTTTTCGTATCGAGTCGAGTCCAGACCTAAGAAACGGGCCTAAAATTTTGCATCAACTCAACTCGAACCCAACCCGACCCAACCCATGATTATGTCTAAACTCACCTGAGATTTGATAATAAAAAAAATATTCACTTGCCCTATTGTTTGAAAATTACCAACTTATTCTCTAAGGTTTGATGAAAAGTCAAAATTTATTTATTAAATGAATTTTAAATGAAAGAATAATTTTACTCTTATTATTATTATTTGTTATCTTCAACTTTAATAACTATTAAATTAAATTATAAATTGTATTATATTCTAATATAATCACACGTTAAATATAATTATTGTTTAATTAAAATATGTAAGTTAATTTTTTGTTGAACTTATATGTACAGTCAAAATAACAATTATTTAATTTATTCATTAATAAAACACGACCAAATTAATAATCAAAATATGCCGATTTTTTATAAAAATGACTCAAAACTTTTGATTATTTATGAAAATACACACTCTGAAAATCATGTACGTAAATGACATATTTTGAACAATAAACTCCGGTGTCATCGTTACTATTGGTGGCACCACCCATCACGATCACCCAATGATTGGCCCGTGGAATTAAAAAATGATTTCTTTGGGTGCCGTCGTCAACATTGGCGACACCAGTATGTGTATTTGTAAACCAGCTTAAAAACATTGGTATTCTTGGGGGAAAAGAAAAAAAAGGAAAAAAAATATTTTCATGGGTGTCATCGTTGTCATTGGCGCACTAGTGTTTTTATTTTTAAAAAATGGATGTCAAATTGATGTCGTCGTTGCCATTGGCAACACCGATTTTTTTTTTGTCAGAAAATTGATTTTTTTTCTTGCCATTGCCATTGGAGGTGAGGCACCGGGCTTTTTTTGTCAAAAAAATTGAATGGTACCTTTGTCGTCTAGTGAAGAAGCATGAGGACAAAGAAGAAGAAGAAAAATTTGATATATACCTGGCTAAAAACACAAACTCCAATGGTGAGAAAGGTGAACCTATAATAAGAAAAAGAAAACTGAAATTAAAACCATAGGAAGGTAAGTATATTTTATACTAAACTTGAGAGGTAAGTGTCTTTTATCGTATATTTTGCAATACCATAATTGTGTTTAACTTTTACTAACTTAAAATGTGTGTTTTAGTTAGTGCCACGAGTTAACCGAACATAAACTCAATTGAAAAATGATTAAAAAACATTTCTATTTTAAAAATAATAAATATTATTGTAAGAATATTTTTATTTTTAATATTTGATATAAAATCCATTAAAAACATTTATTTTAAACGTCATTAAAAACAATTTACACTCGTAATGTATTCAAAATGATGCAACTTGGATCTAAGACATCAACATCCCTAAAGTTTCAATTTTTTTCTTCATTTTAATAAAGCCTCATTCTTTTTACATAAAAAAAATGGTTAGGATATGTCATAAGTCTTTGTACTCTTTGTAAATTTAGAATTTAGTCTCTATACTGTTATTTCTAGAAATTTAGTTCCTTTACTTTTTATATTTCAAAATTCAGGTCCAACTGTTAATATTGTTAAATTCAAGTTCATTACAACGCCGATTTTTAGTTACATTGCTACCAAAAAAAAGTAACAGAGTTAACATTTGGACCTGAATTTTGAAATCTAAAAAGTAAGTGGACTAAATTCCTAAAAATCAAAGTACATGGACTAAATTCCAAATTTGTGAAGAGTACAAGAACATATGACATATTTTAACCAAAAAAATTCTCTAAACATCGTAATTGTATGTAATTTACTATATTTTACACTTGTATAAATTTTAGGGTAAACTACACTAGTAGTCAGCCAACTATTAATAAATTTCTCTTTTGGTCATCTAACTATGAAAAGTTACAAAATGGTTACCCAACTATTAGTAAATTTCTTTTTTGGTCATCAAACTATGAAAAGTTAGAAAATGGTCACCCAACTACTCAATTTTGTCTTTTTTGGTCACTAACTGGCTAACGATGGTAGCTTTTAAAATTGACATGATAGCAACTTTAACTCTCAACATTTATAAATTATGTCAATTTAGTCTTGATTCTAAAAAAAATAACCCTTAACATTTGCATATTGTGTAATTTGTTTTTTTTTTCTGCTTTTCTTTGTAACAATGATGGTTAATTTAAAAAAAAAGAGAGAGAAAAGATAAAAATTATTATCTTGAATTTTTTGGTGTCTCCATCTTTTGCACATTTTCAATCAAGTTTAGCTGATAAATTTATTTTTAAAAGCTTTTTAGGTGAAAGGGTCACAAAGAAAAGCAACAAAAAATACCAACTCACACAATATTTAAATGTTGAGGGCTAGATATTTTAGAATTAAGACAAAATTGACACAATGTATAAATGTTGAGGGTTAAAGTTGTTATTGTGCAAATTTTAAAAGATACCACCATTAGCCAGCTGGTGACCAAAAAAGATAAAATTGAATAGTTGGGTGACCATTTTGTATATTTTCATGGTTGGGTGGCCAAAAAAGAAATATACTAATAGTTGGATGATAACTAGATTAGTTTACCCTAAAAATTAATATCTTGACAATTCTAATTCTAATTATTTTTTCAATAGTTAAAATCATTTTAAAATATATATTATTTTTCATATTATATCTTATTTTGTATAAGATTTTCATTTTATCCAAGTGTGTAATTATTTTTTATACTATACAATTAAAGGATTAGTATTTACATACATAAACACATACTCACAAGTCACCCCATACATTATCACTCACAAAAACAAGCTAAAAATAAAAAGTCCCTCTTTTCTCTCTCATTTTGCTATCCTGATGAGTTCTCTTTCATCGGATTTCAGTCGCCAACGGCGACCTTATGGCCAACCGTCGACCCCCTTTTCCTTCCCTTTCTATTCTCTTCCCCGTTTTTCCCTTTCTTTCACCCTCTTCCTCATATGACTGTTTTCCTCCTTCTTGGCCTCTCTTCATGCTTCTGCCCCTTTTCTCTTTTACAGTTGACTCCGAGGTTACTGGCGATTCTTGTAACAATCCATTTTTCAGTGTGTTAGAAGCGACAATTTTGGAACCCCATTTTTGATGTCAGAGTCCGTAAATATTATTATTTTAATATTTATGAGGTTAGTATAAAGTTTAATGAAAGTTTAGTCCATTAGTTTTGTTAATTGGATAGTTAATTAAGGTATAAGGCTAAATTGTAAAAGTGATAAAAAATAATTATTATATATTTTAAATTAATTGAAAGACCAATTGAGCAATTGGACCCTTCTTAAATTGATAAAAGGTAGTGGATGACAATAAGAACCCACCAAATGTTGTTGATTATGCTTAAGCTTAATTAATAAAGATTAATTAAATTAATTGTAATTAATTATAAATTAATCAAGGTATATAAGTCAAAATTTAAATTCATCGTCTTTATTCGCTTCTTCTCTCCACCAAAGCTATTGAGAAAAACCTAGAAGCCATGGTTGTTTAAATTCAAGCATTCGACCCTCCATTTTGTAAGTTCAATTTAGTCCGCTTCTTGTAATTTTTACGTTTTTAGGTCCCGAGAGTTTGGTTTAGCTAGCGCGTGTACTAATTTGTAAAACCTTTTAAGTCTTCAAAAGTTTCCATCGATGAATTATTGATGAAATTGGTGTTGAATTGTTAGATTTTAAGCTTAGAAATGAAAAATGACTAGTTTGTAAAGTTTAATTGCTAGTTTTTGAACATAGGGACTAAAGTGCATAGATTTCAAAATTGATGTTAAATTTTTGTAATTATAGATAATAGAGGGTTGTAGAAGAATGAAATTGAGATTGATTTCAAAATCGAAGCTCAAATTTGAAAGTTATGACAATTTTGGTTTTAGGGACTAAATTGAATAAAATGATTTTTTTGGGAACATTCAAAAAGTGAAATTGAATTGACTTATACATATAATAGGATGATATAAGTTATTTCGAATTGATAAATTGAAATGAATTATCGTAATGGAGGATAATCGAGGGAAAGACAAAATTTTGGATTAGTCATCGACGTCTTGTTTGTTGTTGTTTTTGCCAAGTAAGTTCATATGGAACTTACTATGTTATTTTATGTTATTCTTGAATTATATTATAATGTCTATTTGTTTAAGTTAATTATAATTTTGGTAATTTTAACATCTAAAAGACTAAATCGTAAAGTATGGAAAATATGATTAATATGAATAGATATGATGTACTGAATGGATATGAAATGCTTATATAATTGGATGATATGTATATGACAATATCACAAGGACTAAAATGATTCGAATATTGTAATGGTGCCCGTGTGAACTTAGTAAATGATTAGGATACAAATGGCATGCCATTAGGGTCCCCAAAAGGAAAATAGGTGTTTGATTAAGGATTAATATGATGACTTGAGATCTAACATATGTTGCGAATTCTCTGAAGCTCGTGTGAACAACATCGAACTAAGCTCTTATGAGCAGCCCAAATATGTCAGCTTGTGTGAGCCATTTCAGAATGGAAGGCTTGTGTGAGCCAATTTTTATATGTTAGCTCTTGTGAGCCTACAAGTCTGGTATCTGAGTTCAATTTACTTTAGTTCTCTAGGCAAAAACATAAATGAAAGTGGTAATTAAAATGGAAATGAAATAGTTGAAAAGAAAGGATTGAATTTGAATTGAATTGTTTATGTCAGCAAATTGAACATAGCTTGGTTAACATATGGTATAAGATGAAAATGGTTGTATATGTATATGAATTTGGTATTATGTCTATGCAAATGAACTAACATGTTTATTGTATGGTTGTATTGTGCATGAAAGTACAAGATTGCCAAAAGATGCTATATTTGTACCAATGTGTTTCAATTGTTCAATTGTTGTAATGTCAAGGTATGTTAAGTAAATTTTATTTTAACTTACTAAGCATTCAATATGCTATACCGTTGTTTCTTTCTCTTGTAGTTGTTAGCTTGTGGAACGTGTCAATCAGATCACCTTGATGTTGGAAAATCGGGTTTGGAAAACATGGCGGAAAATAAATTTAAAGAAAAACCAATTTTTTTTTCCAAAACAAGAACTTGGTTGTGATATCTAAAGTAATAAACACTTAATCAAAATTATACATTTTCGATTCGTATAGGATGAACGCTCTGACCGAGTAGTCTTCTCTACTATCCTCAAGCTCACGTCTGCTGAGTGTGGACTCGCTTCGAATCAGAAAATTTTTCAAAAAAATTACCAGTGGGGTAATTTTACAATTTCTTTAAATTTTTAGGCCAAGTTGTAAATAAGAAAAATATCTCTAGATTTTTTCTAAAATAATTTATTTAGAGAATTTTCTCTTTATAACTTTCTCTTGAATTCCAATGTGTGTAAATAATGGCCTAAGACTCTCTTTATATAGAGAAAGTTTAAAGAGTTTAATTATGATTAAACTTAATCACTTTAATATTAAATTTAATTGATAAATATTAAATTTAATTTAATATTAAGAAAATCAATTTACTATTAATTTAATAAACTACTATTAAGATAAATATTAAATTAAATTTAATATTAAATGTATTAAAATAATATTATTTTTTGAATAGTTAAATTGAAATCAAATTCTTTAGTAGAGTCCCACTAGGAGGGTAATTCTTTCATTTCTCAACCATCGAAGAACCATCGTAAATCGACGACCATTCGCGCAAAGCCAGGAATGCCGCCACCGAGTCGCCAAGACTCGAGCTAGTTCGATTTTCATCGATTCGATTTGGGCTAGTGACAGCCTTATTGGTCTAGTCTAGCTATCGATTGGACCATCGGCCTGGTTTCACATAGCAAGCCCGGTTCGACCAATTTTTGGGTATTAGTCTCGGTTTTGGGCTCCCGGGCCCAATCTACAATCTCAGGTCGAATTTTCAAGTTCAATTACCCATTGGGCCAATTGTCTGGCTTGAAAATTAATTTCCAAAAATATCATATTAATTTTAATTAATTTTATTAATTTAATTTTACATGATCAAAATTAATTTTCCCAAAAACCACTTAGATTTTCCAAATTAAATTTTCAAGAAAATTCTTTAATCAAATTTTCTAGTTGAACAATTCTTACGACCGCACATTTTAATTCTACATCGAATAAATTGACTCAATTAAATTATTTCCAAAGTCATAGAATTTTCTTCTAATTCAAATGCAGTCCGGTCGAGCTTTTGTTGAGCTAGTGGAGAGACTAATTGGACATATACAATTATGCTTTAGTAATTGCAATTATGTCCAGAGGCATCATTCCGATAATTCGCAATTACTTAATCATTGAGTCAATCCACAAGAAGTAGCATGATTGAAAACTCCTTATTGTATACTCTTTATAAATTAATTTATCCAACTACTTTGTCCAATGACCTCGTCATGTGTGTGTTACCCTCATATGATATCCTTGATTCCTTTGAGTTACATCCGTTCACTCAATACAATCTTATTTTTATCTCATTGTCACCCTTGTGTCTTCTTAATGATTAATATGATCACTATCAACAAATGAATGTGATAAATTGCTCGTTCGAGAACAAGCAACCTATGACCACATCCTATATTTATCAATCCATACAATGCCAATGAGAGGATATCGTTAACTCTTTAATTGAGCTATGAATTCTACTGTTGCTAGTAAACCCATGCTATACACAAGTCATATACCGACAATGGGTTCAATCATCTTTAGAGTATAAGCCTCCACTTATATCAAAGCACATGAGTTACATGCGCATGGTCAGTGACTAACTCATGATTTAGGTAAATTACACCATGAATGTCACAAGTGAATTAATTTACAAACGAATTCAGAATTAATTCATCTTGGGTCTAGTCCAATGTATCATTCTGCCAATGAATATATCTATGTCTCTACCCGTGGAGTCAATTGTTCTGATAGCCAAGATTAGTCATCTATTCA
The DNA here is from genome assembly GCA_025698515.1 of Gossypium sturtianum. Lineage (NCBI taxonomy): Eukaryota > Viridiplantae > Streptophyta > Magnoliopsida > Malvales > Malvaceae > Gossypium > Gossypium sturtianum. Next base: position 13,724,718 of record CM046946.1, on the reverse strand, counting down.
ATTAGAATTGTAGACGACATAATAGTCCTTCTCAGTTTTTGAATCAAATGCTCACTTTGATTCTTTTACGGGATTACGGACTCGTTTAGATTATCTACTGAAGTAAGTTGTCTTTTTGGCAATGTAAACGTTCTTACAGTGTCACTTACCATCAGTTTGAACTTAGACAATCAATAAGCTAATATTTGCTTGACACAAATTCGCTATGCATGCAAAATATGAAAGATCAGAAAAACAAAAGACATAACAATGAAATGTGAAATTTATTTATTCATTGTTCAAATAAATAGAAAACAATTATATGTTTACTACAATATGTGCACATTTCCCAACACTTGAAGCTTACGCTATCCTACTATCGACTTGGTAGAATTTTACTCATTTTAATATCGGTTATGTGGCGTGTACATAGGTGTTAATATTTGTATTTACTTTGAATGATAGTTGGTTTGGACTTGACCAATTGTTGATTTAGGAAAAATTGTGGTTCATATTTGTATATGTGTATATTTGGTTATATGGTAAACTATGAATGTGGTATATGAGTAGAAAACTTGAAAGTGGAATGGTATGGTTGATGTGATGAAATTGAATGGATAACCATTAATATGACATGGTTAATTGTTGGATTGAATGGCTTAAAGGCATGTGAAATAGGTTTAATTGGAGTAGAATGTTTTGGTTTGAATTGGTGCCAAATTGTGGCATATTGGGTTGGTTGATTTAGAAATGGTAGAATGAATGTTTCAGTATGTATTTTGGTTGGTTGTGCGCAGGTAAAAAGGTGCAATTAGGCACCAAATGAGTTAATGTTGTTGTTGGCTTGAAATAGGTACCAAAAGCTTAATTTGTGCCAAAGTTGCTTCTCCATCAAATTCAAACCCAAACGCCACACTTAGCACCCTTTTTATTTTCTTTCAGCCTACCAAAACTATCATCATCAACCATTGTAACCCTTTTGAAGCTGACCCCTAGGCTTGCTTATAAGCCTAAACGAGTCGATTACGAAGTTCGAGAGGCGAAACGAGTGGTAAAAGACGTGAGTGTTGAGAGAGCATTCGAGTGTAGAAAAAGCCAATCTTGAGTGCAAGTACGAGTGGAGTGCCATCTTATTTTCCTTTGTGAGTGACTAGTAAGGTTTTGTGGTGAGGATTAAATAATATGTCTCTAAGTTTCGAAATAAAATTTGCTGCTGTTGGTGGTTGGTTTGAACCATCATACTTAATTGTCTAGTTGTTGGTTAGTAACACATTAAAAATGCAAGCAAATTAGGTATGGCGTAATTATTTTTTTTCTTCCAGTTTTACAAAAAAGTTATTTTCGTATTTTATTTAGATTTTATCTTTTTTAGTTTTAAAAATTATATTTTTTTGTCAAATCACCCCAAAATGGATGGAAACGTTAATATCTTTTTAACTTTGCTGATGTTGCATATATGTGAATTGTCATGTAGATGACACGACAATATTTAATTGATTTTTTAAATTCTAAAAATATATAAAATTATTTTTAAAATAATTAAAAAGTATAAAAATAAGTTTTCAATTTTAAAAAATTACTTAAATGCTGACATATCAACCACGTGGTAATCAATATGCATGTTACGGGTATTCAAACGATTAACCGAACCGAATTAGTATTAACTGAATTAACCGAACTTTTAATCCTTTAACTGTTAACCGAACCGAAATTTATATGTATTTATTTTTTAGGTTAAAACAAGTATAAAATATATAAAAAATGATAATGTTCATTTAACTGAATTAATCGAATTAAAACTATATATAATTTGTATTATTAATTATTAAGTTAGATTAACTCAGTTAATTACCTAATTTCGAACCGAATTAACCGATAATTGAAATTTCAAAAAATCATTAACCGACCTCCGACTGAATTAAATCGGTTAACCGATCGATTAAGCGAATTAGATTAATTCGGTCGGTTAATTCAATTTTAACCGAAATTTGAACACCCCAAATACATGCCGCAACAACAAAGGTAACAAACGTTAACTTTTATCTATTTTAAGTAATTTGACAAAAAATACAAGTTTAAAAAATTAAATAAGGATTAAAATAATCTTTTCTTTAAAGTTGGGGAAAAAAATCATTATGCAATTAAGTAATAAAAAAATTCAAATGATTGCTCACTTTCCCTTCCACATTTGTACCGTTCTACCTAACCTCCTTTCTTTTGTCGGTGGAGTTGTTAATCAATCATCAGTTTAGCTATCCCCTCACCCTCCTTTCTATATAATCAATTCTACACTCCTATTTTGAACCAGACACTAAAATCCCATCAGTCAAGAATTAAACCATGGCAACGAATGAAGTCAAAGTTTTGGGTTCCTGGCCGAGTCCATATGCGATGAGGCCAAGGATTGCCCTTAACCTCAAATCCCTCACCTATGAATACATTGAAGAGAAGTTATGGGAAGGCAAAAGCGAGCTTCTTCTCCAATCAAACCCTGTTTACAAGAAAATCCCAGTCCTCATTCACGGCGATAACAAGCCAATCTGCGAATCTCTCATCATCGTACAATACATCGACGAGGCTTGGTCTTCCGGTCCTTCTATTCTTCCTTCTGACCCCTGTGAACGTGCTGTCGCTCGGTTTTGGGCTGCATATCTTGACGACAAGGTGGGTCTGTGACTCTCACTTCACAATTTGTTCTTATTTGTTTTCTGTTTATATATTCTTTGTTGTGCAGTGGTTCCCAGCGGTGAAAAGTATAGGAGTCGCTAAAGGAGAGGAAGCAAAGAAAGCAGCAATAGCGCAAGTGGAAGAAGGGTTGGCTTTGATGGAAGAAGCATACGACAAGTGCAGCAAAGGGAAGGGTTACTTTGGTGGGGATGAAGTTGGGTACCTTGATATAGCTTTTGGGAGCTTCTTGGGATGGCTTAGAGTGACGGAGAAGTTCAATGCGATGAAGCTGCTGGACGAGGGGAAGACGCCTGGTCTAGTAAAATGGGCGGACAGGTTCTGTTCCCATGCCGCTGTGAAGGATGTTATGCCTGATACCGACAAGCTTGCGGAGTTTGGTAAGTTTGTTATTGCCAAAATGAGAGCCGCTGGCGCTGCTGCTGAAATGCATTAGAACAAAAATTAGCACAACTTGGATGGAACTAATGAATATATTATCTCTGTTTCTTCACTTTGTGATGATGAACAAAGATATATATATATATATATATATATATATTCCAGTGTTGAAACTTTTTAATAAACCCTTTTCTTTGGCTATTGGATTAATTGGCATTTGAAGTTGATTTTCAGTAAATTTGAAATTAATACTCTATTATCTTTGATGCTTGTAATACAATATAATAATAGAACATTATAAAAGGAGAATTGATTATTTTAAAATTCAAACAAGACGTAATGAATATCTATTAAGAGTTAAATTGTATTTTATGAAAAAAATGAATAAATTAATTATTATATATTAGATCAAAAAGTAAATGTTATTTTTAAATTTAACTTGGGTTTTTAATTTAATATACAATGAAATGTTGAATTAAAAGTGAGAAAAATGAAATTTTGTTAATCATTAATGATGTCACATGAGTAACTTCCTTTCAACTTTCTATTGTTTGAACCGGTCTACACCTAAAATCCTTAAAAGGATAAATTACATTTGTAGTTATTTAATTATTAGTAGTTTTTTTTTATCATTCAATTATAAAAAGTTATAAAATAATTATTTAATTATTTAAATTTTATTGTCATCTGTCGGATGATAGAAAGATGATATGACAACTTTTAAAATTAACCTAATAGTAACTTTCAACTCCCCACATTTATATATTTGTCAATTTAATTTTGATTTTAAAAAATTTAACCTTCAACGTTTACACATTATGTAATTTGATTTTTTTTTTAAAAATTGCTTTCTTTGTGACCCTTTTACCTAAAAAGCTAAAAATATATATCAACTAAAGTTTATCGAAAATATACAAAAAATCGAATCACTTGAAAATCCAAGATAACAAATTTCATCTTTTCTTATTCTTTTAAAATTAACTCTCAATGTCACAAATAAAATGTAAAACTGAAAAAGAAAAGATACCAAATTGCACAATATGTACATGTTGAGGGTTAATTTGTTTTGGAATCAAGACTAAGTTGACACAATGTATGAATGTTAAGTGTTAAAGTTATTATTATGTCAATTTTAAGAGCTGTCACATCATCTTTCCATCAACTATTTAACATTTATGACTAAAATAGAAAAATTGAATAATTGGGTGACAATTTTATAACTTTTCATAGATGGGTGAAAAAGAAAAAAACTTACTAATAATTCGGTGATTACCAATGTAGTTTACCCAATACCTAAAATAGTAGTGAGCAATCACCAATTTTGGTCAGTTTCATTTCTTTTTCATCTGTAGCACCCTATACCCGACCCGATCACCGAGTCCGGGCACCAGGTATCACAATTAAACCGGGTCGCTTAATAAACTTCCTAACTTAACTTAATTACAACTTAAACCACACAAATTTTCACGCCCAATGTAACCCATGTAACTTTATTTTTACCCTTTTTATGGTGACCTTTCTCAGAATTTAGAACTTCAATTTAGGCTTCGTTTGTTTCATTGAAAATGACTTCCGGAAAATGATTTCGGGAAAATGATTTACTTTTCTGGAAAAACCAATATTTTCTGGTGTTTGGATGAATCTGTGTAAAATATTTATTGTTGTTTGGTAGATTTCTTAAAAATATTTCATAAAAGTTGTTTTCAATGAAACAAACATACATTTGAGATTTTCTTATTTTTTCATTGTTTAATTGAATTTATCTTTATCTATAATTTTATATTTTACATTGTTTTTGCATATATTAAAAATATTATGTTAAATTCATATTCATTACAACATCAACATGACTATCAAGTGAGTATTTTTTATTTAAAAATGTGACATCAACAAAATTGACAAAAAAATTTAACGATGTCAACAATTGGACTTGATTTTCAAATGCATAATTGCAAAAAAAACCCTCAACGTTTGGGGGCTTTTGGTTTTGTGCCCTTGACCTTTTTATTTTTTGATTGACACCCTCAACATTACAATTTTTTAAGAAATCAGCCCAGTTTTAACGGTCAACATGAGTTGACCGTTAATCAAACTGTAGGTTAACATAATAGCCCATGTGGCATGCCACATAAGCGCACGACGTCATAAATGACGTCATCTATTAAACAAAATTTTTTCTCTCTTGCCAAACACATGGTTGCTGCCATTTTTCTCTCTTATTTTCTCTCTTGCCAAACACCATTTTTCTTGCATCTACAAAAGGCTGTCTGACACCGGTTGTGAATGGCCACGGAAGTTAAGCCACGCTTCAGATAGGAGGAGTTTTATCTGGGGATTAGGGAGACAGCCAGAACGAAGAGTGCATTGTAGCACGGCAAGTGAAAGAGGGATTGGGTCGGAACTCTGAAGGGTGTAGGAAAGAAGAAGATCATACACAATCTGGGGGCGGGAGCGAGGCCGAATAGATTTAAAAGATTGTAAGATTTCATCAATGATCTGGGTTCTAAGCGTCAAAGATAAGGTAGAAAGAAATGAAAAAGGATTCTGAATCCGCCTCGATTTTTCTAAGGCAACAAGAATGTTGGGGAGTTGTTCATAGGTTTTGGCTTGAGAGTCGCTTTCACGCTTTCTTCCACAAATGTTGATGAAGAGGTTGAGTGAACTAAGACAAACCGAGAAAGACATGGATACATTGAAGAGAGATTTGCGAGCTTTGTTGGTCTAATGGCCATTTGCGTTTTACAAAATATTAATTTGCATAAGAATGAGCAACCTGGAACACAATTAATCATTAAAAAAGTTAACAGAACTATTAAATGGCAAGAACAAGAAAATAGTATAGTTAAATAAAATCAAGCTTCATTTGCAAAACTTTGTTGGACTAGCGGCCATTTCCAGGCTTAGAAAGTAGAAACTATCAATTTACTTAAGAATGAGCAACATGGAAGACAATTAATCATGCAAAAACAGGCAACACAACTATTAAATGTTGTAAACCCTAATTTGCTACGATTAAGGACTTAAACCATTTCTTATCTATGGTAAATCTCGTAAAGGTCTTTTTGTCAAGAAAAATGGTGTTTGGCAAGAGAGAAAATGAGAGAAAAAGATGGCAGCCGATAGTGGGGAAAAAATAATGATTTTAAGTTGAAAGTGTGGTGTGGGTTTACAAAAATTGCACAAAAGCATGATTATAATCATGGTAATAGAGATTCTTGTAGATGAAATGAGCCAACCATATGTTTTGAAGAAGAAAAATGGTGTTTGACAAGAGAGAAAATGAGAGAAAAAAATGGCAGCAACCATGTGTTTGGCAAGAGAGAAAATAAGAGAAAAATTTTTGTTAAATAGATGGCGTCATCTATGACGTCGTGTGCTTATGTGGCATGCCACATGGGCTATTATGTTGACCTACAGTTTGATTAACGGTCAACTCACGTTGATCGTTAAAATTGGGTTGATTTCTTAAAAAAATCATAATGTTGAGGGTGCCAATCAAAAAATAAAAAGGTCAATGGCACAAAATCAAAAGCCCCAAAACGTTGAGGGTTTTTTTTGCAATTATGCCATTTTCAAATTTGAAAAGTAAAGGGGCTAAATTCTTGAAAATAAAAGTACAAAGATTAAATTGCAAATATGTGAAGTGTACATAGACTTATGACATATTTTAACATTTATACTACAAAACATTTATTATTAATATATTTATAATTGTAATAAATATTTATTATTAAAATATTAATATTCAATATTTTCAATAATATGTGAATAATATTATTGTAACACCCCAAACCCGGCCTAGACGTTATGGCCGAATCTGGCGATGTCACATGGAATGGTATTTGAAACTAAATTTATCAAGTTAAAAACCATTCCCGCTTATAAGCTTCTATTCATCTTTCGTTAGTTACAAAAACATTTTCTCGTTAAAAACATATTTTGTAGCAGAAGCTTTTAAAACCGTGATATTTTATGAAATCGTTCGCCTTTAAGAAAAACGTTGCTTTTCAATTAAACTGAGTTTTGCAATTTAAAAGTCCATGCAAACAGCTAAAATCCAAATTAAGGCAAACAATCCAAAAGTCCCAAATTACAACAGAAATACCCCACAAGAATAGGGAATAAAACCGAAAATGAAATTAAACCGTTCAGTAGACATGTGGTCACCGTAGAGTCCTCCGCCGCACCGACCCGTCTAAGTCTGGGGATTACCTGTATAGATAAAACAGAAAGGGGTGAGTTTACGTAAACTCAGTGTGTAATCCCCACAGAAGACATGCATCTGATCAAACAATAGATTATCGGTCAAATGCGATGCTGGCCTAAGCCCATTTCGATTCGCCGATGTGATTCGGGCCTTAGCACATTTCGGTTTGATGATCGGATATGCATTAGGGCCTAAGCCCATCACGAGAATGAGATCGAGATATATATTAATTAGTAAACAGAGTCCTACCCAACCAGCCTCTACACACCATCTCCTTCCATCCCTACACTCTATGTGGGGTTTAAAACACCCACCCATCCCTACACTCCAAGTAGTACCGAATGCGGCACATAATCAGTAAATTGCACCTGAGCTGCTAGATAATAGGCTTAAGAGCCTTTCAGTACAGTTCTTCCAAATATCAACATCCCAACCCAATGCAATGCAACATACAATATATGACATGCTAATACATGAATATCAGTTATACATACAGTTCAGTATTCATTCATATAATCATCACGTTCAGTACATACATCATACATACAGCTCACGCATCTAAGGGTCTAAGTAGTGCTTACCGACCCAACAGTAGGTTCACAGTCGACTTGGGCGACCCGTGCAACCTTAGAACACATTTCAGTTAAATGGGCTCACACGCCCATGTGGCCTGCCCGTGTGGGCCCACACGCCCGTGTGGCCCATACGACCCAATTTGGCCTTTGCCGTGTGATCCACACGGCCTGGCCCAGAATCTTACACGCCTGTGTGGACTACCCGTGTGGACTCACACGCCCGTGTTGCCCACACGGCCCAAATCAATCTAGCTCGTGTGTCGCACACGGCCTACTTGGCCATCACACGGCCGTGTCTTACGCGCACGGCCTAGCCTCGTCGATCACACGCCCGTGTTATGGCACACGGCCTACCACACGAGCGACCATACGCCTGTGTGGCATCGACAGTGAGGTTTTTGGCTTTCACTGAAACCCCATTTTTTACATTTTTGGGTACACACCTGGTATCGGTTTGATGCGAAACCACTCATAAGCCTCCTGAAACCTAAAAAAAGCGTGACCAAAATCCCAATTTTAGTATTACCTTCGAAAAGTTAACGGAACTATACTACGAACAGTAACTCATCACATCCATAATACATCCGTATACTTATCGGTGACGGAACGAAACCCCTAACGCTTAATCCGCTGTAGGAGCACTAATAGAACCTTGATTTTCCCCTAATCGAAAATCAAACATAAACCCCCATCAAAATCCAATCATGAAACAACAAGATGGTGGCAGAATAAAACTTACCGATGAACGCAAACAACAGTTGTAAGAGGAACACAAAAGTAATCAAACGGAAGTAAAAAGAAATGAGAATTAGAGAGTAGGAGAAGAGAGGAAAAAAACTTGAGAAACAGTAAACACAACTGATCAGATTCTAATAACCCCCTTAATTTTCCTCCCACTAACCCACTAACCACCCACCACTCAGAATTTCTGTTTGACCGAAACTCTCTCGGTCAAACGAGCAAAAATAAACTCCCACACCTGCGCAGGGATTCAAACTCCAGACTCCCAACACCAACACACATCTTAACCACCAGACCAGCAGGCCTATTCTGATATGGAATTACAAATGATTTGCTATAAGCCCACTCTCTAAGCACAAGCCTTAGATCAGAAAAATATCAAAAATTTACAAAGATAGGGCTTGAACTTGGGACCTCACACACACACCCAAAATACTTAACCACTGAAGCAGATACACAATTATGTTACATTTTAATAGAAACTAAAACAAGAATTTTGGGGCGTTACAACTCTACCCCCCTAAAAGAAGATTTCGGTCTCAAAATTTACCTGATCAGAATAGATGAGGATACTGCTGACGCATCGCATCCTCAGGCTCACACGTGGCCTCATCAGTGCTATGATTCCGCCGCAGTACCTTCACTAATGGGATAGACTTCCTCCGAAGAACCTTTAACTCGCGATCCAGAATCTGAACCGGCTCCTTCTCGAAGGTCAAATCTAGCCTAACCTCAATCTCCTCAACAGGGACAATCTGAGTAGGATCAGAGCGGTAACGCCTCAACATCGAGATGTGGAATGCATCATGAATACGGTCTAGCTCTGGAGGTAACTCTAACTGATATGCGATCGGTCCCACTCACTTCAGAATTCAGTAAGGCCCAATAAACCTAGGGCTCAGCTTGCCCTTACGGTCGAACCTGAAAACCTTCTTCCACGGGGAGACCTTAAAAAACACTAAGTCCCTCACAGAGTACTCAATCTCATGCCTTTTCAAATCTGCATAGGACTTCTGTCTGTCAGAAGCCGCCTTCAGACGATCCCGAATCAGTCGAACCTTATCCTCAATCTCAGAAACCAATTCAGGACCCAAGACTCGACGTTCACCCAACTCAGTCCAACACAAAAGAGTACGACACTTACGACCATACAGAGCCTCGTAAGGTGCCATCTGAATGCTCGACTGTAAACTTTTATTGTAGGCGAACTCAACTAACGATAGATAATCCTCCCAACTGTCTCGAAAATCGATGACACAACTCCTCAACATATCCTTCAGTATCTGAATCACCCTCTTAGATTGACCATCGGTCTGAGGATGTAACGCAGTATTGAAGTTCAATCTCGAACCCAGATCCTCATATAACTTTTTCCAGAGCCGAGACGTGAAGCGAAGATCCCTATCAGAAATAATCGACACTGGAACCCCATGCAGTCTCACTATCTCAGAAATGTAGAGCTTCGCCAATTTCTAAAGAGAATAGTCGGTCCTAACCGGGATAAAGTGTATAGACTTGGTTAATCGATCCATGATGACCCAAACAGAATCCTTCTTAGTGGGTGTTAGAGGCAACCTACTAACAAAGTCCATCGTTACTCGCTCCCACTTCTATAGCAAAATCTTAACCGACTGTAGCAAACCCGAAGGTAACTGATGCTCAGCCTTAACCTGCTGGCATGTCAGGCATCGTGCCACAAAATTAGTAACCTCTCGTTTCAATCCCAGCCACTAGTACAGTTCGTGAAGATCTCGGTACATCTTACTCCCACCGAAATACATAGCATAAGGGCTACTATGCGTCTCTCTCAAAATAGTCTGCCTCAGATCAATATCATTCGGTACACAAATTCGACCCCGGAAATAGAGTACCCCATCATTATTCAGCCCAAAATCCATAGTACTGCCACTCTCAACCTGACGAAATCGAAAACCCAACGATTCATCCTCTATCTGCTTAACTCGAATCTGTTTTATCCAAGTCGGTTTAACCTGCAGCTCAGCCAACAAACTTCCGTCGTCGAACAAACTAAGTAGAGCGAACATCGCTCTCAGTCATCGCCCTACGGCTCAACGCATCGGCCACCACATTGGCTTTGCTAGGATGGTACTCAATAGTACAGTCATAGTCTTTAAGCAGCTCAATCCATCGACGCTGTCTAAGGTTCAGCTCCTTCTGAGTAAGGAGGTACTTGAGGCTTTTTTGATCGGTGTAAATAATACACCTATCACCGTACAGATAGTGCCTCCAGATTTTTAAAGTAAAAATTACGGTGGGCAATTCCAAATCATGAGTCGGATAGTTTGCCTCATGCGTCTTGAGCTGACGAGATGCATATGCCACAACTTTACCATCCTGCATCAGAACATAACCTAAACCCACATGTGATGAGTCACTGTAAACCACAAACTCCTTTCTAGGTTTAGGCTGTATCAGAACATGAGCCTCAATCAGAACAATCTTGAGCTTCTCGAAGCTCTCTTACTGTACATCAGTCCAGACAAATGGAACACTTCAAACCCAGAAAGCTGTGGATCTCAGACACATTCTTAGGCTGTTTCCAATCCAGTACAACCTCAATCTTTCTAGGATGTACTTGGATCCCCTCAGCAAACACTACGTGTCCTAGAAAAGTGACTTCGTGAAGCCAGAACTCACACTTATTAAATTTAGTGTAGAGTTACTTATCACGTAAAATCTGATGTACAACTCTAAGATGTTCATCATGCTCATCTTTAGTCTTAGAGTATACCAAAATGTCGTCGATGAAGACCACGACGAACTGATCTAGATAAGGCTGAAATACTTGGTTCATTAGGTCCATAAATGTCGCCGGTGCATTCGTCAACCCGAAAGGCATAACTAGGATCTCGTAATGCCCAAAACGAGTCCTAAAAGTAGTCTTATGAATATCCACATCCTTAACTCTGAGCTGATGGTACCCTGACCAGAGATCAATCTTAGAGAATATAGAAGCCCCTCGAAATTGATCAAATAAGTCGTCGATCCTCGGAAGCAGATACTTGTTCTTGATAGTCAGCTTGTTCAACTGCCGATAATCTATACACATCCTTATGGTCCCATCATTCTTCTTAACAAACAAAACCGGTGCTCCCCACGGAGACAAACTAGGACGAATGAAACCACAGTCCAAAAGTTCCTGCAGTTGAGCCTTAAGCTCTGTAAGTTCTTTCGGTGCTATTCGATAGGGAGCGATAGACACCGGAGCTGTACCTAGAAGAAGCTCAATCCCAAATTCCACTTCTCGATTCAGAGGTAATCCCGGTAGCTCCTCAGAAAATACGTCCGAAAAATCTCTTACAGTTCTGATGTCCTTCACAGTAGAGTCCCCAGAAACGAAACCACTAATATAGGCCAAGAACGTCTCACATCCCTTACGAACCAATTTCTCAGCCACTAGTGCAGAGATCACATTAGAGAAATAATTTTGACATTCTCCAATCAAGACTTCCTCCTTATCCTCCTCAGTTCTCAAGACGACCCTCTTAGTCTCACAGTCCAGACTGACACGGTGCTTGACCAACCAGTCCATACCCAGAATCAGGTCGAACTCTCCAAACAGAAGCTCCATCAGATTAGCCAGAAATACTGACCCTTGAACCTCTAGCGGAACATATCTATACAGTTTGCTAACCTGAACTGATTGCCCCAGTGGAGTCAGTACAGTCACCTCACTAAAAGTACTCTCAACCAAGATCCCTAAGTTTCTAGACACAGTGCTAGCTACATAGGAATGTGTGGAACCTATGCCTATCAAAGCAAGATAAGGTACATCATAAATTAAGAACGTACCGATAATGACGTTTGGAGTATCTCTATGCTCTCGGCGACGAGCAAAGATAAACAAGAAGCGGTGCCTCGCCTCGATCATGTCGATTACCTGCGCTCGTGCCATCTGTCCACAGCCCATACCGTTACCACCCCTAGCCTGACCACAGCCCCTCGGTGCCTACTGAACTACCCTCTGTGGCTGCGCAGTACCAGAACCCGGATCTTGCATCTGATCGGCCCTCAGTGGACACTCCTGAATACGGTGCTCTAATGAGCCACACCTCAAACACGCCCCAGTCCTCCTCCAACACTCGCCCTGATGGCGCCTACCAATATCTCCACACAACTGTAATCCAATAGGAGCAACAAGGGGACCAGCTCTAATCAGCCCATCAGTCCTGGCATTTTTCTTAGGCCTCTGTACCGAACTCGAAGGCTCTGAATCCCTCTTGTTCTTACCCTTCTCACGGTCTCTGTTTTGGCGCTCAGCGTGCTTAACCTTCTCGGCGATCTCCGCCTTCTCTACCAAAAATGAGAACTCTCGCTCCCTCTGCAAAGCTATCAATACCCTTAGATTATCCCTGAGACCGTTCTCAAATCGGATACATCTCTCACATTCAGTCGCCACCATACCTCGCGCATAGTGGCTCAGTCTTAGAAATTCAGCCTCATACTCGGTCACTGATCGGTCTCCCTAAGTGAGGTTCAGAAACTCACGCCTACAAGCATCGATGTAACTTGCCCCCACATACTTCCCTTGGAAGGCATACTTAAAGAACTCCAAAGATAGACAATCGGGCTGAGTGCCCTCCTTAACGGTCAGCGACCACTAATAGGCCTCATCGCGAAGCAAGGAGACCGCACCCTTCAATTTTTGCTCGATGGTGCAGTTCAGATCGTCCATAATCCTCTTCGTGGCCTCTAACCAATACTCAGCCACATTAGGGGCGACTCCTGTGACACCCCTAAAAAGTTTAGCTCCATTGGATCGGAGTCGTTCCGTAACAGACCCTCGGCCCCCAGATCCAGTGTTAGGCCCAGCGACCTTCTCCAGTATCCTTAACATAGCCTGGAACAATGCGTCGTCCCCAACCATGCGATCTTGAGACCCAGTCTTAGTAGTAGGTGACACCGGCGTCTCACTCGTGTCTAGATTCGACATGCTGCCCAGAGAAGAGGACTCAGCTCCAGCCCCTCTACGGCCCCTACCACTGCCTCGAGTACCACGTCCATGGATACCTCGTGCACTTATGTCTATTCAGATTTATCTGTATTACGAATTTTATGAATCAGTTACAGTTTCAGTATTTATTAACAGATGTTTTATGTAAAGCAGTATCATAAATTCGGAGTTTATTTTCGCAAGTATAGTCTCTATCAGTTTTAGTTTCACTGCAGTTTCAGTATACACAAACTAGAGTGTTTCAGAACAGACTATCTACAGCAGTTTATCAAAATACTTACAAGATCAGTGCTGGAGACTCAGTGTACCATATTCCCAGTCAATTCAATTGAAATCATTTTGAAAATCAGTTCTTAAAAACCAAATTTTAGAACCCAAAATCCACAGTCGAGTTTTGTAACCTGACTTTGATACCACTAAATGTAACACCCCAAACCCAGCCTAGACGTTATGGCCGAATCAGGCGATGTCACATGGAATGATATTTGAAACTAAATTTATCAAGTTAAAAACTGTTCCCACTTATAAGCTTCTATTCATCTTTCGTCAGTTACAAAAACATTTTCTCGTTAAAAACATATTCTACCGCAGAAGCTTTTAAAATCGTGATATTTTATGAAACCGTACGCCTTTAAGAAAAACATTACTTTTCAATTAAACCGAGTTTTGCAATTTAAAAGTCCATGCAAACAGCTAAAATCCAAATTAAGGCAAACAGTCCAAAAGTCCCAAATTACAACTGAAATACCCCAAAAGAATAGGGAATAAAACTGAAAATGAAATTAAACTGTTCAGTAGACATGTGGTCACCGTAGAGTCCTCCACCGCATCGACCCGTATAAGTCTAGGGATTACCTGCAGATAAAACAGGGATAAACCATAATTTATACATATTTTAACCCCATGCTTAGCTTATTTTTGGATGAGTTTTCATTAGATTTGATGAATTCGATGCTCTTAATCCCTTAATTTCATGTTTTATACTCAGGAGAGCTTAGGGAGTCGAAAAAAACGAGAAACGGGCAAAAAAGGGGGCAAAATTGGCCTACCTTAGAAACCAACACGGCCTGGGCTATCAAACACGGCCGTGCGTTACGAGCAGAATCAAACACGGCCTGGATCAACGTACACGGGCAGACCACACGGTCGTGTGTGGTGAGCAGAAGCGAGCACGGCCTAAGGCTATCGAACACGGGCGTGTCTCACGGGCGTGTCCCTGCCGTATCAAAGATTACTTCTATCCGGAAAAGGTTACTTATGGGCCAAGAAAGACGTTCCAAAGCCTATATAAACACCCTAGGGGGTGACCTAAAAGAGGAGGCAGAATAGAACGGAGAAAATACTTGAAGACAATCGTCGAAAGCAGCTCGGAGGAAGGATCTCCATCAAGACTGGAGATCTCCCATCAAGTTCTTTAGAAGTTTTTTAGTTTTCCTATGTTTTATTGTTTTCCTTATTTTGAGATGTTTCCTTCTATCAGTATGAACTAAATCCCCTAAATACCTAAGAGGATGAAACCTATGACAGATCTTATTATTATTTGATTTATAAGATAAATACTTGCTCTTATTCTTAATTGTGAGTTCTTATTCTTGTTTCGATAATTCAAGTTATTGATTCAAGTCGAATATGCTTATTCAGTGGTGCAAAAGTCCCTGTTTAAGAGTAGATCAACACAATTAAGCAGAGTTGATTGCAACCCTAGAAAGAGGTGATAAACCGTAATATATACATATTTTAATCTCACATTTAGCATACTTTTGGATGATTTAATCCATTGAATTGCGGAATTTGATGCTCCTAATCCTTTAATTTCATGTTTTATACTTAGGAGAGCATCGGAGGATGAAAAGAACGAGAAACGGGCCAAAAACGGAAAAAATGGGCCAAAGTAAGAAATTCACACGGCCTGGAGTTCACCACACGGCCGTGCCACCTTAGCAGGCCCGAACACGGCCTGGGCTTGATTCACACGGGCGTTCCACACGGGCGTGCCCCTGCCTTGACCTGTTTTAATTCCATTCAGATTAGGGTACTTTTGGGCCAAGAAAGGCATTCCGAAAGCCTATATAAACACCCTGGAGAGCGACCTAAAAGGGGGGCGAAGCCAGAAAGGGCTGAACACAGGAAATTACTCGAAGACAGCCAGTTCAATCATCCTAGAAGCTGAAATCACACTCAAGACGGAAGATCTTCCCTTCAATTTCCTTCAGGGGGTTTTAGGGTTTTTCTTATATTTTGTTATTTACTTTATTCGGAGATGTATTCTTTATTAAACATGAACTAAACCCCTCAAATACCTGAGGGAGATGGAACCTAAGAAGGATCTTGTTATTTTTTCTGAACTGTATGATAAATACTTGATTTGTTCTTAATTATGTGTTTTTAATTCTTGTTTTAATATTTCAAGATATTGATTCAAGTATTGATGTGCTTAGGCAGTGGAGCAAAAGTCCTTGTTTAAGAGTAGATCTAGCATAGCTAAGCGGAGTTGATCGCAACCCTAGAGATAGGATGACGAAAATCTACCGGATTAAGGTCAAACCTAATATGGGAGTCCATAGATCGAGTTAATGCAACACTAGGGGTTTTAATTAGAAAGAGATTTCAATTAATCAACCTAGGGTTAGACGTTATTAGTCTCGAAAAGGATAATAATATAAATTAGGGAATCCTACGGATCAAGTCAAGTGAATAAATAGTCTGGTTCAGAGTTAAGTAATAAGTGAAGTCTAGGTGGATTCTTCCTCGGGTATTGTCTTAATCAACTGGTTTTCCCAAAAGTATTTTCCCAATTCATTCTTTGTGTCTTAGCATCCTTAGTTTAGTAATTAGTTAATTAAACATCGATTCTCTTAATACTTAGGCTAGATAATAAAAAGATAGTAACTACTAGTACTCTTGGTCCCTGAGGATACGATATTTTCGGTCTTGCCATAGCTATACTACCGAACGATAGGTGCGCTTGCCTTATTTGTTGTCATAGTTAGTTTAGACACGATCAAGTTTTTGGCGCCGTTTCCGGGGACTAAGATATTAGGAAAACTAAATTTTTATTAATTTAGCCATTTTATTTATTTTCAATTTATTTTTATTTCTATTTTATTTTAACTTTGTTAATTTTTCTTTTATTTGCTTCTGGCAGGTAATTCTAGTTTATGACTAGAAGGAACCCGTCAGGACCATTACTCTTTGATAGTGATATAGAAAGAACCGTTTGCAGAAACCGAAGAGAGATAAGGTGAAGCCTACAATACATACAAGAAGAGCAAGAGGACGATACTAATAACACGGAAGAGATGGCTGATCCCCAGAATAATCCACTTCCTCCTGTGGTTGCCGAAAATCCTCCTCCTCGAACTTTGTATGATTATGCTAAACCTAATTTAAGAGGAACTGAATCAAGTATTGTTAGACCTCCTGTCGTTGCAGATAATTTTGAACTGAAACCTAACACAATACAAATGATTCAGCAGTTTGTTCAGTTTGATGGTTTGCAGGATGAGGATCCAAACAATCACTTGACAATTTTTCTAGAGTTTTGCGACACTTTCAAAATAAATGGCGTTTCTGATGATGCCATTCGTCTTCGGTTGTTTCCCTTTTCATTAAGGAACAAAGCTAAACAGTGGTTGAACTCGTTACCACTAGGATCAATCACTACATGGGAGCAAATGACCGAAAAATTTTTGTTAAAATATTTTTCGCCGGCTAAAACGGCTAAGTTGAGGAATGATATCTCTTCTTTTGTGCAGATGGATTTAGAGATACTTTACGATTCATGGGAGAGATATAAGGATTTATTGAGAAGGTGCCCTCACCATGGATTACCATTATGGCTACAGGTTCAAACCTTTTATAACAGTGTGAACCTCTCGACTAGGCAGTTGATTGATTCAGCCACCGGCGGAACCCTGAATAACAAAACACCTGAAGCGGCTTATGAGTTTATAGATGAGATGTCATTGAATAACTATCAGTGGCAAGTTACAAGGACAAGGCCAACAAAAGCCGCTAGTGTTTTCAACCTCGACGCAGTAACCATGCTATCAAATCAGGTAGAAGTTTTAAATAAGAAAATTGATGGTTTATATGGTTCTTCGCAGGTACACCCAGTGATGCAGTGCGATGTAAATGGAGGAGGGATGAGCAATACAGAATACCAGCCTTAAAACCCAATCATTGAAAACGAGCAAGTTCACTATACGGGTAACAATCTTCGACCTCAAAATAATCCTTATAGTAACTCTTACAATCCAGGATGGAGGAACCATCCACATTTCTCATGGGGAGGTCAAGGAAATCAGAGACAACAACCCCCTCCAGGCTTTCAACAGCAACCCTACCCACAGGAGAAGAAGCCGAACCTTGAGGAGATGCTGACAAAATTCGTCGCGGTTTCAGAAACATGCTTCCAAAACACCGAAACAATATTCAAAAATCAGCAAGTATCGATTCAAGGGCTCGAAAATCAATTAGGACAACTTGCTAAGCTGATCTCCGAAAGACCACAGGGAAGCTTACCAAGAAACACTGAAACTAACCTAAATGAGCAAATTCACGTCATAACTACTCATGAAAGTGAAGGGTTAGACAAATCAGAACCAAGCCAGGAAGCTGAGGTAAGTAAAGGTAAGGTTGAGGTAAGACATGATAAACCAAAACCGGTAATCGCAGAATACCAACCTCGTGTGCCATATCCCAATGCGACGAAGAAAAATAGTACAGACGAACAATTCAGTAAATTTCTTAAACTTCTAAAGAAATTACATATTAACTTACCGTTTCTTGAAGCTCTTTCGCAGATGCCCAATTCAAGGAAATTTTTGAAAGAGCTTCTGACAAACAAACGGAGGGTAGACGATACGTCGCATGTGGAGCTAAATGCAGTGTGCTCAGCAATTTTACAAAATAAACTACCACGAAAATTAAAAGATCCAGGGAGTTTTACAATTTCGTGCTTAATTGGTAGCTTATCGGTCAATAATGCTTTAGCTGATTTAGGGGCGAGCATCAACGTTATGCCTTACAAACTGTTTAAACAACTAGGTCTAGGGAAACCCAAACAAACTAGGATGAGCATCCAACTAGCTGATAAAACCATTAGAGTTCCTAAGGGTATAATCGAGAATGTACTAGTAAAAGTGGATAAATTCATTTTCCCAGTAGACTTTGTCGTTTTAGACATAGATGAGGATAATGTTATTCCTTTAATTTTAGGAAGACCCTTTTTAGCAACTGCTAAAACTAAAATTGATGTTCGTACAGGTGAACTCACACTTTGTGTAGGTAACGAAACGATCACTTTCCAGGCTCTTGACTCTGCTAAGACATCGAGTAACAAAGGTGAGAACATAAATTCAATTAATGACCATTCGGTCCAACCTTCTTTCAGGAAACACCACGAAATTACACACCTGAACCACATCCGAGACCTTACGCCATAAGGAAATACCTCATGAGGAACGAAGACTCCAACTCGATGAACTGGATGAGTGGAAGCCACATGTCAAGGAGAAACCAAGAACACTCGAAGAGAAACCAAGGCAACCCCCCGACGAGCTTAAGGGAGACACAAACCAATTCCAAATCGGGGATCAGGTATTATTGGAAAAGACAGACCCTCGAATCACCATTCCAGACCTTAATGAAGAGACCTCTTTTACGGTACTGAATGTCTTCCCATATGAAACAGTCGAGGCAACTAATCCTAAGTTTGGCACTTTTAAGGTAAACACTACTCGACTCGAACCATATATTGTTAGAATTGATAGCAGGAAAGAGGAGTTTCAACTCCTCAAACCACCATGATCGTGCGAATGAAAGGTAAGTCTAGCTTAGGACTTTAAACAAGCGCTTCTCGGGAGGCAACCCGAGCTCTAACCATGCTAATTAGTTTGTTTTTACTTTCATTTATGCTTTAAAGTATAGGTTTCACCTCCACACGGCCTTGCACACGGGCGTGGCCGTGGCCGTGTGGACACCACGAGTATGCATATCGGCGTGGCGGAGGCCGTGCAGACTAATGACAAAAAATTCCCAAAACATGGGCTACGACAAAACACCACGGCTGTGCGATTCGACCGTCGCAGCACACGGACGTCGACACGGCCGTCTGGGACAGCACGCCCATAGCACACGGACGTGGGACGCAAAACAGGCACGCCAAACCCCTAAACATTCGAAACACACGGGCCAAAAACGATCCACACAGGTGTGTGACACGCCACTGTGCCCTTATTTCTATATAAACCCTTCACTATTCATCATCTTTTCCCCCAAATTCTCCTCCCCAAACCCTAGCCGTTTTCCCTTTTCCCCCTACTAAGTTTGACCACCACCATCAACACCCCCTCATCCTGACTCCTCTCCCTTTTTCCTCATTCCCTTCCTTCCTTTCCCCTTACTCTACGCAAGTCCACGCCCGTGTGAAGATAACACATCCGCGCGCCACCACCACGCTCGTGCTCCGACCACCGCCTCAACCGCGCCACTTCCCTCAACAATCTCCACCGGTCACCTTTTCTTTTCCCCATTTTGCTTCATTTATCTTCATTTATTATCATTGTGATTTTATTTAGTTAATAATCATTTCATCTTTATCTTTATTTCTTAAATATTATTTACCCTCATTATTAAGATTGTTAGTTTATCATACCATTCTTGTTTAAGTAATAGCGAACAATATATATGCTGATTCTTTAAAAATAAATGTTATTCTTTCATGGCATTAGGATAGGATAATATATGTCTTGGCCGAAAATAATATTTAAATTGTTGAATATCTCTTATTTTCAGGTAAGTAATGACTCCCCAACGCGGACGAAAAACTGCCATTCCCACTTCAAAAAAATGGAAGGGACACAGTGCAACCTCCTCGAGTGCCTCCACCGAAACACGACACCCATTCCTACAGTTTCCTCCTGGAGCCCAGGAAAATCTCTATCAGATACTATGTGCACGACCTCTCAGCGTAGGAAGGTGTATCGATTGGACTGCCCTGGAGCAGGTTCAGCTAGCCGACGCGGTTCGGGCCTTACTATTCACAGACCCGTGGGGGCAATTCTTCGAGATCATCGAGCCCACATACCTAGAGCTCACTCTGGAGCTCTGTTCTACTTTCCACCTTCAGACGGTAATGACCAACTTTGACGACTCTGGTACCATCCAATTCCATCTCGGAGGTATAGTTCGTGAGATGAGTGTACCACAGTTCGGAGCCGCTTTGGGACTCTACACTGACGAGTTCATGGAGGATGATGATTTCGAGGAACTTACCCGCCACATCCATCACTCTCCTTCTGCCTGTTGGAGAGACCTAGTTCCCTTCTCGGCCACATATGACCCCAATCGCTCCAAGGCGACAGATCTTGCCCCACCCCTGAGGTACTTACACGCTATCTTTGCTCATACACTGACAGGTAGGCGAGAGAGCACCGGCGTCGTAAACACTTACGATGCCTACTTTCTATGGTGCATGGCGAACGGGCACGTCTTCGGCATAGCCTATTTCATAGCTCGCGCCATTCAACATCAGACGGAGCAGTATAGGAGAGGGGTCATCTCTATGGGTCCATACATCACGCGCCTGGCTTGATATTTCGGACTCCTTAACACAGCCACTCAGACTTCCTCACTTACATTGATAGGACAGATGCCCCCACAGGGCATCCAGACGATGTTACACATGAGGATGATCAAGAGTCGCCGTGGGACGAATCCTCCCCAATACCATCTAGCTCACGCCACCGAGGAGGAGGATCCTGAGGACATTACTGACAATGTCCCCCCACTACACGAGGCACCACCACCGAGCCATCGCCCAGTTCATGCGGCAGTTTCTCTTTCAGACATATCTGAGTGCCTAACGCGATTTGAGCACCAATACTTCCAGCGCTTCGACCATATCGACACCACCCTCCACCAGATATGTCAGCACCTTCACATTTCATCGCTGCCCCCACCTCGCGACCTAGCAGATGACGAGGACCTTTGAGTTCTTTTATTTTCTTTATTTTTATTTTTTATTTTTATTTTTATTTTTATTTTTATTTTTATTTTTATTTTATTTTCTTTTATAATTAAACTTTTTACATTTCTTGTTTTAAAACTTTCATTAGTATAGTTGAATTTCCTTTATCGCTGGCCGTCTAACTCTGAGTATCTATAACAACATTCATTAACTAGTACTCTCTAAAATTTAACTGATGACTTCGCAGTGTAAAAAGGTTCAATGTGCCACTCAAGGAACGAACACATCACCTATGCCTAGTCATCATGTTCATCATTGATCGTCCCCCAAGGATTTCATCCATAATTCAGGAAGTTTCACCTCTCTCCCTCTCTTATTACTTCCTTACTAATCATTATCTATCTTTGTACATTGAGGGCAATGTACATCTTAAGTGTGGGGGGTGAATTTTATTCCTAACTTTTTGCATCCCTGAATCATGTCTTGTTCTTAAGTAAATTTTCTCCTATTACTATTAGAATGAAATTTCCTTTGATTTATGATTTTTGTTGATATGTTTTGGATTAAGGCATAGGTAATTGTGCAGTAAAGTTTTAAACTTTAGGAGACTAGAGAATCAAGCATGATGAGTCTATTTTCAGAATTAAAAATTTGTTAGGTTGTCTACCTGAATCTAATTATTACCTTGAAGTTTGAAATTTACAAGGTTGACATCAAAAACCATAATTTTTGTGAGATTTTGAGCCTTTTAGAGCATATTCTATTCTTGCTCACTTTATTGATTATGAGTGTGTCAACATTGACTTGTTATTCTAGAACTTGCTTTGATCATACACGTCGAGACCACACCTATGATTTGATATACTGAGATGATAAAGGCACCTAGGTTTTAACCCACTTATTCCACTAAAAAGCCTACCCGTTTAATTAACCCCTAGTGAACCCTTTGAAACCTAATTAATCGTTTCTTGACTCACCCATTAATATTAACCCAAAACCCACTTTGTATTTGTTATCACCAATTCTCTTGACTACTCTTATATCGAGATTTGATTTGATTGGTTGCTTAACTATTTTCTTTATTTCAGTTGTTAAATTCTATCTTATTATTATTGTATGTGCTTATTCTAAAAAAAAAAAAAATTCTGGGAATCTATTCATTATTACTTCTTTTTTATTGGAGCTTAAGCAGTTAATTTTACATTTTGAGAAGAAGCTCGTGTTATTAGTGATGAATTCTTAATTGATGTAATTATTTAAGTTTTAGTTATTTTTCTAGTTAGGTAATTTATCAATTCAGTCTCGATACTAACCCTCTAATTCAGCCTTTATCCACACCTTTAACCCAAGCCCCAGTTACAACCCATAAAAGACCTTTTGATTTGTGTATCATATCATTTTCTGATGGTGGAGATTTGATTTTCATGCAAGCCTATGGGATTAACTTTTCATGTTTGACTCTTGAGTTCTTATTTTTGAACCTTAAACACCTAGAGTGATTTGAGTGAACCCTTAGTGAGGATGCCAATTCTTGTTGATTTTGAATTAAAGGTGATTATTTAGGTAAGGGGAAACACCTATTTTTCGTACTATAAAAACTATGACTTTGATTGTTTGAATCTTTAGGAACTTTCTGGTTAAATTATCAATGTATGAATTACCTATGAATTATGATGAAACATTATTGATGAAGATTATGAATTGAGGAAATTTAATTTTAATTGTGAGTTGAGAATTTTGCTTGAGGACAAGCAAATGCTTAAGTGTGGGGGTATTTGATAAACCGTAATATATACATATTTTAATCCCACATTTAGCATACTTTTGGATGATTTAATCCCTTGAATTGTGGAATTTGATGCTCCTAATCCTTTAATTTCATGTTTTATACTTAGGAGAGCATCAGATGATGAAAAGAGCGAGAAACGGGCCGAAAACGGAGAAAATGGGCCAAAGTAAGAAATTCACACGGCCTGGAGTTCACCACATGGCCGTGCCATCTTAGCATGCCCGAACACGGCCTGGGCTCGATTCACACGGGCGTTCCACACGGGCGTGCCCCTGCCTTAACCTGTTTTAATTCCATTCAGATTAGGGTACTTGTGGGCCAAGAAAGGCATTCCGAAAGCCTATATAAACACCCTGGAGAGCGACCTAAAAGGGGGGCGAAGCCAGAAAGGGCTGAACACAGAAAATTACTCGAAGACAGCCAGTTGAATCATCCCAAAAGTTGAAATCACACTCAAGACGGAAGATCTTCCCTTCAATTTCCTTCAGGGAGTTTTAGGGTTTTTCTTATGTTTTGTTATTTACTTTCTTAGGAGATGTATTCTTTATTAAACATGAACTAAACCCCTCAAATACCTAAGGGTGATGAAACCTAAGACGGATCTTGTTATTGTTTTCTAAACTGTATGATAAATACTTGATTTGTTCTTAATTATGTGTTCTTAATTCTTGTTTTAATATTTCAGGATATTGATTCAAGTATTGATGTGCTTAGGCAGTGGAGCAAAAGTCCCTGTTTAAGAGTAGATCTAGCATAGCTAAGCGGAGCTGATCGCAACCCTAGAGATAGGATGACGAAAATTTGCTGGATTAGGGTCAAACCTAATATGGGAGTCCATAGATCGAGTTAATGCAACACTAGGGGTTTTAATTAGAAAGAGATTTCAATTAATCAACCTAGGGTTAGACGTTATTAGTCTCGAAAGGGATAATAATATAAATTAGGGAATCCTACGGATCAAGTCAAGTGAATCAATCGTCTGGTTCAGAGTTAAGTAATAAGTGAAGTCTAGGTGGATTCTTCCTCGGGTATTGTCTTAATCAACTGGTTTTCCCAAAAGTATATTCCCAATTCATTCTCTGTGTCTTAGCATCCTTTGTTTAGTAATTAGTTAATTAAACATCGATTCCCTTAATACTTAGGCTAGATAATAAAAATATAGTAACTACTAGTACTCTTGGTCCTTGAGGATACGATATTTTCGGTCTTGCCATAGCTATACTATTGAACGATAGGTGTGCTTGCCTTATTCGTTGTCATAGTTAGTTTGGACACGATCAATAGGGCGACGAAAATCTGCCGGATTAGAGTCAAATCTAATAATGGAATCCATAGATCGAGTTAATAAGACAATAGGGGTTTTAATTAGAAAGAGATTTCAATTAATCAACCTAGAGTCAGTTGTTTTTAGCCTTGAAAGAGATATTAACATAAATCAGGAATTTCTACGGATTAAGTCAAGTGAATAAATCGTATGAATCAAAAGTAATAAGTGAAGTTTAGGTGGATTCTTCCTTAAGTATTGCCTATCACATAAGTTAACTAAAAGTATTTTTCCCAATTCTTTCGTTGTCGTGTTTTTAATTAAGTTTTAGTTTAAAAAATTCACTCCAATTTTTAGGCTAGATAATATAAAGATAGTAATTACTAGTACTCTTGGTCCTTGTAGATACGATATATCCGGTCTTTCCATAACTATACTATTAAGCGATAGGTGCGCTTGCCTTTATTGTGGTCATAGTTAGTTTTAGACACATCAAGTTTTTGGTACTGTTGTCGGGGACTAAGATATTAGGAACGCTAAATTTTTATTACTTTAGCCATTTTATTTACTTTTATTTGCAATTTATTTTTTTATTTATATTCACTAATTTTTTTTCTTTGCTTCTGGTAGGAACTTTTAGTTTATGACTAGAAGGAACCCGTCAGGACCATTACTTTTTGACAATGAGATTGAAAGTACAGCTCGCAGAAACCGAAGAGAAATAAGGCGAAGTCTACAATACATAGAAGAAGAGCAAGAAGACGAAACTAACACTACAAAAGAGATGGCTGATAATAATCCGCTACCTCCTGTGGTTGCTGTAAACCCGGTGAATCAAAACCCTGCTCCTCGTACTATGTATGATTTTGCTAAACCTAATTTAACAGGAACTGAATCAAGTATTGTTAGACCTGCTATTGCTGCAAATAATTTTGATCTGAAACCTAACACTATTCAGATGATTCAGCAATTTGTTCAGTTTGATGGTTTCCAGGATAAGGACCCAAATAATCACTTGGCAAATTTTCTGGAGTTTTGCGACACTTTTAAGATTAATGGCGTTTCTGATGATGCCATTCACCTTCGGTTGTTTCCCTTTTCATTGAGGAACAAAGCTAAACAGTGGTTGAACTCGTTACCACGAGGATCAATCACTACATGGGACCAAATGACCAAAAAAATTTTACTTAAATATTTTCCGCCGGCTAAAACGGCTAAGTTGAGGAATGATATCTCTTCTTTTGTGCAGATGGATTTAGAGACACTTTACGATGCATGGGAGAGATATAATGATTTACTAAGAAGGTGCCTTCACCATGGGTTACCTTTGTGGCTACAGGTTCAAACCTTTTACAATGGTGTGAACCCCTTAACTAGGCAGTTGATTGATTTAGCCACCGGTGGAACCCTAAATAATAAAACCCCTGAAGTGGCTTATGAGTTTATAGAGGAGATGGCACTGAATAACTATCAGTGGCAAGTTATGAGGACAAAGCCAACAAAAGCTGCCAGTGTTTTCAACCTCGATGCAGTAACCATGCTATCAAACCAGGTAGAACTGTTAAATAAAAAGATTGATGGTTTGTGTTCTTCGCAGGTACATCCGGTGATGTAGCGCGATACAAATGGAAGAGGAATGGGCAATACAGAATATCCATCTTACAACCCTGGCATGGAGAATGAGCAGCTGAATTATATGGGTAATAACCCTAAACCTCCAAATATTCCTTACAATAATACATATAATTCAGGATGGAGGAACTACCCAATTTTCTCATGGGGTAATGAAAGGAATCAAAGACCGCAAATCCCTCTAATTTTCCAACCATCTTACCAGCAAGAGAGAAAGCCGAACCTTGAAGATATGCTAGTAAAGTTTATTTCGGTGTCAGAGACTCGTTTTCAGAATACCAAAACAGCGTTGAAAAATCAGCAAGCATCAATTTAAGGGCTTGAGAATCAAATTGGACAACTGGTTAAGTTAGTTTCCGAAAGGCAATCAGGTAGTTTACCTAGTAACACCGAACCCAAACCAAAAGAGCATGTGAAGGTAGTTACACTAAGGAGTGGGAAGAAGTTGGTTGAAGCTGAAAAGAAGATGCCACAAGAAACTGATTAGGCAAAGGGCGAGGAAGTAAACGAGAATGTAACACCGGTACTTAAAGAGTATAAACCACCGATCCTATATCCGGCAAAGTTGAAGAAAGATCGCATGGACGCACAATTCGGTAAATTTCTTGAACTCTTTAAACAATTACATATTAACTTACCTTTTGTTGGAGCTATTTCGCAGATGCCTACGTACACAAAATTCTTAAAAGAGCTTTTAACAAATAAAAGGAAGTTTGAAGAGATATCAACCGTGGAGCTTAACAAGGAATGTTCAGCTATTCTCCAGAATAAGCTACCAACCAAATTGAAAGATCCAGGAAGTTTCACTATTCCCTGTTTAATTGGTAGTTTAAATATTGAGAAAACATTAGCTGATTTAGGTGCCAGTATTAATTTAATGCCTTATAAAATGTTCAAGCGACTTGGTCTTGGGAACCAAATCCCACTAGGATGAGTATCCAATTAGCTGATAGATCTATTAAATATCCTAGGGGAATTATTGAAGATGTTTTGGTAAAAGTTGATAAATTCATATTCCCTGTTGATTTTGTTGTGCTTGACATGGATGAGGATGTTGATGTGCCCTTAATTTTAGGACGCCCATTTTTAGCTACTGCTAGGGCTGTTATTGATGTAGGTGATTGTAAACTTGTGCTCAGGATAGGTGACGAGGAAATTATTTTTAAAATTTATGATGCTATGTGATACTCTAGAGAGCAAGATGAATCCTGTTATTTTATCGATGCTATTGATCATTCTATTCAAGATTCTTTTCAGGAAATCATACATAAAGACACGTTGGAATTGTGTCTTGCCCAAGGAGAGGAGGCCGATGACGATACCAATGAGATGGGGGAGGTAAAATTTCTTCCCCAAGACAAAAGAAGTATGAGGGCATTGAAATAAACGACAAACTAAAACAAAAACCCTCTATTGAAGAGCCCCCCAGATTGGAATTGAAACAGTTACCAAATCACTTAGAGTATGCATTCCTCGGAGATAATTCTACACTAACGGTAATTGTTTCTTCAGAATTGGAACCCAATGAGAAAGACGAGTTAATACAGGTACTAAAGGAGCATAGAAGAGCCATAGCTTGGAAAATTTCTGACATTAAAGGGATAAGCCCATTGTTGTGCACCCACAAAATTTTAATGGAAGATGAATATAAACCATGTGTGCAACCTCAAAGACGATTAAATCCCAACATGAAGGAAGTTGTTAAAGCTGAGGTAATTAAACTTTTAGATCTTTGGAATTATTTATCCTATTTACGACAAAGATTTGGGTAAGCCCTGTGCGAGTTGTTCCAAAGAAGGGAGGCATGATTTGTTATAGCCAACGAGAAAAATGAATTGATTCCAACAAGGACAGTCACAGGTTGGAGAGTTTGCATTGATTATAGGAAATTAAACGATGCCATGAGAAAAGATCACTTTCCCTTACCATTCATTGATCAGATGTTAGAAAGATTATCTGGGCATATGTACTATTGCTTCTTGGACGGACTCTCTGGCTACTTCTAAATCCCAATAGCTCCTGAGGATCAAGAAAAGACAATATTTACATGTCTATATGGTACGTTTGCTTATCGTAGAATGCCTTTTGGATTATGTAATGCTCCTGCTACTTTTCAGCGATGCATGCTAGCCATCTTTGATGAACTTGTGGAAGATATTATGGAGGTATTTATGGATGACTTTTCAGTATTTGGTGATTCTTTCCACCTTTGCCTTAAAAATTTAAAAAGAGTTCTAATGAGATGTGAGGAAACGAACCTTGTGCTAATTGGGAAAAGTGTCACTTTATGGTTCGAGAAGGGATTGTATTAGGTCACAAAATTTCTAGTAAATGGATTGAGGTTGATAAAGCAAAAATTGAAACCATAGAAAAATTACCTCCTCCTAGTTCAGTTAAGGCTATTAGAAGTTTTTTAGGACACGCTGGATTTTATAGAAGATTTATTAAGGATTTTTCTAAAATAGCTAAGCCCTTAACTAAATTACTAGAAAAAGATGTGCCTTTCAATTTTTATCAGGAATGTTTAGATGCATTTAATACCCTCAAAAATAAATCAATAAATGCTCCGATTATAATTGCACCTGATTGGAATTTACCATTTGAACTAATGTGTGATGCGAGTGATTTTGCAGTAGGTGCGGTTTTGGGACAGCGAAGAGACAAGCATTTTCATCCAATTTATTATGCTAGCAAAACATTGACGGCCGCGCAAGAAAATTACACCACCACAGAAAAAAAGTTGCTAGCTGTGGTTTTTGCATTTGATAAATTTAGACAGTATTTGATATTATCTAAAGTTGTCGTTTATACTGACCATTCAGCTTTTCGTTATCTTTTAACTAAATCTGATGCAAAACCTCGACTCATAAGACGGATTTTACTCTTATAGGAATTTGATTTGGAAATTCAGGATAAGAAAGGAGCTAAAAATCTCGCGGCAGACCATCTTTTTAGACTTGAAAATCCACATATCAAAGAACTCGATGAAAGTGAGATAAATGACTCATTTCCTGAAGAACAACTCTTTGCTATTTCCGACTCCGAGGTACCTTGGTTTGCAGATATTGCAAATTATTTAGCTACTAACATCCTGCCAAAAGGGTTAACACATCATCAAAAGAAGCGATTCTTTGCTGATGCGAAAAAATATTTTTGGGAGGACCCTTTTCTTTTTCGTATATGTGCAGATCAAGTAATTCGAAGATGTGTTACAAAGGCAGAAGCAAGAAAAATACTAGAACATTGCCATTCAGGACCATCAGGAGGACATTATAGTGGGATTAGGACAGCACATAAAATGCTCGAATCAGGTTTTTATTGGCCCACTCTGTTCAAGGACGCTAACAGGTATGTTGCTTCGTGTGATAGATGTTAGAGAACATGTAATATCTCTAAACGCGATGAAATGCCTCAAACATATATGCTATCATGTGAAATATTTGATGTATGGGGTATTGATTTTATGGGTCCATTCCCTAGCTCATTTGGGAATAAATACATCTTATTAGCAGTTGATTATATGTCAAAATGGGTGGAAGCTTAAGCTTTACCTACTAATGATTCTAGAGTGGTAGCGAGATTTCTTAAGAAACTCTTCTCTCGATTTGGATCACCCAGAGCAATTATTATTGATAGGGGTACTCATTTTTTGTAATACTCAATTTGATAAAGTCTTAAAGAAATATGGAGTACACCACAGAACAGCTACCCCTTATCACCCTCAAACCAGTGGACAAGTGGAAGTAGCAAATCGAGAGCTTAAGCGTATTCTAGAGAAAACAGTAGAATCAAACAAGAAAGATTGGGCATTAAAAGTAGACGATGCTTTATGGGCCTATAGAACCGCTTTTAAAACTCCCATAGGAACATCCCTATACAGACTTGTCTACGGAAAGAGTTGTCATCTACCATTTGAATTAGAACACAAAGCATTTTGGGCTATAAAATTCTTAAATTACGATCTTAAACTTACAGGTGAGAAAAGAATGATGCAGTTGAACGAGCTAGATGAGTGGCGAGCTAATGCCTACGATAACTCACGATTATATAAGGAGGCAACAAAGCGACGCCATGATGCTCGTTTGAAGCAACCTAAGCAATTTGAAGTGGGAGATCTTGTTCTACTATACAATTCAAAGCTCAAATTGTTTCCTGGAAAGCTGAAATCAAGATGGTCCGGTCTATTTGTAGTCAAAACCATTTTTCCCTATGGCACAATTGAGGTAACTCATCCGACTTATGACACATTCAAGGTAAACGGTCAACGACTTAAAATATATAATGGTGAAGATTTTAGGGATATGAGAGAGGAGCTTCAGCTCCGTGAACCTTCATATAGAAATGAAAATAGGGTAAGTCTAGCTTAAGACTTTAAATGAGTGCTTCTCGGGAGGCAACCCGAGCACTAACCTCACTAACATCCATAATTTTGATTTTTAGCATCTAAATAAGAACTAACCAATTTAATAGGCGCATGATTTCCTACCCACACGGCCTAGCACACGGGCGTGGCCGTGGCCGTGTGGACACCACGGGAAGAGACATCGGTGTGGCAGAGACCGTGCAGGCCAAGGACAAAAATTTTCCCCAAAACACGAGCTACGATAAAATGCCACGGCCGTGCGACACAGTCGTGGTCGAAATTGACTCGAAAACACGGGCTGTGATAAAAGGCCAGGGCCGTGCGATACGACCGTGGTCGATACTGAGTAAGTGACACGGGCGTGTGACCCCATGCCAAAAAGCCGTGGGTGAAACTGAGTAAGTCACACGGGCGTGAGACACGCCCGTGCCTATAGGCCGTGGTCGACACTGACTAATTACCACGGGCGTGTGATCCTAAACATGGGCGTTGGAGAAAAGAATGAAGCATCACACGGCCGTGTGATTCGGCTGTGTGACCCAACACGCCCAGGGAACACGGGCGTGGTCTATGACTCAGACGCGCCCTAATTCAAAATTCTCGAAACACACGGGCTAATTAAAGGGTACACGGGCGTGGCACCTGACCGTGTTCCCTACTTCCTATTTAAAGCACCCCACGGCTCATCTTCCCCAAAATTTCCCCCCAAAAACCCTAGCTATTTTTCCCCAAACAACCTATCTCTCTTTCTCATTCCGGCCACCGACGACCCTTCACCCTCACCCCTTTACTTCCTTTTCCTCCTCTTCCCCTCATTTTTCCTCTTTCCATTTCTTCTCCACACGCGCAGCACGTAGTCCACGCCTGTGTCTGACACCACGCCCGTGCGCTACCGCCACGTCCGTGCCACAACGTCAACACCCCCATCGGTTCTTCTTTCTCTGCCATTGCTACTCATTTCATTCATTTTTATCTATTTATTTGATCTTATTCTCTGCTCTTACTATTGTTCTTATCATGATGTCTATTTCTAATTTCTTAGTTTATTTAGTTTGTTTTTATTTAGTCATTACTTCTCCTTAGGGATTTTAGCATTACTTACTCAACTATTATAGGATTATACTATTTAAGACTACTAGGATAGTGCATTTTGGCTGGCAATGATATTTGAAATTTTTGGCTTTTCAGGTACGTAATGGCTCCACCACGAGGGAAAAAGACCGCCGTCCCCGCTTCGAAAAAGCGGAAGGGACCCGGTGCGACTTCCTCGAGCGCCTTGGTGGAAGTGCACCACTCTTACCTACAGTTTCCTCCGGGATCCCAGGAGGACCTCTTTCAGACACTTCGCGCGCGACCCTTCGGCGTGGGGAGGTGCATTGATTGGGCCGCCTTGGAGCAGGTCCAACTAGCCGACACCGTCCGGGCCCTCCTGACTACCGATCCGTGGGGGGAATTTTTTCGAGATCGTCGAGCCAACATACCTAGAGCTCACTTTGGAGCTCTGTTCCATATTCCACCTCCAGACGGTCATGACAAACTTTGATGACCCTGGCATAATCCAATTCCATCTTGGAGGCCTTGTTCGTGAACTGAGTGTCTCAGAGTTCAGGGTCGCTTTAGGACTTTACACCGAGGAGTTCATGGAGGACGACGACTTCGAGGATCTCCATCGCCATATCCACCACTCTCCTTCGCCATGTTGGAACGATTTGGTCCCTGTCTCAGCGACATATGATCCCAGTCGCTTTAAGGCCTCTGCTCTCGCCCCATCATTGAGGTACTTATACGCCATACTGGCTCATACTCTGACAGGTAGGCGAGAGAGTACCGGCGTCGTCAACACCCACGACGCCTACTTTTTATGGTGCATGGCAAACGAGCACATATTCGACTTAGCTTACTTCATCGCCCGCGCCATTCAGCATCAGACGGAGCGGCATAGAAGAGGAGTCATCTCCATGGGCCTATACATCACACGCCTGGCTCGATATTTTGGGCTCCTCAACACCGCAGCTCAATCCTCCTCACGCACCCTTATCAGATAGATGTCCCCGCAGGGCATTCAGACAATGCTTTACATGAGGATGATTGAGCGCTGACGTGGGTTTGATCCTCCCTAGTACTGGCTCTCGCAACCCACCGAGCAGGACGACCCAGAGGACATTACTGATGATGTTCCCCCACAGTACGAGGAGCCACCGTTTACGCCACCACCGCCACACCGACCAGCTCATGCGGTAGCTTCATTGACTGACATTTTTGAGTGCCTCACTAGGTTCGAGCAGTATTGTACGCAGCAATTTAATGACAACGCTCGATGATTCGACGGCATCGAGGCGATGCTGCAACAGATTTGTCAGCACTTTTACATATCGCCGCCACCCCCACCTCACGATCCATCTGGGGATGAGGACCTTTGAGTCCATATATTTTCAATTTTCTTTTCGTTGTCTTTAGTTTATTTAAAGTTTTAAACTATTGAACTGTTTCCTTTTCTTGTCTTTAAATTATATTAATTATGTTGATTTCTTTTTATCTTTGGTTGTTTATTATCGAGTAATCATAACGAAATCCACTTAATAAAAACCCCTAAAACTTTACTGATGACTCCGCAGTTTCAAAAGCTTCAAGGTGCTACTAAGGAACTGAAATATTCTTCCCCACCTTCACCTCTGCCTAGTTCATCATGCTTTTCATTGGCTCCATTGCTACAAGTTTCTTTTTCAAGGATTTCATCCATGATTCAGGAAGTTTCACTCCTCTCCCTCTCTTATGATTTTCTTACTATATTATCTATCTTTGTACATTGAGAACAATGTACATCTTAAGTGTGGGGAGGTTAACTATAGTACTATTTGAAAATCCCAGAATTATGCCTTGTTCTTAAGTAATTTTCTCATATTACTATTAGAATGAAATTTCTATTGATTTATGATTTTCATTGATATGTTTCGGATTAAGTCATAGGTAATTATGCATTGATGGTTTAAACTTTAAGACATTAGAGAATCAAGCATGATAAGTCTATTTTCAGAATAAAATTAAAATTTTTGGGTTGTTTTCCTAAAATTAAATATTACTTTGAAGTTTGAAATTTGCAAGGTTGACATCAAAAACCATAATTTTGTGAGATTTTGAGCCTTTTAGAGCATATTCTTTTCTTGCTCACTTTATTGATTATGAGTGTGTCAATATTGATTTGTTATTCTAGAACTTGCTTCGATTATACATGTCGAGACCACACCTTTGATTTGATATACTGAGATGATAAAGGCACTTAGGATTTAACCCACTTACTCCATTAAAAGCCTACCTTCATAATTAACCCCTAGTGAACCCCTTTGAAGCCTAATCAACCATTTTTTGATATACCACTAATATTAAACTGAAACCCAGTTATTTGATTTGTTATCCCCATTTTCTTGACTCCCCCTTTGTCGAGATTTGATTTGATCAGTTGCCTAACTACATTCTTTATTTCAGGGTTAAATTCATTTTATCATATACTTGTTCTTATTCTTAAAAAAAAGTTAAGAAATATATTAGTTCTTTGTTATTTGAGCTTAAGCAGTTAATTTCACATTTTGAGAAGAAGCTCGTGTTATTATTGATAAGTTTTCAATTATTGTAATTATTCAGTATTAGTTTATTTCTCTAGTTAGGTAAATTATCAATTCAATCTCGATTCTAACCTTCTTTTTCAGCCTTTATCCACACCTTTAACCCAAGCCCCATTACAACACTTTAAAAGACCTTTTGATCAGTGTATCATCTCATTTTACAGTGGTGGAGATTTGATTTTCATGCAAGCCTATGGTAATAACTTTTCATATTTGACTTTTGAGTGCTTAATTTGAACCTTAAACACTTTGAGTGATTTGAGTGAATCTTTAGTGATGATGTCAATACTTGTCAGTTTTGAATCAAAGGTGATTATTTAGGTAAAGGGAAAAATCTATGTTTTCATGCTATAAAAATCTATGACTTAGATTGTTTGAATCTCTAGGACTCTTCTAGTTAAATTATCCATGTATGAATTATCTGTGAATTATGATGAAACATTATTGATGAGAATTATGAATTAAGGAAGTTAGTTTTAATTGTGAGTTGAGGATTTTGCTTGAGGACAAGCAAAGGCTTAAGTGTGGGGATATTTGATAAACCATAATTTATACATATTTTAACCCCATGCTTAGCTTATTTTTGGACGAGTTTTCATTAGATTTGATGAATTCGATGCTCCTAATCCCTTAATTTCATGTTTTATACTCAGGAGAGCTTAGGGAGTCGAAAAGAATAAGAAACGCACCAAAAAGGGGCAAAATGGGCCTACCTTAGAAACCAACACGGCCTGGGCAATCAAACACGGCCTGGATCAACGTACACGAGTAGACCACACGGCCGTGTGTGGTGAGCATGAGCGAGCATGGCCTAAGGCTATCGAACACGGGTGTGTCACACGGGCGTGTCCCTGCCGTATCAAAGATTAATTCTATCCGGAAAAGGTTACTTGTGGGCCAAGAAAGACTTTCCAAAGCCTATATAAACACCCTAGGGGGTGACCTAAAAGAGGAGGCGGAATAAAACGGAGAAAATACTCGAAGACAGCCGTCGGAAGCAGCTCGGAGGAAGGATCTCCATCAAGACTGAAGATCTCCCATCAAGTTCTTTAGAAGTTTTTGGGTTTTCCTATGTTTTGTTGTTTTCCTTATTTTGAGATGTTTCCTTCTATCAGTATGAAAATCCCCTAAATACCTAAGGGGATGAAACCTATGACAGATCTTATTATTATTTGATTTATAAGATAAATACTTGTTCTTATTCTTAATTGTGAGTTCTTATTCTTGTTTTGATAATTCAGGTTATTGATTCAAGTCGAATGTACTTATTCAGTGGAGCAAAAGTCCCTGTTTAAGAGTAAATCAACACAATTAAGCGGAGTAAAGCAACCCTAGAAATAGGGCGACAAAAATCTGTCGGATTAGAGTCAAATCTAATAAGGGAATCCATAGATCGAGTTACTGCGATAATAGGGGTTTTAATTAGAAAGAGATTTCAATTAATCAACCTAGAGACAGTTGTTTTTTAGTTTTGAAAGAGATATTAACATAAATCAGGGATTTCTACTGATTAAGTCAAGTGAATAAATCGTATGAATCAAAAGTAATAAGTGAAGTCTAGGTGGATTCTTCCTTAAGTATTGCCTATCACATAAGTTGTCTAAAAGTATTTTCCCAATTCTTTCGTTGTCGTGTTTTTAATTAAGTTTTAGTTTAAAAGAATTCACTTCAATTTTTAGGCTAGTTAATAAAAAAGATAGTAATTACTAGTACTCTTGGTCCTTGTGGATACGATATTTCCGGTCT
Source organism: Gossypium sturtianum (assembly GCA_025698515.1). NCBI lineage: Eukaryota > Viridiplantae > Streptophyta > Magnoliopsida > Malvales > Malvaceae > Gossypium > Gossypium sturtianum. Next base: position 13,688,789 of record CM046946.1, on the reverse strand, counting down.
TACCATAACTATACTATTAAGCGATAGGTGCGCTTGCCTTTATTGTGGTCATAGTTAGTTTTAGACACATCAAACAGAAAGGGGTGAGTTTACGTAAACTTAGTGTGTAATCCCTACAGAATTCATGCATACAGTCAAACAACAGATTATCAGTCAAATGCAGTCTGGGCCTAAGCCCATTTCAGTTTCAGTATCAGATATGCATTAGGGCCTAAGCCCATCACAATAACAGTATCAGATATACATTAATTAGTAAACAGAGTCCTACCCAACCAGCCTCTACACACCATCTCCGTCCATCCCTACACTCCATGTAGGGCTTAAGACACCCATCCATCCATACACTCCAAGTAGTACCGAATGCGGCACATAATCAGTAAATTGTAGCTGAGCTGCCAGATAATAGGCATAAGAGCCTTTTAGTATAATTCCTTCAAATATCAACATCCCAACCCAATACAATGCAACATACAATATATGACATGTTAATACATGAATATCAGTTATACATACAGTTCAGTATTCATTCATATAATCATCATGCTCAGTACATACATCATACATACAGTTCACGCATTTAAGGGTCTAAGTAGTGTTTACCGACCCAACAGTAGGTTCACAGTCGACTTGGGCGACCCGTGCAACCTTAGAACACATTTCAGTGTGGCCCATACGGCCCAATTTGACCTTGGCCGTATGGATCACACGGCCTGGCCCAGAATCTCACACGCTCGTGTGGACCCATACGCCCGTGTGGCCTACACGACCTAAATCAATCTAACCCGTGTGTCGCACACGGCCTACCTGGCCATCACACGGCCGTGTCTTGCGTGCACGGCCTAGCCTCGTCGATCACACGCTCGTGTTATGGCATACGGCCTACCACACGGGTGACCACACGCCCGTGTGACGTCGACAGTGAGGTTTTTGGCTTTCGTTGAAACCCTATTTTTTACGTTTTTGGGTACACACCTGGTATCGGTTTGATGCGAAACCACTTCTAAGCCTCTTGAAACCTAAAAACAGTGTGACCAAAAGCCCAATTTCAGTATTACCTTGGAAAAGTTAATGGAACTATACTATGAACAGTAACTCATCACATCCACAATGCATCCGTATACTTACCGGTGACGGAACGAAACCCCTAACGCTTAATCCGCTGCAGGAGCACTAACAGAACCTTGATTTTCCCCTAATCAAAAATCAAACATAAACCCCCATCAAAATCCGACAATGAAACAACACGATGGTGGCAGAACAAAACTTACCGACGAACGCAAACAACAGTTGTAAGAGGAACACAACAGTAATCGAACGGAAGCAAAAAGAAATCAGAATTAGAGAGTAAGAGAAGAGAGGAAAAAAATGGCAGGAAGAGATTTTGAGAAACAGTAAACACAACTGATCAGATTCTGATAACCCCCCTAATTTTCCTCCCACTAACCCACTAACCACCCACTACTCAGAATTTCTGTTTGACCGAAACTCTCTCGGTCAAACGAGCAAAAATAAACTCCCACGCTTACGCAAGGTTTCGAACTCTAGACCCCTAACACCAACACACATCTTAACCACTAGACCAACAAGCCCATTCTGATATGGAATTACAAATGATTTACTATAAGCCCACTCTCCAAGCACAAGGCTTAGATCAGAAAAATATAAAAAATTTACAAAGCTAGGGCTTGAACTTGGGACCTCACACACACACACCCAGAACACTTAACCACTGAAGCAGATACGCAATTATGTCACATTTTAATAGAAACAAAAATAAGAATTTTGGGGCGTTACAATTATTTAAAATTATTATTTTTAAAATTTATTATTAAAATAAAATTGAAATATTAAATAATTATTAAAATAATAAATTATATTTATTATATTAATAATTTATTATATAACTAAATATAAATAATTAAATATGTATGTTTAATAATATTGAAAAATAGAATATTTTAATAATTTTAAATATTTTTAAAAATAAAAATAAAATTTATTATCAATATAATAATATTAAGCTTGATTTAAGTTAATTTTTATATAAAAATAAAATTATCTATAGAGGAGCTCTTTTCCGAAAAATGACTTACAATTTTCAAAAGGATAAGTCATTTTACAAGAAAAAGGGCTTATTTTACGTTGACCTGTAAGTCATTTTTCGTTGACCAAACTGTTTTCTATGAAACAAACACAGGAAAATGCAGAAAACGTTTTCCGTAAAACGTTTTACATGTAAACAAATGGACCCTTAATTTCTTTGTTATATAATTATTAAAATATTTACAGACTTCTGCCCTACTAGCTTGGCTTGTATAATTATAATTACAACGACCTGGACCCTAAGGTTCTGATTAAATTGATCTCATTTATACCCCGAGGCGTGGCCTCAAAGAGTGCCCCTCTATATACATGATACTGCTGCGATGCGATTCGCGTGGAATTGGCGGTATTTGACTTGGTCCCTCCATGGTTCACGAATCATTTCTTAATCTTGAATTCAAAGCGGTACAAAAGTAAGTCTAGATGACTTAGTGAGGTTCTACACAATAGTATTTATGGAAAACTCTTAATTTGACAAGTAAATAAGAATTAATGCACAGAATTGAAACTCCCTGAGAGAATTATGAGATTTCGCAGACTTGACATGGCATCGCTAGCACCTTTACATAATTTGAACTATCCATCGGCGGACATTGTCAATAAGTGTAATCGTAACCGTACTTTACCAGACACCTCTTCTTCTTTCGACTTGCCCTCATCTGGCTTCAGCTCATACTCCCACGTTTGCTTTTTTGGATTTGTCTCACCATAAAGTAACCCTGTATGCAGATACCCATATTAACTTTCGCTGTTTCCGGATTATTAGATATCTCACGATAACTATTGGCTTCTTACCTCGATCCCCTCATTCCACACTGATCTTGACCTAAATTTGTTGGCCTATTCCTAACGATGAATTCCATGTGACATATCCCGTGCATGAATTAATCCTTGAAGAAGAATCCATTTACCGATACCCTTATTGGAGGCCTTGGATATGGAACTTGGGTGGTGGATAAACACCCTTTGTTGTGAAATCTTATCTACTAGATCGTCCCAAAGGACTTCCCTATTTCGACCTATTCTATCACGATGCTCCCAAAAATCAGATAGTCTCCCCCACAAACTATCTCTTTTTTAAGTTGTTCTTGGCGAACTTCTACCTCTGTTAATCCCATGTGGACTAACCCGTGCTAGAAAGTCTTGAAAAACTTATTCTTTCTTTGCAAAACCCCTGGCGGACTTTATCGATTAATCAGCTTTTGGCGGACATTCTCTTCCGTATGATCCTTTAGCGGACTACTCACTTTTCTAGCTACCTCTTTATCGATCACCAATTAGGATTTCAACTAGGATAATCCCTTTTGTATTTGCTTAGCCAATGTTGAGTCTAGAACAACTCAGGTGGACTCTTAATTGAGGATGCTATATTTGTAATACATTAAAGGAATTTCCTTTTTTTTTACACATACCTACGAAGTTGCTTCTGTCAGCTGTACTCACCGTTGCATTTTGGCGGATCCCCTTATTTTTCCGTTTGCTCGCGTTCTCAGACGCGCCATGATCATTCTGTCCTACTACTTGCCACGCGAGTCTTACAATGACTTCTCCTTTGAACTTTTTGGTTTATTGTCCTAGCAGACTTCATTTGTTGCCATAGCCAAACTCCCTTATATCCTATCAGCCTGCCCAATCCTCCATTCTGCCAATTATTCCTATATTCATCTACCCCGTCAAGGTAAATTCCCTTCGTACTCCGCATAAATAATATAGATATGCAATTTGATTCGTAATTTTTCAATACTTGAATTTTTTAATATTTAAAATTTTAATTTAATTGTGAGGTTGACGTTTTAAAAAATTTTAAAATTTTAAGTTCAAATTTTGTTGGATAAATTATTTAAGTTAATATTTATAATAATTGATTTTAATTAAATTTGATTATATAATATATTCAACTATTTTGGGGTTGGGGGGATAATCTGATTAAGAATACATAAAAGGTAGAAGAAAAGTAGGAGCAAAGAGGAGTTCGTGGGTGGCATCTTAGTGGGAGAAATGACTGAAAATGACTCCCATCCCTTTCTTAAATAATTATCAACTTTAAGGATTGGTAATGTACGAGGGTGGGACATTTCCAATGTTGAAAATATTTAACCCAATATCAAATCCATCAATTCTTTTTGTTTTCAATTTAATTATCTCTAAATTTAAATTTTAATCATTCAACCAATAAGCTTTAATAAATTATCGATTGAGGGTGCAGAAAGACGTATATTCGAATGCGCTAAAGCACATTATCCTTTTATTTAAAGGTTAAAGAAGTATTATGAATAATTATAGGTATTGTATAAAAAAGATAATTTGTCAAATATTTTGCATTTGTGAATATTCAAAGTGTTTATAGAAATATTCGTCCATGCTATTTACATAAGCTTCAATGAAGGCCTTCAATGGCTATTTTAAATGTATCTTAACACTTCATTTATCTCGTGGATTGTCGTGCAGGCAGTCAAATATAAATAATAATTAAGAAAATTGATAAAAACACATTAGTTAATTAAAAGTAGGAAGATTTAATCCCAGAAAGAGAGCACTAATATTCATTTGCAACCATGCTAGAGAAACAGGAAAACAAAGAAGAAAAGAAAAAGGCAAGGAGAGAAAGGAAAAAGGGGAGGGGAAGAAAAGAAAATGAGACAACACGAAAAGGTTTCTTCAATATAGAGTGTAGTAATCATTTTGATTACCTCTATTTTTTTTTTTTTTTTTGGTTTCATTGATCATCTCTACAAGTATTATAAACTCAATAATTCATATATTTTAGGGAAAACTATTAAATTCTAAGTAATTTGTTTAAGCCCGAAGGCCTAGTCGAAAAATGCGAGAATTTAATAATAATATAGACCCAAAACATGGGCTTGGACAAAAAAATAAAAGTTTCGAGTATAATTTTTTAGCCCAAGCCCAACCTGATCTGGACCGAATCAACCTATACTTTTTTTTTTTTACTATTGTTTTTGCTATTTTGTTGTTGTTTTGTTGTCATCCCGCTATTAAATTACTACTATTTTGTTGTTATTGTTTGAATATTTTATAACTCTTGTTTTATTGTTAATTTTGCTACTATTTTAGAGACATTGGCAAACCAAGTTGCAACTATCTTATGCTATTTAAGTATAAATACTTTTTTAATGTATTTATAATTTGACGCGAAACATTTATTTTAATATTTTTAGTGTATTTGATGTATTATATTTTTCAAATTTATTTTTATATACAAATAATAATATAAAAAATTTAATATGGGCAAGCCAGGTCGGGCTCAAGTTTAGTATTTTAAATTTGGGTTGGGTTTGGGCAGAATTTTAGACCCATTTTTCGTATCGAGTTGAGTCCAGATCTAGCAAACGGGCTTAAAATTTTGCATCAACTCAATTCGAACCCAACCCGACTCAACCCATGATTATATCTAAACTCACCTGAGATTTGATAATAATAAAAAATTCACTTGCCCTATTGTTTGAAAATAACCAACTTATTCTCTAAGGTTTGATGAAAAGTCAAAGTTTATTTATTAAATGAATTTTAAATAAAAGAATAATTTTACTCTTAATTAGTTAATTATTATTATTTTTTATCTTCAATTTTAATATTCAATAAGTTTTAACTAAAATTAATAAAAAAGTTTAGTTATAAAAATATTTTAATAACTATTAAATTAAATTATAAATTGTATTATATTCTAATATAATCACACTTTAAATATAATTATTATTTAATTAAAATATGTAAGTTATTTTTTTGAACTTATATGTACAATCACAATAACAATTATTTAATTTATTCATTAATAAAACACGACCAAATCAATAATCAAAATATACCGATTTTTTTATAAAAATGACTCAAAACTTTTGATTATTTATGAAAATACTTACTCTGAAAATCATGTACGTAAATGACATATTTTGAACAATAAACCCCGGTGTCGTCGTTGCCATTGGTGGCACCACCCATCACGATCACCCAATGATTGACTTGAGGAATTAAAAAATAATTTCTTTGGGTGTCGTCATTAACATTGGCGACATCAGTATGTGTATTTGTAGACCAGCTTAAAAACATCGGTATTCTTGGGGGAAAAGAAAAAAAGGAAAAAAAAAATATTTTCATGGGTGTCGTCGTTGTCATTGGCGGCACCAGTGTTTTTATTTTTAAAAAATGGATGTCAGATTGATGCCGTCGTTGCCATTGGCGGCACCGGTGGTTTTTTTTGTCAGAAAATTGATTTTTTTTTTTTGTCTTGCCGTTGCCATTGGAGGTGAGGCACCATACTTTTTTTGTCAAAAAATTTGAATGGTACATTCGTCGTCTAGTGAAGAAGCATGAGGACAAAGAAGAAGAAGAAGAAGAAAATTTGATATATACCGGGCTAAAAACAGAAACTCCAATGGTTAGAAAGGTGAATCTAGAATAAGATAAAGAAAACTGAAATTAAAACCATGGGAATGTAAGTATATTTTATACTAAACCTAAGAGGTAAGTGTCTTTTATCGTATATTTTGCAATACTATAATTGTGTTTAACTTTTACTAACTTAAAATGTGTGTTTTAGTTGGTGCCACGAGTTAATCGAACACAAACTGAATTGAAAAATAATTAAAAAACCTTTCTATTTTAAAAACAATAAATATTATTGTAAGGATATTTTTATTTTTTATATTTGATATAAAATCCATTAAAAACATTTTTTTAAACGTCATTAAAAATAATTTACACTCGTAATGTATTCAAAATGATGCAACTTGGATCTAGGACATCAAAATCCCTAAAGTTTCAATTTTTTTTCTTCATTTTAATAAAGTCTCATTTTTTTTTACATAAAAAAATTGGTTAAAATATGTCATAATTTTTTGTACTCGTTGTAAATTTAGAATTTAGTCTCTACACTTTTATTTCTAGAAATTTAGTTCCTTTACTTTTTATATTTCAAAATTTAGGTCCAAATGTTAATATTGTTAAATTCAAGTTCATTACAACGCCAATTTTTAGTTACATTGCTACCAAGTGAGTATTTTTATTATTATTTCAAAATGTCACACAAAAAAATTTAACCAAAAAAAAAAGTTACAGAGTTAACATTTGGACCTAAATTTTGAAATCTAAAAAGTAAATGGACTAAATTCCTAAAAATCAAGTACATGGACTAAATTCCAAATTTGTGAAGAGTACAAGAACATATGACATATTTTAACCAAAAGAATTCTCTCAACATCGTAATTGTATGTAATTTAGTATATTTTACACTTGTATAAATTTTAGGGTAAACTACACTAGTAGTCAGCTGTAACACCCCAAACCCAGCCTAAACGTTGTGGCCGAATCCGGAGATGTCACAAGGTAGGGTTTTGGAAAACTGAGTCGTCTCGTCAAATCATTCAAGTTTCATAATTCATATTCGTTTATATCTATTTTCTTGAAAATGTTATCTAATTCATTTATTTGCCAAAACATAATTTATAGCGGAAGTCTTAAAACCGTTATAATTTAGTTATCCAGTTCGTGTTTTTAGAAAAATCTTTGTTTTCGTAAAACCGTGTTTTCTGTCATGCATCGCAATGAAAGAGTTAAAAACACATCCAAAACCAAAATAAAAACCAACAGTCCGGAGAGTCTTAAAAATTACAACCTCTCAAACAAAACCAGAATTATAAATAAAACCATTATTTACTAATTAAAATAGTTCTCGATCAAGTGGTCACCGCTGAGCCTCCGCCACTCCGACACGTCTAAGTCTATGGATTACCTAAGTAGAACAGACAAAGAGATGTGAGTTTACGTAAAATCAATGTGTAACCCAACAAAAATAGACACGATATACATACAGAATCATATACATAGTCAGATTCAGATTCAGATTCAGATTAAGATTCAGATTAAGATTCAGATTCAAATAACATAAATAGATAGGCAAATCTTACCCCCATCCTCTACACACCAGCTCCGACCATCCCATCACACCATGTGGGGTTAAAAACACCCACCTATCCCTACACACCATATCGTGCCATTACGACACATAGCAGATAATGTGCAGCCAAGCTACCAGAATATAGGCGATAAACGTCATACAGAGCACTTCCTCCACATATACAAATCCCACCCTAGTCACAGATACAGAATTAACAGATACAGTAATATCATGCATAACATGCTCATATACAGATGTCCTATATATAGATACTTAACAGAATAATCAGTCATGCATAACAGTGTTATACTTAGAGCAGAATATCAGACTATCAGATCACATAGTTTTAGGGTTTGGTTAGCCCTTACCGACCCTACGGTAGGCCCACAGTCGATCTGAACGACCCGTACGACCCTAGGGAAAATTTCATAAATATGGGCCCACATGCCCGTGTGGGCCTACACGCCCAACTTGGCCTAACCCGTGTGGCCTATACAGCCACACCTACACCGTCACACGGTCGTGTCATGTGCATGGCTGCACCTTTGTAAGACACACGTGCGACCACACGCCCGTGTGGCGTCGACAGATTACACTTTCAGCTTTCGCTGAAACTCAATTTTCACGCGTAAGGGGTACACACCTGGTACCGGTTCAGTGCAAAAATAGCCTCGAGACCATCAGCACCAAAAAACAGAATCCCAAAGCCAAATTAGCAACAATTTATGAACACAACCAAAACTAAATCAAGCAACATTCCACACTTACCACTGCAAAACGACTACACACAAAAATTAAACCGTCGAAGCGAAAACTACAGATTCACCGCATTCACCTACACAACCGATCACAGAGTTTAGATTTCCTACAATAATCTTTATGCTATTAAAACAAAATAAAATTGAGAGGCTTACTGAACCCGCGCGAATAACAATAATAACGAACAAAGAAAATCAAAAGGAACAGAGAACCAAAGATTACGCCAGAAAGAGGAGGGACAAAAAGAAATTGACAAAAAAGTTGAAAAGGAGCAGAAACCAATGTCAATTTTGGAAGAAAGGGAAAAACTAATTAAAATTTGAAAAAAAAAAGAAAATAAAAGATATGTCAACAAAATCCCTTTATTTTTCTCCCACAATCCCACTACTCACAACTCCCTCAGAATTTTAACTCAACCGAAATTCTATCAGACACCCGAGCAAAAATTAACACCTTCGCTTACACAGATATTCGAACACAGGACCTCCAACGCAGCAGACCCCCTTACCACTCGAACCAGCGGGCTCATTCTGATAGAGATTAACAGACAATTTTACATAAGCCCATTTGGCAAGGGTAAGGCTAGGATTAGAAAAATAACAAAATTTGGCAAAGGTGAGACTTGAACCTAAGACCTCACACACACACCCAGAACACTTAACCACTGAAGCAGATACACATTTGTGTCAGATATTTACAGAAACAGAAATAAATTATTCAGGGCGTTACAACTCTACCCCCTAAAAGAAATTTTGACTTCGAAATTTACCTAATCAGAACAGATGAGGATACTACTGACGCATCAAGTCTTCAGGTTCCCACGTGGCTTCCTCAATGCCATGATTCCGCCACAGAACCTTTACTAACGGAATGGACTTCCTCCTCAAAACCTTAATATCGTGATCCAGAATCTAAACTGGCTCCTCCTCAAAGGTCAAGTCCGGTTTAACCTCGATTTCCTCAACAGAGACAATATGAGATGGGTCAGACTGGTATCGCCTCAACATCGAGACGTGAAACACATCATGGATACGGTCTAACTCCGGAGGTAACTCTAACTGATAAGCGACCGGTCCCACACGCTTCAGAATCCGATATGGCCCAATGAACGTAGGGCTCAACTTGCCCTTACGACCGAACCTCAGAACTTTCTTCCACGAAGAAACCTTAAGAAATACAAAATCCCCCACAGAATACTCGATATCTCTCTTTTTTAGATGCGCATAGGACTTCTGTCTATCAGAAGCCGCCTTCAGACGATCCCGAATAAGTCTAACTTTATCTTCGGTCTCAGAAACCAACTCAGGACCCAAAATTTGACGCTTACCCAACTCAGTCCAACATAGCAGAGTACGACACTTACGACCATACAAAGCCTCCTAAGGTACCATTTGGATGCTACGCTGGGAATTGTTATTGTAGGCGAACTCAACTAGCGGTAGAGAATCCTCTCAACTACCTCAAAAATCTATCACACAGCTCCGAAGCATATCCTCCAGTAACTGAATCACCCTCTTAGATTGACCATCGGTCTGAGGATGGAACGCAATACTAAAGTCTAATCTCGAACCCAGAGCCTCCTGTAATTTCTTCTAGAATCGAAAAGTAAAGCGAGGATCTCTATCAAAAATTACCAAAATCGGAACCCCATGCAATCTTAAAATCTCAGAAATGTAGAGTTTCGCTAACTTCTGCAGTGAGTAATCCGTCGGAACTGGAATAAAATGAGCGGACTTAGTCAATCAATCCACGATGACCCTAACATAATCCTTCTTAGTGGATGTCAAGGGCAACCCACTAACGAAATCTATCATCACTCGCTCCCATTTCCATAGGGGATCTTAACGGGTTGTAACAAACCCGAAGGCAATTGGTGCTCAGCCTTAACTTGCTGGCACGTCAGACAATGAGATACAAAATTCGTAACCTCACGTTTTAAACCCGACCACCCGTACAGCTCACAAAGATCCCGATACATTTTATTACCACCAGGATGCATAGCATAAGGGCTACTATGCGCCTCCCTCAAAATCGACTGTCTCAGATCCGAATCATTTGGCACACAAATCTGACCTCGAAAACACAAAACCCCATCTTTATTCAACCCAAAATCAAAAGTATTGCCACTCTCAATCCCCCAACTACTTGTCCTGAATTTGATCAATCCAAGTCGGCTTAACTTGTAACTCGACTAATATACCTCTATCATTGAACAGACTAAGACGAGCGAACATCACCCTCAAATCAGTCATCGCTCTACGACTGAGAGCATCGGCCACCACATTGGCCTTACCAGGATAATACTCTATCGTGCAGTCATAATCTTTGAGCAGTTCAATCCAGCGACGCTGTCTAAGATTCAACTCCTTCTAAGTAAGGAGATACTTGAAGCTCTTATGATCAGTGTAGATGATATACCTGTAACAGCCCGATTTAGGGCCTAGCCGAAATAGTGGTGCGAGACCACTAATCCGAGGTGAATTTATGAGTTTTTAAGGTTCATGCCATGTTTGCATGTTAGTGTGAAAGTTTCATGAAGCAATTTTGCTAAATTGAAGTTGAATGGTCAAAAAGGACCAAATTGCAAAAGTTGTAAAATGTGAGTTTCTAGAAGCATTTTGTATGAAATATCTCTAGAATAGCAATTATAAGTCCTTAAATAGTAATTTTCCCAAATCATAATTTTTGGACAAAAATGGACATGAGCTAGTAAATGGTGATATTTTTAAGAGAAGGGCATTTTGGTTATTTACCTATTAAATGATTAATAAAGGGAAAAGATGATAAAAATCATTCATCTTCTTCCTTGTGTGTGCCAAAATTTGGAAGAACCCATAGCTAGGGTTTGTTCATCTTTCAAGCTTGCTAGTAAGTTCATCTTAGCCCCGTTTTTGATATTCTTCGTATTTTTGAAGTCCCGGTAGCATGAGTAAGCTATTTTTAGCTATAAAGTGAGCTAAAGTGCATGTTCAAAAATCTACCCATGATTGATATGCATGTTCAATGATGTTTTATGGAAGTTTATGAGAGTTTGATGTTAGATAAATATCTTTTTCGAAGTGAATTTCATGAAAGGTGATAGTATGGATCATTTTGTAATAGTTATGAAAATTGGTCATACATGTTAAAAATAGCAAGAATTGATGATTGTTATAGTAGAGAAAATGATTCCGCTAAGCATGAAGTTTAAGAAAGTTGAATGAAAATTTTTTTACGAGCCTTGGGGCAAAAGTGCAAATATGAGAAAGTTTAAGGGCAAAATAGTAATTTTGCCAAAGTATGATTTAAGATTCAATTTAGTCAATGTGAGTATTAAATGATCTATTTATGACTATAGATCAAGAAAAACGAAGCCCGGATCAAAACCGAGGCAAGACCAAGGTCGATGACTAAATTGCATACCTAGCTACATTTTGTATATTGAGGTAAGTTTGTATGATTTCTAAGCTTTATGATTTATATCATTGAATTGCTTAGTATAATATACAATGTTATTATAAATTTTTTTAACGTTAAGTTAAACAATGAAATTAATGAGATCAAGTATGAGAATGTCCGTATAAGACCAAGCCGAGGCATGGCATCGGCAATCAAGCAAGTTATCATGTAAGTCCAAGGACCCAAGCTTGGCATTGACAAGTTTATCATGTAAGTCCAAGGACCCAAGCTTGGCATTGACAAGTTTATCATGTAAGTCCAAGGACCCAAGCTTGGCATTGAACAAGTTATCATGTAAGTCCAAGGATCCAAGCTTGGCATTGAACAAGTTATCAAGAGGAAGATTTGTCATGATTAAGCAAGTTCAAGCATAGTAATGTCTCGTATCCGGTCTGAGCCTCGGACTCGGGTATGGGGTGTTACATTTAGTGGTATCAGAGCTACGGTTTAGTCAGTTCTAGGACTAACGTAGCATGAGCACGAGTCTAGCTATACATGCCATACGTAAGAATGTTTTATAATGATAGTGTGACGACTCCTGACGACTTAAATTATGTTTATATATATAGTAAATGGATCCTAAAAGAGATATGGCAGATGACGTAGAAAGTAATGCGCCGACTCCCGCTGAAGGGACGGTGCCAAATGAGAACGAGAATAGACCCACTACGGTGAGTCAAGGAGGAGGAGAAGAGGCTAGAGAAGCCTTCCTCCATATGATGAACACATGATACACGGAGTTCGTTCGTACGAACCCGAATGCACAACCCCCTCCACCCCCACCTATTCCTCAACCTATCCCAATAGCCCCTCTAGTAGTAGAGGTGGTAAGAGGAGAGAAGCCTCCGGTTGATAGAATCAGGAAACATGGGGCAGAAGAATTCCTGGGCTAGAAAAGATGATGATCCCGGAAAGAGTCGACTCAGTTAGAAAATACCATCAGGGTATTTAATGAGCTGTCATGTACACCTAAAGAGTGCATGAAGTGCGTAGTTTCTCTTTTAAGAGGTTCTGCCTATCAATGGTGAAACACCTTGGTATCAGTAGTCCCAAGAGAAAATATCACATGGGAATTCTTCCAAGAAGAGTTCAAGAAAAAGTATATCAGTCAAAGGTTTGTGGACCAGAAAAGGAAGGAATTCCTAGAACTGAAACAAGGCAAGATGTCTGTAACTGACTACGAGCGTGAGTTTGTAAGACTCAGCAAATACGCTCGAGAATGCGTGTCCACCGAAGCCATCATGAGTAAGAGATTTGAAGATGGGCTAAATGAGGACGTCAAACTGTTTGTTGCTGTTCTAGAATTGAAGGAATTTGTTGTGCTAGTCGAGAGGGCTTGTAAAGCCGAAGAACTAGTAAAAAGAAGAAGAAATCTGAAATGGAGTCCCGTGACTCGAAAAAGAGACAGTGGAACAAGTCATTTCAATCTCCATCCAAGAAGTCAAGAGATTTCCCTGCCCGATCGGCTACTTCCACTGGATTTTCCAGGAAGGACAAGAGTAAACAGTATTCGGGAAATAAAGCACAGACTACTTCAGTCGCTAGTGTGGGGAATGTTCGATCTGATAGACCTGAATGCCCATATTGTGGCAAACGCCATTTAGGGGAATGCCGAGCACACGAAAATGCATGTTTCAGATGTGGTTCCCAGGACCACTACATAAAAGATTGTCCAGAGATGATGAAAGAGGACAAAACTTAGAACCCGAGATCCGGGAGTATGGTCAGAGGAAGGCCGCAGAAAAACCCCAGAAGTGGGGCTAGTGGAAGAGGTAACCCTAGAGAGCAGGCCGTGAGGCCCGAGGTAGGGCGCCTGCACGGACTTATGCCATTCGCGCTCGCGAAGAGGCATCTTCCCATGATGTTATCACGGGTACCTTTTCTCTTCATGATGTTAAAGTTATTGCTTTAATAGATCCCGGATCTACACACTCTTACATATGCATGAAATTTGTATCCGATTTGAGTATGCCTATAGAGTTTACAAAAGTTATGATTAGAGTGTCTAATCCTTTAGGCAAGAGTGTGTTAGTGAATGAAGTATGTAGAGAATGTCCATTAATGATTAGAGGTCATTGTTTTAAAGTAAACCTTATGTTGTTACCATTTGACGAGTTTGATATCATTCTCGGTATGGACTAGTTAACTGCCCATAGTGTAATAGTTAATTGTGGGAAGAAATACATTGAAATGAGATGTGAGGATGGGGACACCCTTCACATAGAATCAGATGGACAGAGTAGATTGTCAGAATTGATTTCTCACGTGACAGCATAGAGATACATGAGAAAGGGGTATGAAGCATATTTGGCTTTTGTGATGAATGAAAAAGAAACAGAGATAAGGATTGAGTCGGTGCCAATAATATGTGCGTGACGTGGATGTGTTTCCGAGGAATTGCCGGACTACCACCGATTAGAGAGGTTGAGTTCAGCATTGAGCTAGCTCCCAGATTGTACCAATATCTATTACTCCTTACAGAATGGCTCCAACGGAGTTGAAAGAGTTGAAGACACAGTTGCAAGAGTTAATAGACAAAGGCTTTGCAAGGTCAAGTTGTTCTCCCTGGGGTGCTCCAGTTTTATTTGTGAAAAAGAAGGATGGCACTATGAGATTGTGCATAGATTACCGTCAACTTGATAAAGTGACAGTAAAGAGCAAGTACCCATTGCCAAGGATCGATGATTTGTTCAATCAATTGAAAGGAGCCACCGTGTTCTCTAAGATAGACTTGAGATCGGTATCACAAGTTAAGAGTAAAGGAATCGGATGTATCCAAGATCGCTTTTGAACAAGGTATGGGCATTATGAATTTTTAGTCATGCCTTTTGGTTTGACCAATGCTCCTGCGGTATTCATGGACTTAATGAAATGCATCTTCGTGCACGATACCTCGATAAGTTTGTAGTAGTCGTTTTTATTGACGACATCTCGATTTATTCCGAGATGAGAATGAGCATGCTAAGCACCTACTGGACGCTTTTACTGATTCTTCGAGAAAATCGGTTGTATGCCAAGTTCAAGAAAAGTGAGTTTTGGCTCAATGAAGTAGGATTTGGGACATATTGTCTCGGAGAAGGGGTTCGAGTAGACCCAAGTAAGATCTCGGCTATTACGGATTGGAAACCACCGAGGAATATCTCCGAGGTTAAAAGTTTCCTAGGCCTAGCCGGCTATTATTATAGACGATTTGTCAAGGGGTTTTCCATGATTGCAACCCCGATGACGAAGTTATTCTGAGAAAAATGTGAAGTTTGAGTGGGTGAAATATGCTAACAAAGTTTTGAAAAATTGAAAGCATTATTGACAGAAGCTCCAGTTTTAGTACAACCTGAGACAGGGAAAGAATTTGTGATTTACAGCGATGCATCCTTAAATGGATTAGGTTGTGTACTTATGCAAGAAGGAAAAGTTATTGCTTATGCCTCCAGACAGTTGAAGCCTCATGAGAAGAATTATCCGACTCATGATTTAGAATTGGCTGCCATAGTCTTCGCATTGAAGATATGAAGACATCATCTATATGGTGAGAAATGTCAGATTTTCACTGATCATAAAAGTTTGAAGTACTTGATGATGCAGAAAGAGTTGAACTTAAGACAATGGAGATGGTTAGAGTTGATAAAAGATTATGAGATGGTCATTGATTACCATCCCAGGAAGGCGAATGTGGTCGCCGACGCTTTGAGTAGAGAATCCTTATTTGCATTAAGGGCAATGAATTCACGGATGACTTTATCCAACGATGGTTCTATTCTAGCTGAGTTGAGAGCTAGACCAATTTTCCTCCAAGAGATCATTGAAGCCCAAAAAGAGGATAGTGAATTGCAAGTTTAGAGAGATCAGTGCAAAATAGATGTTGAGTCTGACTTCCGGATTAGTCCCAATGGAAGTCTGATGTTCAAAGATAGAGTTTGTGTACCGAGAAAAGAAGAGCTTATTCAGAAAATTTTGCATGAGGCTCATAATGGATGTTTATCTGTACATTTGGGTAGTACCAAGATGTATAATGACTTGAAGCAACAGTATTGGTGGCCGAGAATGAAGAAAGATATTTCAGAATTTGTTTCCAAATGCTTGATTTGTCAGCAAGTAAAGGCTGAACACCAAGTACCTTCGGGTTTGCTTCAACCCATTTTAGTTCCGGAGTGGAAGTGGGACCGTATTACTATGGATTTTGTAACGGGTTTACCACTATCTCCGAGCAAGAAAGATATCATATGGGTGTAGTTGATAGACTCACAAAATCAGCCCATTTTATACCTGTTCGAGTGGATTACTCCTTCGACAAGTTGGCAAACTTGTATGTTTCAGAAATAGTAAGACTTCATGGAGTTCTCTTGTCAATCATATCGGATAGAGATCCAAGATTCACATCCAGATTTTGGAAGAAGTTACAAGAGGCCTTGGGTACAAAGTTGAACTTTAGTACCGCTTTTCATCCTCAAACTGACGGTCAATCCGAGAGGTTAATTCAAGTACTCGAAGATATGCTCAGATGTTGTATTCTTGAATTCCGAGGCAATTGGGAAAAGTTTCTCCCATTAGTAGAGTTTGCCTACAATAATAGTTTTCAGTCGAGCTTAAAGATGGTGCCTTATGAGGCTTTATATGGGCGTAAGTGCCAAACGCCTCTTTATTGGATCGAACTTAAAGAAAATCAAATTCACGGGGTTGATTTGGTTAGAGAAGCTGAAGAGAAAGTGAAAGTGATACGAGAAAGTTTAAAAGCTGCATCAGACAGAAAGAAGTCCTATTCGGACTTAAAGAGAAAAGAGATAGAGTATCAAGTCGGAGATAAAGTTTTCTTGAAAGTGTCACCTTAGAGAAAAGTTCTCAGATTTGGCCGAAAAGGCAAGTTGAGTCCATGTTTTATTGGACCGTATGAGATTACCGAGAAGGTTGGGCATGTAGCTTACAGATTGGCTTTGCCATCAGAGTTAGAAAAGATACATGATGTGTTTCACGTGTCAATGTTAAGACGCTACCGATCAGACCCTTCGCATGTAATTCCCAGTCAGAGGTAGAGATTAATCCCGACATGACTTATGGTGAAGAACCAGTCAAGATATTAGCTCGGGAAGTGAAGCAGCTAAGAAAGAAAAGTATTGCCTTAGTGAAAGTATTGTGGCAAAGACATGGAATAGAAGAAGCCACATGGGAACCAGAAGAGAGTATGAGAAACCAGTATCCAAACCTTTTTGCTGGTAAGATTTTCGAGGACGAAAATCCCTAAGGGGGAGAATTATAACAGCCTAATTTCTGGCCTAGTCGGAATAGTGGTGCTAGACCACTAATCCGAGGTGAATTTATGAGTTTTTAAGGTTCATGCCATGTTTGCATGTTAGTGTGAAAGTTTCATGAAGCAATTTTGCCAAATTGAAGTTGAATGGTCAAAAAGGACCAAATTGCAAAAGTTGTAAAATGTGACTTTCTAGAAGCATTTTGTATGAAATAGCTCTAGAATAGCAATTATAAGTCCTTAAATAGCAATTTGCCTAAATCATAATTTTTGGACAAAAATGGACATGAGCTAGTAAATGGTGATATTTTTAAGAGAATGGCATTTTGGTCATTTACCCATTAAATGATTAATAAAGGGAAAAGATGATAAAAATCATTCATCTTCTTCCTTGTGTGTGCCGAAATTTGGAAGAACCCATAGCTAGGGTTTGTTCATCTTTCAAGCTTGCTAGTAAGTTCATCTTAGCCCCATTTTTGATATTCTTCGTATTTTTGAAGTCCCGATAGCATGAGTAAGCTATTTTTAGCTATAAAGTGAGCTAAAGTGCATGTTCAAAAATCTACCCATGATTGATATGCATGTTAAATGATGTTTTATGGAAGTTTATGAGAGTTTGATGTTAGATAAACATCTTTTTCTAAGTGAATTTCATGAAAGATGATAGTATGGACCATTTTGTAATAGTTATGAAAATTGGTCATACATGTTAAAAGTAGCAATAATTGATGATTGTTATAGTAGAGAAAATGATTTCTCTAAGCATGAAGTTTAAGAAAGTTGAATGAAAATTTTTTTACGAGCCTTGGGGTAAAAGTGCAAATATGAGAAAGTTTAAGGGCAAAATAGTAATTTTGCCAAAGTATGATTTAAGATTCAATTTAGTCAATGTGAGTATTAAATGATCTATTTATGACTATAGATCAAGAAAAATGAAGTCCGGATCGAAACCGAGGCAAGAACAAGGTCGAGGACTTGCATACCTAGCTACATTTTGTATATTGAGGTAAGTTTGTATGATTTCTAAGCTTTATGATTTATATCATTGAATTGCTTAGTATAATAACAATGTTATTATGAAATTGTTTAACGTTAAGTTAAATAATGAAATTAATGAGATCAAGTATGAGAAAGTCCGTATAAATTCAAGCCGAGGCATGGCATCGGCAATCAAGCAAGTTATCATGTAAGTCCAAGGACCCAAGCTTGGCATTGACAAGTTTATCATGTAAGTCCAAGGACCCAAGCTTGGCACTGACAAGTTTATCATGTAAGTCCAAGGACCCAAGCTTGGCATTGAACAAGTTATCATGTAAGTCCAAGGATCCAAGCTTGGCATTGAACAAGTTATCAAGAGGAAGATTTCATATAAGTCCATGTCAAGACATGGCCTTGAAACCAAGATGAGATATCCCATGTAAGACCATATCCAAAATATGGCTTTAGCATCAAGTTCATGGTAAGAGATTTGGTATTCTCGGTTATTCATAGGAATTCATCGGGCAAATGAGATAAGCTCACAAGAGATAACAAGAAAGTTTAGTAAGCAAAATCATTATCAAGTGGGGGATGAATATTATTCATGTTATGAATGATGAATTAGAAATTATGAGTATTATGTTCAAGTATCTTTGATCAATGTGATCTAGTGAGACAGGTACTTTGTTTGCCTATCAAGTATGAGACTAGTAAGTTTCATGAGTTATGTAAGAATCAAGTATGAGTAAGTAAGCTTTATATAGTTGAATTTATGATGCCATTGTTTATATCAAATGGTCTATATTAAGTAAGAATGTTGCTATGTGTATTATACAAACTTACTAAGCTAAATGCTTATGTCTTTCATTCTTTCTTTCCATGTAGTCCCGCCAAGCTAATATCGAGGATCACCGTCATCGGAGCTCGGAGCACACTATCAATCGCTATTTTGGTATAGCCAAGTTGTTTTATTAAGTACGGCATGTATAGGTAGCATTACATTTGGAGTAAATGTTTTAAGAAGACCCAAAGTATAGGCTATTAAGTTTATTATTCTTTTGTAAATGGCTAAGTGATTGGCCAAGTTTGACTAAGTATGTATGTTATTAATATCAATGAAGCATGTTATATTGTTCATGAAAGATGTAATAATTGAGTTGCTGAGTTGAGCTTGAGTTTGGTCTTAATTTCAGGATGGCAATTGGCTTGGTAAATAGCCTCTAAGTGCCTACATGGTTAGACACACGGGCATGTGTCTAGGCCGTGCATAAACTGCACCTTAGTCTTATAAGTAAGAATAGGCCACGGACTAATCCCACGGTCGTGTGTTAAGGCCGTGCATGACACACGGTTAGAACTTGGGCGTGCCCGTCGTGTTAAATAAGTCGGTATATCAAGATGTAGTACACGGTCTAAGTCCACGGGCGTGCCATGGTCGTGTGTTATAAGTCGAATGCTAAGGTTTTTCACACGGCTGGGACCCACGGGCGTGCTATGGCCGTGTGGAAATTGGCGAGAATCGAGTTTTAGGGCACGATCCGAGGACATGGGCGTGTATGCCTATGCACGGTGTGTCTTATATTACACAGGCGTGTAACCCCTGTTTCAAAGAAAAGTTTTTGATAAGGTTCCAAAGTTTACTAAAGACAAGTTTAAGGCCTCGTAGGCCCATGAAATGTACGAATTGTTTAAGAATGAGAAGTTTTAATTTCGGAACAAAATTTTATAGCCCGTAATGTCATGATTAAGCAAGTTCAAGCATAGTAATGTCTCGTATCCGGTCTGAGCCTCAGACTCGGGTATGGGGTGTTACAATACCTCTCACCAAACAGATAATGCCTCCAGATCTTTAACGCAAAAACCACAGTAGCCAACTCGAGATCATGCGTCGGATAATTTCCTTCATGTATCTTTAGCTGACGGGACGCATAAGCCACAACCTTAACATCCTGCATTAGTACACATCCCAAACCGACGTGCGACGCATCACTGTACACCACAAACTCTTTACCAGATTCAGGTTGTATTAGAACAGGAGCCTGAGTTAGAACAGACTTGAGCTTCTCGAAGCTCGATTGCTGCGCATCAGTCCAGACAAAAGGAACCCCATTGCGCAGAAGCTTAATCAAAGGGGATGCAATAAGAGAGAACCCCTCGACAAACCGCCGATAATAACCCGCAAGACCTAGAAAACTGCAGATTTAAGATACGTTCTTAGGTTGTTTCCAACCAAGCACCGCCTCAATTTTTCTCGGATCCTCTCAGCAAAAACCACGTGCCCCAGAAAAGTTACCTCTCGCAACCAAA
This sequence comes from Gossypium sturtianum, assembly GCA_025698515.1. Classification (NCBI taxonomy): domain Eukaryota; kingdom Viridiplantae; phylum Streptophyta; class Magnoliopsida; order Malvales; family Malvaceae; genus Gossypium; species Gossypium sturtianum. The sequence continues at coordinate 13,668,048 of CM046946.1, read as the reverse complement.
ACTCACACTTGCTCAACTTAGCCTAGAGCTGTTGTTCTCGAAGTATCTGAAGCACTACTCTAAGATGCTCATCATGCTCATCCTCGATCTTAGAGTAAACCAAAATATTGTCAATGAAGACTACGGCGAACCGATCCAGATATGGCTGAAAGACTCGATTCATCAAATCTATGAATGCAGTCGGACCATTCTTCAGACCAAAAAGCATAACTAGGAACTCGTAATGTCTATAACTCTGAGCTGATGGTACCTAGATCGGAGATCAATCTTAGAAAACACTGAAGCCCTTAGAAAGGATCAAACAAATCGTCGATCCTCTGAAGTGGATACTTATTCTTCACAGTCAGCTTATTTAACTGCCAATAATCAATACACATCATCATGGTCCCATCCTTCTTCTTTACAAACAGAACCAGTGCCCCCCACGGAGACACACTTAGACGGATGAAACCACGATCCAAAAGCTCTTGAAGTTGAGCCATAAGCTCTATAAGATCATTCGGTGCCATTCGGTAGGGAGCGATGGACACCGGAGCTTTACCTAGTAGAAGCTAAATACCGAACTCAACTTCTCAATTCGGAGGTAAACCCGATAACTCCTCAGGAAAGACATCTGAAAAATCCCTTACTGTTCTGATATCCCCAACAAAAGAGTCTCCAAAAACAGAAACTCTGACATAAGCCAAATACGCCTCACACCCTTTTTGAACCAATTTCTCAGCCACAAGTGCGGAGATCACATTGGATAGATAATCTCGGCGCTCATTGATCACAACCACCTACTTATCATCCTCAGTTTTCAGAACAACCCTCTTAGTTACACAATCCAAGCTAACTCAATGCTTAACCAACCAGTCCATACCCAAAATTAAGTCGAATTCCCCAAATGGAAGCTCCATCAAATTTGCCAGAAATACGACCCTTTGCACCACTAACAGCATGCTACTATAAAGTTTACTAACCTGAACAGACTGTCCCAACGGACTCAATACAGTAACCTCACTAGAAGTGCTCTCCACAGAAATCCCCAGGTTTTCAGAAACGAAACTAGCTACATAAGAGTGTGTAGAACCTATGTCTATCAGAACAGTATACATCAAAAATAAAGAATGTACCCGTGATAACATCAGGAGTATCTCGATCCTCTCAGCGACGAGTGGCATAAAACAAAACAGGCTGCCTCGCCTCAGTCTGACTAGTACCTCTGCCCGGTACTCTCTACCCTCGGCCCATACCATTACTACCCCTAGCCGGTCCATGGCCCCTAAGTGGCTGCTGAACTGTCCTCTGAGGCTGTACAGAACCCGGTCCTGAAGCTTGCATCTGATCAACCCGTTGTGGACACTCTCTAATACGGTGCTCTAAAGACCCATACCTCAAACAAGCCCCTAACCTCCTCCAACACTCGTCCGGATGGCGCCTACCATAATCCCCACTTGGCTGAATCCCAGTAGGAGCAACAGGAGCCCCCACTCTAACAGGCCCATCAGGTCTAGCCCATTTCTTAGGCTTCAGAACAGAACTAGAGGGCTCTGAATCTCTCTTATTGTTGCCTCTCTCTCGGTCCCTATTCTAGCGTTCCACGCGCTTAACCTCTTCGGCGATCTTTGCCTTATCAACCAGAACCGCGAACTCTCACTCCCTCTGTAGAGCAATTAATACCCTCAGGCTATCCCTCAGACCGTCCTCGAAGCGAACACATTTCTCATACTCAGATGCCACCATGCCTCGAGCGTAGTGGCTCAACCTTAGAAATTCGGCCTCATACTTGGCCACAGATCTATCACCTTGCGTGAGATTCATGAACTCACGCCTACGAGCATCCACGGGGCGAGGCTCGCCCCCACATACTTCCCCTTGAAGGCAGTCTTAAAGAAATCCCAGTTCAGACGATCCGGCTGAGTACCCTCCTCAACCGATAACCACCACTGATACGCGTCGTCGCGAAGCAAAGAGACTGCACCCTTAAGTTTTTGCTCAGGAGTACAGTCTATATCATTCATAATCCTCTTAGTGGCCTTCAACTAATACTCAGCCACAGTAGGGGCAACTCCAGTGACACCCTTAAACAACTCAGCTCTATTAGACTGGAGTCGTTCAGTTACCTACCCACGGCCTCTAGATCCAGAATGGGGTCTAGCGACCCTTTCCAATACCCTCAACATAGCTTGGGATAGTGTATCGTCCCTAGTAGAATGGCTTTGAGACCCAGTCTCAGTCACAGGTGAAACCGGTGTCTCACTCGTGTCTAAGTTTTGCATATTGGCCAAAGAGGAAGACTCAGGTCAAGCCCCACTACGGCCTCTACCACGGCCACGAATACCACGTCCGCGAGTTCTACGAGCACTCATTGTGTATTTCAAATTTTTATCTACATTATAAAATTTTATATATCGGTTCCAATATTTATTAGCAGATATTTTATGCAAAAATTATCAGAAATTCAGAAATGTTTTTCAGAGGTTTCAGTTTCTAAGTATTTCAGTACAGTTTCAGAAAGTACTATCTAAAGTGTTTTCAAAATATTCTATCTAAAGTTCAGAAATACTTACATGATCAGCGTCGAAGACTGAGTGTACCACATACTTTTTCAAATTATTCATATTATTTGAAAACCAATTCTTTTGAAACAAAATTTTGGAACCCAAAATTCACAACCCGATTTTTGCAACTTGGCCCTGATACCACTAAATGTAACACCCCAAACCCGGCCTAAACGTTATGGCCGAATCCGGAGATGTCACAAGGTAGGGTTTTGGAAAACTGAGTCGTCTCGTCAAATCATTCAAGTTTTATAATTCATATTCATTTATATCTATTTTCTTGAAAATGTTATCTAATTCATTTATTTGCCAAAACATAATTTATAGTGGAAGTCTTAAAACCGTTATAATTTAGTTATCCAGTTCGTGTTTTCAGAAAAATCTTTATTTTCGTAAAACCGTGTTTTCTGTCATGCATGGCAATGAAAGAGTAAAAAATGCATCCAAAACCAAAATAAAAACCAACAGTCCGGAGATTCCCAAAAATTACAACCTCTCAAACAAAACCAGAATTATAAATAAAAACCATAATTTACTAAGTAAAATAGTTCTCGATCGAGTGGTCACCACTGAGCCTCCGCCGCTCTGACCCGTTTAAGCCTGTGGATTACCTGAACAGAACAGACAAACAGATGTGAGTTTACGTAAACTCAATGTGTAACCCAACAAAAATAGACACGCTATACATACAGAATCATATACACAGTCAGATTCAGATTCAGATTCAGATTCAGATAATAGAAACAGATATGCAAAATCCTACCCCCATCCTCTACACACCAGCTCCGACCATCCCATCACACCATGTAGGGTTAAAAACACTCACCCATCCCTATACACTATATCGTGCCATTACGACACATAGCAGATAATGTGCAGCCAAGCTTCCAGAATATAGGCAATAAACGCCATACAGAGCACTTCCTCCACATATACAAATCCCACCCCAAACACAGATACAGTATTAACAGATACAGTAATATCATGCTTAACATGCTCATATAAATATGTCCTATACATATACTTAACAGAATAATCAGTCATGCATAACAGTGTTATACTCAGAGTAGAATATCAGGCTATCAGATCACATAGTTTTAGGGTTTGGTTAGCTATTATCGACCCTACGGTAGGCCCACAGTCGATCGAAATGACCCGTGCGACCCTAGGGAAAATTTCATAAATATGGGCCCACATGCCCGTGTGGGCCCACACGCCCAGATTGGCCTTGCCCGTGTGGCCCACACGCCCAACTTGGCCTAATAGTTGGATGATAACTAGATTAGTTTACCCTAAAAATTAATATCTTGACAATTCTAATTATAATTATTTTTTTAATAATTAAAATCATTTTAAAATATATATTATTTTTCATATTATATCTTATTTTTATAAGATTTTCATTTTATCCATTGTGTAATTATTTTTTATACTATACAATTAAAGGATTAGTATTTACATTGATAAACACATACTCACAAGTCACCCCAAACATTATCACTCATAAAAACAAGCCAAAAATAAAAAGTCCCTCTTTTCTCTCTCATTTATCTATCCCGATGAGTTCTCTTTCACCGAATTTCAGTTGCCAGCGATGACCTTATGGCCAACCGTCGACCCCATTTTCCTTTCCTTTCTATTCTCTTCCCCATTTTTCCCCTTTCTTTCACCCTCTTCCTCATATGACTGCTTTCTTCCTTCTGGCCTCTCTTTATGCTTCTGCCCGTTTTCTCTTCTACAGTTGACTCCGAGGTTGCTGGCGATTTTTGTAACAGTCCATTTTTCAATGTGTCACAAGCGAAAATTTTGGAACCCCATTTTCGATGTTTGAGTCCGTAAATATTATTATTTTAATATTTTTGAGGTTAGTATAAAGTTTAATGAAAGTCTGGTCCATTAATTTTGTTAATTAGATAGTTAATTAAGGTATAATAACTAAATTGTAAAAATGATAAAAATTAATTATTATATATTTTAAATTAATTGAAAGACCAATTGAGCAATTGGACCCTTCTTAAATTGATAAAAGGTAGTGGATGACAATAAGAACCCACCAAATGTTGTTAATTATGCTTAAGCTTAATTAATAAAGATTAATAAAATTAATTGTAATTAATTATAAATTAATTAAGGTATATAAGTCAAAATTTAAAGTCATCGTCTTTATTTTCTTCTTCTCTCCACCAAAGCTATTGAGAAAAACCTAGAAGCCATGGTTGTTTAACTTCAAGCATTCGACCCTCCATTTTGTAAGTTACATTTAGTCCACTTCTTGTAATTTTTACGTTTTTGAGGTTTCGAGAGTTTGGTTTAGCTAGCACATGTACTAATTTATAAAACCTTTTAAGTCTTCAAAAATTTCCATTGATGAATGCTAGATGAAATTTGTGTTAAATTGTTAGATTTTAAGCTTAAAAATGAAAAATGACTAGTTGTTGATTAGTAACACATTAAAAATGCAAGCAAATTAGGTATGGCATAACTATTTTTTTTCTTCCAGCTTTACAAAAAAGTTATTTTCGCATTTTATTTAGATTTTATCTTTTTTAGTTTTGAAAATTGTATTTTTTTGTCAAATCACCCCAAAATGGATGGAAGCGTTAATGTTTTTTAACTTTGCTGACGTTGCATATATGTGGATTGTCATGTGGATGACACGACAATATTTAATTGACTTTTAAATTCTAAAAATTCAAATATAAATATATTATTTTTAAAATATTTAAAAAGTATAAAAAGTATAAAAATATATTTTTTAATAAGTTTTCAATTTTAAAAAATTAATTAAATGCTGACATATCAACCACATGGTAATCAATATGCGTGCTAGGGGTATTCAAACGGTTAACCGAACCGAACTAGTATTAACTGAATAAACCGAACTTTTAATCCTTTAACTGTTAACCGAACCGAAATTTATATGTTTTTATTTTTTAGGTTAAAACAAGTATAAAACATATAAAAAATGATAATGTTCATTTGACAGAATTAACCGAATTAAAAATACATATAATTTGTATTATTAATTATTAAGTTTGATTAGTTCAGTTAATTACTCGATTTCGAACTGAATTAACCGATAATTGAAATTTTAAAAAATAATTAACGGACCTCCGACTGAATTAGATCGGTTAACCGACCAATTAACCGAATTAGATTAGTTCGATCGGTTAATTCAATTTTAACCGAATTTTGAACACCCCTAATACATGCCGCATCAACAAAGGTAACAAACGTTAACTTTTATCTATTTTAGGTGATTTGACAAAAAATACAAGTTTAAAAATTAAAAAATATAAAAATTAAATAAGGAATAAAATAATTTTTTCTTTAAAGTTGGGAGGAAAAAAATCATTATGCAATTAAGTAATAAAAAAATTTCAAATGATTGCTCACTTTCCCTTCCACATTTGTACCGTTCTACCTAACCTTCTTTCTTTTGTGGCTATTTTATCAATCTAATCTAAAAAAAATTGATATTTACATAAATGACTCAAGTTAAAAAATAATCACCAAAATGACCTGAAATGAACAGTAAAATGGGGTTTTGGGAACCCAATGACTGACACTACCTAGTGTTTTGGCCCCATGATTGCCTGATGATTGTGTCAGGCTTAAAAAATTTGATTTTTTTGAGTTTGGGAACCCAATGGCCGGCACCAGGGTATTTTTTTAAAATCATATCATACTGCTATACAAAAATATCCGTATTTAAAAAAACATTGGTTCTGGCCATATAATGGTCGACACCAGAGATGTAAAAAAAAAAAAATTCCAATGCAATTTTTTTTACTTTGGTATATTGGTGGCCGGCACCAGTTAAATTTTTTTTTTAAAAAAAAATTTGGGTGCTTGCCATGTAATGGTCGGTCATGTCCCAATGTTTTTTTTTTGGAACACTGATAGCCGACACCAGTTAAATTTTTTAAAAAAAAAAATTTTGGGTGCTGACCATGTAATGGCCGGCACCAAGTACAATTTCGGCTCCCTATGCAAAATTTATTTTGGAACACTGATGGCTGGCATCAGTGTATTTTTTAAAAAAAAATTTGGTGTTGGCCATTTGATGGCGGCACTGAAGATATAAAAATTTTAGTCACTTGGCGAGATGGCCGCACAGTACTTTTTGGTCCCCAACATATTTTTTTTAACTTTGCGACACTAATGGCCGGCACCAGTGTATTTTTTTTTTAAATTCCTTTTTGGTGTTGGCCATGTGATGGCCGGCACCAGATATATAAAAAAAAATTAGCTGCTGGCCAGTAGATGGCCGGCACCAGGTACTTTTTTCGGTCCCCAACGCAAATTTTTTTACTTTGGGACACTGATGGCCGGCACCAGTGACATTTAAAAAAAAATTTAGGTGATGGGCAGTAGATGGCCTGCACCAAATTTATCAGATATATATAGGTGTTTTATCTTTCATTTGAGTTTTTGTTTGCTTTTTGTTTGCTTTATTAGTTGAAAATTGAGAAGGAAGCAAAAATTTTTAAGATGAGTTCTCAAATTTTGTTTGTTTATGTTCATTTTGATGGAGAAATGATAAATACAACTGAAGAAGAAGAAGGTTGTGTATTTCAAAGTCGGAAAAAAAATAGGAATGGGATTCAACAAGCGTGTTTCGCTGGCGGATTTAAAACAAAAAATTAGTACAAAGATAGCAACCTGTTGTGGAAAGCAAATGTTGAGACTCTTTTACAAATTTTTGGTTTCAACTGATCCGCTCAAGTTATCAGAAATGGAGCTTGAAGATGATGTGATCTAGTGACAATGATAGCATTTTATTGCCCCCCTGAGATAGAAAATCCCAGCCCAGTTGAGTTGTTCGAGGATATAACTGAACTGGATCCCATTCAAGTTGTAATTCCAGCAAGACAGCGCTTCGAAATTGATTTTGATCTTAACATCTCCTGGGAAGATCAGTCGGGTTTTGGACGGTCAATGCCAACTCTCGAAAATCCAAACACCGGTGGATGTTCGTATTACATCCCAAACTCGTGTACTCGTCTAGAGATCCATCCAGAGGTGTTGGCCACCATAGAAGATGGTGATGAAGGGTCCGGTAATGATGATCAGTCCCACCGTGATCCCAATAATGATTTCAGTGACCCCGATTTGGATAACATCCCTGAAGACATAGATAAGGAAGGGCCGATGGAGGGTGATAATGTAAACCCCCATTCGGCCGGGAACACGGGCCCTGGTATAGTTATAAGAAATAATCCAGGGTCCTTCATGACCGACGTGGATCCTGATGCGGCTCTTGCACGTGAGTTCTCGGAATATACAAACATTGTGCCGGTTCACGTACTTGGTGATGAATTCGGCGATGAAGAGCTATTTATAGGACAACAATTCAATAACAAAAAAGACTGTTTACATGCTATAAAATAACTTAGCTTGAAGTTAGGTGTGGATTATAAAGTAACGAAGTCGACGCAGTCTTTGTACGTAGGAGAATGTTAGAAAGTGTCAAGTGGTTGTAACTGGCGTGTTCGAGCTGCATTAATACAGCGGACACAGATGTGGATGATAAGGAAACTAGAAGATCCACACACATGCACGTCTGCTCGTATGTCACAAGACCATAAAAAGTTAGATGTAAAAACTATATGCAACTGCATCATCCCTTTGGTGAAAGAATCGCCCACCATTCAGGTGTCGGTCCTTATTGCGGACATGCAAGCTCGATTCAAGTATAAAGTGTCATACCGAAAGGCATGGTGGGCAAAGCAAATGGCGATGCAAGAGTTGTATGGTGACTGGGATGCGTCATACAACGAGCTTCAAGGGTGGATAGCCAGGATGCAGGAGTATGTGCCCGGGACGGTGACTGATTTGTGAACACTGCCATATAAAGGCCCGGATGGGGAGATACAATCGGGGAAACGAGTTTTTCACCGATTTTTTTGGATGTTCGAGCTGTGTGTTAGGGCCTTCCCTCACTGCAAGTCGATGGTGCAGGTGGACGGGACATGGTTGTACGGTAAATACTCCTGGTTGCTTTTGCACAAGACGGTAACCGAAATGTACTTCCGATCGCTTTAACCATAGTGGAGCGTGAGTGCTTCGAGGCTTGAGAATTTTTCCTCAGAAATCTGCAGAGGCACGTTGTCAGAGAAGACAACATTTGCCTTATATCAGATAAATCGAAAGGATTACTTGCTGCGATAAGGCGATCGGGGGTTCCGTGGAGGTCTGTTTATTACATCCGGCACATCGCGGTAAACTTCCACAGAGATTGTAAGAATAAAGATTGGAAAAAAGAACTCGTGAACATGGGCAAAAAAATTTTGTTTGTATTTATTTCAAGAATTACTTTTCAAAATTTTTCAGCCTGTACTTTTTTAAAATACTGATTTCAAATTAAATATGCAGCTCATAAGTTAGAACCGCGAAGATTCAGGAAGAGGTTCGCGAGGCTTGAATCTCAGATTTCATCTTTACCAACAGATTTTTGGACATGGTTGTGTAGCATGGAGAACTGGCAATGGACTCAAAGTTACGATGATGGGTTTCGGTATGGACAGATGACAACCAACTTAGTAGAGGCTGTCAACTCTGTAAAGAGGCGTACACGTCATCTGCCAATTTTTGCTGTTTTCTCGGCAACATTCTATAGGTTGACCACATTGATGCCTAGGATGGGGTTGAGACAAGCTAAGCAGATCGAGGCCGAGCACGTGTATGTTGAGGGCGTCCGAAAGGCCATGGCGGTAAATAGTCAAAGGGCACAAAAAATGAACGCAGAATTGTATTCGCGTGACTTGGAGACTTTCCGAGTTCAAGAGTACATCGGCCGTCGTTCGGGTCTTCCACCTAGGTCGTACGCAGTTGATCTGCGAAACAGGCGATGCGAGTGCGGGATATTTCAGACTCTTCGATATCCGTGTGCACATGTTCATGCAGCGTGTGCGAGAGCAAACTTAAATGTTGAACAATTCATAGACGAGATTTACACGTTGTAACGCACATTGCGTATATGGGGGAACAAATTTCCTGTAATTCTCGATTTCTCAAACTGGGATGTTCCACCGCCTGCTTTCGAGATGGTGCCTGACCGTAGTTTCCGTAGACATCCTAAAGGTCAACCACAATCGACGAGAATTCGAAATGACATGGATGTCAGGGAGATGGGCGAACCCAAACTGTGCACTGTGTGTCGAACATCCGGACACAACCGATCAACATGCCCACATCGTGTCTATGTTTTCGGTCAATCGTCTCGTAATGCCGTACTCAAAGATGACGAATGATATATTATTGAGCGCATGTTCTTGAAAAAACAGTGTAAAAATATGAAAAATTAGATAAATGATATACTTTATTCAAATTATACACTTGATTAAATATAATACAATATACATACATATTTAATTTAAAACACATTAAAATGAAATAAATAACAATGAGAGAAAAATTAATATGAAAAAAATGTAAATTAAAATGGAAAGAAAGATAATTTAAATGAAAAGAGAAAAAAATAAATTTAAATGAAATGAGGAAAAAATTAAATTAAAATGGAAAGAAAGATAATTTAAATGAAATGAGGAAGAAATTAAATTTAAATGGAAAAAAGATAATTTAAATGAAATAAGAAAAAAAATAAATTTACATGGAAAAAAAATAATGATATACTTTATTCAAATTATACACTTGATTAAATATAATACAATATACATACATATTTAATTTAAAACACATTAAAATTAAATAAATAACAATGAGAGAAAAATTAATATGAAAAAAAATGTAAATTAAAATGGAAAGAAAGATAATTTAAATGAAAAGAGAAAAAAAAATTTAAATTTAAATGAAATGAAAAAAAATTAAATTAAAATGGGAAGATAGATAATTTAAATGAAATGAGAAAAATTAAATTTAAATTAAAAGAAAGATAATTTAAATGAAATGAGGAAAAAAATAAATTTAAATGAAAAAAATATAAATGAAATGAGAAAAAAAATTAAATTGAAATGGGAAGATAGATAAATTAAATGAAATGAGAAAAAAAAATTAAATTTAAATGGAAAAAAAATATAATTTAAATGAAATGGAAATGGAAATGGAAATGGAAATGAAATGAAAATTCAAATGAAATGAAATGGAAATTCAAATTAAATGGAATTGAAATTGAAATGAAATGAAAAAGAAGAAGGTGAAATGACATGTTAGGTAGGCCTGAGAAATGGGCTGGCATTGGCCGGCACCACCAGAAAAAAAAATGTGAAATGACATGTTAGGCAGGCCTGCGCCAAGCCTAAGAAATGGGCTGGCATTGGCCGGCACCAGCAGGAAAAAAAATGAAATGATAATTTTTTTTAGTTTAAATGAAATTTAAAATTTTGTAATGGAATGATATTTAAATTGACAAAAAATTTAAATAAAATATGAAAAATTTTAAATGACCCTGATATTGAGACTACTTCTAAATTAAGGGTAAATATCCCATATATACCAAAAAATTAAATTATTTACGGAAATGGGCCAATTTGAAGAATATTTACGGAAAAGGGCCGTTTCCCCCAAAAACGCGTCCACATCAGCGTGTTTTTGGGGGAAACAACAGCAAAGCGTGCCCACGAGGACGCGCTTTGTGCCACCTCAAAGAAACAGCGCGCCCGCGAAGCGCTTTCTTCGAGGTGGCACAAAGCGCCCTCCTCGGGCGCGCTTTAGCTCCGCAACTGGTCAAAACCCAACGGCCAATTTTTTTTTGTTGTTGGGGCCCAACGGTAAAAAGAGAGTATAAAAACCCCCCAACCCTTTATTTTTTTCACACTTCAATCCTTTCTCAATTTTCTCTCAATTTTCTCTCAAAGTCCTTGAAATTTATGCTCAAATTTCAAAATAGTCCTTTACTATTTACGAAAAAGCCCTTTATAATTTTTGTAATATATTTTTTTTGGAAAATTTATTAAATTTTTTTATCGGATTACAATGGCCGGGGAATTACTTCGCCTAGACAACTACCACATCTCCGTCGAGCAAATGAAATGGTAAGTTTTAATTTTTAATTTTTCAATATGATTAATTTTTTTTTCAATTATGCAATTTTAATTAATTTTTAATTTTATAATTTTTTAAATAGTCTGTAGATCGGGTGTTGGAATGTTATATTCGCAACATCCATGGTCCCCCATCGCCGTTGATCGAGAATTACCTGCGGGAAGCGGGTTTTTGGCACGTGGCCACGATAGGCCGGGGGTTCAATGAAACACCCCAAACCCGGCCCACGAGCTTTGACCAGATTTGGTATGTTCCTCAAGTAAACCGGTTCAAAATTCTTTTGTTCTTAGGACAACTTGTGTGATTTTAAGAAAAATATTGTTTTGGGTTGGGCTTGTGTTGAAAACAGGTTCGTTTTATATTGAAATCCCTTTTATCTTAAGTGATAAAATATTTAGGGTTTAGTTTAAAAGAAATTTTAATTAAATTTTAATAGATAAAATTCATAATCATAATAAATAAAAATAAGTGTAAAGTAATTCAACTATGGCCTTATGGCCTTATTACATCAAATAATTCCCAAAATAATTCAAAGTACTAAAATAAATTCAAGAGTCCTAAAAAATATAAGCTTCATGTTGAGCATGGCCACCACAAGTTTTGTCGTCCGGTCCATCACTTTGTTCATCACCGAAAAATGTTCCCCAACGGGTGAGTCAAACAGACTCAATGTGTACACGACACTAAATCATAATAGAATCGGGCATATCACATATTACACATTCAAAACATAGAATACAAAGTTATGATGCATTCTCAAACCCAAACCTAGTTGTCCATCCGCTACACACCCCGCACTCGCGGTCACACCGTGGGACTACTAAGTCGACCCTCCGTCCGCTACACACCATCGAAGGCGATCATTTGCGATCGACGTGCTCATCGCCCATATAAAATTTGTGGCATAGCCACGAGATAATTGTGTCATGAGACACCACATTCGAGATAATGTAACCGAAAGTTACCACATTTGAGATAATGTGACCGAAGTCACCACATTCGGATAGTGAGACCGTAGTCATCAGATTCACTTCCCTTTTCATATATCCCGAATGACCCATATTATTCATATCATGCATATCATACTTAAATTCACATTCTTATCATATTTCACATGTTAAAAATAACATATTTCATAATCCTAGTGGAAGTAGGAAAGCGTGCACAGTACTTTGTACCATATTATGGTACCTTAGCCACATTCTTATAAACATGCATATTTTACATATTACCATCAATCTTATTAAAAGTTAGTGTGGGGTACACACTGATTCGCTTAAAATTTCCTTGAGATCCCGAAAAGCTTGATCTAATGCTTGGATCCTTAATCCCTACATTTGATTAATCACCTACTACTTTAATAAAAAGCCATTCGGCCATAAATCCAAATCCTAGTAGGATTAGTATACTTAAACTTACCTTGTGGATTTTAAATCCCGAAACTCACCGAATAACTAGGGAACACGTGGCCTATGGTGTACCTTCGGGAAAAGAACTTCTCCTTCCTTGTAGTCGACACTTAGTAAATCCCGAAAGATCTCTTCAAAGTTTCGGCAACAAGATATTAATGGGGTTAGTCCTAGATTTTGGCAAATCTTAATCTAACCCCATACATATTATGGTTGCCAAATATGGAAGGACCTTTCGGGATTATCAGAGTAGTCGACTAAAAGGAGGAGTATTCGGGATTTCTAAGATTAAGGTAAGACATGTGAATATTCGGCCAAAGGCCTTGATTTATGTTTGATGATTAAGATTAAGTCTAACATAAGGTTTTAGGGATTTTGACATTCCTAGTGAAACAAGGAACAGTTTCGGGATTAGTTGGTGTTCCAATCGGCAACAAGGTAAGAATACTAATCCTACTAGGATTTGGATTTATGGCCGAATGGCTTTTTATTAAAGTAGTAGGTGATTAATAAAATGTAGGGATTAAGGATCTAAGCATTAGATCAAGCTTTTCGGGATTTCAAGGAATTCGTTAAGCTAATCAGGTGTGTACCCCACACTAACTTTTAATAAGATTTATAGTAATATGTAATATATGGATGTTTATAAGAATGTGGCTAAGGTACCATAATATGGTACAAAGTACTCAGGTACGTTTCCTACTCCTATTAGGATTACGAAATATGTTATATTTAACATGTGAAATATGATAAGAATGTGAATTTAAGTATGATATCCATACTATGAATAATATGGGGCATTCGGGTTATATGAAAAAGGGGAAGTGAATGTGATGACTACGGTCTCACTATCGAATGTGGTGACTTGGTCATATTATCCGAATGTGGTAACCGGTTACATTATTCGAATGTGGTGTCTCATGACACAATTATCTGGTGGCTATGCCACGAATTTATATGGGCAATGAGCACGCCGATCGCAAATGATCGCTTCGATGGTGTGTAGCGGAGAGAGGTTGACTTAGTAGTCCAGACGCGGTGATTGGCAGTGCACGGGGTGTGTAGCGGATGGACAACTAGGTTTGGGTTTGGGAATGCATCATAACTCGTATTCTATGTTTTGAATGTGTAATATGTGATATGCCGATTCTATTATGATTTAGTGTCGTGTACACATTGAGTCTGTTTGACTCACCTGTTGGGGAACATTTTTAGGTGATGAACAAAGTGATGGACCGGGACGGCGGAACTCGTGGTGGCCATGCTCAACGTGAAGTTTATATTTTTGAGGACTCTTGAATTTATTTTAGTACTTTGAATTATTTTGGGAATTATTTGATGTAATAAGGCCATAAGGCCATAGTTGAATTACTTAACACTTATTTTTATTTATTATGATTATGAATTTTATCTATTAAAATTTAATTAAAATTTCTTTTAAACTAAACCCTAAATATTTTGTCACCTAAGATAAAAGGGATTTCAATATAAAACGAACCTGTTTTCAACACAAGCCCAACCCAAAACAATATTTTTATTAAAATCACACAAGTTTTCCTAAGAACAAAAGAATTTTGAACCTGTTTACTTGAGGAACATACCAAATCTGGTCAAAGCTCGTGGGCCGAGTTTGGGGTGTTTCAGTTATTTATCCACTATTTATAAAAGAATAAAAGCTCCTAATTTATAGCCATGTGCCGTCCACCTCTCTGCTCCTTGTAGCAAAATAAAATTTCTTTTATTTGCTTCCCATGTGACTCGAACTTAGGCCCATTCCTCTTGCATATGGCGCCATTTCCATAGGCCCTAAGTGGCATCTTCAGACAACTTTTCCAAGCCTGTTTGTGTGTCAAATTTCACAAACTTTTTCTTTTAAGGCCACCTTGCCTTAATTTCCCCTTTTAAACCTTAAAACTCGTCATTTCTAGGTCATTTCTAAGTTTCCAAAAATTTTTGATCGGCTCTGTAAACTTGACATTTCCTTACATTTCCATGACATTTCCTTACAAGACATTTCCTTACATTTCCAAGACATTTCCTTACATTTCCATGACATTTCCTTACAAGACATTTCCTTACATTTCCAAGGTTCTAAAAATGTTCACTTTCCTCTTTTAAACTTAACATTTCCATACATTTCCGTGTTTCCAAAAGTGTTCAAAATATATTCATAACACATAAGATATGTCATTTCGCATAATTAAACCAAAAATGCATAGGCCCTTTTCAGGATGTTACAGATTCTACCCTCCTTAAAAATAATTTCGTCCTCGAAATTACTTATTAACAAATAATCGTACATCTTAACTCACCGCACTACGCTTATATGCGCACTCTGATCTTAATAGAACCATCATACTTTCTAGGCACGATCTCTAAGTTCACGCCCCTAGAACTCATTTCTAACGTCGCGATTTAATCTGATTAAAAAGTTTTATGCATCGTAAATTTTGTTCCACTCGATTATTCGCGAACGGTTTTATGAAAAGAGATGTTCGTAAGTAGTTCTTTCGATCAACCAAAGTTTCTAGTTCAAGTTCACTACTCTAACTCGGAGTCACATTCACATTCATAAGCGAGACACATGAAGTCACATTCATTCACAACATCATTCACTACACTTTTATGGCCATTCCATCCATTTCCTACCAGTGGGTAATTTCGTCATTTTCCCTACAGGGTATTTTGGTAATAAATCGGGGTCAATTCGAAAATATTTTCCAAATTAAAGGTATTTCAGAATTTACAAAATCTCAGGTTATTTTGTTTTCCAAATCAGAGGTGTTGCAAAAATTTCAGAAATCGAGGTTATTTCGGTAATTTTGAAAGTCAGGGGCAATTCCGTAAATTTTCCAAATCAGGGTATCTTGTTATTTGTAAAACAGAAGTTTTTGATATCTTTGTAAAGTAGAAATATTTTAACAAAAGTCGAGGGTATTTTTGAAAATCTTAAAAACTAAGGGTATTTTAGTAATTTACAATACAGGGGCATTTTTGTAATTTTGTAAATCGGAGATATTTTGGAAAAAATTTTCACAATAATCTTTTACTACAATTAAAAGGGTAATTTAGGGATTTTAAAACTAGGGTTTTTATCAAACTGCATGGCTAGTCCCTTTCGGGTTTTAATTAGCGGGTTTAGCCCGTGAATAAGTCCTCTTGGTTAAGGTGAACCGTAGCTACGCACCAGGTAGGATTCCGGCGAAGAGGAGGTGAGTCACTAGGACTACTTATGTACCAGGCTCTTCCGGATCCAATCCTAGACATGCGCACAATGGTTACCACACCCTAACTCGGCGTCTTAGTCATAAGTTTGTTTAATGGAATTAAGTCTTATGTGTTTGTGTTTGAGTAAACTAGTCCTAGGGTTCAAGTTCCTATCATGCTATTCTACGTTCCATTCCTCTTCTACCCTTCTATAATTCATAACATAAACCACATAACCACACAAATGGTTAGGGGTACTTACAGTGGATCATGGTCGGAGACTTAGGTGCCATGCCGTAAAACCCGCTCATTTTCAAAAATACTTTCATAAAACTCATTTGGGCTCGATTTGAAAATGTTTTGGGCCTTAGCCCACAAAGCCGAGAGTTTAAAGCGGGCTCGATACCAAATCTGAAACACCCCAAACCCGCCCACGAGCTTTGACCAGATTTGGTATGTTCCTCAAGTAAACCGGTTCAAAATTCTTTTGTTCTTAGGACAACTTGTGTGATTTTAAGAAAAATATTGTTTTGGGTTGGGCTTGTGTTGAAAACAGGTTCGTTTTATATTGAAATCCCTTTTATCTTAAGTGACAAAATATTTAGGGTTTAGTTTAAAAGAAATTTTAATTAAATTTTAATAGATAAAATTCATAATCATAATAAATAAAAATAAGTGTAAAGTAATTCAACTATGGCCTTATTACATCAAATAATTCCCAAAATAATTCAAAGTACTAAAATAAATTCAAGAGTCCTCAAAAATATAAGCTTCATGTTGAGCATGGCCACCACAAGTTTTGCCGTCCCGGTCCATCACTGTTCATCACCTGAAAAATGTTCCCCAACGGGGTGAGTCAAACAGACTCAATGTGTACACGACACTAAATCATAATAGAATCAGACATATCACATATTACACATTCAAAACATAGAATACGAGTTATGATGCATTCCCAAACCCAAACCTAGTTGTCCATCCGCTACACAACCGTACACTGCGGTCACACCGTGGGGACTACTAAGTCGACCCTCCATCCGCTACACACCATCGAAGGCGATCATTTGCGATCGACGTGCTCATCGCCCATATAAAATTTGTGGCATAGCCACCAGATAATTGTGTCATGAGACACCACATTGAGATAATGTAACCGGTTACCACATTCGGATAATGTGACCGAAGTCACCACATTCGAGATAGTGAGACCGTAGTCATGATTCACTTCCCTTTTTCATATATCCCGAATGACCCATATTATTCATATCATGCATATCATACTTAAATTCACATTCTTATCATATTTCACATGTTAAAAATAACATATTTCATAATTCTAGTGGAAGTAGGAAACGTACCTGAGTTCTTTGTACCATATTATGGTACCTTAGCCACATTCTTATAAACATGCATATTTTACATATTACCATCAATCTTATTAAAAGTTAGTGTGGGGTTTTTTTTGATTCGCTTAAAATTTCCTTGAGATCCCGAAAAGCTTGATCTAATGCTTGGATCCTTAATCCCTACATTTGATTAATCACCTACTACTTTAATAAAAAGCCATTCGACCATAAATCCAAATCCTAGTAGGATTAGTATACTTAAACTTACCTTGTAGATTTTAAATCCCGAAACTCACCGAATAACTAGGGAACACGTGGCCTATGGTGTACCTTCGGGAAAAGAACTTCTCCTTCCTTGTAGTCGACACTTAGTAAATCTCGAAAGATCTCTTCAAAGTTTCGGCAACAAGATATTAATGGGGTTAGTCCTAGATTTCGGTAAATCTTAAGAAAAAAGGATGAAACCGAATGAGATCTTACCCTTACTTGAAGAAATCGATTGCACCTTCACTTCAACCTTCAGAGATTCGGCTATGGCTAGATGATGATCTCACAACTTTCG
The DNA here is from genome assembly GCA_025698515.1 of Gossypium sturtianum. Classification (NCBI taxonomy): domain Eukaryota; kingdom Viridiplantae; phylum Streptophyta; class Magnoliopsida; order Malvales; family Malvaceae; genus Gossypium; species Gossypium sturtianum. The sequence goes on along the minus strand of CM046946.1, from coordinate 13,649,975 downwards.
GCTTTTGGAGGGATTAGAAAGAAAAGAGAAGGAAGAATAAAGATAGAGGATTCAGCTAGAACACAAGGTATTTCGGCTTGGCAAAAAAAAAAGAAAGAAGAGAAGAGAAGAGAGCACTAAGAATTCGGCAGAGAAAGGAGGAAGCACAAATTGATGAGTAGCCCTCCTTCCTTCCTTTTATAGCCGAAATTATCATCTAAGGAGTCCCTTACTTGGCCACCACTCCTCTATCTGATAACTTTATCCTTTAATTATCACTTAAAATAAAAGATAATTCAGCAACTATCCTTACTTAGCCGAAATTATTAAACTCAAAGTCCCTTACTTGGCCATCACTTCTCCCTTATTTTCCTCTTTATCTCTTTATTCAAATTAAAAGAGTTTAATCCAATAATTATCTCTTGAAAATAATGATAAATAAATCCCTTATTTATCCACTATTTATAAAAGAATAAAAGCTCCTAATTTATAGCCATGTGCCGTCCACCTCTCTGCTCCTTGTAGCAAAATAAAATTTCTTTTATTTGCTTCCCATATGACTCGAACTTAGGCCCATTCCTCTTGCATATGGCGCCATTTCCATAGGCCCTAAGTGGCATCTTCAGACCACTTTTCCAAGCCTGTTTGTGTGTCAAATTTCACAAACTTTTTCTTTTAAGGCCACCTTGCCTTAATTTCCCCTTTTAAACCTTAAAACTCGTCATTTCTAGGTCATTTCTAAGTTTCCAAAAATTTTCGATCGGCTCTGTAAACTTGACATTTCCTTACATTTCCATGACATTTCCTTACAAGACATTTCCTTACATTTCCAAGACATTTCCTTACATTTCCATGACATTTCCTTACAAGACATTTCCTTACATTTCCAAGGTTCTAAAATGTTCACTTTCCTCTTTTAAACTTAACATTTCCATACATTTCGTGTTTCCAAAAGTGTTCAAAATATATTCATAACACATAAGATATGTCATTTCGTACAATTAAACCAAAAATGCATAGGCCCTTTTCAGGATGTTACATTCAAGTTGGAGCCGCCTTTGATCAGCGTGTTGATAGAGAGGTGGAGACCTGAGACGCACACTTTCCATCTGCCATGCGGAGAGTGTACCATCACTCTAGAAGATGTGCAGTTGCAGTTGGGATTACGGTGGAGGGTCGGTAGTCACCGGGTCCGCAACATCTACCGATTGGATGACCGTATGCTACGAGCTTCTGGGTGCTATTCCGGATAAAATTCAAGGAGCTAGGATCGATATGGCCTGGTTACGAGACACATTCCCGGAGCCGAACGAGGGTTCGACCGAAGTAGAAAGAATACGGTATGCTCGGGCATACATTTTTCAGATAATTGGAGGCTATCGATCGATGCCTCTCTAGAAACCTCGTCCACTTGAGATGGCTCTGAAACTTGTTGATTTCAGAGCAGCCAGTAAATTGAGTTGGGGGTCTCTTTGTGGTTATCGAGGTTGTACCGGAGATGTATGGGCGGCGACGGTACGAGTAAAGCAAAAATCGGAGGTTGCCTATCACTACTGCAGTCATGGGCATGGTTTCGATTTCTATTTTTACGTCCTCAACTCGACCAGCCATATTCATTCCCACTGATAACGAGGTAAATTTAATTTTATATTTTACAATTATTTCATAGATTTATAATATCATTGCATGCTAAAAGTTTATTTAATTAGGTGGAACCATTCATGAGTCATGTTGGAATACCTAACTCGCTTGAGGATATACGGCTCCTATTGGACCAACGGTCGGAATCACAACTAAGTTTCAAATTTCGTTATTATAATTTAGTATTTCGTATGTAGTGTCTAGTATTATGTATATAACTAATATTTTGGTAATGTTAATATAGTTTTAATGGACACCGCATTTAAGATCCAAAATTCGGGCAATAATTAGGAGGAGTTCTTGAAAATCCGAGCAGCTTGGCACGTTAAGGTCCCATTGATCACCTACGCGACCGTGGAGATGCACCGGTCGATCGGGTTCGCGGTAATTTGATTCCGACAACCGATTCCCGTGTCACCGAGGTGCTCGATGATGAGCACAAAGTGGACTTACTGGCGATCGCATTACCGGATTGGCCAAGATTTTGGTCAGTCATATCAAGACGTGGGAGAACCGGTATGACTTTTTACCTATCCAGGAACCGATCATCGTTCCTCGAAAGTTAGCGTGCGCGTCGGAGTACATGCCATGGTTTAGGATCCATTGCAAGTCGTATATGTTGTCGGAAGAAGAGCGGCGACGGCAACTTCGCGCGAGCGAAGGGAACGTCGGGCCCCTTTAAATCCAAGGAGAAGGGGTGATGAGCGGGGCCATCAATAGCGCCGACACGACCACCGAGCCCAAAGAACAAAGGCCTCACACGATCCACCGGGCCCATCGATTCACCCGACAACACCGACATCACGGCGTCTACCGTTTATGCCGGTGCGCACCCTACCCCTTATATGTATCCTCCTAACCCATATATGTTTGATTTCCGGCCCCACCCCAGTTGGAATGCATGGCGGTTCGAGTCCATTCCCGACTACTCCGTGGCCGCCACCGATCGTGAGGCCGACGCCGCTTGCCAGGATCGGAGGAGGCGTCGTCGGGAGCACTTCTTTGTACCAGCTCCTTCGCCAGACGGATGCGCCACCCCACCGTGGTTTATGCAAACACCTCGGGGTCATTATTTTATCAAGGTGGGTCATCATCGCAACACCGCAACTGCACCCACTCACCGAGAATCCGATTCTCCACCCGAGGTTCCACGACCCCGCCGAAGCTAGAAGAAGGAGGAATCTAGTGCGTGTAATCGCCGACCGCCCCGTGTGCACTTTGGTTCCCACCGGCATCTTTGATTTTTTTTGTAATTTAATTTTTTTGTAATTTAATTTTTTTGTAATTTAATTTTAATATCTTTGATAAAATAGAAATGGTTTAATTTTTTTGTAATTTTGTAATTTAATTTTAATAACTTGAATAAAATAAAGTTCTTGTACAAAAGTTCACCGTTTTCCTCCAAAAAATAGAAATTACATAGCCACCAGGAGACAAAAAAGCTAAGAACACGGTCAACTATTTCGATTTGGACATGAGCGAGATGTATGGCCTGGGTTCCTACACCATCCGCACAGCTGACTTTGGTTGCTCGTTTCTCGGATATCCATATTGTTGCGTATTCTACTCGAGCAAGGTCGACCTTTTGGTTTGCGCCTCAATTGTCTATCCGGCAACAGCTTATACGGTGCAAGCGATCTGGATGACCACTTACGCTCATCCGGGATGGTGGGAATACGTGTCTCCACACGTTGTATATGTTTTCTAATTTATACACTTCGTCGATATAGCTCATGGGATCAAGACGGAGATTCTGACAAGCCGCAAGTACATGAGCGCATGGGTAACGAAGTGCATCAAATAACCCACAATCGCAGGTCCTATTTGTCAAGTGTACACGATAATGCCCACCAACAATACCTTGGTTCAGTCTGTCAAACTTCGTGACATGAAACCATAGGCTGTCGCAATCGTGACATACTGTGTGCATGGTGTTGGCCCGTGCCTTCCCACGGTTTATTTCTTGCAAGACCTTTGGGCTCCATACATGGCCTCCTTGCATCTGCCCTCTATAACTCGCTGCTCTCTTCGAAAATAGTGCCGCTAAACAAAAATATGTCTCTCACACAACCGATGTAATCGGCAGATGACGGGTTCCTTTTATAACAGAATTTATGCATTCGGCCAGGTTTGTGGTCATATGACCATATCGTAGGCCGCCGTCGTATGCTTGTGTCCACTGCTCGAAAGGAATATTGCATGTAGTAGTTTTGCAGCTTTCGGCGTTATCTCGAGCACAAATCGCCAACATCTCATGAAAGCAGTCTTTATTGATCTCGTACCCTGCCAATATACGTTGATAGCGAATATTACATACCACTCTTCAATTGAGAATAAATTGAATATTACAAACGAAATTATATTAATAGATATTTCATACCCATATCGGTCACTTGCTATTTCTATCTTTTAGATCGATGTTGCCCATAGTAGTTGGATGAAACATGCCTCAGGCAATATCGATGGTGTGTGCGACACCACATGCTTCCCTGGCGTTCTATTACCACAAGTATTCCAGGGCCCCGATCTGATATAACGCATATGTTAGGTTGGGGGCAGACATGCCTCCTTAACCTAGATAGGAAGAAGTCCCAGTCATCAGCTGACTCCCCCAGTGTTATTGCGAACGCAATCGAAAGGATTCTCCCACAGCCGTCTTGTGTCACAGCTAGCAATAGCCGATGCGTATATCTACCATACATAAAGGTACCGTCAATTTGTTCCAATGGCTTGCAGTATATAAAGGCATCTCGGCATTGCTTAAATGTCCAGAACAGACGCTTGAACACTGCGCATCCGCGGAGCAGACGATCGTTGTAGTACGCCGGTTTCGTTTCAAGGTCTGTTGTGCTGCCTGGGACATATCTCTCCAGCACCTGACACCACTGCCACACTTCATTATATGAAGCGTCCCACCGACCGTGCAACTTTTCTAATGCCTTCTGCTTGGCTATCCAAGCCTTTTTGTAAGAGGGCGTGTACTCCAATTGGCTACGAATATTGCCAATTAAGGCCGGCACCGTAGTCTTGGGATCGGCCTTCTCCGTCGGGATTATTAAGTCACCAACATGTCCGAATCCATCCTCGGATGATCTTGTGTTACACACACAACAAGCGAAGCACGTTAAATAATGCAACATTACATAATATTAGTGTTATTGAAATCATTGAACACATAGTGGTACTATACCGGAAAGACATGTATGTGGACCTTTGTACTTTTTGATCTCCCATAACCCTGTCCTTTTCCTCAACGACGCCATGATTTTCCATGAACATGTGCCGTCTTGCACTGCACACTTCGCCTCGTACTTATCGAGCTTGGATTTAACCACATTGTAGTTAACCCGTTCTCGATGTTGTATTGTTTCAATGCAAAGAAGAAAAGTATTCTTGTTGGAAAACTGGTTACCAACTTCTAATTGGTCCGAATCCAACGAAGAATTTGTACGGTCACGCGTCCGGTGTGGTAGTTCAAGAAACTCTAATGTATCATCTTGAGATAGATCGACATTATGCATGTGGGCTGGAGGCGAGTACGCCCTGAATAGCGGATCTTCTTCTTCTTTGTCTGAACCGCCCTCAACGTCTTCAGTACAATTGGAACAGTTCGGCCATAAAATAATCCAACTTCGCACCGTCTGCCCGGCTCCCGAGGTGGATCCACATCAGATTCATCGTCTGACCCTCCATAACCTGCAACAAATGAGGGCCCCTCGCCGGTGGATGTCATTGGGAGTACATCATCCCTCCTTAAACATCTTTCGTAAAGATCCCAATCATATGTGGATTGCCAACCACTAGAAGTTGATGACGTCCCCCAATACGTATTTCTATCATCGGACGTCGAAGGACGGATATGCATGTCCCATCCACCAACCGAGTGTCGTGCAGGGGTTATGTTTTCCATACTACCACCGCACACGGGCACTTCTGTGTTTTGCCTCCCACTTACAGAGTGTCGGCTTGGGGTCGTGTATTCTCCTCGAACGGCAGTAGATGTTGAGGTCGCAGAAAGATCACTTAGAGATGAAAATTCTACATATACCTCGATATAGGGTGATCCACTGGCAAGATGAGTCTCCACCATTGCCTCAAAGCTCCGAGGAGCTTTGATGTCGAATGAGTCATATCTCACCGATCAACCAAGCACAAAATCTATACTTAATAGATCGAACATTCATTGGCGTTGTTCGAATATTTTACGCCTAATTCTTTTGCGAAGTTCTACTAAATTGACGTTCGATTAAAACTCGATCGTATTTGTGTTCTCCGATAAGAAAACAACACCATTTTCGTGGTGTCACGAACTTCACCATCGTAGTAAATAACAAAGATTAATACGCTCACTCATTTTCGCTTTTTTTTTTTTTTCTTTTGCCTCAATTTCCCTTATGCAACCCGAGAATGAAATTTGGTGATTTATAGCCTAATTTTGCCGGAGACTCATGTAGCAAAAGAGCGCCCATGTGGGAGCTCTTTTCAAGACTCCGACGACAGTGCACCCGCTTTGGAAGCATTTTTGGCCACCGCTTGTTGTAAACGTCTCCTCAAATTAATTTTGCCGAACTCATCAGAGCAAAAGAGCATCCACGTGGGAGCTCTTTTCAAGACTCTGCGCGACAGTGCACCTCGCTTGGAAGCGTTTTTGGCCATCGTTTTTTCGTAAACGTCTCCTCAAATTAATTTTTTGCCGAGACTCATCAGAGCAAAAGAGCGCCCACGTGGGAGCTCTTTCAAGACTCTCACGGCAAAGTGCACCCTACCGAAGCGTTTTTGGCCACCGCTTGTTCGTAAACGTCTTCTCAAAATTATTTTACCGAGACTATCTGTCACAAAAATTCAATTAATTTTTTCCTAGCCCAAAAATTCAATTAATTTTTCATACCGTAAGTGGACAGAAAGGGAGGAAAAACGCGCGCCCACGTCGGTAGCGTTTTCTGGTTATTCAGACAAAGAGCAAAAGCGCCGAGGAGCGCTTTGTGCCACCTCAAAAAGCGGCGCTTACGCGGCGCGCGCTTTTGTCGAGGTGGCACAAAGCGCGCCCTGGCGGCGGCGGCTTTGTTGTTGTTCCAAAAAACACGCCGACGTGGGACGCGTTTTTGGGGAAACGCCCTTTTCCGTAAATATTCTTCAAACCGCCCATTTAGTAAATAATTCAATTTTTGGTATATATGGGATATTTACCCTCTAATTAATATGAAAAAATATGAAATGAATTGAAAAAAAATTGAATTGAAAAAGATAAATTGAAATGAGACTACTTGTGATTAATATGAAAAAAATTGTATGTTAGGATAAAAATAAATTTAAATGAAAAAAATTAATGAAATGAAATGTTAAATGAAATATGAATATGAAATGAAATGTAATTTGTAATGAATATGAAATGAAATGAAATGTTAAATGAATATAAAATGAAATGATGATTATGAAATGGAATGAAAGTTTAAATGAAAATAAATTATAAATTTAAATGAAAACAAATACTGAAATGAGAATAAAAATATTGAAATGAGAAATAATTAAATTTAAATGAAAAAATAATAATTTAAATGAAATGGAAATGTAAATGAAATGAAAATATAAATGAAATGAACAGGAAGAAATGAAATGCAAATGAAATATAAATGAAATGAAAAAAAAAAAAAGGTGAAAGGACTTGTTAGGCTAGTCCTGCGACAATCTTGTGTCATTGACCAAGGCCAATTTAGCCTTCCAATGGCCGGCAATAGATGGCCAATTTAACAATTTTTTTTCGTTTTTTCCAATTTTGCCCCTGCTTAGCCACTATGGTCCCCCACTATAAATGGGCTACTTCAACCCATAACCGCCGACCACTGCCGATAACTACCGCTCACCGTTGACTCCTCCACCGACCGACGACCACCGATCACCTCCAAACACCTCTGACAACCTTCGTTCACCGTCAACCATCGCTGACCACCACCGATCACTCCATGGATCCTAATTGTATTATTATTTTAAATGACAGCAACCACATTGCAGCCTATGTGCATAAGGTAAATGAGAAGAAAAATGTTCCATTTAATTTTAAATATTCATTTAAATTCTTTTTTAAACGAGAAATATAACAATTTATATTTAATATAAACGCAGGATCTGTATCGAATTGTGAGACCCCGGTTGCATGATCCCGATTATTTTCCCGATCGAAGAGTTTTTCCGTATTTGAATGTCGCAGGTTTTGGCGTAGCCGTGTACATTTAGATATCTGAGCTACGGGCTGATTTAATATCGGCCTTGGTTGAAAGATGGCGCCTGGAGACACATACGTTTCACCTTCCGTGTGGGGAGGTAACTATTACACTGCAAGACGAGCGATCCAACTAGGTCGTCTATAAACAAGCGATGGCCAGGAGCTTGGAAAAGTGCCCGATCCGTGGGGCACTTGCGAGCGCTTACTTGGAAAAGTTCCTCCCAATGACGAGGAAGGACAATTAACTTATATTAAATTTACTTGGTTAAAAGAAAACTTCCAGCATCTTCCGAGCAGTCCAACGCAGATGGACATTATCTACGCTGCAAGAGCGTTCATTCTGCAACTTATAGGTGGGATACTATTGCCAGACGTCAATCAAAATAAAGTCTTAATAATGTATCTCCCCTTATTAGAGGATCTCGAGCTTGCCGGAAGATTTAGTTGGGGCTCTTCAGTGTTGGCATGCTTATACCGCGAGCTTTGTCGAGCGTCAAAGCCATCTACGAAAACAATGGGCGGTTGCTGCCTTCTACTGCAGTCTTGGGAGTTATACCGAATGCTATTTTTGGCATCAGTGAGCCACCAACCGTATGTGTTGCCACTTGTTAATAGGTAAATATATAGTTCAATTTTGCCATCTATTTGTTAAGTGTATATGATAGTATACAAATTTTTTGAATGGAAAAAATAATCTGATAATTTATTCGTTTTTTTAGATGGGCAACTGTACTGGGAATCGGGCGATCTTTCACCGTACCTATGTATCGTATAATGATAAAGACTCATTCTGGGGATGGCGTAAAATACGCTTCCGAATCTTTCTTTTTTAAATACAATAATTGCACAAGAAAAAAATTAACTAATAATGTGTTGTCTATATTATGCAGTTTCTATGGATGCCATATGCTGAGGAAGAGATCGCGGCGCTCATACCATCATGGGTTATTGAGCAGCAACAGCTGTTCGTGTCAATTGTACCATTAATTCATTTCCATATGGTGGAGTGGCACGATGGAGGTCAGGTATTGAGGCAGTTCGGTTGCGCACAACCTATCCCGAACCTTCCCATCGACATCACGAATGTCCACGGAATAGACAAAAAAGGGTTCGGGTCGGGACGATTTAAATTAGGCGCAAAAACATGAACCTTATATCTTTTTGTGGAATGATCGACATTCGAGGCGCCCTCCCTTGTATGTCTTAGAGGGAGGGTTCACTTCTACGCACGAGTACGCACAATGGTAAATAGCACACGGGAAGCCATTTTTATTCCAAGGTCGTTATATGCTGATCCAAAAAGACGCGCAACCGAAATCTTCACGATGGCAATAGAGGGATGCACGACCGTGCCGTAACTGAGTTCCACCATTCGGGAACACCGAAATCGATTCTGCGTCGAACCTCGATCCTGAGCCCCAATATGAAGCATCCGGCTCGTTATTACACCACCCGGAGCCCGAGCCCGAGCCCAAATTTCCTCCATCGTTCGAGGATATTTTTGGTGACGAACTCGAGCCTCAAACATTCGACACAGTCCGGATCGTCCTCATACCACCCGGAGCTCGATCAGGAAGCACGTACACCTACTACTTCCTCAATCAGAAAGCATGTACACCTACTACTGGTATTTTTGTATACTAGTATCATACGATTTTAAAAAAAATACATTGATGCCCGCCATTGGGTTCTCAAACTCAAAAAAAATCAATTTTTTAAAGCCTGACACAATCATCAGGAAATCATGGGGCCAAAACACTAGGTAGTGCCGGCCATTGGGTTTCCAAAACCCCATTCTACTGTTCATTTCAGGTCAATTTGGTGATTGTTTTTGAACCTGGGTCATTTTTATAAATATCAAAAATTTTTAAGTTAAATTGATAAAATAGCCTTCTTTCGTCGGTGGAGTTGTTAATCAATCATCAGTTCAGCTATCCCCTCACCCTCCTTTCTATATAATCAATTTTACACTCCTATTTTGAACCATACACTAAAATCCCATCAGTCAAGAATTAAACCATGGCAACGAATGAAGTTAAAGTTTTGGGTTCCTGGCCGAGTCCATATGCCATGAGGCCAAGGATTGCCCTTAACCTCAAATCCCTCACCTATGAATACATTGAAGAGAAGTAATCGGAAGGCAAAAGCGAGCTTCTTCTCCAATCAAACCCTGTTTACAAGAAAATCCCAGTCTTCATTCACGGCGATAACAAGCCAATCTGCGAATCTCTCATCATCGTACAATACATCGACGAGGCTTGGTCTTCCGGTCCTTCTATTCTTCCTTCTGACCCCTGTGAACGTGCTGTCGCTCGGTTTTGGGCTGCATATCTTGACGACAAGGTGGGTCTCTGACTCTCACTTCACAATTTGTTCTTATTTGTTTTATGTTTATATATTCTTGGTTGTGTAGTGGTTCCCAGCGGTGAAAAGTATAGGACTCGCTAAAGGAGAGGAAGCAAAGAAAGCAGCAATAGCGCAAGTGGAAGAAGGGTTGGCTTTGATGGAAGAAGCATACAACAAGTGCAACAAAAGGAAGGGTTAGTTTGGTGGGGATGAAGTTGGGTACCTTGATATAGCTTTTGGGAGCTTCTTGGGATGGCTTAAAGTGACGGAGAAGTTCAATGCGATGAAGCTGCTGGAAGAGGGGAAGACGCCTAGTCTGGTAAAATGGGCGTACAGGTTCTGTTCCCATGCCGCTGTGAAGGATGTTATGCCTGATACCGACAAACTTGCGGAGTTTGGTAAGTTTGTTTTTGCTAAAATAAGAGCCGTTGCCGCTGCTGCTGAAATGCATTAGAACAAAAATTAGCACATCTTGGATGGAACTAATGAATATATTATCTCTGTTTCTTCACTTTGTGATGATGAACAAAGATATATATATATATATATATATATATTCCAGTGTTGAAGCTTTTTAATAAACCCTTTTCTTTGGCTATCGGATTAATTGGCATTTGAAGTTGATTTTCAGTAAGTTTGAAATTAATACTCTATTCTCTTTGATGCTTGTGATACAATATAATAATAGAATATTATAAAAAGAAATTTATTATTTTAAAATTCGAAGAAGACAGAATGAATATCTATTAGGATATAAATTGTATTTTACGAAAAAAAATTAAAAGTGAGAAAAATGAAATTTTGTTAATAATTAATGATGTCACATGAGTATCTTCCTTTCAACTTTCTATTGCTTAAACCGGTCTACACATAAAATCCTTAAAACGATAAATTACATTTATAGTTATTTAATTATTAGTAGTTTTTTTTTCTCATTATAAGAATTTTTTTTGTCACCCGATAGGATGGAAAGACGATATGCCAATTTTTAAAATTGATATAATAGTAGCTTTTAACTCACATTTATATATTTGTCAATTTAATCTTGATTCTGAAAAAATTAACTTTCAACATTTATATATTGTGTAATTTGATCTTTCTTTTTTCTTTAATTTTTCTTTCTTTGTGACCATTTTACCTAAAAAGCTAAAAAATATATATATATCAACTAAAGTTTATTGGAAATATATCAAAAACTGAAACACCTAAAAATCCAAGATAATAAATTTGATCTTTTTTCATTCTTTTAAAATTAACTCTCAATGTCACAAATAAAAAGTAAAACTGAAAAAAAAGAAAGATACCAATTTGTACAATATGTACATGTTGAGGGTTAATTTGTTTTGGAATCTAGACTAAGTTGACACAATGTATGAATGTTAAGTGTTAAAGTTACTATTATGCCAATTTTAAGAGCTGTCACATCATCTTTCCATCAGCCATTTAACATTTATGACCAAAAAGAAAAATTGAATAATTGGGTGACAATTTTATAACTTTTCATAGATGGGTGATAAAAGAAAAAACTTACCAATAATTCGGTGATTACCAATATAGTTTACCCAATACCTAAAATAGTAGTGAGCAATCACCAATTTTGATCAGCTTCATTTCTTTTCCAACTATAACACCCTATACTCGACCCGATTGCCGGCTCCGGGTACCAGATATCACAATTAAATCGGGTTGCTTAGTAGACTTCCTAACTTGACTTAATTACAACTTAAACCACACAAATTTTCATGCCCAATGTAACCCATGTAACTTTATTTTTACCTTTTTTATGGTGACTTTTCTCAAAATTTAGAACTTCAATTTAATTTCTTTGTTATATAATTATTAAAATATTTACAGATGTTTTGCTCTACTGGCTTGTATAATTATAATTACAACGACCTAGACCCTAAGGTTCTGATTAAATTAATCTCATCATGAGGCATGGCCTCAAAGAGTGCCCCTCTATATACATGATACTGCTACGACGCAATTCGCGTGGACTTGGCGGTATCTGAATTGGTCCTTCCATGGTCCACGAATCATTTCTTAATCTTGAATTCAGAGCGGTACAAAAGTAATTCTAAATGAACTTAGTGAGGTTCTATACAACAATACTCATGGAAAACTCTTAATTTGACAAGTAAATAAGAATTAATGCACAGAGTTGAAACTTTCTGAGAGAATTATAAGATTTCGCAAACTTGACATGGCATCGTTGTCACCTTTACATAATTTGAACCATCCATCGGCGGACATTGTCAATAAGTGTAGTCGTAATCGTACTTTACCAGACACCTCTTTTTTTTCGGACTTGCCCTCATCTGGTTTCAGCTCATACTCCCACGTTTTCCTGTTTGGATTTGTCTCACCATAGAGTAACCATATATGCGGATACCCATATTGACTTTCATTGTTGCCGAATTATTAGATATCTCGCCACAATTGTTGGGTTCTTACCTTGATCCCCACATTCCATACTGATTTTGACCTAAATCTGTTGGTCTGTTCCCAACGATGAATTCCATGTGACATATCCCATGCATGAATCAATCCTTAAAGAAGAATCTATTTACCGATACCCTTATTAGAGGCCTTGGATATGGAACATGGGTGGTGGATAAACACTTTTTTTTTGTGAACTCTTATCTACTAGATCGTACTAAAGGACTTCATCATTTCGACCCATTCTATCATGATGCTCTCAAAAATTAGATAGTCTCCCTTGTAGACTATCTCTTTCTTAAGTTGTTCTTGGAGAACTTCTACCTCTATTATTCCCATGTGGACTAACCCGTTCTAGAAAGTCTTGAAAAACTTCTTTTTTCTTTGCAAAACCCCTAGCGGACTTTATCGATTAATCATCTTTTAGCGGACATTCTCTTCCATATGATCCTTTAGCGGATTACCCACCTTTCTGGCTACCTCATTATCGATCACCAATTTGGATTTCAACTACGATAATCCTTTCTGTATTTGCTTAGCCAATGTTGAGTCTGCAACAACTTAGGTGGACTCTTAATGGAGGATGCTATATTTGTAATAAGTTAAAGGAATTTCTCCTTCCTTTCACACATATCTATGAAGTCGTTTCTATCAGCTATACTCACTGTTGCATTTTGGTGGATCCCTTTATTATCCTGTTTGCTTGCACTCTCAGACGTGCCATGATCATTCCACCCTACTACTTGCCACGCGAGTCTTACAGTGACTTCTCCTTTCATGCCCTAGTGGGCTTCTTGGTTTACTGTCCTAACGGACTTCATTTGTTGCTATAACCCAGCTATGGTCTTACATAATATAATCTCATGTTTATTGTCCTAGCAGACTTCCGATTTTGAGGAATCAATAAACCTCTTTACGAGGTGTCTCCTTGAAGGGCCTATAAACTGTTTACACGGTGTCACCCCGAATGACTTATAAATTGTTTACATGGTGTCGCCTTGAAGGACCAGTCGATATTCGTCGTCGAGGTGTCACTCCATAAAGTTGATAGACCGTCGTCACGGTGTCGTTCTAGTGAGCCAGTAGATACCATTCCATGATGCCACCCAAATTCCATTGTATCCTCCTATCAGCCTGCCCAATCCTTCATTCTACCAATTATTCCTATCTTCATCTACCCCGCAAAGGTAAATTCCCTTCGTACTCCGCATAAATAATATAGACATGCAATTCATACATAACATTCCAAATATTATTGCATTACGAAGTACACCATATTAGATACAATGATACACTGTCCTCTCACACATAACATACTTTCATGAATTTATGCAACCTTAAACACGTATGTCATGCTCATTCACAGTACTCATGAATCACCAAAGTTTCAAACATAGTCCATAACAGGCATAAACTTAGATCACAACTAAGCACTCATCCATCATTCATCCAAAAGTATAGTACAAAAAATCACCTGATGTAACACCCCAAGCTTGACCTTCCTCTGGTCAAACTCTCCTCTTGACCAAAATCCAGATACCTCGCCATATCAATAGATCCTAACATTACTTTTTGTCTATCCTTCCTTTCTTTCATTGGTGGAAATCCATAGTTGAATCAACCCATAGCAGACTTCCTCATTTTCTATACCATAGTCCCAAAGGACTTGTTGGCATTTTCTGACCATACTGACCTTTAGCATGTTTCGCCACTCTGGCAAACTCATTCTTATTCCACCTTATCGTTCGTAGTGTGGGATTACTTCTAGTAATCCACCTTATACACAAGACTAACTTGGGACCTCTCCTGCCCCATGTGATTAATAGCTGACTCATTATCCTGGAAGGCCATTGCTTATACAACTATACTAGTCTATCATCCCACTTACTCATATTCCACCTACGGGCCATAATTGTGGAGGCGTACCTGTAATAGACTATAACGAACGAAAAGTAGGGGTTGTTGAAAAACATACTTCCGGGACTCCGCCTTGGTGTGTCGGGTTTAAATATATTAATATTATAAATTTTGGAGATTACTTTAGAAGTCAATTGAATATTGAATTAATAAATTTTAATTGATGGGGACTAATTAATTATGAGTAAGAAATAGTTGCAAGGACTAATTGAGTAAATAGCCCATTTCAATTTTAGTCAAATGGAGTTAGTGGATGTGTGTGAGACTAATATAGATATATAGGTGATATCAGTAATGATTATAATAGGATAACTATTATATATGTTAGAGTTGTGTGACCCAAATTCTAAGAGATTGCTTGCAAGTCAAGTTAAACAAAATATATTTTCTTTCTAGAAGATTTAGTATTTATTAGTATAATATATTTAGCATTTATTAGCATTATTTGTTTGACTTGACAATTTAGCCTATAAATAGGTTCTTTTACAACCTTAGAAAGATACACCCATTAGAGATTAGAACTCATAACACATTTAGAGAATTTTGTGTTTACGTTTTGAGGGTTCTTTGTTTTCAGGTTTTCGGGGTTTAGTTTTTATCTCCATCTTTTGTACTCTTCGTTCTTTTGCCATTATAGTAAAATTATCTTTGCCCGTGGTTTTTTATCCTCTTTGGAGGAGTTTTTCCACGTTAAATTTGTGTGTTCAATTTCTCAATTTCTTCTGCTATTTTTACTTGTTCGTTGCTTAATCGGGACGATCCTAACAATATATATAGGTGAAATAAGAGAAAAGAAATAGAAAAGTTAGTAAAGATAATAAATAAAAGAGAAGGAATAGAGAGTTAGTAAAAAAAAAGAAGAAAGAAGACAAGCTTCATTTCTTGCTCTGCATGCCGAAAATGGGGGAAGAAAATGCAGCCATTTTGCTTATGCTTTTAAGCTCAAATTGGTTAGTAAATCTTGATTCTTATTTCATGAATTTTGTGTTTTTGAAGTCTTAAGATCATGAACTAGCTTACCCAAGTTGAAATTTTGAGAATGAATGAAAACTATAAAAGTTACCATGGATGAGAAAACTTAAAGTTTTGTGGTTATTTTGTTGAATACTAAATGTTTTTGAGATGATAATTTAAGTATAAGTTTTGTAGACCAAGTTGGTCATAGTGAGTAGTGATTTCTATTTGTAATAATTCCTAAGGACTAAAATGTTAGACATTCAAAATAACATAGCTTAAATTGTTAATTTGATGAAGTATAGGGACTGTTTTAGTGGACTATTCTTATGCTGGAAAATTTGGGACTTATTTGTTAAGTCCATTATGTTTATAAAGTATGTTGTGATATGAAATTTACTTACAATAACTAGAAATGAATAAAATGTTATGATATAAATTTGATTAATATTAGTAGAAACAAGAAGGATATTAATTGAGTTAAGTTGTTAAAAATAGATCAAGAGAAGAATAGAGCGAGTATCAACTGAGGAAAAGAAAAGACCACTAAGTAGATATCCTTCGCATTTTGGTAAGTTCGTGGACTCGAACTTAATTTTACTCCTAATTACTATTTAAATTAAATAATGTTAAGTTTGCTCATTATACAAAATGTATACATATTATTGAATAAATGTAAGGAAAATAAATGAGGAAATTGTAGAAGTAAACAATTGTATAATCGTCGATATGTTCGACTAGCGCTGGGCACAATCTTTGTCAGCTTGTCTGACTAGTGCTGGGCACATAATCGTCGATTAATCCGACTAGCGCTGGGCGCAATCTTTGTCAGCTTGTCTGACTAGTGAGCTGGGCTCACAAATATTATCATTGGTATATCCGACTAGCACTGGATGCAAATATTGTTGGTTTATCCAACTAGAGCTGGGCTCACATTCATTACCGTCGGTTAATCCGACTAGCGTTGGGCGCAACTTTCTCTGCGGTTTACAGCTAGGCACTGGGTGCCACATCGTTAACTGATATCACGATGAAGTTACTTGAATTATCGGGAGAATCAAAATCTTATTTGGCTAAGTTAGAAACCCATATTAATGGGGATTGAAACTGCGTTTAGCTAATAAATGGAATCTATTAATAATAAATTTATTTACATTTTACAGGTTAGATAAATAGTAGAATTGGACTTGGCATCCTACCGAAATCCCGTCCTCAATGTTGGTGACGTTTTCTTTTTGTGTTTTGGCATGTACCTAGGATGCAAATTAAATGTAGAGTCTCTTTGTTTATTGAGATTTAGAGTACATGATTTTTGTAAGTCTCAATAATTGTGAATACATGTTTGAAGTTTTACACTATATTGAAAGGAATGTTGGTTTAAATGAATTGATCGTCTTGGTAATTGCTTGATATTTGTATGTGTTTGAACTTGTAGAAATGGTACATTAGGTTTAGATATCTTAAGAAAATAGGTGATAGAATGAGTAAGTTGAATGTTTGAATGAATGTCATGACATATTATGCATAAAACTTGGTATTAGCATTAAGTTGAGAGTTATGAATTGGCTTGTAAATGTGTTTGGGTGATGTTGTAGGTGAAAGATCAATTGAATTAGAAAAGTGGCCTGAAATGGCCTATTTTTCGTCCACACGGGTAGAGACAAGGGCATGTGTCTCAATCATGTGTGACACACGGTCATGCGCACGGGCGTGTGGTTTAGCCGTGTGTCCCCTGCACCTAATTTTCGAAAATTAAATTGTCCACACGGCCTAGCACATGGGCGTGTGGCTGGCCGTGTGACCCAAGTTAGAGAGTTACACGGGTAAGGACACGAGCTGGGACACGGCTGTGTGCCTCATTTTGAAAGCCCACACGGCCTGGGACACGGGCGTGTCATTTGGCTATGTAGTGTCCCCTGCTTCTTTGAAAAATTTATATGTTTACCGAAAAATTTCTAGAGTACCCGGTTTAGCCTTGAACCAATTTTTAATAATTATTTTAGGCCTTGAAGGCTTATATTAGAGACTATATGAATGTTTATTAATGGTTTTTGAATTGAATGAGAAATGTACATGAAATGTTTCATTGATTTAGTTTAAGTCCGGTAATGCTCCGTGACCCTGTTCCGGTGATGGATATGAGTTTAAGGTGTTACATTGACTTTCCTCAAAGAGGAATAGTCTTGACAAACATTTTGTCCTTTGAACAGAATCCTTATCCTGGAAATGAAATTCTCGTTCCCTTTATAAGATTTGTTTCTCACGTACCACTTTATTGAGCATTTCTTGATGGCTCTTGATTTTAGATCATTGCTTATTTTTTTTTCTTACATTTCCATATTTAGATCAGCTCTCGCGTGACCTATCTTTTCCCAATTCTTATCGGGTCTTCACCCATGCCTTGTCGGCTACCACAACTACCCTTACCACTTTCATCAATTTTGGCAGATTCCTCATGATCCGCTTCCATTACTTACACTATCCTTTGACGTTTCTTCCACCTATGTGGTTTCTTATACTTGGCGTAATGGTCATATACTCCTCACTTGAGGTTCTGACGTACTTTTCACATCTGTTCTATGGAAAACTTTGGGGATGTCGTAGCCTAGGTATGGTTTTATACCCTTTTTATTAATTTTTCTCGTCCCAGCGGACTCACCCGTGTTTATTATCCTGGCACACTTACTCTATTTCGTGTTTACTGTCTCAACGGACTTATCTTTGTAGATGCCATGTCGTCTTTCATCCATGGTCTTTATACCGCTTCACCATCCTGCCGCATTACCTCATGATGCCATGGAGTCTTTCATCATGGTCTTACTCATCATACCTAGCTGCCATAGCATCTTTCATTTATGGTCTTACACTGTATACCTTATATCATTTACCTTGCCGCCATGACGTCTTTCATCTATGGTCTTATGTCATTACTATTTTACCATGTACCATGTTGTCATTGCATCTTTCATCCATGGTCTTACACAACGTATCTCATACCAGACTGTCATAGCGTTTTTCATCTATGGTCTTACGCCATATACCTTCATCACGGTGTCACCCCGAAGAATCAGTTGATACCATTGTCGCGATAAATACCTTTCTGTGATTTTATTTCCCGAATCCTTATTCTATTACTTCTTTTGCACCTTCTAACCTTGATGCTCAAACACCGCAATGTTCCATCTACAAGGTTCAAAGCTTCGCCCGAAGCAGTAATTAATGGGTTCTTTCTCAATTCCCATCCTAAACTTCATCTAACCCTTAAGGTTTCCCCAAACATGCTATGCATACTCATATTATCATCATTCATTCTTATGCAACCATGACATGCTTAAACAACGTAAACCATAATAGTGGGTTTGGAGTCTGGAACTCACCTTAGACTTTATTATCTCCATAGCTTATTTCTTCTCTCGAATACCAGAGCTTCCATTCTCTAGATAGCGGCTTGCAACCAGAAACCCACTAGTTAAAATTGTTCTACATTTTAAAAAACTAAGCTTTCATAGCATGCAGAACCCTTAAAATGGTTCTGATGTCTATAACTTAATCCTATGTACAGCGAAGGGTTACTAATCTTACTCGCTTGCTGGTTTTCTTACTTTTCTAGCTCCATCCTCATGAAGTCTACTCCATGCAAAACCTTCCATGACTGCTCCTTCTTTGAGCTACCGAAGAAGATGAAGAACGGGAGAAACAGACAAGGTCGGGAAGAGAATCATTCATTGGAGTCATCTCCCAGCTATTCATAACCCTTCCCGCGCTTCTTCTAACCTCATGAGAGCCATGCATCAGTAATTATTATGCTTCCCACTAAGGAACCAGCTGGTTCCATTCTAACCAAACTAGAATTGGATCTCAACCATGTTCAGTTCGATTTCTAACTTTCCTTTTTCTTCCAATATAGGCAATCAGCTTGTGGTTTCTCTCAATTTAGTCCCTTATTCGTTCCTAATTTTGGGTTATTAAAAATCTGGGTATTACACATGAACTCCCTCATCTTCGCCAGTTTAGCTTTTCCATATACTAGAACCTCCATTGACCTGGTAGCTAAGCATGACAACCACATATCAATTAAATCGAAGGCATTCAAACCTTAAAATCTCAATCCCAAAAGTTTACAGAAGCTTATCAGGATTTTTTAAACCTCTTTTTCTCTAATTCATGAGTACATGGTGACTTAGGGGCTTACCAACCTATCAAATTTTCTGCTTTCTAGACTGGAATCTCACTTTTACCACCCCATGCAAAGCTTCCTTTAGCTTCATCCTCTTCTTCTTTGGAGCAACAAAAAAAGACAATGCAGTTGAGAAGAGAATTGTAAACAGAATTTTTAGAAGAACTCTTTTCTCATGTACACTTATATATATACCCCATTGGCACAGTTTCCATGGAGTAAAATAACCATTCATCAATAATCATTCTATCTCCCACTAAAAAACCAATAGGTTCTACCTTAACCAAACTAGAATTGAAACTCAACTAATTTCCCAACAACCACTAAAATTTGTGAATATTCCATTAGAGTTCGCCAATTCACCATTAATTCAATTTAGTCCTAATTCTCTCTTAAATTCGTGTCCTTAAAGAGGACCGAGTGTGACACCACCCTTGTAATAATACATGGAAAGAAGAGAAAAAAAACCATTTTGCTCTAGGTTTACATTTATTTTTTGATGAAAGAAATATCTTTTGTTCTCAAAAGAAAAAAAAACCGTCGAGGGAGAAGGAACCCATACATTTGTTCTCAGCCTTTTCCATTTTTGCTTTTTATCAGCTGAATGAGAAGGAGAAGAAGTTTCGGAGGTTATTATTTTTCTCGTTTAGGGGTTAGGGATTATGGTTTTTTTTTGTGTATTTATCTAAAGGAGAACAAAAAATATATATCTTATATGAATCTTACAAATGCTTCTTCATTTATCAAGAATAAGTGACGAAAGAGGCAAGATTTGCACAATAAATAAAAAAAGAAAATGGAGAAAGTATGTTGAAATAAGATACTTCTTGGAAGATTTTCAAAATAGTCTAAGTATAAAGTTTTTTATTCATTGGATTGATTTTTTATTGTAGGAAAATTAAATGATGTACATAATTTTAATATTTTAATTTTTTTTATAGGACTACTTGGTACCACAAGTACAAAATATCAAGAACAATATAAGAAAGATTAGCAAAATATTAAATGTACTTTTGAATATGGTAATCAATTTGTTGGGGCCGTGAGTAGGTAGTGTGGGTGACAAGAAGCCATCTTTAAAAACGAATCAAGTTTGAGTGAATCAAATGTCAAAGGAGTTGGTAGAAATAAGAAGCTAAAAGTTGTTTGGGAATTAAAACGGTAGGATGTAACAAACTTGAACATTATTGTTTTAGTGATTTGCCTAAAAAAGTCTTAGCATTTTCCTTAAATTCAAAATATTCTTGCAACTTACCTATAGCTAGTTCTAAACATGAAGTTAAACTGTTCATTCGATTCTCTTAAGCCTAAGCCTAAACTGTTCAATCCAAATGATTATGCTTTTAAGTATGGATTTAAACTGTTCATAAAAAAATGACATTTTTAAGCACGAGTTTAAATTACATATCCAAAATGATTTTAAATTACGTTATGACTCGATCCTTTAAAAAAAGAAACTACATAAATAACTTGGTTTTATCATCAGGTTCAAACACCACCAAAAAGAATTGCAAAGTATCGATTAGTGTCAAATTCCAATGCACCAAAACTTGTTGAGGCTTTCTTTTTAAAAGCATGTTGATTTCTTCATAAAGTTTAAAGTGGAGTTGTTGCATGAGTAGACCATGATTAGCGGCACCTTTTCCCTTTGTTTCTAGAGAGAGCTTGATGAAATTCTGGTTGCGAGGCTTTATTTTAAATAAACAAAGATAACCATGGGTAAAAGTAAGCTTGTTCATGGGCCAGGTTATCCATCCAGGCCTGTTCGAAATTTGGGAGGGTTTGGGAAAAATATTAGGCTCAAAAAAAGGGTTTGGACAAAAAAATAGGCAGGGTCTAAAATGGGCTCGAAAAATGATTATATAAAATATTTCAATAAATAAAATAATATAAAAAATTATCAAATAATAAATTAAAATAATATAAATATTTTTTAAAAAATTAAAAATAATATGGGTGAGGTCTAAAATGGCTAGGGTTGAGCCGGGCTTGGACAAGTATAAAGTATGTTAATATCATGCTTACGCCCAGCCCGACCAGATCCATGAGCACCTCTAGATAACATGGCACTTGAATTTGCCATGAAATTGTTAAAATTTACCATGATTATTATTTCGTACAAAAATTCCGAAGTTGGAAATACAAAGGTGTAAGATAACCTCACTATGAAGAATGTTTAACATCAAATTCAAATTAAATTTCAAAACTAGTTCATTTGCTATAGTTCAAAATTTATGTATGTGATCAAATTTTAAGAGGATAATTGTTAACGAGGAAATATTCGGACTAATCATAAAGATTCACATGTTAAGTAAAAATTATTGTGGGTTAAGTCGAAATTACTATGGATAAAAATGATGACATTATATATTGTATCATAATTATTTTTCTCTAATTACTTTAAATTAATTAAGAGATAAAAAATAAAAAATAATTTATCACTAATTAAATTAAAATAATTAAGTGATAATATTAAATAATTATTTTATCTCTAATTAATCAAATTAATAGAAGATAAATAATACATAAAAGAGTTTAATTCTTGTAGAACCCTTAAATGGAGAAGTTAAATTCTACAAAAGTCTAGAAGTTCTCTGAAGAAATCTTTGAAGAAACTAAAGAATGTGAAGAAATTCTAGCAACACCATATCCGTTCTCAAGAAAAGTCGTCTTTCGATCTAGTATAACCAAAGAGAAGAAGTCAAAAATTGTTTCTCAAGAAAGCCACCTTCAAGTCCAGTTCAACTAAAAAGAGGAAATCAAAAGGCATTTTTGAATAAAGTCACCATCCAATCCAGTTCAACTAAGGAGAGGAAGCCAAAAGTCATTTATGAAGAAAACTGTCTTTTAATCTAATTCAATTGAAGAAAGCAGGTCCAAACCCGTTTTAAGATCAAGTTTTGACAACAATTGAAACAACCTACAGCCATTCAAAATCAAGTCTAGACGACCCTTGGATTGAAGCCCAACCTAATAGCAGAATCAATGAGTTTTCTTTGTATTAAAGAAATCTAAAGATTGTAACAAATACATTGCACAAATCAGAGAAAGTACAAGCAAAATCCTACTACATAGCCTGTTGTCATCAGCCAAGGCATTCATCATGTCTTCAATCACGACGTATGTTGATCCCCTTGTATTGGCTCAACAAGTTGATGTTGGAAAAATTGGTTTGAAAAATAGTGTATTTAAGCATTACAGAAGTTTAATTTCTTTTTCTTAAAATCAAGCATTGTGATATTTAAATTAATAAACTTTTAGATTATCTCGAGCTAGCGGAAGGACCAATTGGACAAATATAATTAGGACTCAAATAATTTGTAATTAAGTTTCGACTCTTTGTCTATTAATTACAATATTATTTAATCATGGAGTCTATAACACCCCTCACCCGACCCGATCGTCAAGTCAAAGTTATGGGATGCTACAAACATTTTCGAAGCAATTACTGACGAAAAAACAATAATTATACAAATTAAACAAACATTTATAACTTAAGCACATTCATAATACAATTCAAAACTAAATTTGAGTCTTAATCGAGCTTACTGGATAGTGTGAGCTTTGAGATGATCCAACCAATAGGATTCCGCAAATGGACAACTACAAAAAAGAAAACAACAATAGAGTAAACATTTTCAATGCTTAGTAAGTTCATATGTTTTAAAACAATAAACTCACCTCAATTTACAATTAACATAACAAATTAGCTAATTACACAACTTTCTTGTATTCATATTTCACAATAGTAAGATGAGATCATCAAATACGAGTCGTATAACATTTAAATCTGTATAATACAAATTCAATTCAGTGCCATCCATCAGAATCATTGAACATATACATCATTTACATCATTCCATTTACATATTGTCATTTGAGCATGACCTCGTAACATTTATCTGTCATTCCCTTTTTTAAATTTTAATATAGTAGCCCGATGAACTATAATAAATAGATTCGGATACACATGTAACTAAACCACACCAGAGGGCACGGGAGTGCTAACAGAGGCACTGAAGTGCAAAAATGTACAAGCGCGCAAGTAACCCTATTTGCAGGCCAACCATATCCTATCCTTTAATACATTCACTCGGGCACAATTAACTCGTTTAACTATTTCTTTACAATTCAGCCCTTATCTCACATTTATGTACCAATTTGTAAATAACTTAAATTACGTACACATATACAAAAATATTATAATTCAAGTACATATAACAATTAAATATATCTATACCATATGAACTTACCTAAAAAAACTCAAAAAACAAGTTGAATCGTAGGGACTATTCAACAAAATTTCCTTTTCCTCGATTATCCTTAACTTGATTCAAATATTGTTCTATATGATAATTTAATTTCAATTTATCAATTCCAATTAACATATAACATCCAAATATATGAATATGAAATTTTAGTTTCATTTCACAAAAGTTACCTAAAGTTTCATACTTTATTCAATTTAGTCCCTAAAACCGAAATTGTCATAACTTTAAAATTTGAGCTTGTAAACTCAAAATTATATAGGGTTTTTCTACATATTTTTACCACTTTTTTGCTCAATAAATATGTTAATCTTGAGTAATTTTTATTAAAATAAGTGAATTTTACATAATTAGTAATATTGGGCATGAATTTATAAAGTATGTGAAATTGTGCTTAATTACATGATTTTTGTACATATTTTATATTATTTCATGTTAATTTATTAATATGTGATTTTTCACTATGTAGGAGGACCATTGAAGATGTGATTAATGTGAATGAAACATGGACATGCACAAATCAATTCATATGGACGGCAAGACCATGCAACTTGGGTCATGAGGTTGATAATTTGACCCAGCAAAAGATGTGCTAAAAGATAGACATGTCTGCTAAATTATTGGACTGAGAAACTGTCCAACAAGGGGGAATTAAAGACTAGTTTCGGTACAAGTAGATGGCTTCCCAAAAGCAAGCTTTTGGGGTATTTAATTGAAGGTCCTTGCAGTTGGAAAATGTCAGAAATTAGCCCAACAACTTTACTGTTGAAACCGTCTACCCTATGGCTATTAATAGCCTTGGTTTGAATTCAAAATAAGAAGACTAAAAATAAGAAGACTAAGTCACCCCCTTTTCCATAAATTGTGGCCAGCCATATGTGAGAGAAAATAAAGGAATTTAAATTCTATTTTTAGCAAACTCTACCCCTTACCTTCACCTATAAATACCATGCACCTATCCCTCATATCTCATTTCTCTTCTCTCATTAGCATTTTCTCTACATTCTATTTCCCTTTTCCTTCCCTTTGCGTAGCCGCCCATTTCTCTTCCCATCCTTTAGCCAACATAAGCTTTGTCAAAAGCATTCTTTGGCTGGCCACCTTAGGAACTCCTTAGCAAAAGAAGTATCGAGCAGAACGTAGGAGTGCATCAGCCAGAATTGATTCGAAAGGCTGCTGAACTAAATAGAGTTTACTCTTTCCTCTTTTTATTTATTTTAATCATGTTTGCTTTGAGTTTATTATTTTTGACATCAACGATGATATTTTAAATCCTATTTGCTAGGATGATTATGTTAATTCAACGATCATGTTTTCAGTAAATATCATGATGCATTTCATTCATAAATGATTGGTTGCACTCAAATTAGCTGAGCGATCCTAACCAGACGACGACTAGTAGACACAATATTGAAAAGTGCAATGCTCAATTTAGATCCTTAAACCCGACTAAGTTGAGGTTCATAATATCTTTAGTTAGCTCTATTATCTTGCATAGTTTTTAGGTTTATGTAATTAAACAATTGCAAACGTAAATGTCTCTTTGACCTTACATAAATGCTAAGAAACCCTTAGTCTAATATGATCGGTAAAGTGCACATTTCACTAAGTAAAAGATCCGAGAGGACTTAATTTGGCTTCCAAACTCAAGAAAGATCAAGTTGCCATGGAAGTATTTCCGAACATTGTTAAGCATGATGAAGTAATTTGAATTGATTAATATAATTGTCCTAGCCCATTTAATGTTGATTGTTTTTGTTGCTAAAGCCATTCATTCATACATTTAGATAATTTGTATTTAGATTAAATTTGCATTAGGGATCACTTTTTACATTTAGTTAATTTAATCATCACTGTCCAAATTTATTGAGTTTTTACATCAAATTATTAATTATAATTTTGCAATTAATCGATGAAGCTTATACAGTCCCTATGGAGACAATAACTCATTTTTACTTACTTATTACTTAAATGACTGTGTACACTTGCGCATAAACCACGATTTCAAAATCAATCTCAATTTCATCTTTCTGAAGACCGCCAAAACCTATAATTATAGAAATTCATGCCAAATTCAAAATTATTGCACTTAAGTCCCTATAGACACCCTTTTTTGTCCGAGCCCAATTAGAGGCCCATTTGTTCCCTTTAAATTTTGTTCTCTCTTGAGCCTGTTCGAAGCCCACCTGATTTTGGTCAATTTGATACCTTTGTTTTTCTTTTCTTTTTCTTTCCTTGACAGGGCCCAAATTATTATTATCATTACTACTACTATTATTATTAAATATTATTATCATCTTTTTTTTACAAATAAACAAGATTGAAAAAAAAATATAAATGAAAATGAAATGAAAAAAAATGAGGCTTTTCATATTTTGTTCTTAAAAAAAAAGGAAAAAAAAAACAACAACAAGCATTCTATTTCTTTTTTTTTCTTTTCTTTTATCTTTTTTTTTTTTTGTTTTTTGTTTTACCTTAGACATGTCATGAGGGATCATGTTTTGGGCTCCGATGAAGGGGACGTCACCAGACCGTCGGTCCTCCGCCCCTAGGAGCCCCAAAAATCCCGTTTTTTCCCTTCCCCTTTCTAAAATAAAGGTTTCTTTTTTTAAAAAAAAAAGTTTGATCTTGGGAAAAGTTTTGATTTTTTTTAAAGAGAAAGTTTAGATTTTATAAATAAAAATATGTTTTTTTAGTCATTTTAAAGGAAAATTTAAAATTTTAAAACAAAGTTTTGATTTTTTTTCAACTATTTCGATATAAAAGTTTTGATATTTAAGAAAAGTAGTGATTTTTTTTAAAAGAAAAAAAAAGAGAGAGAGTTTAGATTTTAGAAATAAAAATATGTTTTTTTAGTCATTTTAAAGGAAAGTTTAAAGTTTTAAAACAATTTTTGATTTTTTTCAACTATTTCTGTAACACCCCAGACCCGGCCTAGACGTTATGGTCGGATCTAGCATGTCACATCAAAAGGTAGTTGAAAAGCTAAGCAATCGGTAAAAATGTTGCATCTCTTTTTGAAACTCCGAGTTTCGTTGTTTGTTGAAAAAACAAGATTTGCATAATGTCCGCTTTTGTAAAGTTGTTATTATTTTGAAAAAAAAACTGTTCTTGTTGTGAAAACCGAACTTCAATAGTTGCGAAAACATGATATTTTGAAAACGGTTACTAACGTTTTAAGAATACCCAGTGTTTAATCGTTTAACAATTTAATAATAGACGAAAGGTAAGTTCAAAAGGAAAATAAAATCCAATGGCCTTATTACAAAATATTAAACCCAAAATAAATAACATAAAATAAAATAAAAACTGGATTTACTAAGTTTCGTGAGTAGTAACTCCGATGTATGGCCACCACCGAGTCCTCCGCAGCTCCAAATCCTCTAACGCTGGGGATTACCTGCAAGGTTAAGGGAAAGGAGGTGAGTTACGAGAACTCAGTGTGTAATCCCCTAAACGGTCACTATCTGGGCCTGAGCCCTTACAGTATCAATCTGGGCCTAAGCCCTATAATCATAGTAATGCAAACAATAAAATGCAGCCCAACCCAATCCAACCAATCACACCACCCGTACCAACCAATCGTCACCTGTGGGGATCAAGTCAACCCACCCCGCCAAACACACCAATATTGCAGACAAGCTGCTAATCACGGTATTTGTGGCTGAGCCACCAAAATAATAGTATATATGTGGCATAGCCACTAAAATAGCATGTGGCAGAGCCACTAGGCTACACTTCCTCCGATCATCAAACCCAACCCATGCAACATGATATAAATGCAATGTATCAAGCGTATAAAAGCGTAAATAAAACCATGTACACGATATCCAACCATAATCGAGGGTATAACGGTCATTTTCACCCCTTTGGGGGTATTTCAATAATTTTACCCATCGAGGGTATTTCGGTAATTCACCCACTAAAGGTATTTCGATAATTTACCCTCCAAGGGTATTTCAGTAATTTACTCATTTAACGGCCTTTCTGGAGGCCTATTGTCACCTCGAGCGACACGGGACCCCTTTTGGGTCTCTACGGTGCAATTGGGCCAAAAATCCATTTTAGGCCCAACCGGGCCCACACGCTCGTGTGGCCCAATACGCATGGTTTCGGTCTCAGTTTTTCGGCTTTTTGGCTTTTGGCCGATTCACAAAGCAATACATGCTTTCAACACATTGGTGTAAGATTACACACCTGATTACGTAGAGTACTAAATAATCACGAATGCCGTCACCTAAACCAAACATAACGCACAGTTAAATCTATTAACAAAAGAATTGGAAGATCTTTAATCTGAACACCTAACTATGAGATTTACTAACACTTGCCTTCACTAGAGCGATCAACCACGATTTGCCTATCTAAACCAGATGCCGACGCCCTTCCGCATCCAGGCGAAAAGTCCCGAACCGCTGACACCCTACGCCGCTTAAACTTGGGAGCAGGTGCTACGAGTCCATTTCCATTAGGCACTCTTCCTGATCCCCCCTCAGACTGGCTATTACTTGCCTCCATGAAGAACTCTTGATTGGCTAAACCCACAGATTCGGCAAAGACAGATTCTTTGAACAAGCAGAAGTTGAACACGCACGGCCCTCAGCGATGATAATAAATAAGCAAACTTCCGGAATTCGAAGGCTAAAAGAATGGTGGGGAGAGTATGCTTAAAATCCAACAGATTCGGCTCACACCAAAGGAGAATAAGAGAGATTCGAGATAGAAGAGAGTGAGAAGATTCGGCCTTAGACTAAAGATGAGTCGAATGGGAAGAAGAGATTTTGGAACCAAGCGAAGAAACTGGGGATCAATGATGGAACAATTCGACACTTAGCAGCAAAACAAAAAGTCCAATTTCGGCTATGGGGTTAGACCGAAATCAAAAATCCAATGATGAGAAAGAAAAGAGATAAGTCAATTGAAGACTAGAAGAAAAAGGGGTAGAGATTTCGGCTATGGAGTAGAAAAGAACAAATGGAAGAAGATGGAAGTGTGAGTTTCGGCCAAGAAGTGCTTAGGTGACAAGCAAAGGAAATAAAGTATGAAAACAAAGCGAAAGAGAGGAAAGAGGAAGCTGACAAATTCGGCAAAAGCAAGAAGAAGAAAAGAACCCGAAATGCTATAGTCAAAATGCAAAAGAAACACTCTCCAAATTGAACTTGAGCAAAAATGGCACTCCCTCCCTCTCTCAAAAACCGAATATGCACTCCCAAGAGACCAACTTGACCGAAATTCCCCTCTTCCACTTCCCCACATTCGGCCAACTCTTCCCACACCATCACTTCCACGATTTCCTCCCCAAATTCCTCCTACAATTTCTCTCCTTCACTCATTTGAAAGATTTGACCAAGTCTCCAACTCCTATAGTAGAGTTTGATCCCAACTCTGCTTCTTCCTCTCCCAAAGCATAAAATAAAAACCACAAATTGTAGCTTGTGAGATTCGAACTCCCCTCCTCCATGCTTCCCTTGTGACGCCACACCACCTTGCCACTTACTCACTTGTGTTAGCAAACACACTCAATTAAACTTAAGTCATGCTTCTGTTAGCCCTCTTCACTAAAGAGCCAAAAACCAAAATTTTTCTAGGGCTTGGACTCAAACCCAGGCCTCCCTATAACCCCTAAACAACCCCAAATAACTAGCTAAACAAGCCCAACACATGCTATATGCAAAAACCACAAACCCCTAATATACTTATGAGCCATACCATTTGAGATTAGGGTTCCACTAAGGCTAAAAATCAAAATTTTTCCTATGGCCTAACTTGAACCCGGGACTTCATAGTACCCTCTAAACACTCCAAAATCACACACCTAATGGGTTCAACCTGCATTAGTGCCGTTCTCTTGTTCTCAAAAATTTTAAACGCTTCTATGCCCAAGGCCCAATGGGCCCAATTCTACTAGGCCCAAATTCGGGGTGTTACAATTCTACCCCCTTAAAGAAATTTCGTCCTCGAAATTTCCAACTAATAGGGTAGTCGTGTAACAACTACCCTACTACGCTACCGCTGCACACTCTCATTCCAATAACACTAATACATTTTTTTTAACTTAATCTTGAAACCTCTTTCTCACAACCAGATATCTAACCGCAGAAGCACATAGGTATTTATCACACATGCACACCATTTTCTATATTCAAACATCACATCCAAACAGAACACACACAGAATAAATACCAAAAATAAAGACATTACAGCATATAACAGAGCATAGTATCAGGAAACTTAAGGATTTGGTGCCGGAGACTCGGTGTGCCATACCTTTAGTAACACTATCACTTTTTCTAAACCAAAGTTTAAACAGATTTGGAAAAATTTTCAAACCCATTCCACAGCCGAGTTTTGCAACCTGGCTCTGATACCATAAAATGTAACACCCTAAACCCGGCCTAGGCGTTATGGCCGGATCTAGCATGTCACATCAAAAGGTAGTTGAAAAGCTAAGCGATCGGTAAAAATGTTGCATCTCTTTCTGAAACTCCGAGTTTAGTTGTTTGTTGAAAAAACACGATTTGCTTAATGTCCGCTTTTGTAAAGTTGTTATTATTTTGAAAAAAAAATGTTTTTGTTGTGAAATTCGAACTTGAATAGTTGCGAAAACATGATATTTTGAAAACGGTTACTAACGTTTTAAGAATACCCAGTGTTTAATCGTTTAACAATTTAATAATAGCCGAAAGGTAAGTTCAAAAGGAAAATAAAATCCAATAGCCTTATTACAAAATATTAATCCCAAAATAAATAACATAAAATAAAATAAAAACTGGATTTACTAAGTTTCGTGAGTAGTAACTCCGATGTATGGCCACCACCGAGTCCTCCGCAGCTCCAAATAGGGGTGAGTATTCGATCGAGTCGAGTCGAATCGAGTCAATTTTTTTTGAGTTAGTCGAGTTAACAAATCCTATTTAAGCAACCGAACTCAATTTGAATTTTTTTCGAATCGAATCGAATCGAGTCAAAAAATTTCGAGTCAAATCGAGTCGAGTTGACGAATCCTATTATTTATACTTAATGTTGTGATTAGATAGACCAATTATTTAACTAGTAGACGAAGTACAATATTATTTAACTACATGAACAATATAATAATTTTGCCTCTTAACTTAATGGGTAATTATTTATCAAAACAACGTAGTTTTGCCTTTTAACTTAATTATTTTGAATTTTAACTTTTAAAAAAGTAAACATTTATCAAAACGACGTAGTTTTATCTTTTCTTATTCAGATTTTCGGATAACTCGAATTGTGTAATTCATATTCGAGTTAAACCGAAAAACTTAATTTTTTATTCGAGTTTATCCGAATAACTTGATTAACTCAAATAACTCGAACTATTTAATTCAAAATTTGAATTTTGTATCGAGTTTTTCGAATCGAATCGGATTTTGCTCACCCCTAGCTCCAAATCCTCTAACGCTAGGGATTACCTGCAAGGTTAAGGGAAAGGAGGTGAGTTACGAGAACTCAGTATGTAATCCTCTAAACTGTCACTATCTGGGCCTGAGCCCTTACAGTATCAATATGGGCCTAAGCCCTATAATCATGGTAATGCAAACAATAAAATACAGCCCAACCCAATCCAACCAATCACACCCCCGTACCAACCAATCGTCACCTGTGGGGATCAAGTCAACCCACCTCGCCAAACACACCAATATTGTAGACAAGCTTCTAATCACGGTATTTGTGGCTGAGCCACCAAAATAATAGTATATATGTGGCATAACCACTAAAACAGTATGTGGCAGAGCCATCAGGCTACACTTCCTCCGATCATCAAACCCAACCCATGCAACATGATATAAATGCAATGTATCAAATGTATAAAAGCGTAAATAAAACCATGTACACGATATCCAACCATAATCGAGGGTATAACGGTCATTTTCACCCCTTTGGGGTATTTCGGTAATTTTACCCATCGAGGGTATTTCGATAATTCACCCATTAAGGGTATTTCGGTAATTTACCCTCCAAGGGTATTTCGATAATTTACTCATTTAACGGCCTTTCCGGAGGCCTATTGTTGCCTCGAGCGACACAAGTCCCCTTTTGGGTCTCTACGGTGCAATTGGGCCAAAAATCCATTTTAGGCCCAAACGGGCCCACACGCTCGTGTGGCCCATTACGCATGGTTTTGGTCTCAGTTTTGTAGAATTCGCAATCGCATCTATCATTCGACAGTTTTCTATCAATTTTGCCCATGTAGGCCCGTTAGCCCACTGGGCCCATTTGGCCCGAACAGGGCCCAAGCATGACCTCGGCCAGCGAGAGTGCTCGTGACACTCTCAACGACCTACCGCCATCATTCGTGTCTCGGTTTACCACTACGAGCGCTCGCACGCTCAAGTGGTCACGATTGTCGGTTTTCCAGCTTTTCGACTTTTGGCCGATCCACAGAGCAATACATGCTTTCAACACATTGGTGTAAGATTACACACCTGATTACGTAGAGTACTAAATAATCACGAACGCCGTCACCTAAACTAAACATAATGTAAAGTTAAATCTATTAACAAAAAATTGGAAGATCTTTAATCTGAACACCTAACTATGAGATTTACTAACACTTGCCTTCACTAGAGCGATCAACCGCGATTTGCCTATCTAAACCAGATGCCGACGCCCTTCCGCATCCAGGCGGAAAGTCTCGAACCGCTGACACCCTACGCCGCTTAAACTTGGGAGCAGGTGCTACGAGTCCATTTCCATTAGGCACTCTTCCTGATCCCCCCTCAGACTGGCTATTACTTGCCTCCATGAAGAACTCTTGATTGGCTAAACCCACAGATTCGGCAAAGACAGATTCTTTGAACAAGCAGAAGTTGAACACGCACGGCCCTCAGCGATGATAATAAACAAGCAAACTTCCGAAATTCGAAGGCTAAAAGAATGGTGGGGAGAGTATTCTTAAACTCCAACAGATTCGACTCACACCAAAGGAGAATAAGAGAGATTCGAGATAGAAGAGAGTGAGAAGATTCAGCCTTAGACTAGAGATGAGTCGAATGGGAAGAAGAGATTTTGCAACCAAGCGAAGAAACTGGGGATCAATGATGGAACAATTCGACACTTAGCAGCAAAACAAAAGGTCCAATTTCAGCTATGGGGTTAGACCGAAATCAAAAATCCAATGATGAGAAAGAAAAGAGATAAGTCAATTGAAGACTAGAAGAAAAAGGGGTAGAGATTTCGGCTATGGAGTAGAAAAGAACAAATGGAAGAAGATGGAAGTGTGAGTTTCGGCCAAGAAGTGCTTAGGTGACAAGCACAGGAAATAAAGTATGAAAACAAAGCGAAAGAGAGGAAAGAAGAAGCTGACAAATTTGGCAAAAGCAAGATGAAGAAAAGAACCCAAAATGCAATAGTCAAAACGCAAAAGCAACACTCTCCAAATTGAACTTGAGCAAAAACGTCACTCCCTCCCTCTCTCAAAAACCGAATATGCACTCCCAAGAGACCAACTTGACCAAAATTCCCCTCTTCCACTTCCCCACATTCGACCAACTCTTCCCACACCCATCACTTCCACGATTTCCTCCCCAAATTCCTCCTACAATTTCTCTCCTTCACTCATTTGAAAGATTTGACCAAGTCTCCAACTCTTATAGCAGAGTTTGATCCCAACTCTGCTTCTTCCTCTCCCAAGGCATAAAATAAAAACCACAAATTGCAGCTTGTGAGATTCGAACTCCCCTCCTCCATGCTTCCCTTGTGACGCCACACCACCTTGCCACTTACTCACTTGTGTTAGCAAACACACTCAATTAAACTTAAGTCCTGCTTCTGTTAGCCCTCTTCACTAAAGAGCCAAAAACCAAAATTTTTCCAGGGCTTGGACTCGAACCCAGGCCTCCCTAGAACTCCTAAAAAGCCCCAAATAACTAGCTAAACAAGCCCAACACATGCTATATGCAAAAATCACAAACCCCTAAGATACTTATGAGCCATACCATTTGAGATCAGGGTTCCACTAAGGCTAAAAATCAAAATTTTTCCTATGGCCTAACTTGAACCTGGGACTTCATAGTATCCTCTAAACACTCCAAAATCACACACCTAATGGGTCCAACCTGCATTAGTGCCGTTCTCTTGTTCTCAAAAATTTTAAACGCTTCTACGCCCAAGGCCCAATGGGCCCAATTCTACTAGGACCAAATTCGAGGTGTTACAATTTCAAAATAAAAGCTTTGATCTTTAAGAAAAGTAGTGATTTTTTTTAAAAGAAAAAAAAAAGAAAGTTTAGATTTTAAAAATAAAAATATGTTTTTTTAGTCATTTTAAAGAAAAGTTTAAAATTTTAAAACAAAGTTTTAATTTTTTTCAACTATTTCGAAATAAAGCTTTGATCTTTAAGAAAAGTAGTGTTTTTTTTTTTTTAAAAAAAACTTCGATTTTGAAAAAATAAAAAAAATAAAAAAATTTCATGCTATCGTATGCAGTGGCTCCACCACCGAAGGTCAGAGAGCCGTTGGGCTCTCCAGTGGTGGAGCCATGGCCAACATAGAAGGAGGAATGTCGAAACCATTTTTTAAGGTTTTATGAAAAACGGGGGTCGACTTTAAAAACGAAAATGGAGTCATCACCAATCTTTTTTGCTTAGGTGTGATCGGATCACCTTTTAAAACATTTTATCTCAAAAACAATGATTTTGGCCTACGAAATTTAAGAAAACGGGTTCGGGAGTCGGTTACGTACGAGGAAGGATTAGCACCCTCGTAACGCCCAAAATTGGTACCGGATTGATTAGTTATTGTCCTAATGTCGAAAATTTGAAAAAATTTGAAAACATGATTTCTTTAAAAATTTGAACAATTTGAGTTAAAATTTGAGATTTCTTTGTTTCGAAAGAATACAAACATCACATCCAGCATGTTAGGACATGATATTTTAAACCATCGTAACCAAAATCATCTCATGATTTACAAAATTTATTAAAAGGATATTTAGTTATTTAGTCAAACGGAAAATCGAAACCCAGCACGTTAGGGCACTATTTCCCGAATTTCTAAACACAAAAATATTGCCTTATTTTTCAAAATCCTTATCTTGAGATAACGAAATGTCACATCCAGTGCGTTAGGACACAACATTTTCAAATTCTCGAGAATAAATTTTTTTATTTAACTTTTAAAAAGAAAGTAATAAGTTCTTTAGACTCGAAGAGAGAAATCGAAACCCAGTAAGTTAAGGTACGATTTCTTTCGAACCTTAGAACGTGGAGTGTTTGCTTATTTCAAAACCAAATTTTCGATGGATCAAAGAAAATATAATATGATTGTAATAAAATGAAAAATAAATCATAATGCCAATATGCTCAATGGAATAAAAGTGTGGGTGATAATTTGAATAACAATAATGAAGGCAAAAATAATAAAAGAAAAGCTTAAACAAATAATTAAAAAATAATAATAATAACAAATAAATAAACAAATAAATAAAAGAAAAGAAAAGAAAATAATAACAAAAATAAAGCTAATAGCAAATTAACAAATAGATAAATATTATATACAATAATTTGAAGATAATAAAATAATAATAATAGTAATAAAAAATAATAATAATAAACTATAATGGAAATATATTAATAAATAAATAATAATAAAATAATATTAGCAATTATAAAATAAAAATAATAATGAAAATAATGATAAAAGTAATAGCAAAAATAAAAATAGTATTAATAATAATAAAATAATGTAAGGATATTAAAATTAATAGTAATAATAATATAAAAATAATAGTAGTAGTAAAATAAAATATATTAATAATAATAAAAATAATAATATGTGTTAATATACAAATAATAGTAAAAATAAAAACAACAATAGAGATAATGAAAATAGTAATAACAATGGTGATACTAAAATAATAATAATAACAACAAATACTAATAATGATAGATATAATAATAATAATAAATATAGCTATAGTAATAATATATATATATATATAATGGTCATAATAATAATAATAATAATACAAATGAATATAATGATAATTATAAGGTTAAAAATAAAATGATAGTAATAATAATATTAAAGTAATAATTATAATAGTCAAATAATAGTAATGTTAATAATAATAAAGAAAAAAAATTATTAATGAAATAACAAAAATCATAAAAGAAAATAAAAAAAAGATGAAATTGAACTTAAAATAAAAATTTGGGGCGAATTTTGAAGAAAATAAAAAATGAGGGACCTATTCGAATGCGCGGATAACATGGAGGGACTAAAAGGGGAAATATTCCCTCCCTCCAAAACGCACAGCATCAGGGAGGACCCAATTGAAAACCGTTGTAAATTATCGGGCAAAATTAAAATAAAATAAACTTAATTTAAAAAACAAAAAATGTGGAAGGGCTAAAAGCGCAAATAGCCCTTTCGCAAGAAAACACGCGGATCCTGGGCTTATTGGGTCGAGTCACGGATCGGATGCTCAAAACGACGTCGTTTTGGCCTCCGAAAATGACCCTCAAAACGGCGTCGTTTCACTGGTATATAAATACCACTTTTTAGCGTAAAAAAAATCATTTTCTGCTGTTTCTCCAAAAAAAAACAAAGAGCCCTCTCTAAAAGCTCTCCTCCCCTGGCGATTTCCGGCGTAACTCCGACGAATCTCCGGCGTGACCCGCCGCTGTCCGCCGCCGTCGCCGGCCACCGCGCACGGTGGCCGGAACTTCAAAAGGTGAGTTTTTTTTTTACTATTTTATGAACTTTAATATATGTAAAAAAAGGAAAAAAAAGAACTTAAAGAAAAAAATAGATTCGAAATTAAAAAAAAATAATAACGAAGAGGAAAAAAAAACCTTTGTTAGTCTCTTTGATTTTTTATTGTATTGTATATTCGTAAAAAAAAAATCCTCCCATTATAATGTTTTTACATCCATTTATATAGCCAAAGAAAATCAAATATAATTACAGTTTGGATTTCTTGCTATATTTGCTACTGTTTGTTTTTCCTTTTCTTCTTGCAGGTAACCGGCGAAATCTACGGCGAAGATGAGGGCGTGATTCACGCGTTAATGGCGGCGTGATGTCCGACGAGGAGGGCATGGAGGCGGCGGCGCGAGGAAGGAACCCTAGGGTTCCTGTTTTCTGAAACAAGATTTGGGCCGTTGGGCCATGTAATTTTGTTTTGGGTTAGTGGGTCTTAGGTTGGGCTTGTAATTTGGGGTATTGGGTAGTCTGTTTGGGCTAATTGTTTTGTAACTGGACTGTAAAAAAAAATATTGATTTGGTTTATTTTTTTGTTTATATTTTGAATTCTGATGGGTTTCTAACGGGCCGGGCAAAATGGGCCTATTACAGCTGCCCCTCTTTGCTCATTGTCGTGAAACGAGAATAGAGCAAAGACAATAAAAGGACCAATTTTGCCCGTTTTGCCAAGTCTTAACTTCTTGGTCCTTGCTTTCTTCAAATAACTTCCATCCCATCTGCAATTTCAGAGGTATTGGACTATAAGTCTGGCGGCTTCAATTTGCTTCACTGCAACTTCAGGAAGGCAGTATCTGCTATCTTTAATCTGCTCCGCTGCAAACTCAGGGATGCCAGATGGGTGTTTTCAATCTGCTTCAATGCAACCTCAAGAAGGAGAGATTGATGTCTTCGATCTGCTTCACTGCAACTTCAGGAATGCCAGATCTGCTATCTTTAATCTACTCCACTGCAACTCAGGGAGACAAGATCTGAAGTCTTCGATCCGCTCTCGCAACTTCGTGAATGCCAAATCGCTATCTTGACCGCTGCTCCACTACAAACTCGGGGATGCGGACGGGTATCTTCGATCGCTTCATTGCTATCTCAGGAAGGCAAGATCTGTTGTCTTTAATCTGCTCCACTGCAAACTCAGGGATGCCAGATTAGTATCTTCGATCTACTTCACTGCAATCTCAGAAAGGCCAGATCTGCTATTGTTAATTTGCTCCACTGCAAACTCAGGGATGCCAGATTAGTATCTTTGATCTGCTTCGTTGCAAACTCAGGAAGGCCGGATCTATTATTTTTAATCTGCTCCACTGCAAACTCAGGGATGCCAGATTAGTATCTTCGATCTGCTTCGCTGCAATCTCAGGAAGGCCAGATCTGCTATTGTTAATCTGCTCCACTGCAAACTCAAGGATGCCAGATTAGTATCTTCGATCTGCTTCGCTGCAATCTCAAGAAGGCCAGATCTACAATTTTTAGTCTGCTTCCTTGCTACCTCAGGAGGATGAGACTACAAACTTTAACCTGCTCCCTTGCTACCTCAGGGAGATAAGGTTGGTGGCTTGAATCTGCTCCATTGTCGATACATGGAGATAAGATTCGCCAAATTCGATCTACTCCACTACCGCTTATGGAGATAAGATCTACAATCTTTAGTCTGCTTCCTTGCTACCTCAGGAAGATGAGACTACAAACTTCAACCTGCTCCCTTGCTACCTCAGAGAGATAAGGTTGGTGGCTAAAATCTACTTCCTTGCTACATTAGAAAGATAAGATTTGCCCTCTTCGATCTGCCCCACTGCTATCTCGAGGAGACAAGATCTACAATTTTTAGTGTGCTCCCTTACTACATCAGGAAGATAAGACTATAATCTTCAGCCTGCTCCCTTGCTACCTCAGGAAGATAAGGCTAGTGGTTAAAATCTGCTTCCTTGCTACATCGGGAAGATAAGATTCGCCCTCTTCGATCTGCCCCACTGCTATCTCGAGGAGACAAAATCTACAATTTTTAGTCTGCTCCTTTTCTACATCAAGAAGATAAGACTATAATCTTCAGCCTGCTCTCTTGCTACCTCAGGAAGATAAGGCTAGTGGCTAAAATTTGCTTCCTTGCTACATCAGGAAGATAAGATTCGCCCTCTTCGATCTGCCCCACTGCTATCTCGATGAGACAAGATCTACAATTTTTAGTCTGCTCCCTTGCTACATCAGGAAGATAAGACTATAATCTTCAGCCTGCTCCCTTGTTACCTCAGGAAGATAAGGCTAGTGGCTAAAATCTGCTTCCTTGCTACATCAGGAAGATAAGATTCGCCATCTTCGATCTGCTCCACTACTGCTTAGGGAGATAAGATCTGTGATTCCACCAATGTTGCTACACCGTCCTCTGGGGGACATGTCCTGTAGACTCAATTTCATATGCTTGTGTTTATGCCAAATGACTAGGATGCTATGATCAGAATGAATCTAATGCTCCTAACTAAATGTAGTATGGATGACATTTGCATTAATGCAGAATGTCATGAGAATGATCCCATTCTCTCTCTTTTTTTTCTTCATGTACAACGATTAGGATACAATGATCGGAATGAATCAAATGCTCCTAATTGGAAGTGTATGAATGATATATAAATGCATGAGAATGATCCATTTTTAATGTTTGGGTTGTCATTGCTCATAGTTTATCAAGGTTCTATCACTGATGCATTACCATGCTTTCTCGTTCAGCTGGTATCTTTGACAGAAAACCCAAAGAAACAATCATATTCTGCCCAGCAAGCTTGCCCCGCTGTAATTTTAGAGTCCCTTCCACTGTACCTTTTGGGACATAAAGTTTGTACCTCCCACTGCAACTTCAGGGGAATAACATTTGGTTTCTTCCATCCATCCTGTTACCATTCAGAGGTATAGAATTTGTATTATCTTTAGTCAATTTGATCTGTTACACCATTCCCTGGATGTAATGACCAGATGTATGAATGCAGGGTATCATTTTTCTTTTTCTGAGAATGATCCCCTCTTATACTTGGGTTGACATTGCTCGTCATTTGTCGAAATGGTATCATCGACGAAATGTCTTATCTAATAAAAATCCGAAGAGA
Organism: Gossypium sturtianum; assembly: GCA_025698515.1. Taxonomy (NCBI): domain Eukaryota; kingdom Viridiplantae; phylum Streptophyta; class Magnoliopsida; order Malvales; family Malvaceae; genus Gossypium; species Gossypium sturtianum. Next base: position 13,610,214 of record CM046946.1, on the reverse strand, counting down.
TAATCATCTTTCAATATTTTCAACCCTTAGGCTTGGTGAGTTCTAAACAATAATCCTGTTTTAGATTCTCATATTATTTAGAAGCTTCTAGAGTAATATGCGAAACTCCTTTTATGAAGGTATGATTAGTCCATTAATCGTTATTTCAATATAAAATGGTTGAAAAAGATCACAATAATGGACAGGAAAGAAATTAATCAGGAGCATAGCTCGAAACAAATAAGTTAATCAAAGATAACCAAGGCAATAAAAGAAAATTGACTGGGGTGTATCTTGAAAAGAATATAAGTAATCAAAGATAGCAAATTCAAAATGGGTAAGATAGAAGCTAGGTGCTCTAGATATCGCAGCCTGAGCGTCTCTGCACAAACTTCTTGAGGACCATTTTAAGCTCAATACGTATTTAGAGGATCTGGAGTACTTTGTCAATGCCCCAAGACGTAACATACTTCCTCGTTGTTAATTCAGGCATAGCAAGACTACCACATGCCCTATCTTTGATAAAAATTTGAGCCACTCTTTTTGGGTTTTCAGCTCAAAACCCCCTTTGGTCTCAAAGCGCCCTTTGCGGGTTTTCGCCTTGGCCTCTCCTCTTTTTTTTTTTGAATTTGAATTTGATCTCAAGGCGCCCTTTGCGGGTTTTCACCTTGGCCTTTCCCCTTTCGGGTAAAATACTTCTTGAATGAACCTGAATTCGCCGAGTTGGGCAAGTCTTCGCCATCCGTCTCGGTCAATATCAATGCTCCTCTAGAATAGGCCTTCTTTACAACATAAGGTCTTTCCTAGTTTAGCATCTGCTTTCCTCTGAAATCGTTTTGTAGAAGAAAGATCTTTCAATACTAGGTCCCTATCATGACATTCCCTTGGGTGGACCATTCTCGACATAAATCAACATCATCCATTTTTGGTACATTTGACTATGATGAATACTTTCGAACTCTTTTCTTCAGCCAAGTTTACTGGAGACATTCTACTTCATCCAATTCTTGACTCAATCAAAGCTTGGAGCAAAGGAATATCGATTTTCATGGGCAAGACCACTTCTATTCCATAAACCAATGAGAACAATGTTGCCCCAGCGAAAGTTCTAACCGACGTTCGATAAAACAGAGGGTAAATGGTAACTTCTTTATGTCATTATGTACAAGTCTCAGTCATCTTTCCCATGATCCTTGTTTTGTTGTTTTTGTTTTTATTTTTTCCTTTTTTTTTTGCTGCCTTTACTGCATTGTGATATGGCATCTGATCTTTGAACAAACTTGTGAACTTTTGGAATTGTCCTTTTTAGCACTCTTTGTCGGCACCCCCTTTTTTTGAAAATTTGATAACTATCGACTTTGTAACATTGGCATATGAAGCTACTTCCACCCTCTTAGTGAAGTAGACGATGACCACGACGATGAATCAATGTCGACTAAAAGCTTTTAACGAGATTGGCCTCATAATATCCATTCCCCACATATAAAAAATCCTTGAAGAAATAGATGAGGCACATGAGTCTTGTATTCCTTAATATGGCATTTACGACATAACTGAAGCAATCTCCCTTTTATGGTAGACCAATAGTACCCGAACCTTATGATTAGTCTGGTTATTTTAGAACCATTATCATGTTCTTTAAACACCCTTATGGATATCTTTTAAGATTTTTCCAGGCGTGTCTTGATATGATCGTGCGAAAACATCTTTGAATTCTTGAAAATAACTCAATGATGTCTGGCTTCGATCTTCACCCTTTTCTTAGGCTCGCAATGTCCATTGACCCTATGTAAGGTAGGATCTGTTTTTCATCATGTTCTACCATCCTTAACAAATCAGAAGATAGATTACAATCTCTGTCATCTTCCAAGTCTTGAGATCCCTCTAAACACATATATTACTCGAAAGGAGACTCAGAGTCAGTAGCAGCGTTGCTCACATCGTTGATATCTGGAGACCTATTGTAGGTTCGAAGGAAGATTCGAAAGAATAAATGATTCAAAGAATGATTATTTGTATGGTCATAAAGAATGAAAGAATACTTGAAAGAAAGTCTAAAGAACTAACAAAAAAAAACAATTGTTTGTACAGTATGAAATAGTAAAAATAAAAGAATATTTGCTCAAAAAGATGCCTTTTATTGAAATAAAAATTCCGGACACAAGCCTATTTCACAAAAGGATTCTTATTGCCTCTAGGCTGAAGGCAACAAGTGTGTTTTGAATATTACTCTAGATTAGCTCTAAAAATACAAGGATCTCTTCCACAGTCCCATTATTCAAAACACTCCCAAGTATGCAAGGTCTTGGAAACTTCGTTCCCCAGTTTCCTCTCTGCTATATCTAAATCAGGGATAACAGGATTAGCAGGGTTATCCCCTAGGTCAGATCCTGAGCCAACTTGGAAATTCATGGGTACCCCAGCATCAGCTTGACCTTGTTGAGGCCTAACTGTAACAGATGACCTTTGAGGATATGCTTCAGGTTATGCATGCGGTGGGGTAAAACCCAGAGGGTAATCCTCATTATCTTCTCCAGCATTAGTCATGGGACCTTTTCCCTTGTCCATTTCCCCATTCAGTAGCTGAATCATTTGAGCCACCATATTCCTTTGGGCTTCCATCATTTGTTCCCTCATATCTTGTTGGATTTTTTCCAACTTCTCTTGCAGCTAGTCTTGCATGTCTCTTTGGAACTATTGGAGTCTTTGATCCATGTTTTTTCTTTCTTTTTTTTAGCCCGTATACCGCAACTGTGTTTAGTTTCCAGATTAACCTTTTATTCTTTATCTCTCTTTGATAATTTCAACTAATTAGGGTCCTTCTATAAATTTAAATGCATATGATGCGATGTAATGTAAATGCATGAAATGAATGCAAAAAGAAAGAGAGGCGTTGATTCTGAATTCAATTTCATTAGAACAACTTTTCTATAAAATAAATTCCTTTACATAAAACGGATTACATATGCGGCCTTGCCCTCATATTCCAAGCAAAAGCATCAATCCCCTTCTTCGCAAAGGTCAAATCTTGCAAACTTCTAATAGATGCCTCCACTAGCTCCTTTTTGCTTGGGTCACGACTCCTTACTCACTTATCCTCGTAATGGTTGTTAGCCTCTTCAAGAAAGCCGAGACGTGGTGATTCTCGAATAGTCTTTGTCAGCTTGAATCCTTGGGCAAATAAAGTCTTGTATTCCTTCACGGACTATCAGTCTTCTCTCATTGTGTTTACTTGGATCATATTCGAACGACCGTATTATAATCCATTTTATCAAGAAATCTATTTTCTCATGACAAACTCTTCTATCTAGCAATCGAATTTGAATCAACACCTATTTTCTATGATGGGAATGTGATAAACCGAAATAGTAACACATTTGAGGCCCACATTTAGCATACTTTTGGATGAATTATCCCTTGATTTATGTAAAAAGGTGCTCTTGATCCTTTCTTTTCATGACTTATACTCAGGAAAGCACCCAAGAATAAAAAGAATGAGAAACGGGCTCAAAACGGACCAAAATGGGCCAAAGAAGAAATCGACACGGCCTGGACTAAAGCTCACACGGCCGTGCCTCCTCAATATACTAGAACACGGCCACAACCACGATCTACATGGGTGTATCCTCATTAGAAGTCTGAACACGGCCTGACCACGATTCACACGGGCGTGTGCCATGGCCGTGCCTCTGCCGTGGAGAAGAGCAATTTCATTTGGGAAAGGATACTTATGGGCAAAGAAACCTATTTCAAAAGCCTATAAATACACCCTAAGTATGACCTAAAAAGGGGGCCCCAAAGCCATCGTTTAGGGGCGTCTTGCTAGGCCAGAGAAGGCAGATTTGTGGGGATTCACTCAAGGATAGCCAGTTGATCCATCTTTAGAAGCCGGAATTCTACTCAAGACGGAGGATCTCCTCTTCAATTCCTTTAGAGGGTTTTAGGGATTTCTTATGTTTTGTGTTATCTTTTCTTCTGAGATGTTTTTCTTTATTGTTATGAACTAAACCTCTCAGATACCTGAGGGGGATGAAACTTAGATGAATCTTGTTATTGTTTTCTGAACTATATGATAAATACTTGATTTGTTCTTAATTATGTGTGCTTAATTCTTGTGTTAATATTTTGAGATATTAATTCAAGGTCGAATGTGCTTAGGTGGTGGAGCAAAAGTCCCTGCTTAAGAGTAGATCTAGCATAATTAAGCGGAGTTGATCGCACGCCTAGAGATAGGGTGACGAGATTTTGCCGGATTAGGGTGAAACCTAATATGGGAATCCATAGATCGATTTACTGCTATTCTAGGGGGTTATTAATGGGAAAGAGATTTCAATTAATTAACCTAGGATTAGACGTTATTTGCCTGGAGAAAGGGTTTAATATACGTTAGGGAGTCTTACGGATCAAGTCAAGTGAATACATCGTCTCGTTCAGAGTTAGATAACAAGTGAAGTCTAGGTGGATTCTTCCTTGGGTGTCGTCTTAATCAACTAAGTTTTTTCCAAGTTATTCTCCCAATTTCATTCTTCTTTGTCTTAGAATTTTTAGTTTAATAGTTAATTAATTTAGACTAGATAAACAACTCCACTTATTCTTAGGCTAAATAATAGAAATAAAGTTAGTATTAGTACTTTTAGTTCCTTTGGGTTCGACAATCCGGTCTTGCCTAAGCTATACTACTATTCGATAGGTGCACTTGCCTCAATCGTTGTCATAGTTAGTTTCCAGGTTCGATCATTCTCTTTATAAATTTTAAAACTACGACTTCACAATGATCAAGTTTTTGGTATTTATTCTTTGAGAACTAAAATATTAAGAAAGCTCTATTTTTATTACTTTAGCCATTATTTTTTTATTTATTTTCTGCAATTTACTTTTATTTTTAAGTTTAAATTTTAACTTTGCTAAATTTTTCTTTCTTTCTTTTCCTAGCAGGTACCTCTAGTTTATGACTAGAAGGAACCCGAGAGGACCACTAGTATACGATAGTGATATTGAAGCTACCGCTCGTAGAAATCGCAGAGAAATTAGGCGAGCCCTAAATTACCAAGAAGAAGAGCGAGAAAACAGATCCAATCCTACTGAAGGGATGGACGAAAATAATCCACCACCACAAGATGTGGCAGAAAATAATGTTCCGCGTACTATGTATGATTATGCTAAACCTCAGTTAACAGCAGCAGAATCAAGTATAGTTAGGCCGGTTATAGCTGCTAATAATTTTGAATTAAAGCCTAACACTATACAAATGATTCAACAATTTGTTCAATTTGATGGTTTGCAGGACGATGATCCGAACACTCATATAGCTAATTTTTTAGAGTTCTGTGATACCTTCAAAATAAATGGCGTTTTTGATGATGCCATAAGGCTTCGGTTATTTCCCTTTTCATTAAGGAATAAAGCCAAACAATGGTAAAACTCGTTACCACGAGGGTCAATCACTACATGGGATTAAATGACCAAAAAATTCTTATTAAAATATTTCCCACCGGCCAAAACGGCCAAATTACGCAGTGATATCTCTTCTTTTGTGCAGATGGATTTAGAGACATTATATGACGCATGAGAGAGATACAAGGATCTCTTGAGAACGTGTCCGCACCATGGTTTACCCTTATGGCTCCAAGTCCAAACTTTCTATAATGGTGTAAACCCCTCAACGAGGCAACTAATTGATTCAGCCGCCGGTGGAACCCTGAACAATAGAACTCCTGAAGCAGCTTACGAGTTTATTGAAGAGATGTCCCTGAATAACTATCAGTGGTAGGTTACAAGGACGAAACCAACAAAATCCGCCAGAGTTTTCAACATGGATGCAGTAACCATGCTATCAACACAGGTAGAGATGATGAATAAAAAGCTTGATATTTTGTGTTCTTCGCAGTACACCCGATGTCTGATGCGGCGACGCAAGTGGAACCGTGGCGAATCCTGAGTACCCACCCTACCAACCAGGCACAGAGAGCGAACAGATAAACTATATAGGTAACAATTTCAGATCCAATAATAATCCTTATAGTAATAATTATAATCCAGGTTGGAGGAACCACCCAAATTTTTCGTGGGGAGGTCAAGGAAATCAAGGAAATCAAAGACAACATCCTCCTCAAAATTTCCAAAATCAGCCCTATCCACAGGAGAAAAAATTTGAACCTTGAAGAGATCTTCGACAAGATTCATGGCATCCACAAAAACCGTCTCCAAGACACTCGAAACCACCTTTAAGACCCAACAAGCATCGATCAAAGGGATCTAGAGCCAAGTTAGGGAAGTTACTAAGTCAGTTGAGGAAGTTTCTAAGTCAGTTGGACAACTCGCGAAGCTGATGTCTGAACGATCGCAAGGGCGTCTACCAAGTAACACTGAGATTAATCCAAAGGAGCAAATCCAAGCCATAACACTCAAGAAAGTGAAGGATTAGACGAAGAACCGGTCAATACAAGGAAACGAGGTAGAAGAAGGTAAAGTTGAGGTAACAAAAGAAAAACCAAAACCGGTAATCAAGGAGTACCAACCTCGCATACCATATCCTGAAGCATTAACGAGAGACGACACAGAGGAACAGTTCGGTAAGTTTCTTAAACTTTTAAAAAAATTACATATTAACTTACAGCTACTTGAAGCTCTTTAACAGATGCCAGATTCGAGGAAATTTTTAAAACATCTCTTGACGAACAAATGCAAATTAGACGAGGATCCACATGTGGAATTAAACGCAGTATGCTTAGCAATGTTACAGAATAGACTACCACAAAAGCTAAAAGATCCAGGGAGTTTTACAATTCCATGTTTAATTGGTAGACTAACTGTTGATAATACGTTAGTTGATTTAGGGGCAAGCATAAATGTCATGCCTTATAAATTGTTTAAACAATTAGGTCTAGGAAAACCCAAGCAAACTAGGATGAGCATTCAATTAGCTGATAAAACTGTTAGAATTCCTAGGGCTATTATTGAAGATGTTCTTGTAAAATTGACAAATTCGTTTTCCCAGTGAGATTTCGTTGTCTTAGACATGGATGAGGATAATTCGATTCCCTTAATTTTAGGAAGACCCTTTTTAGCAAATCGCCAGACTAAAATTGATGTTGATGCGGGAGAACTCATACTTTGTGTAGGTAATGAGACGATCACCCTCAAGGCTCTCGACTCGCCCGAACATCGAGTAATCAAGGTGAGAACGTAAATTCTCTCGATAACCATTCGGTTAACCCTTATTTTCGTGAAGCACCACGAGAAGGACACAATCGAACCCGATCCTAAAACACATGCCAACAAGGAAGTAGTTCATGAAGATCGAAGGATTAAGATAGATGAGCTAGACAAGTGGAAGACGTTCTTCAAGGAAAAATTAGGGTTACACGACGAAGAATCGGAACCACACAAGGTAAAACCGAATGAGCCCCTAAAAGAACTCATAGGAACAACAAACCACTTCAAAATAGGAGATCAGGTACTGTTAGATAAGGCAGATCCTCGAATACCTCCTCCGGACCCTAACACAAACAAAGAAATACCTTTTAGGGTAACAGTGTTTTCCCATACGGACGATCGAGGTAAGTAATCCTATTTTTGGTACTTTTATCAGAAACGAATCTCGACTTAAACTTTTTCACGAGGATAAAACTGATAGCATGAGGAAAGACTTCCAACTCCTCAAACCACCCTGAAGATGCAAACGAGAGGAAAGTCTAGCTTAAGACTATAAACGAGCGCTTCTCGGGAGGCAACCTGAGCACTAACCCCATTAACTTTTACATTTTTATTTTTTCTTATTTATTCTATTTTACCCTTTCTTTATAGTATATAGCTTTAAACTAACAAAAAAACGCAGATTTCCAGGCCACACGGCCTAGCACACGGCCGTGGCTGTGGCCGTGTGGATGCCCCGAATCGCCGTACTAACATGGCAGAGGTGGTACGAGTCAGAGAGAATCAAATCTTTGAAGTCACGGACTCCAACCACCGCCCCACGCAACGATGCGACGAATGCCACGATCATGCGATGCGCGCCGTGGGCGACACGACGACTTATCACCAGCGGGCGTGGCATTCTCAGAAAGCGGGTGTGGGTGAACCAAGCACACCTAGACACCGCGCCGCGGCGAAGCCTACGGTGTGTGAATCGACACGACTAAGGAGCATGGGCGTGGGATGGTACCAGGTTTGAAAATCTATTTAACCCCCTCCCTTCCCTCTTCTCCTACTAACTTTCAACCTTCAACCTTTCATTATCTTTTTCTCTATACCCTTGAGCTACACCAAAACAATGCCAAAAAAGCGAAAAAAGCCAAGCACGGTCTCCCTCACGAAGACCGATCTACATAAGTTCATGCCGGCCGCTTCAATCACTCGCCAAGCCAAGGGTCTTTGAGACCAATTATCTGTTCTTTTAGGTTTATCTTCTCCTTTATTTTCCTTCTCTTTAACACTCTTATGCTTAATTTAGTTTATTTTATCTTAGTTTTTTTATTTTAGGTTCTAAAGGCTGCTAGGGAATCACGCCACGACCACTACCATATCCTCAGCCTTAGAAATCACACCCAACAATAAGGACTCTACGGTCCATCCATCTTTTCTTTTAATTTTAGTTTCATCTTTATTTTTCTCCACTTTAGCTTGCTTTTCTTTAAATATTCGATTAGTATAGTTTTAATTATTATTATCATATCCTGGCTAATCCTCCATGAGATACCCAATTTCTTCATCTAGCGTAGGATCGTCATCCAGACCGGCCCTCCAACTTATCTTTCACCTCCATCTCAAGGAATCCATCCATAACTCAGGAAGTTTCACTTCTCCCCATATTTTATGATTTTAGTATTATTGTGTTATTAACTAACTTTGTACATTGAGGGCAATGTACATCTTAAGTGTGGGGGGGTAAACAACCTAAAAAGGAGCCTAACTTTTTTCATTATTCTCAAATTTCTGAAATTAGGTGCCAAACTTTTTGCATTGTTCTCAAAATCCTGAATTTAGTCTTGTTTTTAAGTCATTTTCTCATACTACTAATTAGGATGAAATTTCTAATGATTTATGATTTTTATTGATATGATTTAGATTAAGTCATTGATAATTGTGCATTGATAATTAAATTCTAAGAATACTAGAGAATCAAGCATGAAAAGTCTATTTTTCAGAAATTAAAAATTTCTAGGTTGTCGAACTGAGTTTAAATATTACTTTGAAGTTTGAAATTTACGAGGTTGACGTCAAAATACCCATAATTTTTGTGAGATTTTGAGCCTTACAGAGCATATATTCTTTTTCATGCTCACTTTATTGACTATGAGTATGTCAACATTGATTTGTTATTCTAGAACTTGCCTCGTTTATACATATCGAGACCACACCTATGATTTGATATGCAGAGATGATTAAGGCACCTAGGTTTTAACCCACTAACTCCATTAAAAGCCTACCTTCACAATTAACCCCTAGTGAACCCCTTTTAATCCTAGCAAACCCTTTTTATTGAAATAACCGCTAATATTAAACCAAAACCCTTTGTATATTTGTTATCACCATTTCTTGACTCCCTTTTTGTCGAGATTTGATTTTGAGCAGTTGCCTAACTATGTTCTATATTTCAGTTGTTAAAGTTCTTTATTATTACTTGATTTGTTCTTAAAAAAAAATCAATCGAAGTATATTCATTTTTCATTATTAGTTATGTGATTAAGTGAGCTTATACGTTTGAATTCCAAATATTGAAGAAGAAGCTTGTTTCAATCCATTATGTAATTATTCAGTTTATTGTTTCCAGATAGGTATTTTGTCAATTCAATCTCGATTCTAACCTTCTAATTCAGCCTTTATCCACACCTTTAACCCAAGCCCTGTTACAACCCTGACAAAGACCTTTTGATTTGTGCATCATCTCATATTATAGTGGTGGAGATTTGATTTTCAGGCAAGCCTATGGGATTAACTTTTCATGTTCGACTTTTGAGCGCTTTTTCCTGAACCTTAAACACTTTGAGTGATTTGAGTGAATCTCTAGTGAGGATGTCAATCCTTGTCGGTTTTGAATTAAAGGTAATTATTTAGATAAGAGGAGACGCCTATATTTTCGAGCTACAAATCTATGACTTAGATTGTTTGAATCCTTAGGACTCTTTGAATTGAATTATCCATGTATAAATTATCTATGAATTATGATAAGACATTGTTGATAGGAATTATGAATTATTGAAAGTTTGTTTTAATTGTAAGTTGAGAATTTTGCTTGAGGACAAGCAAAAGCTTAAGTGTGGGGGTATTTGATAAACCGAAATAGTAACACATATTAGGCCCACATTTAGCATACTTTTGGATGAATTATCCCTTGATTTATGTAAAAATGTGCTCTTAATCCTTTCCTTTCATGACTTATACTCAGGAAAGCACCCAAGAATAAAAAGAACGAGAAACGGGCTCAAAACAGACCAAAATGGGCCAAAGAAGAAATCGACACGGCTGGACTAAAGCCCACACGGCCGTGCCTCCTCAATATACTAGAACACGGCCACAACCACGATCTACACGGGCGTGTCCTCATTAGAAGTCCGAACACGGCACGACCACGATTCTGCGGGCGTGTGCCATGGCCGTGCCTCCGCGTGGAGAAGAGCAATTTCATTCGGGAAAGGATACTTAGGGGCAAAGAAACCTATTTCAAAAGCCTATAAATACACCTAAGTATGACCTAAAAAGGGGGCGCAAAGCCATTGTTTAGGGCGTCTTGCTAGGCAGAGAAAGCGATTTGTGGGGATTCACTCGGGGATAGCCAGTTGATCCATCTCTAGAAGCCGGAATTCTACTCAAGACGGAGGATCTCCTCTTCAATTCCTTTAGGGGGTTTTAGGGATTTCTTATGTTTTGTGTTATATTTTCTTACGAGATGTTTTTCTTTATTGTTATGAACTAAACCCCTCGGATACGAGGGGATGAAACTTAGATGAATCTTGTTATTGTTTTCTGAACTATATGATAAATACTTGATTTGTTCTTAATTATGTGTGCTTAATTCTTGTGTTAATATTTCGCGGATATTAATTCAAGTCGAATGTGCTTAGGTGGTGGAGCAAAAGTCCCTACTTAAGAGTAGATCTAGCATAATTAAGCGGAGTTGATCGCACGCTTAGAGATAGGGTGACGAGATTTTGCCGGATTAGGGTGAAACCTAATATGGGAATCCATAGATCGATTTACTGCTATTCTAGAGGGTTATTAATGGGAAAGAGATTTTAATTAATTAACCTAGGATTAGACGTTATTCGCCTCGAGAGAGGGTTTAATATACGTTAGGGAGTCTTACGGATCAAGTCAAGTGAATACATCGTCTGGTTCAGAGTTAGATAACAAGTGAAGTCTAGGTGGATTCTTCCTTGGGTGTCGTCTTAATCAACTGAGTTTTTTCCAAGTTATTCTCCCAATTTCATTCTTCTTTGTCTTAGAATTTTTAGTTTAATAGTTAATTAATTTAGACTAGATAAACAACTCCATTTATTCTTAGGCTAAATAATAGAAAGAAAGTTAGTATTAGTACTTTTAGTTCCTTTGGGTTCGATAATCCGGTCTTGCCTAAGCTATACTACTGTTCGATAGGTGCACTTGCCTCAATCGTTGTCATAGTTAGTTTCCAGGTTCGATCATTCTCTTTATAAATTTTAAAACTCTGACTTTACAGCGATCAGAATGCAATGCAATCAAAACAAAAGAGAACACGTTAGCACAAGAGAAATAAATAACAAAATAGGGCACCTATCTGGGTGTCCACTAGGGTTTTGGCATAGTTCTACCTAGGGTAAGCCCTTAGGTTTTCTACATGTGGTTTAGCTCTAAAGTTGCGGTACCCGAACCAGCAGATTCCTCGATCCTCACCCATTATAGGCTCATACGGACCGAGTTCAGTTCAGGGGAATACATTTCCCTATGGCTATGCGGAGGTGAAAACCTCACGAAGACATAGGTACGGATGTATCCCGGAAGTAGTCCCCCAGCCTATGCGGAGGTGAAAACCTCACGAAGGCATAGTTTCTCACTCCCACTTAAGGGTGCGACCACAACGGTCATGCAATGCAATGTGTGCAAGAATAATAATCATATGTTCAAATATAAGTTTTCAAATCAAATTTTCAAATTTTCGACAAAGGACTGAAAATAATCAATTTTAACGGCTTAACTCTCTTATTGGTCCCCAGTGGAGTCGCCAAGCTGTCGAAACTATTTTTTAAGGTTTTATGAAAAACGGGGGTCGACTTTAAAAACGAAAATGGAGTCGCCACCAATCTTTTTTGCTTAGGTGTGATCGGATCACCTTTTAAAACATTTTATCTCAAAAACAGTGATTTTGGCCTACGAAATTTAGTTATTTAGTCAAACGAAAAATCGAAACCCAGCACGTTAGGGCACTATTTCCCGAATTTCTAAACACAAAAACATTGCCTTATTTTTCGAAATCCTTATCTTGAGATAACGAAATGTCACATCCAGTGCGTTAGGACACAATATTTTCAAATTCTCGAGAATAAATTTTTTTATTTAACTTTTAAAAAGAAAGTAATAAGTTCTTTAGACTCAAAGAGAGAAATCGAAACCCAGTAAGTTAAGGTACGATTTCTTTTGAACCTTAGAACGTGGAGTGTTTGCTTATTTCAAAACCAAATTTTCGATAAATCAAAGAAAATATAATATGATTGTAATAAAATGAAAAATAAATCATAATGCCAATATGCTCAATGGAATAAAAGTGTGGGTGATAATATGAATAACAATAATGAAGGCAAAAATAATAAAAGAAAAGCTAAAACAAATAATTAAAAATAATAATAATAATAACAACAAATAAATAAAGAAATAAATAAAGAAAAGAAAACAAAATAATAACAAAAATAAAGCTAATAGCAAATTAACAAATAGATAAATATTATATATAATAATTTGAAGATAATAAAATAATAATAATAGTAATAATAAAAAATAATAATAATAAACTATAATGGAAATATATTAATAAATAAATAATAATAAAATAATATTAGCAATTATAAAATAAAAATAATAATGAAAATAATGATAAAAGTAATAGCAAAAATAAAAATGGTATTAATAATAATAAAATAATGTAAGGATATTAAAATTAATAGTAATAATAATATAAAAATAATAGTAGTAGTAAAATAAAAATATATTAATAATAATAAAAATAATAATATGTGTTAATATACAAATAATAGTAAAAATAAAAACAACAATAGAGATAATGAAAATAGTAATAATAATGGTGATACTAAAATAATAATAATAATAACAAATACTAATAATGATAGATATAATAATAATAATAATAAATATAGCTATAGTAATAATAATATATATATATAAATGGTCATAATAATAATAATAATAAAAATACAAATGAATATAATGATAATTATAAGGTTAAAAATAAAATGATAGTAATAATAATATTAAAGTAATAATTATAATAGTCAAATAATAGTAATGTTAATAATAATAAAGAAAAAAAATTATTAATGAAATAACAAAAATCACAAAAGAAAATTAAAAAAAAAAGATGAAATTGAACTTAAAATAAAAATTTGGGGCGAATTTTGAAGAAAATAAAAAATGAGGGACCTATTCGAACGCACGGATAACATGGAGGGACCAAAAGGGGAAATATTCCTTCCCTCCAAAACGCACAGCAGCAGGGAGGACCCAATTGAAAACCGTTGTAAATTATCGGGCAAAATTAAAATAAAATAAACTTAATTTAAAAAACAAAAAATGCGGAAGGGCTAAAAGCGCAAATAGCCCTTTCGTAAGAAAACTCGCGGATCCTGGGCTTACTAGGTCGGGTCGCGGGCCAGAGGCTCAAAACGACGTCATTTTGGCCTCCGAAAATGACCCTCAAAACGGCGTCGTTTCACTGGTATATAAATACCACTTTTTAGCCTAAAAAAAATCATTTTCTACTGTTTCTCCAAAAAAAACAAAGAGCCCTCTCTGAAAGCTCTCCTCCCCTGGCGATTTCTGGCGAAGCTCTGGCGTGGCCGCCATGTCGTCCGCCGTCGTCGTCGCGGACACACACCACGGTGGCGGAACTCAAAAAGGTGAGTTTTTTTAACTATTTTATGAACTTTAATATATGTAAAAAAAAGGAAAAAAAAAAGAACTTAAAGAAAAAAAAAACAGATTCGAAATTTAAAAAAAAATAACGAAGAAGAAAAAAAAAACCTTTGTTAGTCTCTTTGATTTTTTATTGTATTGTATATTCGTAAAAAAAAAATCCTCCCATTACAATGTTTTTACATCCATTTATATAGGCAAAGAAAATCGAATATAATTACAGTTTGGATTTCTTGCTATATTTGCTACTGTTTGTTTTTCCTTTTCTTCTTGCAAGTAACCGGCGAAATCTACAACGATGATGAGGGCGTGATTCACGCGTTAATGGCGGCGTGATGTCCGACGAGGAGGGCATGGAGGCGGCGGCGCGAGGAAGGAACCCTAGGGTTCCTGTTTTCTGAAACAAGATTTGGGCCGTTGGGCCATGTAATTTTGTTTTGGGTTAGTGGGTCTTAGGTTGGGCTTGTAATTTGGGGTATTGGGTAGTCTGTTTGGGCTAATTGTTTTGTAACTGGACTGTAAAAAAAAAATTGATTTGGTTTATTTTTTTGTTTATTTTTTAAATTCTGATGGGTTTCTAATGGGCCGGGCAAAATGGGCCTATTATAAGGAAGAATTTTTTTTTCTTTTAAAAAATGAGGTTAAAAATGAAAGAATGAATAGTTTTTTTTTTCATTTATAGGTGCCAAAAATGGGTAATTTATTCCCACCCCTCGCTTTTTAAATTTACAAAAAATACCCTGTTTTTTGCAACACCGCCCTCACTCTCTGGCCCATTTACACCCGTAATCCTTTTTTTATTCAAACCTTCAATTTAATCTGAAATTTAAAAATTAAAAGTAAATTAATTGCTACATCAGTCCTTTGTCTTCCACATTTTTTATCTTTTAGTCCCAAAATCAAGCTATGTCATTTTGTTTCCATCTTTAATAAATTATTTACACTTATATCTTTTCTTTCATTTGCATTTATATCTTATATATTTAATGTCAATTATACACTTTATTTTAATGTTTTATATTTATTCACACTTGTATAATTTTTATTTATTCTTATTTTGTCTTTATTTATTTTCTTGTCTATTTATATTTATGTTTTTTTACACATTCCCCTTACATACATTTTAATATTATTTGTTTATGTTACTTTGATTCTTTTATTGTATTATGAATAATGTGTATTATTGTTATTATTATCATCATCATGTCAATGTCTTATTTATCTCATTTATTTAAGTTTTCTTTTTATTATTGCCCTTTTTGAAAGAGTTTTAACTTTTCATTAACTTTAGCCAATTTAATTAATTTTCCTATTTTATTACTATTCGTTTTAAAAGAGGGAACTTTAAATCATTTTTCTATCCTATAAATGTTGACATGAAGTTAGTTAAGTAGGTGTTACATTTTAATGAAAACATAAGATTTTTAGATTTGAATTTAGGTTAGTCTTTAAGATCTTATCTACCATTTACCCTAGAAAAATTATAAATAATATGTAGGATATTTTTTAGGGTTTTAAACTAATTTTAAATATCGTAGAGGATTCTATTTTAGACTCTTAAATTAATGTGTAAATATTCTTTAGGACTTTGTTTAAGATTAAAACTAAAGATTTTTGTAGGTGAATTGTAAATCATGAGTAGGTCTTTCTAAGTATTTTATTTTAGAAATTTTTACGAAAGCTAATAAATGTTATTTAAGATATATTATTTTAGGATTTTGACAATTTTAAACATTAGATCAAGATTTTTAAAGTAAGATAAATCATAAACCTGACATAGGATACTTTCGTAAGATCTTGATAGGTTTAACATTATCAATTAAATCTTTTAAAAAATAATAATAATAAAAGATCGAATAAGTTGTAGATGGATTTTAATATTTATCTTAATTCTTTGGTAATTTCTAGTTTTTTTTTAGAATTCTAAAATAGAATTAATTTTCGGAATCGAAGGTATTTTACTAGAATTATTTAGGTATCCTTTAGGGTTCCCGTTAAAAGTAAAAATCTCTAATTTAAGTTTCAAATTAGATAAGTTTGGTGAACCATCTTAATCGAGTTACAAGTAAACTGAAGGCATTTTCTTTAGAGTTTTTATTTAAGATTTCCATAAGATTTTAGCTTAGATTAAGACATTAATATGCTTAAATAAAAAAAACTAGCTCCTAAGACCCCGTAGGACTATCCCCGGATAGGCCTTGTGGGGGTGTTATAACCTTCCCCACACGTAACCGTACTCTCGAACCCAAAATTTGGTGATGAGATCGAGTCTAGACTTTTAGGATTTTTCCGTAGTATTAATTCTAGACTTTTAGATGATAGGTGGCTAACCAAACTAGCCCTAATTGGTTAGTGGCGACTCTACGTTAATCTAGGCCCTCCGTGTAACACCCCTAACCAGTATCCGTCGCCGGATTAGGGTTACGAAGCATTATCGATCAAATTACAACTCAATACAGTCATTCAATTTAAATTCATGCTCAAAGTTTTTTTTTTTCAATTCGAATAGTAACCATTTATTCAATCATATAAATTACATTCGGTCATATGAAACACATTACCAACAAAATCAAAACATGCTTATTTAACTCTTTCACAAATTACAGAAAATTTTTAATAACTTATCTTATCAATGTCATTTATAAACTCACATTCCAAACCAAACTAACATACCCCAAAACCATTTTTATTATCGAATCATAAATTCCATATTCAAACCGACTAATATATATATATATATACTTTGCCATTTCAAACCGAATCTATACAACTAATACTCAATCAAATATATATTTTCATCACTTTACTTTATTACCAAACCAAATTATACCACTTTTCATACTTCCAAAATGAGCTAACCATAAAGCCGATTATACTTCATACTTACCATATCTCATTGCCAAATCATATAACCACATCACAAACATATTTACCACGAAATATACCTCCAAATTAACCTTAAGACATGACTGAATATGCAACCATTAACATCATAATCAAGCCATTTTCGCATGGCTATATATATATATACAATTTCAAAACCAGCAATATCAAAACTAGTCTATACATGCCACGTAACCAAATCTCCAAGCATTTATTTACCGAAGCAAAAATTGGATAGTATGATGAGATCTCCTTCGACTTCCAACCCGAGCAACTCTTCGAAGCTCTATAAACATAGGAAAATTTCACAAAGTAAGCTTTGAAAGTTTAGTAAGCCATAAGCAAATAATTCACCATAGAAACATATATAATTCAATTCAAATAGGCCAAATTTAGTTAATCACATACACATATACAATCACTTTTCTCATATAATCCATGTTCCTCGTTAAGTAACTTCACTTACCTTATTTTTCATTTAACAAATAAACCTCATACGTACCTGAATCATTTAACTCAAATACACAGTCAGTCACCAATTCATTCATGGAAATATCATAATCATGCATATATTCCATCTCATAATTTATATCTAATTCACTTACTCATAATTTATATCACCATTCGTAAACTTTCACCTTTCATAACCTTAAGGCCAAACACTCACACATTCAATAATAGATTTCACATCGATCTATAAATCACTTTCCCATCTCAAAACAAATACATATACATTTGTTCAAGTATATACATATTAACTACTAAATTTTCTTTCTTACCTTTCAATCCATATAATTCACATATAAATACGTATGATATAAAATTTTCATTTCAACGTCTAAAACTTACTTATTAGATCAAATACACATGATTCATTATACCCTCACATATGGCCGAATATACTAGGTTAATGCATTATCATATATATAACCGAACATCCAAAGTTAATTAAATTATCACATGTACTCATATATTCGAATTTAATATAATATCACATATAACCACATGTATACAAATTCAATTCATCATCACATATGCACATACCTTTGTGGCCGAACATATAAGGTTAATCAAATCAACTTACTTGATTTCAATTAATATCATCTCATAACATCAACTTACAAAATTCAATCTAAGATATAAAAATTTATCGCACACTTTGTGCTCTTTGTTCGATTTCGCACACTTAGTGCTCGGAAATTCGATTCGCACACTTAGTGCATAATGACCGATTTCGCACACTTAGTGCTCGGTATTTTAAAATTCGCACACTTAGTGCATAATGACCGATTTCGCACACTTAGTGCTCGGTATTTTAAAATTCGCACATTAGTGCATCTCTCCAACTTGCTCTTATTCAAACATATACACATTAACTCAACTTCAACTATATATATATATAATTTCGAATCAACTATTCATCACATAAACCATAATCATATTCGGCATTATCTAATATTTAAATATGTAACACCATTTAACTCATTTACATTAATATAAGAAAATTTAATTCAACTCAATTGCTTAAAAACTTACTCAAGTAATTCCTTGAACATATCAAATACCATCCCTCACATTCGGCAATAGCAAATATAATTATAAACATTTCAATTCAGCATGAATAATTTACATTTAATTAAAATTAAGAACAACCATTTGCTTATAGACTTACCTCGGATATCGGCGAACGTAAAATCAACTATTCGGCTATTTTTGTCTTTCCCCGATTCAAGTCCGACTTTCTCTTTTCTTGATCTAATTTGATATAAATTAAACTTATTTAATCAATATTCAATTAAATTCACTCAAAAACACATGAATAAGTAATTTGCACTTTTACCCCATACATTTTACATTTTTAGCTATTTAGTCCAAAATTCACAAAACACAAAGTAAGCATAATTTGCCCTTGCTATGCTTATGCCGAATACTCATCTCATCAATATGAGTCCATGCAATTTATTTATTACACATTTTAACCCCTTAATATATATATTTCACAATTTAGTCTTATTTAAGCATTTCCACAAAATGGTCCACAATGCATAGAACATAAAATTCACTCTACTTCCTTTCACTAAACAAGAGCCGAATATTTATTGGACTTATACAAGTCCCTACACTATGTTTATTTTAGAAAATCAAGTCCCTCCATTTATCAATTTCATCAATTAAGCCCTAATAACTAATTTCTTGAAGATTGATAATACAAAACTTAAAAATCTATTACATATTTTCTATTTCCTAACATCAACACCGAATTTTTCACAACTTCCTCAATAGTTGAACATAAATTCTTTATAGATTTCAAAAATTAACACATGGGCAAGATAAACAACTCAACAACCATCTCAAATATGTCAAATTTATTCAAAACTAAGCTCAAACATACCTTTAATTTAACATGCAAGCACCGAAAATATCAAAGCTGAAACTTCTCTTCTTTCTCTTAGTTTCGGCCAAACAAAGAAGAAAGATGAGTACTTTCATCTTTTATCTAATATAATATGTTATCATATATTATAATATACCATAATATCATAAAATAAAATAAACAAATTCCAATTCATTATTACATGCATTTTGGCCGGCCACTATATTCATTTCTCTTTCATTTTGTTTATTTTATTCTATTATAACCACTAGCATATTAAAATAATGCACCGTTTTCACCTAAAGAAATAATAAACAATTTAGATCACCATTTCATGCATACCAATCGGCCACTAACCTTCCTTTATGGCCAAATTGCTACTTTAAGCCTCAAATTTATTAAAACATCAACAATTAAGCACTATCTCATCTAACCATCGAATTTTCAATTTACGCGATTAAGCTCTTATTTCAAATTTAAGCATTAAAACGATCAAATTTTAATACGAAAATTTCACACACACTAATTCATACATAATAAGTATAGAAAATAATATTTAAATATTTTTCCGACTCGAATTCGTGGTCCCGAAACCACCGTTCCGACTAAGGTCTAAATCGGGCTGTTACACTCCGTGTCTAGCTTTGCTTACTAGGCCCATGTACTCCTATGTAGGCAACGTTATGACAGTCCCTATGTTCAGAACTAACTATTTTCACTTTACAAAGTAGTCCTTTTTCATTACTAAGCTTAAAATCTAACCAAATAACATAAAAAAAAATTAATAAATCATCAATGGTAACTTTTAAAAAATTTAACAATTTCGCAAAATAGTACTCGAGCTAATTAAATCAAGTTTCCAAAATCTCAAAAACATAAAAGTTATAAGAAACAGACTAAAAATGGCTTACCAATTTTGAAGAACAAAACTTGGAAGGTGGGAGGGTTTTCTTCTTCCTTTAGAATCGGTTTGGATGAAAAAGATGATAGACATAGGTTTTATTTTCTTTATAATTTCCTTTTATACTTTAATTAAAACTAAATAAACCTTAATTAATCTTAATCTAATCATCATTAAACTAAACTAAGTAGATGATGGCATCACCATCCACCATTCACAACTAAAAATGGATCTAACTATTCAATCGGTCCTTAAATTAAATAAAAATCCATAGTGATTGAACTTTTACCACTTGTACGATTTAGTCCTTATATCTTAATTAACTATCTAATTGACAAAATTAAAGGAACAAACTTTAATTAAACTTTATACTAACCTCGTAAATATTAATAATAATATTTACGGACTCACTCGTCAGAAATGAGATTCCGAAACCACTATTTTTGACACTACTGGAAAACAGATTGTTACAGAGTCATTCCACTATAGTATTATGACTGAACTCTCCATTATTATATACCATTACGAAAGCCATTCAATAAGTGCTCATCCAATGACCTTATCATAAGTGAGTTACCTTTATAGGATATCTTTAATCTCTTTGGGATAAAATTCGTTCTCCCAATTTGATCTTATTTTATCCCATGGTGTCGATTATATCTTCCGATATGAAAAAGTTAATTACTAACATATAGTAATTAAATCATTTTTTTTATAACAAATGACTCGTTATCACGTTCCTTTTTCAATAACCATGTAATGCCAATGAGAGGATATCATTTACCTTTGTAGGGCTATGAGTCCACTGTTGTGGAATGGTGCTACATCATGCAAAAGTCGTATACCCAACATAGCTTTCAGTTCCTTATCTATTTGAACTCAGGCTTTTACTACATCAAAGTATACGAGTCACACATACATAGTTTATCATCCACTCAGGAGTAAGGTATACCACACTATGAATATCACAAGTGAATAAAGTAAGGTTGAGCAAAAAAATCGACCAAGCCGAGAAACCTAGTCGAACCAACAATTCAGTTCAGGTTTTTTATAGTTCGGTTTGGTTTCAATTAGATGATATCATTGAACCACATCAATTCAGTTCAATTTTGATTTATTGTATTGGACATCGAGAAGTCCTCAAAAAACCGTTTAAAATTCCAAAAAAAAAAAAAGCCAAATATACAAATATATAAACACCTTTAAAGCCCAAAACAAAACCCATTGCTTCTAAATTTTAAATATAGCTTTTATTATACTTTTACATATTCTATAAATAAAATAAAATATAAAATACAAACCCTAAATCTAATTTCAGTGTCAATCTCTCACGAATTCATTGCTTATTTATTATTGTTGTTAAAACTTCTTAGAATCCAAGTGTTCATATCCTTTTTACTTATTATGTACAATGTTCCTTTTTTCTATTATTATTAGTGTTAAAACTTATAAAATTTTGGTTATCATTATTAACATTTCCAACTTGGGGTTTTTTTTTTTTTTTTTTGTTGCCACTGCACCTTAAGAGTTGAAAATTACAAATAATTTAACATTTGATTATGTCCATGAAGATTGAAGGTGATTAAATCAAAATTTAATTAGACTTTTAATAAACATTTATAATTATAGATTTTACAAATTATTTTTTAGATAAATATATTAATTTAGTTTTTAGGTATGATTGAAAAAAATTAAATTGTAAAATAGTGTCTAAGAAACATAAAACAAAGATAATATTATCTAATTAAAGTTGAAAAGTCCAAATCCAAAGACAATTTTGTCTAAATAAAGTCCAAAAGCTCTAAGCCCACAAACAATATGGAAACCCAAAACCTGAACTGAACCAATTTAGTACAGTTTAGTAACCATTGGTTTCTTATGTCCATTGGTTTAGTTTCGGTTTGAAAAATAGAAAATCAAATACCTTGGCTCGTTAAAAAACAAAAACAAAAAACAAACGAAATCAATCTGATCTCACTTCTAAAATAAATCCATAAATAGATTTAAGATAAATTCAACTTAGGTCCAAGTATTGTCAGTCTAGATAATCACATTTATGTCTCTATCTTCTGAGAGTCATCCGCTCTGATACTCAAGATAAGGTATCTCCCAAATTGGACTTGATAGACGACATAATAGCCTTTCAATCGATTTGCTTAGTTTTGATTAGATTATATACTGTTTAGGTTATCAACTAATATAAGTTGTCTTTTTACATTATGATTTGACCACATAATGCAACCTAGTATTAGTTAAACATTAGATAATCAATGAGCCAATATTTGCTTATATTTTGCTTTGCGTGCGAAAACTGTTGAAAACAAATACAAATGATATTAATGACTAATAGAATTTTTTTTAAACCAATCTATTTGAAAAATTACAAGTATAAAATGATAAATACACTATACTTAGGGCATTAAATCTTAATAGTCGAAGGCCTCCATTTCTGACTCTGGTAGGCTTAGGGACCTTAAAAACCTATGCTCATTTTAGATAGTATGAATGGGCCACTTATCTAACTTGAAAGAAGTGGAATGGCCACAAAACCATGTTTTCACTACCTCTTATCAATAATATAAAGTTGTTCGAAAGTTTAAGAGAAAGATGGGTAGAGATAATAAGAAACTCCAAAGCCCCATTTCTCTTAATAAAATAAAATGCTAAAAAAAAGACCTACGATGAAGGTAATGTTTAAGAGTTCGCAAAGTGTGATAATACTCATGATAATAATGCAAGAATTAGGTTGGAACTAGCTAATGGTGATGCTTATGATCTTGAGATGTTTAACTATAAAAGAATGCAAAAAAAAAAAAAAAACTAAAGTCAAATTTCAAGCAATCTACACGAACAAAAAGATCAACCTTATGAGGACGCTAAGACACCATCTCGTTGTAAGCAGGCTTTTAGAGGATTAATTAGTGGGAAACTTGAAAACTTGACAAATGCAGGGAATCAAGAGGGGTGTAGCATATCGAATCTACTTCCCCCAAAGCATTCCTGTTAGTTTACTTCACTTCCCCCAAAGAATACCTGTTAGTTTACTTCACTATTTGCTAACTTAAGAAATGAGAGACAATCTACAGTCAAACTAGAGAAACCTTGATCATATGATGTTTCCGCAATAGGGTATGACCCTAAATGAATCACGACATAAAGTGAGCCTCCTTCAAGGCCTATCACATTCCCTACAACTAACTTTGGATGTGATGAGATATTGTGAGTGAAATGAACGGAGTTAGTGGAAGGGTCATATCAAGCGATGTCACCGAAGCCATGATGATAAATTTCTTGGTGGTGGTGACAACCTCTTTACGACTACTCCCATTGCCATCATCTACTCATCTCTCCACCTCTGCCCTCTCCTTTTCTTGTTTCCTCCCCTTCCCCCTCCCCCATATAAACCCTCAACCTTTCCCTCTTTTTATTCTTTCCCAGAGTTGTCAATTAGTCTATGTTAACCTTTGTGTCGCTTTTTATTTATCTTTTTTGTTGGTTCACACTATTTTTAAGTTTGAGAGACCCTTTTTTCAAAATAATAAATCTCTCTCTCTAACCTATTATGATTTGAGTACTCTCGAGTTCACATGCTTAACTTATAATTCTTATAAATCTATGATGCTTTATAAATTTTATCAAGTAGAATCCAGCATACCAACTCGCGAAAAAAGTGGTAGTTGATGCCAATGATATTTGGGTTCTTACAAATGTTTTCCTTGGACACTATAGTCTTGAGTGGAGCATATTTCTAGTATAATTTGAGTTACGATTAGATGAGAATATCAATTTCTTTGATGTCTTTTACATATAAAAGATAATTTCTATTTGGAAAAAGAAATCATTATTAAATTATTGTTTTGTTGTAAAGCTTGGCAGATCATTTCTATTTGGGCAAAAGAAGATCAACATTAAATTATTCTTACAAAGACGCGGAAACATTGCATTACAGCTCTCTCTCTCTCTCATATGTTCCAAAATGGTCCAACATAGACCCACCACGTGCGTAACATACTGCTCCCGAAATCATCGCCATCACATGTGAAGCAAATTTACTGCGTTACGCCCCATGTGTGCTTCTTTGATCTTTCTTTCTTCAATGGCCGCCGCCGACTCTCATGAGATCCAGCTTCGCACCACTTACTAACGTCCCTCTCTACTGTATTCCATTGTTAGTAGTAAAATTTCGCGATTTTTAAAGTCACAGAAAAGAAAAACAGATTTGGGCTATAAAAATCTCATCTTTCTTTGTTCACTCCCTCTTTCCTCTTCCTTTCTTTTGAGCAGCTAAAAATATTCCTACTGTAGGACGGGAATGGATTTGTTCCTAAACGCCAAATCGGTGCGTCTACGCAGCCACCACGACAAGTATCTGGTCGCGGATGAAGACGAAGAATCCGTCACTCAAGACCGAAATGGATCCTCCAAGAACGCTCGATGGACCGTCGAGTTCGTGCCTGGATCTCAAACCATTATCCGTCTAAAAAGCTCTTACAACAGGTATCTTACTGCTTCCAACCAGCCCTTTTTACTTGGGATGACGGGTCGAAAAGTGATTCAGACACTGCCTAGGAGGCTCGACTCGTCGGTCGAGTGGGAACCCATTAGAGAAGGGTGTGAAGTCAAGCTCAAGACTCGGTACGGGAACTTTTTGAGAGCTAATGGAGGGTTACCACCTTGGAGGAACTCGGTGACTCACGATATTCCTCATAGGACCGCTACTCAAGATTGGGTGTTGTGGGATGTGGATATTGTGGAGATTCAAGAGAAGCCCTCGGCGAATATTCAACACCCTCCTCCAATTCCTCACTCAGATTCATTGGACTTTGATTCACCTTCTTCAATTTCAGGCAAATCTGCCCACTTTTCAAGACAAGAGGTTTGAAGATCTCAACTTTGAAAAAGGAATCCAACTCTTGGATCATTTGGGTTGTTTTTAATGGTTTGATTCAATTTACATTTTTTTTTATTTGTAGTCAAGTGATTCTTATGTGGGTTCCCCACCAAAATCCGAAGGAAGGACAATATACTTCCATGTTGCAGATGATAGTGGGGAGGTTGATGATGAGGCAATTGAAGGGTACTCTTTTAGTTTCAAGGGTAATGGTGTGGATGAACTGGCTCATAAATTAAAAGAAGAGTCTGGCCTTGAGGATGTTGTGGTGTGTACTCGGAGTCCTTTGAATGGGAAGCTCTTTCCTCTTCGCTTGCAACTTCCTCCCAACAATGCTGATATGCATGTTGTGTTAGTTCCATCAGCATCAAAAGGTTAGACTTCTCTTTCAGCTGCTCTGGTTTTTATATTCATCCTAATTGCATATGCATTCCATTGGTTATTGCTTTTTTCTATTCATATAGCATTTGTGTTCTATTTGGTGATTCCAACTTGCAACGTCAAGAATTTGCAAATGTGATTCTTTTGTGTAGATCCAAATGCATCATCTTCTCAATCGTATCATCAAATATATGATGTAGCATTAAGAGTTGAGGTTATATAATCAGTACTCGAAACATTTCTAGCTCAAAATGAACTGCCTTTTCATTCTTGTCGTAAGCACACATTATCTTATGTGATTTTTCATCTGTGTGGAATTGTTGGACGTTGGACCTTTGCTAGTTTAAAATTTTGTTTTGGGGGTTTAATTTATGTACCTAGGATTCTTAATCTTGAGTTCTTGGTAGCTTGCCAAATTCGTAGTCGACATTGTTATCTTTGTGATTGATTTTATTGCTCATATACAATTAACCGTACTAAATGGAGGGTGTTTTAATGCTATACGGCTAGTTTTTGAGAACAACATTTTGTGGGAGAATTAGCCCATATGATGTGCCATTAGGCATACTAAACAGAGTTAATCTACTGCATAAACTAAACTCTGGTTTTGTCACCAGTATGATGTTGCACTAGTCTACCAAATAGAAAGTTAATATACTTCAAAAACTAAAATGCGTTGTTTCATCCTTTGGACAATTTTGTTTTTGGAAAATTATTGTATGAAAGCCAATTATATAAACTTGTCATGATAAACCTAAATTTTGATCGGAATTAGCTCAATTGTATATAACCCTTGATGCAAGGGTCTGATATGAACATGCTTAACAGTTTTAGTAATGAGCACTGTATCTCATTAGTTAAATATATCAAGTACCCCTATACCATTTTATTTATGGTTAGTCTTTCGGTTTTGTTTCATATTACATGGTTTCTAATGATCTATGTGACTTATCTTTTGGTACATTTTTTTTCCAGTGGCAAGAGACTTTGTAAAACAAGGAATAAACCCATGAGCTACATTGAGGGAATGTCATAGGTGTTTCAGAATCAACAAGCTTTGTACATCCTACTCAAACTCTTCAAATATAAGCTAGAAGTTTTCATCGAGTCTCCTACATCCCACTGCGGTTTTTCCAACGATAAGTTGGGTAAAGTTCAGTATCGAGTAATGTTCCTGCTATGAAAGAAGGTAATTATTTCAAGCTTTTCGAATTCAAGCTATTCATGATCTGATTGCTTCTGTTCTAACTTCTCGCAGTTTTTAATTTTGCTCCCTTATGGTCTTGTAGAGTTATTTTTGTTGCAATTTGTTGCACGCTTCTTGAATTGAATTATTGAGGATGTTTTCCGCTCCTTCTCTGTGAACTTGAAATAATTATGTTGTTATTGGTATCTGGAACATAAAACTTGTACAGCAGACTGCAGAAATCAAGTGGCCTCAAGCATTGTAAGAATGGCATCATCCATATGAAAACTTAATGTTGCCACAAACAATAAAAGGTGACACATTTCATTGTCATGTACATTATGTAATTTACTTGTTACTAGCTATACACTTGGAACAATTATCACCAATAATCCGAGCACGAGCAGAAGCCATCTTTAAAGTGATGAAATCTGGCACGATCTCGTACTATAATCTCGACATTGAAAACTCTGGAGATCAGTTTCGTTACCTCATGACAGTCATTGCATACCCTAAGGTTTTTAAAAATACGTATTGGCATACCTGGTTGCAACTTCAAAAGCCCCAAAGCAATGGCTAGTCTTTCACTGTGCAGCTTAAGGGAATGTTGTTTAGTTTCATTAAGTTCGTCGATCATAGGTGCTTGTGAATAGTCAGGTGAATAACCAACCGATTCTAGTTTTTCATCCATCACCTTTAGCATCTGGTATATTTCTTTAGTTTGAGGATGAGATGTATCTCCTGCAAAGAGTTCGTGAGCAACACCGTCGATCTCGATCGAGCTGCATCCAGGCTCTTTCTTTACGCCTTTATCGGTCATTAATTTCCTTACGGATCCAACATCATCCCACCTACTAGCTGATGCATAAACTCTTGATAACAGCACATAAACACCACTGCCAATGTCTCCTTCCGATTCAACGACTTGCCTGGCTAACTCTTCACTTAGCTCAACACTTGTATTCTTCTTAGAACAAGCATCAAGAAGACTTCTCCAGATGACTGCATCAGGTCTCATAGGCATCGTTGATACAAGGTCAAGAGCTTCATCAATAAACCCTGCACGGGCTAGAAGATCAACCAAACACCCATAGTGCTCTAATGCAGGTTTAATCTTGTAATCAGTAACCATCATGTCAAAATACAGACGACTTTCAGAAACCATGCCTTTATGATTACAAGCACTCAAAACGCCAGTAAACGTAATGGAATTTGGTCTGAAACGCTCTGTCCTAATCATTTTATCAAAACATCTAATTGCTGCCTCAGTTTGACCATGCATTGCAAATCCTCGGATCATATGATTCCATGAAGTTAAATCACGTTTTGGCATCCTCTTAAAAACCTGGTGAGCTAATTCTAAAGACCCACATTTGCAATACATATCCACCAAAGAATTGTTGATGAAAACATCAATGGACAAATTAAAATCACACTTCTTCAACAAATAAGCGTGAACCCACGCACCCAAAGAGAAAGCCCCAAAACCAGCACAAGCAGTTAGAATACTTTGCAGTGTATACCCATCAGGATCGAACGTATTCCGCATTTCCCTGAACAGATTTAGAGCACTATTGAACTTACCAAACTGAACAAAACCTTCAAGCAACACATTCCAGGAAACCAAGCTTCTTTCAGGCATTTTAACAAACACTTTTTCAGCCAAGTCCAGAAACCCGCAACTTGCATAGAAATGAATCAAACTGTTATTTACATAAACATCGGAACCGAACCCATGTTTCAAAGCATGGGCATGAACTTGTATCCCTTCAGATACATCAAACAAGTAAGCACAACCTTTCAAAACAAATGGAAAAGTATGCTTATCAGGAGAAACCAGAGCTTGCTCTAGCATCTCCAAATAAAGCCTCATGGCTTGTTCTTTGTTGTTAACATCATTGGCACAGGCTCTTATAAGTGTGTTCCACATGAAGGAATTGGGGTTTTGAATTTGATTGAAAAGTTGAAGAGCGTAGTTGAAGTCAAGGAAGGAAGAGAAATGAAGAAGCTGAGAGTATAAAAAGAAGGTTTTTGGATGGTACGGTGAAGTGGAACGAAGGGTCAGGGCGTGGATTTGTTTGAGCTGAGAGATGTGGGTACATTGTTTCAAAGAGATGAGGATGCGACTGTGGGGGTCGAATGAAGGAAGGTTTGGGATGTTGATGGCTTTAGATGGAAGAAGCAGAGGAGGTGGACGTGGCGCTGTTGCTAGCGCCATACTTCGTCGTAAGAATAGGTAGTTCAGTTCCAACTCGGAATTAAGAGCGGATGCTTTGAGTGGCTTTCTAATGGATGACAGGTTTCCGGGGAACCCCCCAAAACAAAAACGAATCTTGATATTTCAGTGGTTGGGCTTGTTAGGCCAGATATGTAGTAATGGAGGATGAAAAGTGCCAAGTTGAAGGCCTAAGTTGAAAAAGAAAATTCAAGAGTGTATCAACAATTGCAAACTTTAGGGTTTAATTTTTTTTTTTTAAAAAGATGAGGTTCAATGTAGAAATAATTGTTAAATTCAAGCTCAAAAAGTGATTTGACCTTAAGATAAATTATATTGATTGATAATGTGAATTGTAATACCTCTAACCCATATTCGTCGCCGGAACAAGGTTACGGAGCATTACTAGAGTTTTCAGATCATTTACAAATAATTCATGTCAAATGCCATACATTTTTCGAGATTATTCATAACGTCCCTTAAATGGACCCTCGAAGCCCAATACGAGTATTAGAATCGAATCGGGACTAAATCGGGAACTTAGAAAATTTTTCGTAAAATTTCAAAATTTTTCCTAAGTACAGGGGTCACACGACCGTGTGGTCCCATGACATGCCCGTGCTTCAGGCCGTGTCTTACCCTGTGTAACTCTCTGAGTTAGGTCACACGGCCAATCCACACACTCGTGTGCTAGGTCGTGTGGCCAATTTATTTTCCCAAAATTAGGTGCAGTTTTCACATGGCAAAGCCACACACCCGTGTGTTAGGCCGTGTGCCTCACACGGCTGAGACACACGCCCGTGTCTTCTAAAATCTTACTTGACTAATAACTATTAATTTATTAAATTTTCAAACTCACTCGTCAGATTTAGTGATCCCGAATCACTGTTTCCGGCACCACTCAAAATTAGGTTGTTACAACTCTCCCTTATTTAGGAAATTTCGTCCTCGAAATTTGTTACCTGAGAATAAATTTGAATACTGTAATATCATTGATTCTTCTGTTTCTCAGGTTGCCTCCTCCGAACCATGACGATGCCACAATACTTTAACTAACGGTACTCGTTTATTTCGTAGTTCTTTAACTTCTTGAGCTAAAATCTTCACTGGTTCTTCTGAATAAGTCATATCTAGTTGAAGCTCAATTTCAGTATGAGGAATCACGTGTGAAGGATCTGATCTGTATCGTCTCAACATGGATACATGAAATACATTATGAATCTTTTCAAGTTCTGGAGGCAGAGCTAATCGATAAGCTACAGGGCCAATTCTTTCAATAACCTCATATGGTCCAATAAATCTTGGACTCAATTTCTCTTTTCTGCCAAACCGTAAAACTTTCTTTCACGGTGAAACTTTTAAGAACACTCGATCACCAACCGCAAACTCTATATCTCTTCTTTTCAAATCTGCATATGATTTCTGACAATCAGAAGCTGCTTTCAAACTATCCCGAATGATTCGAACTTTTTCTTCAGTTTCTCGAATCAAGACGACTCCAAATAACTTGGATTCACTTAATTCAGACCAATACAATGGAGTCTTACATTTTCTTCCATAAAGAGCTTCAAATGGTGCCATTTTTATGCTGAACTGATAACTATTGTTGTAAGCAAATTCAGCCAAAGGTAAATACCTTTCCCAGCTATCTCCAAACTCGAGTATACAACATGTCAACATGTCTTCTAAAATCTGAATCACTCGCTTTGATTGCCCATCAGTCTGAGGATGAAATGATGTGCTGAAATTTAGCTTAGTACCTATGGCTTCTTGTAATTTACTCCAAAATCCCGATGTAAACCTCGGATCTCGATCCGAAATAATAGATGTTGGAACCCCGTGTAATTTTACAATATCAAACATGTATAATTCTACTAATTTCTCAAGTGAAAAGTCTGTTCTAACCGGGATAAAATGTGTTGACTTAGTCAATCTATCCACAATAACCTAGATTGAATCTTTCTTTCTTGGAGTCATAGGCAATCCGGATATAAAGTCCATAGTGATATGCTCTCATTTCCACCCAGGAATCATGACATGTTGCAATAAACACATTGGTACCTGATGTTCTGCTTTGACTTGCTGACAAATCAGACATTTTGCAACAAACTCACTGATTTCCCGTTTCATACCAGGCCACCAATAGATTTTTTTCAAATCACAATACATTTTCATACTACCCGGATGAATAGAATACATACTATTGTGAGCTTCGGAAAGAATATCATTTTTCAAACTCGAATTATTCGAAACACAAATTCTGTTACGATAATATAACATACTGTTATCATCAATGGTATACTCTAAACTCAAATTGTCTCGAACCATCTGTCTTTTCAACACCAATTTCGGGTCATCATCTTGCAACTTTTGAATTTGCTGAAGAAACACAGGTTTTGCTCTCAATTCTGCTAATACAGAACTGTCTTCATTAAGAAATAGATTAGCGTTCATCGCCCGAAGTGTAAACAATGAGGATTTTCGACTAAGTGCATCAGCAACCATATTAGCCTTTCCCGGGTGATAATCAATAACCAAATCATAATCTTTTAGCAACTTTAATCACCGTCTCTATCTCAAATTAAGCTCTTTTTGAGTCATCAAATACTTTAAACTCTTGTGATCTGTATACACATAACATTTCTCACTGTATAAATAGTGTCTCCAAATTTTCAAAGCAAAAACAATTGCAGCCAATTCAAGATCATGTGTAGGATAATTTCTCTCATGCGGTTTTAACTGTCGAGAAGCATAGGCTACTACTTTTCCTGACTGCATCAATACAACCCAAACCATTGAAAGATGCATCACTGTATACAACGTACGGAATTTCAGATTCTGGCTGAGTCAAAACTGGAGCTTCTGTCAACATCTTCTTCAACTAATCAAAGCTCTACTGACATTCATCAGACCAGACAAACTCAACATTCTTCTGTAGTAATCGGGTCATCGGTGAAGCAATCATCGAGAAATTTTTAATAAAATGACGATAGTATCCTGCTAATCCCAGGAAACTTCGCACTTCTGTTATATTCTTTGGAATTTTCCAATTTACCACTGCAGATACTTTACTCGAATCCACACGAATCCTTTCAGCTGACACAATATGACTAAAAAATCTAACCTTGTGGAGCCAAAATTTGCATTTGCTGAACTTTGCATATAACTGTTTTTCTCTCAAAACCTGTAACACAATTCTCAAATGTTGCGCATGCTCGGATTCTGTCTTAGAATAGATTAGTATATCATCAATTAACACAACTACAAATCTATCCAAATATGGTTGGAAAATCCGATTCATTAAATCCATAAAAGCAGCAGGAGCATGGGTCAAACCAAAAGGCATTGCCAAAAACTCATAATGATCATATCGAGTTCTGAAAGCGGTCTTTGGCACATCATATTCTTTAACTTTCAATTGATAATACCCGGATCTGAGGTCTATTTTCAAAAACACTGCAGCACCTTTCAGCTGGTCAAACAAATCATCTATACGAGGCAAAGGATATTTGTTCTTTATTGTAACATTATTCAGCTGTTTGTAATCAATGCACAGTCTCAAAGATCCATCTTTCTTTTTCACAAATAAGACAGGTGCACCCCAAGGTGACATACTCAGTCTGATGAACCCTTTGTTTAATAATTCTTGCAACTGTGTCTTCAACTCTTTTAACTCGGTCGGTGCCATTCTATACGATGTTATAGATATTGGAGCTGTTCCCAGAATCACATCAATCACAAACTCAACTTCACAATCTGGTGGTAAACTTAGTAATTCCTCATGAAATACATCAATAAACTCATTAACCATTGGTAACTGTTCTAGCTTCGATTCAGAATCCCGAGTATCAATAATATAGGCTAAAAACGCCTTATTACCTTTCCGCATTAACCTTTGAGCTGATAAAGTTGAAATAATTCTGACCATTTCCTTCAGATCCTCAGATTCAACAGTAATCATTTCACCTGTCTGATATTTTAGATCAATCCATTTTTCTTTACAATTCACTACAGCATCATGCTTCGTCAACCAATCCATTCCCAAAATGACATCAAATTCTCGAAAAGGTAGCAACATCAAATCAGCAGGAAATTCACAGCCTTTTGTTTTCAGTGGACAATCACGACACACTAGATTAACTACCACACTTTGGCCTACTGGATTAGTGACTTGAATATCATAATCGGTAGGTTCAACAAACAATTTCTTTTCTGATGCTAATGCAGTGCAAATATATGAATGTGTAGACCCAGAGTCAATCAATGCATATACAGAATCATCAAAAAGATAGAAAGTACCAACAATTACATCTGGAGCTATTGCTTCTTCTCTAGCTCGGATAGCATATGTACGTGCAGGTGCCCGAGCTTCTGACCGAGCAACTTTATCTCTCACATTCGAACGGGTAGCCCCAGTTGCACTGCTTTGGCCTGAGCGTTTACTTCTTTGAGAAGTGGCTATTTGCTTTTCTTTTAGTTCATCTTCCTCTTTTTGTAGTTGAGGACAGTCTTTAATGAAATGATTAGTAGCTCCACATTTAAAACAAGCTCCCATTTTGCTTCTACATTCACCCGGATGATACTTTCCACAATATTTGTATCTAGGCCTCGATACATTCTGTACACTACCAACACTAGCTGTAGGTTTAATAGTTACTCCAAATTCTTGTTGAGTTACTTTGTTCTTGTTGGATTGTTCCGGCATTGAAGTAGATTGACTAAAATCATCTCTGAACTTTTTAGCCGGAAATGCTGTAAATGACTTGGAGGAGCTTCTCTTATAGGATTCTTTATTTCTTCTTTCCCGTTGCATTTTTCTATTGTACACCTCTTCCATCTTTTGAGCACAATCTGACAGAACAACAAATTCCCGTATCTCTATGCCCCCAATCATCATTTTGATCTCATCATTTAGCCCTTCCTCAAATTGAATACATATTTTCTCCTCAGTTGATACAATGTCTCGAGCATATTTGCTGAGGTATACAAACTCTCTCTCATATTCAGCTACTGACCGATTTCCTTGTCGCAAATCAATAAACTCTTTTTTTTTATCCAGGTATCCCTTACCAACATATTTCTTTTTAAACTCACACTGGAAAAATTCCCAAGTGATTTTCTCCTCTGGTACCACAGCTTCTATAGTCTCCCACCAACTATAAGCTTCTTCTTTTAATAAAGAAACAACACATCTCAAGTAATCATCTGGGGAACACGCCATTTCTCTAAAAACTCTTAATATATTTTAAAGCCAATACTCAACTTTGACAGGGTCATCATCTGATCTACCTCGAAATTCTTCAGCTCCATACTTTCTGAGCTTTTCTATCGGAGTACGCTTACTAGATTCAATTACCGGAGGTGGTGGTGGAGCAACCGGGGGTGCTACAGATGGTGCAGTAGGGGGAGGAGGTTGCTGAGCCTGATTTCTTTCTTGCATCATGTCATTAAACCATTGATTCATAACTCCATAGATCATGTTTTTAAGTTCTTGTTCTTGCATCAGAGAAATTAAGACGTCACTACTTGTCCCTTGTTCAGATGTCTGTACTCGACTATTAGCTTCATCCTGTTCAGCATGTTCAGGTCTATCTGACATCTTTTTAATCTATAAGAAAAACAAAAATTAGATCGGATCATACACATCACACTATCACAAATTTATATGGCATGTACTTCTAAACACTTTACACATCATATTTTTTTCGAGAATCGGCTAAACCGAAGCTCTTATACCAATAAATGTAATACCCCTAACCCATATCTGTCGTCGGAATAAGGTTACGGAGCATTACTGGA
This sequence comes from Gossypium sturtianum, assembly GCA_025698515.1. Classification (NCBI taxonomy): domain Eukaryota; kingdom Viridiplantae; phylum Streptophyta; class Magnoliopsida; order Malvales; family Malvaceae; genus Gossypium; species Gossypium sturtianum. The sequence goes on along the minus strand of CM046946.1, from coordinate 13,575,484 downwards.
GTTTTCAGATCATTTACAAATAATTCATGTCAAATGCCATACATTTTTCGAGATTATTCATAACGTCCTTTAAATGGACCATTGAAGCCCAATATTAGTATTAGAATCAAATCGGGACTAAATCAAGAACTTAGAAAATTTTTCGTAAAATTTCAAAATTTTTCCTAAGTATAGGGGTCACACGCCCGTGTGGCTAAGGGACACGCCCGTGTAGTCCCATGACATGCTCGTGCTTCAGGTTGTGTCTTACCCCGTGTAACTCTCTGACTTAGGTCACATGGCCAATCCACACACCCGTGTGCTAGGTTGTGTAGCCAATTTATTTTCCCAAAATTAGGTGCATTTTTTACACGGCAAAACCACACACCCGTGTGCTAGGCTATGTGCCTCACACGGCTGAGACACACGCCCGTGTCTCTGACCGTGTGCTCAATTCTGAGCATTCTATTTCTAAATTTTAATATACAAGGGATACACGGCCAGACTACACGCTCATGTGCATGGCCGTGTGTCAGACACGGCTGAGACACACACCCGTGTCTCTGCCCGTGTGGACGAAAATAGGCCATTTAAAGGTCATTTTTCTCACCCTTTTCACAATCAACCTGTATACAACAATCTTATATACCAAAATGTCCCAATCAAGCAACCAATACAAGCCAAAAATTAAGTTTTAGATCTAATATGTCATCATACAACTCATTTGCATAAACTTACCATATTAACTCCATTCATTGATTACTATAAACTATTACTAAGTATAAGAATACAAACATACATATATGTATATATATGCTACTCTCAACCATATTACAAGTTTACTTCTTTTAAGTTTAATCCTATACATGCCATATAAACCTTAAGATGCATAACAAAATCTACCGGAATTATCTGGATAGTGTGACCTGATGTGTTGATCCGATCCTCCGAACTTCTTGATAATCTACAAGGAACATTGAACAATTAAAGAAAGCTTAATGAAGCTTAGTAAGTTTGTTGGATTTAAACATAAATCTTACTGAACATAATAAAACAACTCATTTAAGTAAATCATTCATTACACATTTCCCGCCAACCATAACATCAGTTGATGAATTCACTTATTTCATCTCAAAATCAACATTATCATTGAATCTTCAACTATTAGTATCAAATATCACTTACCGAATTATCAACATTTGTCAGATTGATGAACGTCTTACAGATATGAGTACATCGTAAATGGAAGCTCGAGGGCTAAACAGAAGCACATAAGTGCTAACGGAAACCCATAGGGTTGAACAGAAGCTCATGGGAGCTGAACTAAAACCCAGAAGGGTTAAACTGAAACTCATACGAGTTGACTGAAGCTCATGAGAGCTAAACGGAAAGCAAGCACGAGAGTTCGCAACAAATGCTGAACCTCGGTTTACTTGGGTAATTTTGCTGTCAATTCTCCTTTTGCACTGAACGATTGTACTCAATTCTGCGTTCCGTTCGCTTCGAACACTTGATTCAATTTCGTAAATTTAATAATAATAATAATAATTTTATTTTCAAAAAATAGTATAAATAAATACATATTACCATTCATCAATTTAAAAAATAACATTAAAAATTTAACCATACGAACTTACATGGACTAGTTTGTAAAATTTGTTGTAGCTTAGGAACTATTCGGATAATTTCTCTTTTCCTCGATTTTCTTTGGACTCTTGATCTATAATATAAAATTATTTATTCATTAGCACATATATATTTCAGCCTCATTCCACTTCACAATTTATACCCTTCAATTTTTGAAATTACACATTTATCCCAAATTTTTCAATTTTTACACTTTAGTCCCTAATCAATTAACCCATCAATTGAACTAATTTTTTCTATATTAACACTTTATTCCTTCATTATAAACTACTACACAACCTTTTATATTCAAAATTTTAGCACCAAACCCTAATTCTTAACTTTTTCACAATTAGGTCCTAAAATCAATTTCTATTAAAATCACTTAATAAAATCATCATATAATAATATTAGAACTTAAAATCCATACTTATTCATCATAAAATTCCAGAAATAATTCATAGAAACTTTCAAAAGCACTCATAGAATCAAAAACTAATGATTTCAATAGTTGGACCTAATTGTAAAAGTCTCAAAAGCACAAAAATTTCAAGAAATAAACAAAAATTGAACTTACATGCAATAAAATATGAAAATCAGCTTCCTAAAGTTTCTTCAATGGTGTTTTTTGCTGAAGAAAAGTGAAGATATCTCTAGAAATTCAATTTAATCCTATTTTAACTATTTAATTTTAGTTTATTTCCAATTTTGCCCCTTGTTCACACTACTTCCTTACCAATTTCCATATTTTTACCATCTAGCCTATGTAATTTAGGCCCAATTTCCCTTTAAATCCTTCTTATTTCTTATTTGAGCTATTTAGCCACTATTTCTTTAATTAACAAATTTTGCACCTTTTTCAATTTAGTCCTTTTTAATTAATTAACTATCAAAACGTTAAATTTTTCTAACGAAACTTTAATACTAACTCACTAAAACTCCATAAATATTTATAAAACTATTTACGGCTCAGTTTATGAAATCGAGGTCTCGGTACCTCATTTTCGACCCAATTTACCTAATAAATTCTTTTAATTCACAAAATTCACTAATTCAAAAATACTTCTAATATCTTACTTGACTAATAACTATTAATTTATTAAATTTTCAAACTCACTCGTCGAATTTAGTGATCCTCAATCACTGTTTTCGACACCACTGAAAATTAGGTTGTTACATGAATCACCCATCTATTAATTAGTAACGGAAAGATTATGTGTCCCGTTCTTAGCTAAATAAGACAATTTAAATTCGCCTATATATGACATGGTAGGCTTGTCTGAGAACTGGGTTAGTTGCCCAATCTTGATGGTTCACTCAAATTTAGAAGGGTTTAAAAAAATATTAAGCTTGAAAAATGGGTTTGGGTAAGAAATTAAGTTTACTTTAAGCGTTGGATAAGCTTAGACTCTAATATTCAACGCTCAAGCCTAACCCTACTCGACCCACTTTCAAGTTTATAATATATTATTATTTTCTTTTCTTTTATGTATTATGTGATTTATCATATAAAAATAAATATACTCTAATGTAAATATTAAAAAATATGGTAAATTGTTTATTTTTTAAAAATTAATAAAATATTTATCTTAGTAAAGGCTGAGATCGTAAGTCCTTCAGTACCCAAATTCTAGACTTTTAACAACATGAAGTATATGTTTTCACCCCAGCATTTGAGGATCTAATGATAGAGTTGGTTGCATTGAAGCAAACACGGCCTATTGAACAATTCAATGAAGAATTTGCAAGTGTACTCAACCAACTTTCCCTTTCTAATTCAATACCTTAAGCATTTTTCTTAGTACTTTAAGTTGCTTAAGCCAAATAACTTAATTGATGCCCTTCACATGGCTAGGCAAGCAAAACCTATAGTCCACACTAACTAGAAATGAAACTACACTACTTTGCATAAATCTGCTAGTAACTATCATGAATACTAACTCTAAATCACATTATAATCCTAGCCAGTTCTTTCAGAGTATAGCCAATCCTAAAACTAATTACTCTCCAAATCAGTCTTCTCAGAGTACAACTAAATTTTTTGGTTTTAATCATTCTCAAACTATTACCAAACCTACCTCTACCAATGTTCCCATACCTAATACCAAATTTTCTAGCCTTACTAAGATTGAGGATCAAAAAATAGGGTTATGCTTTTGTTTTAGGGTTCAATGTAGTTATGGACATACATGTACTAGATCCCAACTCTATTACATATTGTTAAAACAGAGCGATAGGGAGAATGAGTCCGAGTCATTTGTAGATTGTTCAGATGATCTTGAACCTTGATGTCTGGGATGGTGGTACATGAAATAATTTGAGTCTGAATAATTTGGGTTTGCCTGTTTGAAAATAATGTCAAACAATGATAGCCATAGTTAAAGGGGGGTTTGAATTTTTACTAGGGATTGAGTAAGAATTCCTTAGCAATGTCAGGAGGTTCACTTCTCTACTAATTTTTTGTTGTTACCTTTAAAGGGATGTGGTATTGTTTTAAAGGTTCAATGGTTAGTGAAATTGGGATCCATTGTGTGGGATTTTATTGCTCTCATAATAAATTTCAATTACACTATGGTCAGTGGGGTCAATTGAGCGGTATATAATTTGGTGCAGTTAATTTGATGAAAGCTAGGTTGTGTTCGAAAGTATTACAACCTATGACTATAAAGATAGAGTTATATCATTTCTCTTATTTAATGACTATCGGCACACAATCAAAGGTTAATGAGAATTTAATGAGGAAAAAAGGGTTACTAGAGTTGTTGGTAGAATTTGAGGATATTTTTGCTAATTCTAGAGAGTTGCCACTTAAGAGAATCCAAGACCATAGGATTCCATTGAAGAATGAAAGTCTTGTTGTCAAAATAAGGTCATATAGATATCCTACCATCCAAAAGATTAAGGGCTAGTTTAGTACTACTTTTGAAAAGTGTGGTGGGAAAGCGTTTTTGAGAAGTTTGGTTTAAAATTTAAGTGTTTAGTATTGCTGTCGACAAATGCTTTTAAGAAATAAAATGTCAATTTTAGACATGGTAATATAAAGTAACAAATATGCATTTAAATAATGTTCAAATTAGTTAATATTATGATATTTTAGCAAGAATATAAAAAATAATTTATTATAACTTATTATTAATATTTTAATATATAATATTAATTTTAAATATTTCTAATTAATTAATATTAATTATTTATTAAATTTAATTAGAATATATAAACTTATTTTAAATATTTAAATATAATAATTAAATATTTGTAATTAGATATTAACACAGTTTGTATTATTTTAAAAATGATTTTTAATTTTTAATTAATGATTTTAACACATTTGTTTTATTTTATTTTAAAATATAATTTGAATATATAACCCATATTAGATATTAACATAACGTAAAAAACATAAACCTAACAAATTAAAATATTACATGTATTTGGATTAAAGTTTCAAAAAGGGATAATATTTATATACCAAATATAAATACTAAAAATTTTATATTAGCATTTACTATTCAAAGTGAATTCATTAAACTAGAAGCTATAGCATCTCTTGTTAATTCCGTTTCAAAACCACTTGAATTGTTTGATTCACCATCATCATCATCACTTTCTCCATCATGCACATTTTCTAAATCAATAATATTATCATATGTCCTGTTAATATTTTCGTATTCCATAAAATCTGCATCATTTCGACCGACATATTTTCAAATAAGTTTGTGTATCGCCATTGTAGCAACAATGATCATCATTTTCTTTTCAAAACTATAACTTGGCCTTTCTGCCATAAAATTTGTCTTACAGAAATGAAATGCCTAACGTTTTAAGAATTTACATGACTTGCATAACGTTTCCAGCTATTTGTTAGAACAGGAAAATATCTTCCAGAATTTGTTGAAAAATCAGTGAAATCAAAATAGTTAGTGGATTTCACAACTCACATGGAGTCAAATTTTTAATGAGTTCATATTATTCCCCAAAGATTTTATGAAGGCATGTTTAAGAACACCAAGCTTTCTTAACATTTAAACAATTATTATAATCTCTAATAAGTTACTAACATAAATGTAGCAACAACTGAACAACATTATAATTGCAAATAACAACTGCTCAATTTTGAAATACAATTGATTCTTCATCTTAAAACAACAGACCAGAAAAAACTTCAATCAACTTCAGCTAACAAGTCACTCTCTTTACAAAACACATGCCTAGTATTTGTTCCTAAATCCACCTGCAAGCAACATAATAGCATTTTAGAAACCTCATGTGTAGTACACCCAACTTTTTGAAAAATAACATTACTATTATGTTCGTCAAAGAAACCTACGGCCAAATAAATGAACTAGAGATTATAACTAAAAAAACATTCATCGCTAAAACAGATACCATCATTTAAATAGTTAGTGATAGTCTTACTGCTAAACTTGCAAGTTACTAGAATTTCTTTTCTAACTAGGCTGAATATCGACATATAAGACAACCCAATGTAACACAAAATGATATTTTCGCCAAAAAGGAATGTTAACTAACCTCATAAGTATTTATATCCGAGAAAAGAACCTACAAAAATATAGGAATTCTTTTAGATTGTATTAGAAGAATAACTACATACGAAAATGGCAGCATTTTGACAGGCATCACTTAGCATGAGATTGCTCAGAAAATTCCTAAATTTGTTTACCTTATTTCCAGGCTCCACTTTTCCTACTTTGGCACCGACCGAAACTAACTGAAGTTGAAATCATAAAATGAATTAAGATATCTCAAGCATTCATTTGAAAAGGGGAAAAATGTGTTTAATAGATTGTCATCGTACCTCTCAAACTTGACAATTGATTTGGGCAACAAAACTTCACCAGCTGATTTCTGTGGTATAAAAATTGCAAATCATTTTCTCAACAATTGACAACAATAAGGGGACAAAACAGAAGATATTCATCACATGAGACTGGCACAAAGTAGATAATCTCTCAAAGGGAGCCTAATGATTTACAAGTTTATACACCACAGCCTAGAAATGTGCATTCATCCACCAATAGGTCATCATGTAGATATACTTCTATGCTTAAAGTGCTTCACTGAGTTAATGTTAAGAGTTAACAAGATACAAACTTACTTAATGAAACTACTTAACAATCTAAATATAAAGTAGTGAAACCAACATCAATTAAAAATAGCAAACTTATGAAACTCAATCTTCATATAAACTTAGAGAACAGGGAATGGAAATGAAAAACAATAAAGATAAAGAATAAAAATAAAAACCCTTCAACATAAGTTTGTCACAAGAAAAGCCCAAAAAAAAAGGAAATGATCCCCATCTCGTTAAAAAAAATCAAACAATCAATTGTTATAAGATTTTTTTTTCTTGTTTCATCATAAGAGATTGAAATATTCCAATCCAATATCAAGAGCTAAAAAACTTGATTCTTTCACAAGCCAAACAGTCGCAGAAAACAACTAAACTAAGCATAAGGAACAATTAAAGAGAAGAAGAGAACAACTAAAACAATCACAGAAGAAAAGAAGCTCATTGGTGGAAGAATTAAAGAGGAACAACTTGAAATGGGAAAAAAACGAAAAAATTAAATTGAGAGTTAAAATGAGAAGATGAGATTAGGAGAGTAGAAAGAAAAAAGAGAGAGAGAGAGAGAGAGCAATAATAATCTTGAAGAAAATAGACTAATGGAGGATAAAAATGTAAATAACCAGCCAAAAGCACTTTTAGCTTAGGAAAAGCTAAAAAATTTAGCTTTTTCATATGAAGAAAAACACTTTTTTTAAGTTAAAATTTTCACTCAACCGGTGTTTGTTTAGCAATGCTTTAGAGTGAAAAGTGCTTTTTGAGAGAAAAGTCATTCTCAAAAGCACAGCTGAACGGGCCCTGGGCCCTAAGTTGGAAAAGATGGTGCAATTGATGTTGGTTGCCAATATCATTAGAATTTAAAAATAGTAGTAGCTCCTTTTCCTGACCAATTGTGACCGTGAATAAGAAAGGTGGGTCTTAGAGATTATGTGTAGATTATAGGCAACTAAGTCAACTAACTTTTAAGGACGAAGTTCTCATCCCGATTATTGAAGAGCTAAAAGATGTTTTTTTTTTCTTTTCTAAGTTAGACTTGAGGGATGGTTATCATCAAATCAAGATCTGAGAGCCTGATATTCTCAAGACAACCTTTAAGACACATGAGGGGCATTATGAGTTTTTCATGATGCCTTTTAGTCTCATTAACGCTCTTTCTACTTTAAGGATTGATGATATTTTGGTGTTTTCTTAAGATATTTTGGTCTCATTAATGATATTTTGGTGTTTTCTTAGGATTAAGACACCTACTTGAAGCATTTAAGATAAGATAATTTGAGATCATCAGTTGTTTGCTAAGAAAAGTAGCTGTCAATTTGGGGCAAAGGAGATTGAGTATTTAGGACATACCATTTCTTAAGGAGGGGTTCCAATGGACAGGAGTAAAGTGGAAAGTGCCTATTGGCCTATTCCTAAGTTTGTTAAAGAACTTTGAGGATTTTTTAGACTGCCGGGTTATTGAAGAAGGTTTGTTAAGGGTTATGAGAGCATTGCTAAGCCCTTAACTAAGCTGTTAAAAAAATCAGAACGGCAATGGAGTGATAAGCCAGCTCAGGCCTTTGAAGAATTAAAAGTGGTCCTGTCTTCAGCTCCAATCTTGGCTCTTCCTGATTTTGACGTTGAGTTTGTGGCTGAAACAAATGTCTTATGGAGCGGAAATAAAAAGATAGACCTTTAATTTATTTCAACAAAGCTTTAGCACCTAGGTATCAGGCCTTGTCCATTTATGACAAGATGTTAGCTGTGTCATTAGTAATTAAGGAATGGAATTGATATTTGGCGAGGAGACACTTAAAATCAAGATAGACCATACAAAGTTTGAAGCTTTTAGTTAGCAACCAGGCCACTACACCTTTTCAACAGTTATGGGTCACTAGAATGTTGGGGTATGATTATGAAATGATCTATAGAAAAGGTACTACTATTACTGTGGCATATATGTTGCCTAAAAACCTTAAATTCAGTAAACCACAATTGATGCAGATATCATTAGTGTCGCTGATTTGCTGTCTAGAATTAAGTTGTATTGGCAGTAGGATGCAAAGATCCAGAAGATTGTGGTTGAGTTGAATGGGAATTTATATCCTAAATATTCTTAGGATGGCAGACTTTTGAAGGGGAATGGAAAGGTTGTGGTTGGGAATGATCTGAGTTGAAATGGGAATCACTGGCTCATTTTTCATAACAAATTCATTGGGGTAATTTTGGGGTGGCAATAAAAAGATGTGAAGAATTGAGTGAGAGTTTGTGACAGGAAAAGAACAAACCTGAAACACAAGCATTTGACATCTAAACAGCTAAAAGAGCACCTATTGACTAATCTATAAGAACGGGCATTTCATCATCCCTCTGGAGACTCTTCACATAATATTATTGAACTAAACTACAAAAAAGTTATATGGGGTGTTTCGGATAATTAGATATCAACATCAACCCACATTCAGACTATGTTTCACGCAAAAAGAACAAAAAAAGTACATTTCTATCACCGATCTGGAAAAATGGACCTGGAGGACACGGTATAATGCGGTCATGAGGCCACACCAACATCAGCAGAGGGGTTCCCGCCATGATTGTTGTAAGCATGGCCACCACCTCCTCTACCACCTCTGCCTCTATTGTTATAATGGTTCCTAGAATAATGATTGGCAGGCTGATCATAATATTGGTTGTGCCCATTCTGGTAGGTTACACCTCCCCTTCCACTGCTTCGACCTCCACGACCAACAAAATAACCCCTACGGCCACCTCTTTGGTTCTGATATGGTCTTCGAGGCACATACTGTTGTTCCTTGGATTCTCCATTATCAACCTGTAGCTTGCCATGTTCTTCTTGAACTGTAATATCCTCTTCCTGATTTTCTTTCTCCAAATTATCCTGGAGAGCAGGATCCTGTAACAATATTTTAAAACAAATCAAATAAACAGAATCCTAAAGGAACAAATATAGTGTTAAAAACTAACTGAACGCACCTTCTGGAGTTCCTCCGTAGTACTAAATTGATTGTCACCAGTTTCAGTTTCTTGATAATTTGATGCGTCTTCTGCCTGCATAAAATAAGAGAATAACTTGAAAGAAAAATACCAATTGGATGATAAAACTAATAGGTGAAAAGTTCCTAATGAAATTTAAACATTTATGTTAATGTCAAGACAAATAACGTGTACTGTAGCAATAACATTCCCACTTACCTAAAAAAAAGTGAAGCAATCCTAAACAAGAAAACATCAAGTTCGAAAAAGGAGAACTAAGAGTCATCACATTTCATGTCATGCAATTACTACCTATGAAGTCATTCCCACTTCACAACCATATGATAATCTGTAAGCATAAGACCACGGTCCAACATAGCCTACTAAAACCAAGGCAGGAAGAACTACTAACTTGAGTTCTTTTATTCTCAAGACAAATTGACCTGAATCAAAGAATCATGAAATACCAAGGTACCAATCATCGAACGTCACTTCAAAATTCTCAACTACACTACATTTCTAATTTCACACAGTTTATTGGGACAATCCTCTGCGCTTTTCTGCATTCCTTCTCAACAATTTGAATGCCTTTGGTGTTGTAGATTCAGTTGGGTTAGTATACCTTTAAGCCAAGGCATGAACTCATCCTACACAACCCAACCCATTATTCATTACCTTGTAGCATTGAAAAGAAATCATGGGATCATTTGCTTCAGCTAAATACGCTGCCTCACCAAAAGATTTGGCCATCTATTCTTACGGAGTCAACTGCAGATTTCACAACTATAGAAGGCAAATTTGTAAACTTCTTTTTGGAAAAAAAAAAAAAATCTAAAACAAACTTGTCCTTTTCCAGATTTGTCTTATACGAAACATGCCTTCTTAGCACCGATTTTACCTCGAACTACCAAAGCACAGCATATCTCTTGGAAAACAATTCTAAGGGACAGGATGATCACTAAGCAAAAGTCATAAGTAAAAGAAATGTAAAGTATTTAAAGGGAAAATGAAAAGAATGAATTCAATCAAATATGCCATCCATTCCAACAATCAACTGAATGGAATGAATAAACTACAAGATAATAAGATTCCCACTGCTGGAGTTATACATGAAACAAATAGATATAGTTCATTATGCTTTATGGTCAAGCACTCAAGCTCCACACACAAAGAGGAATATAGTAGTACGTACAAAGAGACAATATGAATGAGCAAGAAATCCTATTGCCAAAACTTGGAGTTTGAAATATATTCAACTTGAAATTTATAAAAGAGCCAACCTTTGGATGACTTGGACATAGCACAGCCACCAATAACTTAGGTGAACCCAGCATCAATGATAATTCATAGCTACTACAAATCCTTAAATATACCATAGTTAACAGTATTGGAGAAAAATAGGCCAGTTGGTCCCAACGGCTTTTTGCTAGAGATTGAGAAACAATTTTCAAATGCAACACATACATGGTGTAAAACAACAAGGTACAAAGGGGAGTTAGGGCAACCCCTGTCAATGAAAATGGGACATAGAAACAGCCAATGGGAAACTAACAAGATAAAACTGATCCTCAAAGGCACATGTAGCCAAAGTTCAGAGATCAAATCAGGATTGAATAATCCCCGAGTAGAAAACCCTTCTTATCATCCTAGCCTTGGAGTGTAAGCTTTTAACTAAACTTTTTAGGACTGGTTCTGAATCAAATTTGAAGTAAGGAAGTAGAACATTGTAACTCTATGAATATGAATACTACTTCTGTGCACTAATAAAAAACTATTTCATGAGATCTTTTAGCCATTCTGCCTGCAAGGTTGTTAACTAGCTCAATCTTAGGTAATTTATACATTCTGTACCAACATTTTACAAATCTTGCCTCCCCAACCCCAATACTTTCTCCTGTACCTCCATCTACAAATAGTTCCTGTTTAGCTGTCTTAGACTTGGTTTCATTCAACAGTAAAAGAAACTTGCTTAAACAACCTCATTCCTTCCAAGAAAAAAAAGGAGGAAACTATACAAGGTAGATTTGCTAATACACTAGAAACATTTGTGTGTGTCTTATTCATAAGAAAAAGAAGACTAGACAGAGTTCACAATGTTGATGTCTAAAAAATCTAGCAACCAATGTGAGTTATTAATATTTTCCTCCAATTGCAAAGCATAAACGATTTATAATTTCATATAATACCAAAATAACAATGATATTAACCAACACATAAGGATCTACAGCAAGCACGATTATTCACTGTTTCAAAAATTTGATGTGCTGTTGCACACAGGGGGAAAAATTCTTTCTGAAGCAAGAAACACAGCTCCTCACTGTTTCAACATGTATTTGCTATGCACATAAGTACAATATTTCTTTCTGGACATAATGGCTAAATTCAAATTTAATGAAATCATATTTAAACAAAATTTTGTGCATAAAGGAATATAGATTGAGAGTCTAATTCTATTTCCAGGCTACAGATACAGAAACAAATAAAATTGATGTTGGATAGACAATTAGAAAATCCAAAATGCTATGAAGGAAATTAAACTCTCTAATCCCGCTGCAGTAACTCTTAACTTCACAATATACAAAAATTAACAAATACTTTAGTGGGTTGCTGGCATAATAAACTTTGTTTCTCCAACTTTCGTTTACAATTAACTTATATATAAAGAAACTCTAAGAATTCTCTGATTTTCTTTCCCCCTCTCTAGGTTATATAGCTGAAAACCAAGACCTTAATGTATTTGCATCAAACAAAACAAATTAACAATCATTTCGGTAATGATAACTGTACAGAACAAAAGGGAAACCAAAGTTTTTATACTAAAACATATATCAGAAACAAAATGCAAAAGTCAAATACACTAACCAAACACCCCGCTCCTTTTATTTTGAACTAAAACAAAGTTAATACCTTCTGCTGGTACTGCCCAACCCAATCTTCCACCTGAACAGGCACGGAAATGGGCACAGCGTGCACCGGAACCTGGAAAGAAGTATAAGTCCCAGCAGCAGCAGCAGCAGCCACTTCAGCAGGATCCTTTATCTCCGGCGTGGTTGTAAAATAATCCAAAGCCATAATCTTGTTAAGCCTCTCTCTCAACCCAGCATCTGCAGCAAAGAACTCTCAAATCAGAAAAGCTAGAAATTGAACAATAAGTACATAATTATAAGAGCTACGAAAATGATTAGAGCGGATGAATACATGAAACGTCGGCATTGGGGTCAACCGGCTGGTCAGAGTTAGAAAGCCAAAGCATAGCATGCTGGATACAACGGTGCAAAGCGTTCTTATGAGACAAACTGGAATCGGCAGGCCGCGAAGTCAATAGTCCACTCAGCGTTGAAATCAAATCCAAATCTTTCTCGTTAAGCAGATCGGTAGCGTCGTCGGTAACGTAATCGTAAGTCAAGCAGCAGCCTCTCTCGTGGGTCCTCGTCAACATGGTGGAGGTAAAATCACTCTGAGACTTGACATCGAACAACGACCCGAAATAGAGAAGATTGAGGAGATCCTCAATGGCATGATCGGGGACATTGGGTAGTTGTTCTTGGGGTTCAGTCTTGTCAGGTTGGGCTTGAGAGGTTGTTTCTGATGATGAAACGGTTTGACGCTGTAAGGCGAGTGAGATTTCTTCGGAGACAGCGGAAGAAAGAGGCTGGCGAAGCTTCTCGAGTTCATCGATAAGGGCAGATACGGTGGGTTTGGAACGGAGGACATCTTCTTGTTCTTTGTTCAAAGTTTTGCCTTGGGAGACGGATTCTTCCATTTGGAGAATGCGGTTGTATTTCTTGCGTAGGGCACGGAGGCGTTTGTTGATGAAGCTAAGGACGGGCCCGTCCGAAACTGTGGCTAGAGAGTCGGAGGAAATAGTTGCTGCTGCGGCGGCCGCCATTGCAGGACTGGTGTTGGTAGCGGTGAGTGATAAGAGTTTAGAGAAAGCACCACAGGGGAGGGGAGGTAGTGATGGTGGTGGAGCGGCAGGATGGGGTACTTTTGGAAAGGAAGCAAGTTAAACGGACCTTTTTATTTGAATATATATCTTTTAAGCCTAACGATACTGCATTTTCCATTATGATATATTAAATTTATGTATATAAAAATTAAATGATTTTTACTAAATATTTCAATAATTAAAATATATTATCTTAAATTATTAAAATTTATATAAATTTTCTAAACTTTCATAAATAATATTGTTAAAAATTTAAAATAATATAAATATTTAATTTTTATAAAGATAATTCAAATTCAAATTCAAATTAATATAAATTAAGATGAAAAGAAAGTAATATTTAAAATAAACTTGAATGATTTGATAATAAATTTTAGGGTTACCCATAAAAAAAAGTTAGAATATAAATTAAAGATTAAAAAGAAAAAAAATATCATAATCTATGATTAAATCAATTATAGCGGAGATTATTGACATGTATGATCTTTATTATATGAATCGGTATTTAATGTTGATATATTTTTATAAGGAGATTAGATTGAAATAATATTTATTTTAAACTTTAGTCAATAAAGACACGTGACAAATGATTTGCGTGCCAAATGACCTTTTCTTAGCTGTGCCACATTGGAACGCTTTCCTTAATTGTAACTTTAAATTGCTATAGTATATATATATATATTAGGCCTGTTCATGGAATGCCCACTCAAAAAATGGAAGGGTTTGGGCAAAAATATAGGCTCGAAAAATAGGTTTGGGCAAATATAAGGCCTATTTTAAAAATAGGTCGGGCCTCAGGTAAGACATTTTTTGCTCGAGCCCGGCCTGAATTCACTAAATGCCAAAAAAAAATCTGCTATTTTTTGTTATTTTAATGATATTTTCTTGTTATTTTCTCCCTATTTTGCTACCATTTCACTATTATATTGTTACTAGTTTGTTGTTATTATTTAGATATTGTATAACACTTGTTTTATTGTTATTATTTTAGAGACATTTTCTTGTTAAGTTGCATCTATTTTAGTATTATTTAAGTATATTATTTTTTAAAATTTATTTTCAATTTATTCGGAAATATTTATTTTAATGTTTTTAGTATCTTTGATGTATTATATATATTTAAAAGTTATGTAAAAAATAATATAATATAAAAAATTTAATATGGGCGGGCCAGGTCGGGCTCGGATTTTAGCATTTTTATTTGGGTCGGGCTTTAGCAAATTATTTGGGCTGGGCCCGGGGCTAACAAACGGGCCTTAATTTTTTACTTGGGCCCAACCTGAACCCGGCCCGACCCATGATCACCTCTAATATATATATATATAATTTATTGTGTCACCAATTTAAATATTACTATGATTAAGTTTTTTATCTTATATAAAAATATAAAAAAGATAAAAAAAAAAAAACACCCTTATAATAACATAACTTATTTTGTATATAAAAAAATATTTTAATAATTCATCGTTGATTAACTCGTAATATCAATTCAGTAAAGGGTTTAAATATAAGTACAAATAAGTTTTTTTTTTGTCCACTTTAACATTTGAACTATCCTTTTTCATTTCAATTTACGTGAAAATAAAAAAAATTCAATAAAAATATGACACGTGGTGATGTTTTTATTAGATTCCAATAATTTTTGAATAAAATAAGACGAAAATGATATTTTAGATATTGAAATAATAAAAAAATTAATACTAAAATAAGAAAAAGAAATAACTTAAAGGCCCTTTGTCACCATATTTATTTGTCATGGGTATAGAGCGCTTGGGACGTAAGATTGATGAGGCAATTCAAAGTGGGCGTTGGCATCCTCTTCGCTTTGTAAGAAATGAGTTCTGTATTTTCCTTTTTTCCTTTGCAAATGATTTATTGTTGATTTGTGAGGCTAGCCTTGACAATGCGTTGGTCGTCGAGGACATTCTTCAGGAGTTCTGTCGTTTTTTTGGGCACTGTGTGAATGCTAGGAAATCAAAAATATTTTTTGCCCTTAAGACCCATCATTGTGATCGTGAGGAGATTAGTTGTCGGCTTCGTTTTCAAGTACTGAATGATAGGTGTCGAATTCGTAAAAAATAATATTATTGTACTTAAACAGTAAATAAATAGTAGTATAAAGAGTAGGATCGATTCCACAAAAATTGGAATATTTAAAATTATCGTTTCAATTTAATCACATTGCGTGTCTAGACAGTTGTTGTGCCCAAAACGTTTGACGGTCTGTGCAAAAATAAAAAGAGGAATTTAAATCTAATAAAAGTAAAAATAATAGAAGTAGTTGAAATAAAAAAAACCGTGAAAATAGACAGAAACAAAATAAAATTAAATAAATCGAGGTTCAATTTTGCTCCGATTCTGAACCGATCCTTGATAACAAATCTTCTCTTTCAACCAATAAGTTAGTTATAGTGATTAAGGATGCCTCAAATCACCAACCCTTCCGTATGTAGATTAATTGCGAGAACACCCAACAACAAACTCTTACCAAACGAACAACCACGAAACACGCATCCAAAATTTTGCTCTTTGGTAGCCTTGCGATTTAGAAAGGCCTAGCTCGAACCAATGACCTCAACTGTGTATGTCGTTTAGACCCGATTTAGCTCTTCGATAGTCTAGTGTTCGTTTTTTTTAGTTTTTTTTCAAAAACTAAAAAGCTTATCTAGAGTGTCACTAAATCTTTTTATGCGAATAAGGATGACAACCCAAGCATCTCACCCCGATTACTTGATCCATCACATCACTAAATGGCTACTAGCTCTACTCATAATTATTGAGATCAGTGGAGTAAGCGAATAACTTAGAATTTCGCTCGATCTTTTGATGCGAAGACAAATGACAACCGAAACTCCTGACTCTGGTTACTCAATTGATCACGATTCAAAGACTTTACTCATAATCTAAATAACTAGTGGAGTATTTATTGACATTTTTCCTTTTTATTTTAATTTTAAATTTTCAATCGTTTTCCTACACAAGATAAAACAAAAGATTATTTATGGAAAAAAGAATTCATGCAAATAAGGTATCTTAATCAATTTTAACACAAAACAACATCATAGAGTATTCAATTTTGTACAAATTTATCTCAAATAATTAAGTGAATTTAAGTGTTTTCTTGTTAGAATCAAATGATAGAATCAAAATTTTCCTAGTGTTTAAATGTTTAAAGAATTTAGAAAGTAGTCATTGAATTTTTTTTTTTTTTCAAATGAAAGTAGCATGCAAGGGCGAAGACACAATTAATACTCAAGACAAAGCAAACAACAACACAATTTACCATAAATAATTAAAAAAAACATAAATTAACAATTCAGTTCAAACTCTCCCCCATTTAATCCATACATTACCCTCGGTGTATCACAATAAAATTAAATGAATGAATTAAGTATGGAGAGGAAACTTCTCTATGGTTGTGCAATGCGATAAGGCGTTGATGCAAGGGAGCACAAGAGTCTAGTCCTATTGAAGAAAAATAAAATAAATTAGAAATAACTAGAATAAAAAATAAAAATAAAGAGAAAGAAAATTACTAAAACAAATAAGAAAATAAAATAAAATTAGGTTGCCTTCTAAAAAGCGCATTTGTTTAATGTCATTTGCTCGACAATTTTCATTGTTCGGCTTAAGGCAGATATTTAGTTTGAATTTCTTCCACATCATGAGGCGGAAGCTTTCAATGGTCTCCTGATAAGAGGTAATTGAGGAGACCGTGACGATTAAATAGCGGTTCCGATTCCCACATCAGTGCTTACAAAATAGGTGGCCAAAGTTCAAAATAAACGAGTGGTAGGTTTAGTATTATCAATGCCTTCCTTTAGAGGCTTCAGTACCTCTATCTTTTGCATTGAGTCCTACAATTTTTCTTCAACCATAAGATGTTCTCCAAGTTGACTAAATTTTCCTCATTGACATTCCTGCAAGGTAATAGCATTGATTCGGTTTCATCGTGTATGTCCAAAGAATCTTGTATCATAGAATCAATCGTATCCTCACTGCATACATCAAACACAAGAATCTTGTGTTATAGAATCAATTGTATCCTCACTGCATACCTCAAACACTTTATTAGGATGTTCTAACGAATCATAAAAATTAAATTTAATAACCTTAGCATTGAACTCCATAGTAAGTGTACCGTTAAAAAAGTTTATTTGGGTTCTTGCAATGCTAAGGAACAGTCGTCCCAATAGAATGTCGGAAGCATCCAAAGAGTCGCCATCCTCTCTATATACAACATAGAAATTTACAGGAAATATTAAGTCATTAACCTTAACCAAAACATTTTCCAACACTTCATCTAGGTAGACTATAGAGCTATCCGCCAATTGGAGGCTAATCTTATTCACAATTTTTATTCGAATGGAGCTCTGGAACTGTTCCGCTTTTATGAGTCATCGAACTCATGTTTTGGCCCAGGTTAAGCTTTATTTGGATTGACAAATTCTCTTGGGAGTCACATTCACCCATTGAGATAGCAAGCTGAATCATTAGGCTCTTTAGTTTCGCCATTCTTGCCTTTATTTCTTAATGGAATTCAAGAGTGTCAGCGATTAAAGCATTGACGAGTTTTTCTAAAGACATACCTGAAAACTATGATTGTTGCATTTGTGGACTAGGTTGATAATATGGATCGAATTGAAGTCTCAATCTATAGCCAAAATCAGAGTGATCTCTCCACCCATAATTGTATGCCTTGAAGAATGAGTCGTATCACCCTTGAGGTGGGCCATGAAAACTTCCTACGATGCTACAATGCTAAATTGTCTTGGATAATAATCCTCCCAGACAAGACACGCTTCTGCCGCATGGCTAGGTGCAGTACATATACCATATACCGTGGTCGACATTGTATTTCCTGCACTAATGCGATTAACAATATTAGCAATATCATTAAACTTACTTTCCATAGAAGATATATTTACTTTTGTGCTCTTATTGGGTAATTAGACATAAACCCAAACAATTAATAATTTGTGGCTATAGCGAAATACATTCGAATGCTCATAATTTTTTTCACAACCAGTCTTCTCTACTTCTATATTGTGCTCGAGTGGTTGGTATGTCCAGACTTGGTAAAAAAAAAAAAAGCACAAAATAGCCAGAAATGAAATGAAATTAAATTAATCGATATGATGAAATTCCTGCTTCAAGCTCGATTTTGCTCCGATTTCGAAATGATCCTTGATAACAAATCTTCCCGTTCAATCGATAAATTAGTTATAGTGATTGAGGACACCTTAGACCATCAACCCTTCTGTGTGTAGATTAATTGCAAGAATGCCCAACAACTAACCCTTACCGAAGGAACAACCACGCTTACCGAAGGAACAACCACGAAACACGTGTCCACGATTTAGCTATTAGGTAGCCTTACGAACTACAAGGGCCCAACTCGAACCAATGACCTCAACCGCATGGGTTGTTTATATTTAATTGCTATTTTTCTTGATGGATCCAACCAACTACTTAATTAGACACATCAATGTGTTCTTCGGTAAACCAAATATAAAAGACGATCGATTTGGTACGTCCAACTGTACGTCTATAAATATCGAATCAATGAGTTGTTTTTGACTTGATGCTAATTCAACTTTGTGAGACAATAATGTCTATCTCCTAAATCAGAGAAACAACAAATACCGTAATGAAGATTTTTAAGTGTGGGTTTAGATCTCACAGCTCTCTACAGAATTGTTTATCGACCTAAAGCTAGACGGAAACTTAGCTACTAACTACTCAACAAAAATTTTTAAAAAATATTAATTAAAACTAAAAAATAAAATTGAAAAGAAAATGCGCAATGTTGTGCAGGCCAAAGAAAGGCAAAAACAAAATGAAGAAATTGGAATTGAAATTCAATTTAAAGTACAAGGGCTCCCCCTCTTCTTCTGCCCGCATATATATATATGTAATATAATATAATATATTATAAAAATCCTAATTTATACTTAAAATCATCAATCTAATATTGTGGAGTTATCTAACAAAATAAACAAAACGAAAGATAAAATACTAAAATATGAAAATATTATCCTAAAGATAAAATACTAGAAATAAAATATTTTTTTAATGAAAAATTAAGAATATTGATTTTACAAATAAATTCCAAAATAAAAGCTTCCAAAATAAATCATTATACATCAACTTTGTTCTTTGGTCCAAAACTTTTAGGACAGTCCGCATCTTCGACTAATTTTTACTTTTCGAATTTTGCTTTTGCACCTAATAAAAATTTAAATATTAAAATAAAAATTAATGATATTTCATTCAATAATTTATCAAAATTAAGTATAATAAACACTTAAAAGCGTATTATCAGTGGAAGATTTGGGCATTTACTGCGGGTGTCGCTTTTTCACAAACTGGTTGGTCATGGTACGTACCAGTTCGTGATTGATAAGGTGCACCAGAAGCTTAGTGGTTACAATGCAAGTTTTCTTTATACGGCTGGAAGACTCACTCTGGCTAAGTCTATCATTCTAACTATTCCAAATTACTTTATGCAGAAATATTTGTTGCTTCTTTGGGTCTGTAAAGAGATATAGAAGATAGTCCAGGATTTCATTTGCAGCACGATAAATGGCACTAAGCGTGTAAATCTAGTGAGTTGGGAAGCTTGTTGTCAACCTTTGAAAAACGGTGGCTTGGGGATTTGGAATCTAGTTAGTCAGAATAAGGCATTTTTTATTAAGCTTAGGTATGGTTTGATTTTGAAAACCGAGGCCTTTCGGGTTCGATTGTTACGAAAGAAGTATGAAGTTCATGACTTGGTCCCACGAACATTGATAAATTGAGGAGCTACCATGTTTGGTGATCACTTTTACAAGTGTGGAAAGAGGTGTATGACAGTGTCATTTGATTGGTGGGTAATGGTCGCACTTGTTGATTCTAGTTGGATAGATGGATCATTAATTTTAATTCGCTTGTTAACTATGTTGAGGGTCAGGTTAGTAGGGTGAATGATACCACAGTTGCGGACATAGTGGGCCTAAATGGTAAGTGGTGGATAGATATGCTCTTACGTATTTTGGGGTGAAACATACTTGATCGAGTATATGTATGTTCGATTTCATCTGACGTACTTGGAGGAGATATGGTTAGTTAGGGAAATACCACATCGGGGCAATTCTTTTTACCTCGCTCATATTAGGCCTTTGCTAGTAACAACTAGAGGATAGACCGATTTGGAAGTAAGTTTGGAAACTGGCTGTGCCGCAATGAGTGCATTAGTTTATATGGTTAGTGTTGTGAGGGAGAATCCTTATTAATGAGGAGTGTCATCATTTGGGGTTGACAGATAACCCATACTGTAGCCTACGCTAACAGTCTGCTTAGTCGGTATTGCATGCCATTCGTGACTATAAGTTTGCTAGGGTGGTTTTGGCGTTTCGTTGTCCCGGTTGATTAGCTCAACATGTTTTTTACTAGGCCAACAGCTTGCTTGGATAGAGGAGAACATTAGTGAAGCGGCTCACATTGTTTCCCATGATGTCTTGTGGGGGGTCTTTATTTGGAATAATGATGTGGCAGATTTGGAAGAGACGAAATAGGTGTATTTTTTAGAATGAAAGCTGTTGTAGCCCAAATTTTACCCGTCAAAACTCAATAGCCCAACAAAACCAAAATCGGGGCCCATTTTACAAAGACCCAATTCAACCTACCCAGACCCAAAAAATTAAAACCCAACAGGCCCAACTACCCAATAGTCAAACTAGGTTTTGTAAAAGTCGAAACCCTAGCCTTCGCAGACACCGCGCCCACCGCCGCTAACCGCTCCACGCTGGATCGACACCACCGGCCACCGCCCTTCCCACTTGCACCGCCACTCACCTGCAAGGCATTAAAACGAAGTGACAGAAAGCAAAGAAAAAGTTGTAAAAAAATGGCTATAAAAGCCTGTAAAAATTGCTTTGTAAGGGGGTCTTTTTTTTGGATCAATAGGAAAAACAGAGATTCAAACAAAAAAGAAAACAGATCTGAAATACCAAAAGAATAGAGTTTCTACAGTAGATTTTCAAATACAATAGAGGCATCGAAAACACTAAGAAAACACCAAAATCGAAAAGACAGAGGCAAATAGGTGATTTTTTTTATTCGAAATATATTTTATTTTTATTTTTATTTTCCTTTTTTTTTCTTTCCTTCGACGCATATATATATCACTATTATAAAATAAAAAAATACAAATTTTACCCTTTTCTGAACCGGTGGCTGGCGACGGCGGCGCGTGGTGGTCCGAGCGCCGGAAGCCCCCCGGACTTAGGCTCCTGCAGAGAAAACAGAGAAGGAGGATTAGTTTTTTTCAAATGAACAGATGGAATGAATTTTTTTTCAAAGATTTTGGCCTTAAATAGCCCTTCGAAACGACGTCGTTTTGGGGCTGGCCTTCAATACCCAAAACGACGTTGTTTTGGCCTTGACCCGATCCGACCGACCCGACCCACCTCAGGATCCGCGTGTTTTTTACAAAGGGGTTTATTGCGCTTCCGATCCTTCCGCATTTTTTGCTTTTAAAATCGAGTTTTTAATTATTGCAATATCGCCCAAAGATTTCACACGGTTTATGACTCGTCCCCCCGTCAAACGCTGCGTTTAACTTACCGGAAAAATTACCTTTTGGTCCCCCACCTTTTACGCGCGTGTTATTTAGCCCCCAAACCTCTGTTTTATTTATAATTTGACCCGAAACTTCCGTTTTTTTATGCAAGTTAACCCATTTTTCGATTATTTTACAATTTTTACAATTTTTACTCTTATTTAATATTTTTATTTTTATTATTATTGATTATTTTATTATTATTATTATTATTATTTGTTATTTCCAGTATATTTCACTACTATTTGTTTATTATTATTTATTGTGTGTGCTATTATTTTATTTATTATTACTAATATCATTATTTTATTTATTAATATTTATTTTGTTTTCATTATTATTATTATCTATTTTTATTATTATCGTTATCATCGCAATTATTATACTATTATTTTTTCATATATATGTATATATATCTATTCGTTTTTTACTCATTATTTTTTATATATCATCATTATCATCACTAGTATTATTATTATATTTATTACCGCTATTAATGTATCTTTATATGTATATTGTTATTACTATCATTTTATTTTTCTTTTCTTTAAAATTATTACTCTTATTTTACTCCCATTATTATTATTATTTATTATTGTTGTTATTATTATCATGTTACTATTATTATTTCATCATTATTCCTATTACGGTTAATATACGTAATACTTTCAATATATTATCCTTACTTATACGTATATATGTATGTGTCTTTCATTATTCTTTTCACGTGTAACATCTCATCATTTGTCGACCGATCTTTCTCGATACATCGGTTTTTAAAAATAAGCCAATATTTCCGTATTAGCAATTTGGGAGAATCGAGCCCTAACTTACTGGGTTCTGAATTTTCTCGTTCAAGCTAAACAACGGAAGATCCCTTTTAAAACCGCAAATTCAAATTTTAAATCGACATTCCGTATTAGCAACTCGAGTGAATCGAGCCCTAACTTACTGGGTTCTGATTTTTCTCGTTCAAGTTAAACAACGGAAGATCCCTTTCAAAATCACAAATTCCAGTTTTAAATCGACATTCCGTATTAGCAATTCGAGTGAATCGAGCCCTAACTTACTGGGTTCCGGTTTCTTCTCGTTTGAAGCTAAACAACGGGATATCCCTTTTGAAATCGCAATTTAAATTTTAAACAAAACACTTAATCTCGGATATTCGAAATGTTACGCCCTAACTTACTGGACTCGACATCTAGATACTTCGGATAAGTTTTTTTCTATTAAAATAAAGGCAATATTCCTAATTTGGACCTTCGAGAAAACGAGCCCTAACTTACCGGGTTTTGATTTCTCGTTTGACAAATGACGGAAGATCCTCTTCAAGTGTAAAACTAAGTTTTAAAAGGCGAGCTTAGTCTCGGGAGTCTAAAGTATTGCGCCCTAACTTAGTGGACATGATGCTTTATCTCTTCGAAAATAAGAGAGCCTTAACGTCCCTTCCAATTCCTTCAAGTTTTAGAAATAAAAAGTATCTATTTCCAAATCATTTCAAAGTTTTCAACATTAGGACATCGATCAATCAATTTGGTACCAATTTCGGGCGTGTCGAGGGTGCTAATCCTTCCTCGCACGTAATAGACTTTCGAACCCATTTTTCTCAACTTTTCGTAGACCAAAAGTATCGTTTTAATAAACCAAGACGTTTTATTAAAACAAAGGTGATCCGATCACACCCAAATAAAGATCGGTGGCGACTCCCTTCCTTTTCATTTTCAAAAAATCGAATCCACCGCGTCGTTTACTGTTTTATCAAAAAAATGGTTACGAAAAAAGCAAGCTAGAGTATGTGGTTGTTAGGCATTGCTGTGTAGAGGTAATGTCTTATGGGGTGGCCATGGTACAAGTTAAACCTGTTGGTGGGGACGTGAGCGGAGCTAGTTGGTGTGTGTTGCTGAGCGGTTGGGTCAAGGTGAACGTTAATGATATTGTGGATGCTGCTTCAAATACGACTGTTGTAAGGGACTGATTCGAGACTTTTATGGGAATTGGTTGTCTAGGTTTGAGCAAAGCAGTAGATAGATACTTGTATTATGGGAGGAGCTTTAGGCAATGCTTGATGTGTAACAACCCAAACCCGGCCCAAACACTACGACCAAATCTGAGTTATTACGAGGTAAAACCTTGTGATCGCTTTTTCGAAAAACATTTAATTTTCTATTGAAACCTCCTCGTTTTTGGTTGTCTTGTTAAGCTAACCTTAGATCCAATTTGGGATTTTAATTAAGCCCAATTATTTTATCGGTTTCAAGTGTACCCGATGGCACGATTAAACTTTTTCGTGTTTACCAAAAGAAAACATGTGATTTAATTTAATTTAATGATATAGTTTAAGTCGACATCCAACATATAAAAAAACCGCAACTATAGTTTATGGAGGCCTTATTACAACCCAAAATAAAAATTAAACAACTTTAAAGTTCGTAAATTAAAATCCTTTGCATGGCCGCCTCGAGTCCCACCCGCTCCTCAACCGCCATCTACGACGTCAGTCACCTGAAAAAATATTAAAGGAGAAGGTGAGTCACCAAGACTCGAGATGTAACCCTTCCCCTAAGTTAATACAACATTTCATACACCACATATAATAACCAATTAAGCAAAGTATCGAGTACCCAACCTAGCCAACCAAACACCTTTGTCTACCCCACGTGGTACCAAACCACCGGTGACCGCAGATCACGATGTGTTACCAAAACACCGGTGGTGCCAAACCACCGGTGACATATAGTCACGATGTGCTACCAAAGCACCGTGTCCGTAGACACAAATCGGGTGATGGGGCCAACCCATCGTGTGATACCAAATCACCGCGAGACGATCCCATATCTCAAGTGGGGCCAACCCACGGTGGTGTTAACCACGGTGGACAAGTCGCTATGAGGTACCAAACCTCCGGAGGTACCAAACCTCGGTGACGTATAGTCACAAAGTGTGCTACCAAAGCACCGGTGCTCGCAAAGACGAATACACGCGCCTCCACTCAATCAACCCACATAGTCATCAATCACATATAGATTTATCATATGTATTATCACAAAGATGCTTCCAAAAAGCATAAAATAGCAATCATATGCATGTGTACTTACCGATTACCCCATATACCGTTATGGTATTCAAGCCATTGCTACATACATCAAGCTAGCAATCACATTACTTAGCATAATTAACTAGTTAAATGGTGTGTATGTACACACTGTCACCAACAAGGAGTCTAAATCGAGAAGAGAAGTCGGCCACACTCAAGTCTTTGCCCCTATATTCGGCCAACTCTCAAGGTTAGTGATATGGCCCATTCGGCCAAACCAAACAATTTAAAGGGTCATATTGCACGAATCCTTACCCAATCGCTTCGAGTACTAAACACCACCTCAAAGTGCTCTCGCCTCCAACAATCGTCAATCAATAAGTTAGTAGCCTTCTGGTTAAAACGAATACCAAATATATGTGTAGGTCCTTACCGAAAATTAATTGTCAAACGTGGACGAACCTACTTGCTTGTTTCCAATCCCGAAGATCCTACAACCAATTCGGTTGAATCTGTAGTTAGCACCCTTAATTAACAGTTGCCGAAACCAATTACCTACCTTTATCAAAGTCGACATGATGGGAAGAAAAACATAAGCATTCGGCCTAAGACCCTTACCTTTTGGAATCGACTAAAGGAAAGCCACCCCTTTTCTTGCACAATATTCGGCCAAGGTGCTTTAAAAAGGAGAAAGAGATTCGGCACCTACGATTGGGTATATTCGGCTATTATGAAGAGGACAATGGAAGGAAAATCAATTGAGAGGAAAAGGTGATAAGAGTTTCGGCTAAAAGTGTTTGAGAGAAAATAAAGAAAATTAGAAGGGGAAAAAGGGTTATGTTTTTCTACAAGAGATGGGAAAAAAGAAAACAAGGTGGTGGGTTGGGGTATTTATAAGCATTCAAGCACCCCTCTTGACTTGCCAGTCAACTTTGGCAACTAGGAGCCCAACTCCTAGCCAACTCCTCTTCACCAAGGAGTCCCGTATTCGGCCATCACCTAGCAGCTTTTTTGGCCCACACCTCCTTGTTCAAGGAGTTCAAATTCGACTCAATGCCTAAAACTTCTCCTGCCACTTATTTGCATTAATTCAAAATTAATTTGAATTAATCTCTATTAATCAATTAATAATCAATAATCCACTTAATCTAATAATATCCCTAATATCCCTTTTAATAAAATCCTTAATTATCTAAAAAAAAAAAGAATTTAAAGGAGCAAAACTCTCCCTATGTGCCGTCCAACAATAATGCAAAATAAGAGGGGGAATCCGCGACTCAAACCAAGGCTCTCCCTATCCCTTGTGGCGTCACATGCTAGCTCTTAAGTGGGCTTGCTTTGCCACTTTTCCAAGGCCTATTTTGTGTTAAAAATACCCAATTTATTCTTATAACACCACTTACCAAGGCCCCCTTCTTTTAAAAGTTAAAAATTAAAATTTCCTACCAAATCGAGCCAACACAAAGCCTTAAATTGACCATTATTATTCCATAAATAATGACTCAAAGAGATTCATACATAAGAACATAATGAAATTTCAAATAACCCCGTTTTGGGATGTTACGCTTCTACCCCCTTAAAATAAATTTCGTCCTCGAAATTCCTTAACTAGAAAAGGTGGGGGTATCTTTGCCTCATTACATCCTCGGGTTCCCACGTAGCTTCCTCTATACCATGGTTCCGCCACAAAGACCTTCACCAAGGGCAATCGACTTCCTACGTAGAACTTTCTCATCTCGGTCTAAGATCCGAATCGGCTCCTCTTCAAAAGATAAACTGGATTCACTTCGATTTACGCATCGGGCACAACGTGCGAAGGATCTCGACCGATACCGCCTCAAAGATTGACACGTGAAAGACGTCATGAATCGACTTAGTTTCTCACGGCAACTCTAGCCGATAAGCCATGGTCCTACTCGCTTCACAACAAAGATATGGCCCAATAAACCTTGGGCTCAACTTCCCTTCCGTCCAAATCTCAACACCTTTTTCCAAGGCGACACTTTCGTAAAGACCTTGTCTCCCACAAAGATACTCCATTTCTTGCGTTTGAGATCGGCATAAGACTTCTCGCCTATCCGATGCTTCCTTGAGACGAGACCGAATCACCTTGACTTTGTCTTCCGTCTCGGTTACGATTCTGGACCCATAACTTGTCGTTCTCCCAACTCCGTCCAACATGTAGGAGTACGGCACTTTTCGCCCATATAGGGCCTCGTATGGAGCCATTTGAATACTCGCTTGATAACTATTGTTATAAGCGATTCCGCTAATGGTAGGTACTCCTCCCAACTACCACTAAAATCCAAGACACACTCCTTAACATGTCTTCTAAAATCAGATCACCCTTTCCGATCGTCCGTCGATTTGTGGATGGAAAGCCAGATCAAATCTAACCGTGTACCCAAAGCTTGATGCAACGCTTTCCAAAACCTTGACGTGAATCTGGGATCCCTATCCGAGATAATCGACACTCGCACGCCATGCAACCTTACTATTTCACCCACATACGACTTTGCTAGCTTCGGAGAGAGTAATCCATTCTCACCCGGCATGAAGTGAGTCGACTTAGTTAGGCGATCCACAATTACCCAAATCGCATCCTTCTTAGTGGGCGTAAAGGGTAGCCCACTAACAAAATCCATGGTGATCCTCTCCCATTTCCATTGAGGATCTTTATCGGTTGAAGTAGTCCCGATGGTGACCGATGTTCGACCTTAACTGTGACACACGCGACACACTTTCCTACCAACTCCGTTATCTCACGCTTCAACCCCGGCCACCAAAATCTGCTTTCCGCAAATCTCCATACATTTTGCTTCCTCCGTGGTGCATAGCGTATGGGCTGCTATGTGCATCTTGGAGAATTTTCTCGCCTTAAACTGGATCCTTTGGCATACAGACTCGTCCTGAAAACAAAGCGCTCCTTCACTAGTCGATGCACCTTCCAAACCACCGTCTTGAACTTGTACCCTCTTGAACTCAAGCCTTCATCCACTAATCGCTTTCCTTAATCTCCTCAATCCATGTCGGCTTAACTTGAAGTTACGCCAAAAGACTCCCATCGTCATATAGACTTAACCGAGCGAACATCGCTCTTAAGTCCGTCACCACCTTCCGGCCAATGCGTCGCCTACTACATTAGCCTTACCCGGATGGTATTCAATTGAACAATCGTAGTCCTTTAGTAGTTCAATCCATCGACGCCTGTCTCGATTCGATCCTTCGAGTCGGAAGATACCTCAAGCTTTTGTGATCCGTGTAGACCATCGACTTCTCTCCATACAGTAATGTCTCCATATCTTCAGAGCGAAGACGGCCATCACGCTAACTCTAAGTCGTGAGTTGGGTAGTTAACCTCATGCGATCTTAATTGACGGGATGCATAGGCTACTACCTTCCCATCCTCGCATCAACACACATCCCAAGCGGTGTGAGATGCATCACAATAAATCGTGTGAATAACTTTCTGCTTCAGTCGTACCAAAACCGAGCTTCCGTCAAAATCTTCCTTAACTTATCAAAGCTTTCTTGTCGCTTTTCCGTCCATACAAATGGGACACCCTTCCTTAGCAACTTAGTCAACGGCGCTGCTATTAGAGAGAATCCTTCCACGAATCTCCGATAGTATCCTGCTAAACCCTAAAACTTCGTATTTCACCACCGTCCTAGGTGGTTTCCACTCCAATCTCGCCTCAATCTTGCGGGGGTCTACTCTAATTCCTTGGTGACACTACATGACCTAAGAAAGCCACCTCCTTCACCAAAATTCACACTTATCGAATTTGGCATACAACCGCTTCTCCTCAATACTTGCGTAACTATCTCGTAGATGCTTGTCATGCTCCTCTTACGCCCTTGAATAAACCAATATGTCGTCTATGAATACCACGACGAAACTGGTCCAAGTATCTTTGGAATACTCTGTTCATCAAGTCCATGAATGCCGCCGGCGCATTAGTCAACCCAAATGGCATTACCAAGAACTCAAAATGCCCATACCGAAGTTCGAAATGCCGTTTGTGAACATCACCTCCTTTACCTTAAGTTGATGATAACTCGACCTAAGGTCTATCTTCGAGAACACCGAGGCCCCTTCGGTTGATCGAACAAGTCGTCAATCCGAGGCAACGGATACTTGTTCTGATCGTCAACTTATTTAATCGACGGGTAGTCGATGCACATCCGCATAGAACCGTCCTTCTTCTTGACAAACAACACAGCGCTCCCCACGGAGATATACTTGGTCGTATAAACCCCTATCCAAGAGCTCACGAATTTGAGCCTTTAGCTCCACCAATTCCTTTGGTGCCATTCGGTATGGTGCTATGGACACAGTGCCGTTCGGTGTAGCAAGTCTATACCGATTCGACTTCCCGATCCGAGGCAAACCGGAAGTTCTTCCGGGAACACATCAAACAAATTCCCAACCGTTCGGACCTTTTCAACTTCCAACTCCTTAGCTTCCAAAGCATAGATTTGAACCAAATACGCCTCACAACCCTTCTTGACCATCTTTTCACCTTTAAGGCGGTCACTACGTTGGATAGATAATTCCTCCTATCTCCTATCATAACCACTTCATCACCTTCCCTGTCTTAAGAACCATGCGCTTGGTCGCAATTGAGCCCAACCTTGCTTGGTACTTAACCAACCAATCCATGCCAAGGATCAAATCGAACTCTCCAAATGGTAGTTCCATTAGATCGGCTACAAACACTACCCCTTGAAGTTCTAGGGTACGCCTCTATAGAGTTTATCTACGACTCACGGAGTGACCTAAGGGGCTAACTACGGTCATCTCCCTAGAAGCGGTTTGAGTCTAGGTCCATAGTTCCTACCACATTACTAGCAATGTACGAGTGCGTCGAGCCCACATCAATCAATGCAACATAAGGAAAACCAAAAATTAGAAACGCGTCTGGTTATGACATCCGGCAAGCGCCACCTTCCTCGCGACACCTCGCCGCGTAAACCAAACCAGCCGCCTAGCCTCGTGTTGCCTGAACCTGCGCCTTGAGTTCCACGACCTCGGTTAGGACCGTTGTTTCCTCTACCATTACCACGACCCCCTCCGTGGTCCCACATTTCTATCTTGAGCACGATTTTGTCCTTCGGCTGCTTCTTAGCTAGTTTCTGAGGACAATCTCTCGACGCGATGCTCCAAAGACCCACACTCAAAGCATCCTTTATCACCGCCCAACATCCTCCCCAATGGGTCTTTCCACAGCCGATTGCACTGAGTCGGCCTTTGATTAGCAGTTGTGGGCCTTGCTTGCCTGATTGGGCCCACTTGGCCTAGCCTTTTCTTGAGTACTACCGCTTGATCCGCTGACCCAAAACTTCTCTTCTGATTGTTCTTACTATAGTTACGCCTCACATGCCTCCTTGATTCCTCGGCTACCTTAGCCTTCTCCACTAGGGATGAGAACTCACGAACCTGCTGTGGGGCAATCAGTAACCTTAGATCATCTCGGAGTCCGTCCTCAAAGCGGACACAACGCTCATGTTCTGTAGCCACGATGCCTCTCGCGTATCTACTCAGCCGTAGAAATTCCGCCTCATATTGAGCACGGACTTAGTTCCTTGAACTAATCCCTAAAAGCCTTTCTCTGTGGCGTCGGTGTAGCTAGTGCCCACATACTTTTTACGATGGCGGTTCGAAATACTCCCAAGTCAAATCATCGGTGTAGCCCCATCTCGAACCGTAAGCCACCACCGATACGCTTCATCCTTTAGAAGCGACAATCGCCCCTTTCACTTCTTCTCTTCTTGATCAAAGTCAAGGTCATCCATGATCCTTTCGGTTGACTCTAGCCAAAGATTCATTGACCTGGGTGCCACTCTCGACACACCTCGGAATACCTCCGCTCCGTTAGATCGAGTCGCCGGGGATGATTCCGAGCTCCAACATTTCCACCACCAGCCCGACCACCATCTCCAAGACTCGCAACACACGACATGCGATACCGATTCGCCACCGGCCCGCTCGGCTCCTCACTCTAAAAGTAGGAGGTGGTGGTGGCGGTGGTACCTCATTTTCTGAGCCTTGTCCTGACCTGACGGGTTCAGACACCGTCATCCTACCCCTACCACGTCCACGGCGTCCACGTCCTCTAGAACTCATTCTATCTACCGCGCTTTTAATCTGATTAAGAAA
Organism: Gossypium sturtianum; assembly: GCA_025698515.1. Taxonomy (NCBI): domain Eukaryota; kingdom Viridiplantae; phylum Streptophyta; class Magnoliopsida; order Malvales; family Malvaceae; genus Gossypium; species Gossypium sturtianum. Next base: position 13,544,078 of record CM046946.1, on the reverse strand, counting down.
AATTTTATGCGTTAGCATTTGTTTCACTTTATTACTCGCGAAGAAGTTTTATGGATGAGGTTTAATCGTAGATTCTTTCGAGCAACCAATGTTTCAGATTTCCTATCCTAGTTCACACAAAGAAGTCCATGCATCCATTCCTTAATACTTTCCATACCTATTCACTCATCGGACATTTCGCCCATTTCTAACCTGGGGTATTTTCGTCTTTTTCCTACAGGGTATTTTCGTACTTTTCGGGGCCAAGATATTTTCTGATGATTTCCAAAGCTAATTATTGAATGTTTTATAAAATAGTTGAAATTTTTAGGCAAAATCATTGAATCAATATTTTAGGGTCGGGGCATTTTGGTAATTTTACTCCTAGGGGTATTTGGTAATTTTTCACAAGTCAAGTTTTCCGAGAAAACATGGTATACCTAGTGTTCTAGGGTTTAAGAAGGTTATTGGATACGTTTTTAAAACATTAGGGCTTATTATTCCCTTCTTTTTCGAAAATATGGCTGATTCCCTTTTTTTTCGGGTTTTAATCATTGTGTTTAGCCTATGACCGAGCCCTCCTGGTCAGGGTGAACCAAAGCTACGCACCAGGCAGACTTCAAGTGAAGAGGAGGTGGGTCACGCGGACCGCTTAAATACCAAGCTCTCACCGAACCTTTCTAGACATGCGCGCATGAGGTTACCACACCACCGAGCCTTCCGAGTTAGGGTGAACCAGAAGCTACGCACTGGGTAGGATACTGCGAAGAGGAGGTGAGTCACGAGGACTGCTTAAATACCAAGCTCTTCCGGATCCAATCCTAGACATGCATACAGGGGTTACCACACCCTAGCTCGTTGACTAAGTCATAGGTTGGTTTAGTTCTTTAAGTCTTATGCTTCGTTGTGTTTGAGTAATCTAACCCTAGGGTCCAAGTCCTATAAGTCTATCTACGTTCCATGCTTCCTACCCTTCTCTGAATATATTTCACACAAAGGTTTAGATATACTTACCTAGGCGGATCGGTGCCGGAGACTCGGGCCATGCTGCTTAAAAACCCAGAAATCATACCATAAGGCCTACCAAAAACATTTTTGGGCCTTGGGCCCCCACAGACGAGCTTTGAACTGGGCTCGATACCAGTCTGTAACAACCCAAACCCGGCCCAAACACTACGACCAAATCGAGTTATTACGAGGTAAAACCTTGTGATCGCTTTTTTGAAAAACATTTAATTTTCTATTGAAACCTCCTCGTTTGGTTGTCTTGTTAAGCTAACCTTAGATCCAATTTGGGATTTTAATTAAGCCCAATTATTTTATCGATTTCAAGTGTACCCGATGGCACGATTAAACTTTTTCGTGTTTACCAAAAGAAAACATGTGATTTAATTTAATTTAATGATATAGTTTAAGTCGACATCCAACATATAAAAAAACCGCAACTATAGTTTATGGAGGCCTTATTACAACCCAAAATAAAAATTAAACAACTTTAAAGTTACGTAAATTAAAATCCTTTGCATGGCCGCCTCGAGTCCCCCTGGCTCCTCAACCGCCATCTACGAGTCACCTGAAAAAAATATTAAAGGAGAAGGTGAGTCACCAAGACTCGATATGTAACCCTTCCCGGTTAATACAACATTTCATACACCACATATAATGATCAATTAAGCAAAGTATCGAGTACCCAACCTAGCCAACCAAACACCTTTGTCTACCCCACGTGGTACCAAAACCATGGTGACCGCGATCACGATGTGTTACCAAAACACTTTGGTGGTGCCAAACCACTTGGTGACATATAGTCACGATGTGCTACCAAAGCACCGGTGTCCGTAGACACAAATCGGGTGATGGGGCCAACCCATCGTGTGATACCAAATCACCGCGACGATCCCATATCTCAAGTGGGGCCAACCCACGGTGGTGTTAACCACGGGGACAAGTCGCTATGAGGTACCAAACCTCCTGGAGGTACCAAACCTCCGTGACGTATAGTCACGATTGTGCTACCAAAGCACCGGTGCTCGTCCAAGACGAATACACTGCCCCCTCCACTCAATCAACCCACATAGTCATCGGTCACATATAGATTTATCATATGTATTATCACAAACATGCTTCCCAAAAGCATAAAATAGCAATCATATGCACGGTACTTGCAGATTACCCCATATACCGTTATGGTATTCAAGCCATTGCTACATACATCAAGCTAGCAATCACATTACTTAGCATAATTAACTAGTTAAATGGTGTGTATGTACACACTGTCACCAACAAGGAGTCTAAATCGAGAAGAGAAGTCGGCCACACTCAAGTCTTTGCCCCTATATTGGCCAACTCTCAAGGTTAGTGATATGGCCCATTCGGCCAAACCAAACAATTTAAAGGGTCATACTTTGTACCCGAATCCTTACCCAATCGCCTTGAGTACTAAACACCACCTCAAAGTGCCTCTCGCTTCCAACAATCGTCAATCAATAAGTTAGTAGCCTTGGTTAAAACGAATACCAAATATATGTGTAGGTCCTTACGAAAATTAATTGTCAAACGTGGACGAACCTACTTGCTTGTTTCCAATCCCGAAGATCCTACAACCAATTCGGTTGAATCAGTAGTTAGCACCCTTAATTAATGATTTGCGAAACCAATTACCTACCTTTATCAAAGTCGACATGATGGGAAGAAAAACATAAGCATTCGGCCTAAGACCCTTACCTTTTGGAATCGACTAAAGGAAAGCCACCCCTTTTCTTGCACAATATTCGGCCAAGGTGCTTTAAAAGGAGAAAGAGATTCGGCACCTACGATTGGGTATATTCGGCTATTATGAAGAGGACAATGGAAGGAAAATCAATTGAGAGGAAAAGGTGATAAGAGTTTAGGCTAAAAGTGTTTGAGAGAAAATAAAGAAAATTAGAAGGGAAAAAGGGTTATGTTTTTAGGCTAGCGAGAGATGGGAAAAAAGAAAACAAGGTGGTGGGTTGGGGTATTTATAAGCATTGGCACCCCCTCTTGACTTGTCAGTCCAACTTTGGCAACTAGGAGCCCAACTCTAGCCAACTCCTCTTCACCAAGGAGTCCCGTATTCGGCCATCACCTAGCAGCCTTGCCGCCCACACCTCCTTGTTCAAGGAGTTCAAATTGACTCAATGCCTAAAACTTCTCCTGGCCACTTATTTGCATTAATTCAAAATTAATTTGAATTAATCTCTATTAATCAATTAATAATCAATAATCCACTTAATCTAATAATATCCCTAATATCCCTTTTAATAAAATCCTTAATTATCTCTAAAAAAAAAAAGAATTTAAAGGGAGCAAAACTCTCCCTATGTGCCGTCCAACAATAATGCAAAATAAGAGGGGGAATCCATGACTCGAACCAAGGCTCTCCCCTATCCCTTGTGGCGTCACATGCTAGCTCTTAAGTGGGCTTGCTTTGCCACTTTTCCAAGGCCTATTTTGTGTTAAAAATACCCAATTTATTCTTATAACACCACTTACCAAGGCCCCCTTCTTTTAAAAGTTAAAAATTAAAATTTCCTACCAAATCGAGCCAACACAAAGCCTTAAATTGACCATTATTATTCCATAAATAATGACTCAGCAGTTCATACATAAGAACATAATGAAATTTCAAATAACCCCGTTTTTGGGATGTTACATGATGTCCTACGAGTAGCAAGGGGTAAAGGGTACCATTGAGTGATCTTGGAGAATGATAATTTGGAAGCTACACGGGTGATAACAAATGATTTTGTTGGTGTCACTGCTTGTAGCTTGGTGCGACATATTCAAGGTTTGTTGGCATTGTAATGGGAGGTTTTGGTGTGGCATATTGATTGTGGAAGTAACACGGCTGTAGACTATGTGGCCAAGGCATTCCGCAGAAAAGGCATTGTCTTTCAGCAGTTTCACAATCCGATACCAGGGTGTTGGTGTAACGACTCGATTGTCAGATGCGTCGAAAAGTGCATTTTTGGGACTCTATTTTCGTAAATAGGACTCGTAAATAAATATTTATGAAGTTAGTTGTGTACTTAATTAGGTTTTGGTTAAGTGAATTTGCATGAATTAAGAGTAATTAGGTATAAGGACTAAATTGCATATAGGGTGAAAGTTAAATTATAGATTAAAGAATAATTAAAGGGACTAAAGAAACAATTATGCTATTGTTCTTTAATGAGGCGGCATAAGGTGTAAAATTATTATATATATTATTAATAAATTAAAGTTAATATATATATATATATATATATATATATTATAATATGTTTTACTTAATATTTAAGTAAATATATATATATTATAGTAATAAAAGAAAAAAAAAAGAAAGACAAAAGAAAAATGAAACAGAAAGAAAGAAAAAGAAAAAGAGAAAGAAAGAAGAACCCACGGCTTAGGGGTTTCAAAGTTTCAAGTTCAATTGGTTAGTCAATTTAGTCCCATTTTCTTGTAATATTTATGTTTTTGGAATCCCGAAGTTAAGTACTACCCGACCCATGTCAAAATTTTAGCAATTATTGAGTTTTTAAATGTTGTTAATGTTGAATAATTTCAGTATTAGGGATTAAATTGATATATTTTTGAGTTAGAAATGAAAAAGGATTAAGTTGTAGAATAAATTGTAAATTTTGAGCAATAGGGACTAAATTGTGAAAAATTCAAAATATAGGAATTTAAGTGAAAATAGGGAGTTAAATTTAGTTTAAAGTGGAAATTGTATGAAAATATAGAATTAATTGTGAAGAATAAAAATTAGTCTCGATTTAGGGACTAAATTGGAATTTAGGCAAATATTGAATAAAAATTGAAATATTCAATATGAAATTGAATTGTGTTGTATTGGTGAATTTTAATCCGAAATCCTCAACTAAAAAGGGGAAAGATAAAGTTGACGTGGAATAGCTCGAAATTCCTGGTTTGTATTTCTATAATCCGAAACTAGTTATTAATTGTTGTATTTTTTATTTATTTAATGCATATGGTAAGTATTGAGGTGAGTATTTGGCACTTTGACATTGAATTGAATTAAAATTTGATTGGATTGAATTGATATATATATTATGAATATATTGATTATTTGAATTGAAATGAATATATATGTGTAAATATGATAATTGAATATTGGTTGTATTTGGAAAGTGAAATTAAACCCTATTAACTGTATCGGGTTGAGTCGGACATAGATGGCATGCAATAGGATTGGAAGAGTTCAGGGATTTCTTCGACTTCGAGTCGATGAGGCACTGGGTGCCAATTTACTTCGGTTTAACCGATGAGATACTGGGTGTCAAATTTATATAGCGCTGGGCGCAGTTATTACTTCGGATTTATCCGATGAGGCACTGGGTGCCAAACTGGTGTGTTAGTTGGATCCGTGTATCCGTCTGAGTCCAAGTCGTGTTAATAGGGGTAATTAAATAAAATAGTACTATGATTGATATTGGATGATATTGTATTTGAATGAAAATGGGATAGTGAATTGAAACATGAAAATGAGACACATGAATTACGTATTCATGAATTGGATATGGATTGAATAATATTATTGTTTAAATGACATATATATATTAAATTGTGAAAAGCTATTATATAGCAAGTGATGAGGTTTAAGAATGGTATGAAATGATGTATTTATGAATTGAATATTGAATGGCTATTGCCATTGTATGAATAAATGTGGTCTTAAATATTCAAATGTGCTTATAATTAAAATATGCATATTATATTATCCTATCTCTAAATATTTGGATTATAAAAATACCACTGAGTTTTACTCAGCGTATGGTTTTGTTTTCCGTGCGCAGATTAGGTACTTCAATTTTGATCACCAATTCAGCATCCAACAACACTCCCGAACTCAAATGTGGTGATGTCTATCTTTTGTGTCGGCATGTACCTGGGGTGTCTAAATAATAGTTATTTTGTGGATTAAATGTAAATGAGATTATAAGTTTAATATTGGTTGGTTTTATACATATAAATATGTGTTTGTTTTTGAAGCCATATTATGGCGTGGTAAATTGAACTAAATCTAGATAGGTGCATGTGAATTTAATTCTATGTTTAAGTGCTCATGAACTAGGCAAATTGATTTGGATTTGGTATGTTTATAATTTGGATAAAAATTATGATTTGATTACTTGTTTTGATGATATGAAATGTTTGAGAATTCTGCTTGTTTGATCGGTAAACTTCGGTAATGCTTCGAAACCCTATTTCGGTAACAGATATGGGTTAGGGGTGTTACATTTAGTAGTATCAGAGCTTTTCAGGTTTAGCCGATTTTCGGACTAAATCGAGCTCGGAATTGAGTCTAGAGGTATATGCCATAATTGAGTCGAATTGAGTCGGGATTTAGATACTGATATATTTGTTATTGTTTTATAGTTGAAAATGTCGGATGACTATAATAATGATGTTGATCAAGAGATGTATACCGGAGATGATGTCTCCAATGAGTTAGATGGAACCGAATCGGTAACACCAAGTGTTAATCCAGTTAGTACTCAACAACCTAACATTGAACGAGGTAATATTGAGGAAAGAGATGATTTAAAATTACTTAGAGCTATCACTGATGCTCTTCAGCGAGTGGCGGGAACCACATCCGCTACGACATTTGCACCTACTGTTCGTCGAGCTTCAATTAAGGAATTGCGTAAATATGGTGCAACTGAATTCTTAGGATTGAAAGGAATTGATCTTTCCGCAGCTGAAGTTTGGATTGAATCCACTAAACGCATCTTGCAACAACTTGAATGCAACCAGCGTGAAAGTGTAAAATGTGTTGTTTCTCTACTGCAAGGAGAAGCATATACTTGGTGGCAGTCAGTGATGCATCATGTATCCGCAGATCAGGTAAATTAGGAATTCTTCCAAAAGGAATTTAAAAAAAAAATATGTGGGTGAATTGTATATTGAAGACAGAAAACAATAGTTTTTGATGCTAAAATAAGGTGAAATGTCTGTGGTTGATTATGAACGAGAGTTTTCGCGACTTAGTAGGTATGCTGTTGAATTTGTGCCGACTGAAATTGACAGTTGCAAGCGATTTTTGCGTGGTTTACGCGATGAGTTGCGAGTACAATTGGTATCGCACAGAATTACTGAGTTTGTAGATTTAGTTGAACGGGTAAGAATGGTAGAGCAAGTCCGGGGTTTTGACAAAAAGACTGAGAATACTTGTACTGTTAGAAAGAGTCCTGGAGCTGCAAGTTCAAATCCACAACCGAAGAGATCAAAAGAATTTTGTGGTAGCTGGAGATCAAATTTTAAGTCAGATAAAACTGATAGAAATCGTGATAGACAACCGACTGTGTCTACGAGTAGTGTGCGAGGTCCATCCAGGGATACTGATATTCCGAATTGTGAGCTTTCTGGGAAAAAACACCGTGGTGAATGTTGGAAGTTAACTCGAGGTTGTTTTCGCTGTGGATCTACGGGCCATTTTGTTAGAAAGTGTCCAAAGAATGAAAATGCTACACCTGTTACTTCTCAGAGATCTATGCCTGCTTCTAGGGGTCGCGGGTCGAGTCGAAGTGGTTCATTTTCAAGAGGTGGTGCTAGAAAGGGAAATGATGCTGTTACTCAACAGTCGGAAGCCAGAACGCTAGCTCGAGCTTATGTTGTGCGGACTCGTGAGGATGGTGATGCTAATGATGTTGTGACAGGTATATTTTTATTACATTCAGAACCTGTTTATGCTTTGATAGATCCGGGATCTTCGTATTAATATGTTAATACTAAATTGGTTGAGTCAGGAAGTTTAAAATCTGAGACGTATAGAGTATAGATAGTGGTGTCTAGCTTATTGGGACAATCTGTGTTAGTGGATCAGGTGTGTAGGAGATGTTCGTTAGTGATACAGAATATAACCTTCCCTATTGATTTATTGATAATGCCGTTTGGCGATTTTGATATGATTTTGGGTATGAATTGGCTTACGGAGTACGGGGTGATTCTGGATTGCTGTAAAAAGAAGTTTATTGTTCAGAGTGAAAGCCGTGATATGATTGAGCTGAATGGTATTCGAACAAGTGGTTCAACTCGTATCATTTCAGCAATTCAAGCTAATAAACTTCTTAATCAAGGTTGTAAGGCTTTTCTAACTTATGTTATCAATTTGAATTCTGCTGATAGCTAGTGTAGTAAAATTTGAACTACTTGTGAATTCCCTGATGTATTTCCCGAGGAATTATCGGGATTACCACCAGATCGAGAAGTTGAGTTTGCAATTGAAGTGTTTCCTGGTATGGCTCCAGTGTCAATGCCCCCTATCGTATGTCACCTATAGAGTTAAAAGAATTAAAAGTATAATTGCAAGACTTATTGGATCGTGGTTTTATACGCCCTAGTATATCGCCTTGGGGAGCTCCTATACTTTTTGTCAAAAATAAAGATGGTTCGATACGACTTTGTATTGACTATCGGCAATTGAATAAGTTGACGATTAAGAATCGATATCCTCTACCCCATATTGATGACTTATTTGATCAACTAAAAGGAGCTTCAGTCTTTTCAAGGATCGATTTGAGAATGGGTTACTATCAGTTGAAAGTGAAAAAAAGTGATGTATCGAAGACGGCATTTCGTACACGATATGGTCATTATGAATTTTTAGTAATGCCTTTTGGATTGACGAATGCTCCGGCAGCATTTATTGATCACATGAACCGTATTTTTCAACCATATTTGGATCATCTTGTGGTAGCTTTTATTGATGATATTTTGGTCTATTCGAAATCTAAATCCGAACATGAGCAATACCTCAGAATTGTTTTGCAAGTGTTACGAGAGAAACAGTTATACGAAAAGCTTAGTAAGTGTGAATTCTGGTTATCAGAGGTTGTATTTTTGGGTCATGTTATCTCAGCAAATGGAATTAGAGTTGATTCAAAAAAGGAAAATGCAATTATTCAGTGGAAAGCACTGAGGAATGTGTCAGTGGTTCGTAGTTTTCTTGGATTAGCTGGTTATTACCGAAGATTTGTAAATGGATTTTCGAAGATAGCCTTGCCCATGACAAAGTTGTTGCATAAAAATGTTCAGTTCATTTGGGACGATCAGTGTAAAGAAAGTTTTGAGAAATTGAAACAGATGCTAACTGAAGCACCGATTTTGACTTTACCAGAATCGGGAAAGGATTTTGTCGTTTATAGTGACGCTTCCTTGAACGGTCTTGGTTGTGTTTTGATGCAAGATGGGAAACTGGTTGCTTATGCATCTCGTCAGCTAAAAATGCATGAACGCAATTATTCGATGCATGATTTAAATCTAGCTGTTGTGGTTTTTTCTCTAAAGATTTAGAGACACTATCTGTATGGCGAAAAATGTTATATTTATACTGATCATAAGAGTCTCAAATATATTCTATCTCAAAAGGAGTTGAATTTGAGACAACTTCGTTAGGTAGAGCTTTTGAAAGATTTTGATTGTGTTATTGATTACCGCCCTGGTAAAGCTAATGTTGTAGCTGATGCGTAGTAGGAAAGCAGCAATTGAATTGCGAGCAATGTTTGCTCAGATCAGTATCAATGACAATAGAAGCCTAGTGGCTGAACTAAAAATCAAACCGGTGATGTTTGATCGAATCAAGTCAGCACAGTTAGAAGATGACAAGTTGGCGAAGAAAAGAGAAATGGTTCAAAATGGTATATTAGAAAATTTTATCATTGATGATTGTGGTCGCTTGAGATTTCATAACCGAATTTGCGTTCCAGATGTTTTTGAATTAAAAGAGTTGATACTTCGTGTAACATCCCGAAATTGGGCCTAGCAGAATTTGGCCTATTGGGCCCGAGCGTAGAAGCCTTTTAGAATTTTTGAGAATAAGGAATAGCATAATTGCGAGTTGGACTTAGTGGGAAAGTCAATTTGGAAGTTTATGGTGTAACATCCTGAAATTCAGAATTTTATGTTTTGCATTATACTATGCGATAGGCTAGTCTAAAATATTAATTGTGTATGTTTAGGGGTCCTAAGAAGGCTTGGGGTTAAGTTGGGCCATAGAAATTTTTTTTGTGTTTAAGCCCTTAAGGGGAGAAGGCAAGTGGCATCAATGCTTAAGGAAATAAGTGCGTATTTTGCTAGCATAAATGAGCATATGGCAAGGAGGTTATGGCGTCAAGTGGAGAGCATGGAGGGAAGGGGTTCAAATCTCATATTTTGCAAATTTTGGATTTATTTTTGTACTCCTATCCCAAGTGTCGGCCATGGTCCTATTTAAGGTAAGGGAGACTTTTTATTTATGGAAAGGAGGCTAAGGAATATGGTATGGAGGAAAGCAAGGGAAAATGAAGGAAAGAATCAAAAGAAAAAGGCAAGAGAAGGGAACATGTTGGCCTATTATGTGGGTGATGTTTTGGAAAGATTATTTTGGTCAACATTCATCCTCTTAGAAAAAGTGATACACGGTTTTGTGGGGTAAAGAGGGGGAGCCGAAATTCTTTAGGCATTTGGTAAATTTTTGGTGCATGAGAGGTTGTTTTCTTCTTAGCATTTTAGTGTCTTCTCTTCTAATTTTTCCCTCACTTTCCGAAACCCTAAAGCCAATATTGTGCACCATTTTCCTTTGTTTTGGCCGAAACACTCAAGCAAATTGTGCATTTTCTTCTTTTGTGTTGTTTTGCCGAATCACTAAATCCATTTGGTTCATTTTCTTTTGGTGATAGCCGAAACACCCTAATACCTCTTTGTCCATCACCTCTTTTCTTTTTTTCACCTTTTCTTCAATCTTTCTCCTTTTCTCTTATACCGACATTTCTTTGTGGCCGAAACTCTTTGGTCTCTTTCTCTCCATTAACCGAATCTTGATCATCTTCTCTTCTTCATCTTGCAAGTTGGACATTTCTTCCTTGATTAAATCGGGTAAATGACTTTATTCTAATCTTTTCATTCTCTTTTCTCTCTAGCCGAATGAGTGTTCCTCATCATTTGGTTGTTTCATATTTTTTCTAAACCGAAATGGTGTTTTCCATACTCCCTCATATCTTAATCGTTATCTTTTTATAGTGTAATAGTGGGAAAGTCGAATCTATTATCTTTGACTCATCTGTAGCCATAAGTATAATCGTTGGAAATCAATTTTACCATCGTTAAGGGACTATATCGATCGTTCTTATTCACTCGTGGATCCTTCGGAAATAGTGGTAAGCCTACTCCTATCACTAAAATAACTACTTTCTCTCATAGTAGTTTTCTAATCGAGATTTTTCCTGTGGAGGCAAGTGGAACCGATTTGAAAGGAAAGGCGTTAGTAGGAGACAAAAGGAGTGGATTTGCAATTCCTACTCCTAAGTTCAAACGAAGGGCGGTATCGGCGGTTCGGGATTTTCCACCGGGTTGTGGACCATCATCCGGTGAAAATAGACAAATCGTGGTCGTTCACGATACTAAGGGTAAGCGTTTCAATAGATCGTTTGATTTAGATTTAGATTAATAAAATCTCGTTTGTTGGATTAATCGAGTGTAATGGTGATTTAGGTGCCAACGATCAAGAAGGATTAATCCTTACCGTAATCAGGTGTGTAATCTCACACCGAAATCCCGTAAATCTATGATTTATCATCATGTTAGAAAATCGATCGATGTTGCTTAAGAACTTAATAACGGTATTATGGTATAAATCGAGTGATTTCGGTGGCTTGACCCCGAAAATACTATATGAAAGCAGCTTGACTGCAGCGATACTCTGGTGGCTCTGCCACAAATATTATAAATGGCAACTTGCCTGTGAATTGGTGTGAGCGGCGGGGTGGGTTGACTTGATCCCCACAGGTGTGATTGGCTGGTCGGTGGTGTGATGGATGGATAGGTTGGGTTACATTCATATCATTTTAATATTGTTATGTAAATGGGCTTAAGCCCAAGTTATTGCTAAATGGATTCAGGCCCAGTGGATGACGGTAAGGGGATTATACACTGAGTTCTAGTAACTCACCCCTTTTCCTTAACCCTTGCAGGTAATGCTCAGTGAGGTGAACTTGGGCCATGGATAACTCGGTGGAGGCCATACTTCAGAAATGGTGTTTTTGAACTTTAGATTTCTATTTACGTTTACTTTATTATTTTTGCTATTTTGGGTTTTTAAGTTGTAATAAGGCCTCTGGAATATTTTATTTTTGCTTTATGTTTGACGTACACGTATTATCTTGCTTGATTTGTTTTAATTGGGAATTTTCTAAAAATCATAAATAACGGTTTCCAAAATTGATTAACAAAAGGTTTTTCTTTTATAAATATGTACAAATATTTTAACTCGAATTCTCTTTCAAATTACCAACGACATTTTCAAAAGTCACGGTTTTAACGTTCACTACCTCGATTTCTGATTCATCAATCAACCTCTCATAAATAGTTGCATTTTATCAAGAATTTATATCCAAACTTGTTTTCTTAACCATAAACAAATAACACCTATTTTAGTACGGATAACAAGGTTTTTTTTTTATATACGTTTTTCCTTATGTTACATGTCAGATCCGGTCGTAACGCATGGGCCGGGTTTGGGGTGTTACACTTCGCAAAGCTCATGATAGTCCTTTTGCTTTGCATCCTGGAGGAACAAGAATGTACCACGATCTGGGAGAATCTTATTAGTGGCCAGGAATAAAAAGAGATATTGATAACATGTTAATTTGCATGATTTCCTATGTTTAATTCGGTTTATTTCTGAATCAATCCCTGCTAAATTAGTGTTTATGTGATTTAAATCTTGTCAGGGATGCAATTGGTCAAAAGCAAGCTAAAAAGGGCCAAATTGAAAGACAATCATTGAAATGGGGCCAAATCAAAAAGATGGAAGAAGCCAAGGACACATCAAATATTTTGACTTTGTAAAAAGCCAAAAATAGAAAATCTTAATTTAGTTTATTTTATTTATTTTTATTTTTTATTTTTATTATTTTAGATTTTATATTAAATTAGTTTAGGCTATTTTTAGTAAACCCCATGTATATAAATAGGGGCTTTTTGTTCTTAGGAAATCATCAATTAATTCTTTTCCTACTTCAATTTGGAGTTGAATTATCCTCTTTGTTTTTTTCTACTTCAATTTGGAATTGAATTACTCTTTTTTTTTTTCTTCTTCAATTTGACGTGAGAATTTGTCCATTTCATTTCAATTTCTTTGTTCTTTCTAAATTTGTCCAATTGCTTTCCAAGCCCTTTTATTCCCCAATTTCTTCCATTATCATACAAATTCCATCACCTTCCACAACTTACAAGCATGAATAAATTCGTGCTACATTAAATTCTATCTTAGCCTTAGGCCGGTGCTCTTTCCGGTCGGGAATCGTGAGATTCGTATTCGCGCAAAAAAAAATCCTTCTAATCGGTATTCACCTTTTTCCTAAGTATCGGGATAGCACAAATCATCCCTTAAGGTTGAATTCGATTTCAAGTCAAAGTGCACGTTGGGTTGGAATCGTGTTTCCCGACAGTTGGAAATTCGAGTCGGCCGTGCTGTATTTGAGTTTCCGAGAACAAATCAAGGAAGCGGTGATCGGGTTTAAACGACCCACACAGTTGAGGTCGTTGATTCGAGTTGGGTTCTTCAGAACGCAAGGCTACCGGAATCTTTAATCGGGAACACGTGTATCTCGGTTAGATAATCGGTAAGGGTTGGTTTGTAGGCCGTACCGGAACCAGCTACGAGAGGAGAAATTGGTGGTTAAGACGTTCTTAATCGCTATAACCAGCTTATCGCTTGGAGGAGAAGATCAATTTTCAAGGATCAATTCTTGACACGGAATTTACCGAGTCTAAGGCTAAGGCTTAATTCCTTTGATTGTAAAATCTGAATTTAATTTTTAGTTTGATTTCTAATTTATTTAATTATTTATTTGTGTTGTTTCAATTATTTTCTAAACATTTTAAAACCCCCTAATTTATTTATTTTTTAGTAGGTTCATTTGGATCCGTGGGCACGACTTTTGCCACGACCCTTTGACACGTCAAACATTCTGTTCACGAGATAAACGCAGAAATTGATAATAAACATTCGATCCCTGTGGAATTGACCCTACTACCATTCTACTACTATTTATAGTTATTTGTAGGAATTATTTTTGGTGGTTTCGACGCCAATCAAATTTTGGCGCTGTTGCCGGGGATTGGAGATATTTTTCTAATTTTTGTTTGTTTACCTTATGACCAGATCTTCATCTAAAGATCTCGAATATAACCCAGAGATCGAGAAATCGGCGTGAGCACGACGAAAAGAGATGAAAGCTCTTAAACGTGCAAGTAAAGCAAAAGTTGAGCTAGGACAAGGGATCCTAGAATCCGACGTCGAAAAGTTGAGTGAAGTAATTCGTGCACAGGAAATTTGATGTGGGAAACAAGTCGAAGTGGTTGAACCTGAGACCGAACCACTTTTTGAAACAAAAGAAGCGAAAGGCAACCTCGGTGAACCAGAGGGGATGGAAAACCGAACCATTCGTTAACTAGCCGCTGCTCCCAACGAGCAAACACCGTTATGCATCAACTATCCAACCGGAGGAACCCCTTTCGAGTTGAAATCAGGCTTGATTCACCTATTGCCCACTTTTCGAGGCTTGAAGAATGAAAATCTGCACACTCACTTGAGAGAATTCCACATGGTCTGCTCAAGCATGAAACCTCACGGAGTAACCGAAGATGAAATCAAACTTCGGGTCTTTCCTTTTTCTTTAGTTGATACAGCAAGAGAATGGTTATTTTACTTACCCCCCGGTTCTATCACAACGTGGGATGACTTATCTCGTGTATTTCTTGATAGATTCTTTCCAGCATCGCGAGTAGCTGAACTTAGGAGGGACATAGTAGGAATTCGCCAAATGGAGAGTGAATCACTTTACGACTATTGAGAGCGGTACAAAAAACTGTGTGCAAGTTGTCCTCAACACGGGTTGACCAAACAATCACTTCTTCAATATTTCTACGAGGGTTTTCTCCCTATGGAAATGAAGATGATTGATGCTGCTAGTGGAGGGGCGCTTGTCAACATGACTCCTCAAAGGGCAAGAGAACTGATATCCACCATGGCGACAAATTCTCAACAATATCGGCTGAATTCGGAACCCATAAGACGGGTTAATGGGGTAAACGTTTCATCCTTAAAAGATAAATTGGATAAGCTTACTAATGTTGTTCAATCTTTGCTTACAGAAAAGAAGAATCTGACCCAACTGTGTGGAATTTGTACTACGTCTGAACATCCGACGGATACGTGCCCAATCCTTAACGACAATTCAACGACACATGTTAATACTGTCGGAGGTTTTTCGGGACCCCCGCAAAGACGCTATGATCCTTTCTCCAGCACCTACAATCCCGGGTAGAAGGATCATCCCAACTTGAATTACGGAGCTAATCCCTGATATAATCCATCATACCAACCGAGACCTCTGCAACCGCCACAATAACAACCCAAGCCGAGCACATCTCTAGAAGCTGTTATGGAAAGACTTGCCGCCGATGCTGCAAAATATCAACAGAGGACAGATGCATCAATACAAGAGTTAACTAATCAAGTTAGTAAACTCTCGATGGTAGTTAATTGTTTGGAGTCTCAAGGTAAATTACCTTCCCAGACAGAGCCGAATCCTCGGTAGAATACAAGTGCAATAACTCTTCGTAGCAGAAAGGTTCTGGAAACAGTTCCAGACAAAAGTCATGGGCAAGATAAGGAACGGGAAAAGCAGATCTCTAATCCAACAGTCAGACCGAAATTAGAAATTCGGAGACCAGTTGTGATGCCACCTCCTTTTCCAGGGAGGCTTGCAAGGGATGAGAAAGAGAAGGAGGAAAAAGAAATCCTTGAGACATTCAGGAAGGTGGAGGTAAATATCCCTTTGCTCGACGCTATCAAACAAATCCCTCGTTATGCAAAATTCCTCAAGGAATTGTGTTCTAGCAAGAGGAGGTTAATAGGTAACGAAAGAGTAAATGTAGGACAAAATGTCTCCGCAGTACTGCAAAAGAAAGTTCCGCTCAAATACAATGACCAATGTATGTTTGCTATTTCCTGTGAGATAGGTAATGTAGGCATTAAGAAAGCCATGTGTGATTTAGGGGCTTCCATTAATGTTATGCCTTATTCTATTTATAAGTTGATTAACGCGGGTCCTTTAAAAGAAACAGGAGTAATAATCCAGTAGGCGGATAGGTCAGTCGTCTATCCCGAAGGGTTGCTTGAAGACGTCCTTGTTAAAGTTAACGAATTATTTTTCCCTACAGATTTCTACATTATTAATATGGAAGACAATAACTCAACTAACTCGTCTGACATTTTGCTTGGAAGGCCGTTCCTAAGTACCGCAAGCGCAAAAATTGATGTTCGAAGCGGAACACTGAGAATGGAGGTTGATGGCAAAATCGTGAAATTCAATGTCTACGAAGTTATGGGTCATCCTAACTCACTATTAAATATTTCTAGTATCGATATTATAGATTGTTTAACTCAATCTTATTTCGAATATCATGACTTTGATGAATTGGAAACTGTCCTTTACAGAAGCATTGACATGGATGTTTTACATCATCTCGAGGAATTAGCAATCATAGAAGATCCGTTGCGAGAAATTGTTAAACACTTGGAAACGCAACCATCGTTGACGAACCAAGGTAACCAATTTGAACTATTACCTTCCAAAACTAAAATTTTACCTTCGGTTTTGCAGCCACCAACCTTGGATCTTAAAGCATTACCGGACCACCTTAAGTACGTCTTTTTGGGAGAGAAAGACACCTTACAGGTGATAGTGTCAAAGAAACTAACCAAAGACGAGGAGGAAAGTCTAGTTCGAGTTCTGAGAGATTATAAGGAAGCTATTGGTTGGACGATAGTCGAAAAAAAAAGGGCTAAGTCCATCCACTTGTGTGCACAAAATTTCAATCGAAGATAACACGAAACCAAAGAGAGATGCTCAAGGGCGTCTTAACCCACCCATGATGGAGGTAGTAAAGAAGGAGATCCAGAAACTATTAGATGCTCGAATGATATACCCGATCTCCGACAGTGATTAGGTTAGCCCGGTTCATGTCGTGCCCAAGAAAACTGGCGTGGCGGTGGTGAAAAACTCGTTAGGAGAGCTGGTCCCTACTCGAGTCCAGAATGGATGGAGGGTTTGCATCGATTACAGGAAGTTGAATGCAGCTACCCGGAAAGACCATTTTCCACTTTCCGTCATCGATCAAATGCTCGAGCGATTAGCTGGTAAGACCCATTATTGTTGTCTCGATGGGTACTCGAGATTTTTCCAAATTCCAGTGGCTCCGGAGGATCAAGACAAAATAACTTTCACGTGCCCCTTCGGAACGTTTGCGTATAGACGAATGACGTTTGGACTCTGTAATGCTCCGGCCACTTTCCAAAGATGCACGGTGAGCATATTCTTCGATTATGTCAAGAAAATCGTTGAAGTCTTTATGGATGACTTCACGGTATACAGTGACTCTTTCAACGAATGTCTCGATAATCTTGCTAAGATATTACAAAGATGCCTAAAATTTAATATTGTTTTAAATTATGAGAAATGCCATTTCATGGTTGACAAAGGATTAATTTTGGGTCATATAGTTTCCTCGGAAGGAATTGAGGTCGATAAGGCAAAAACGAATATTATTAACTCGTTACCTTACCTCAGATCCGTGAGGGAAGTTCGTTCGTTTCTTGGCCATGCAGGATTTTACAGACGATTCATGAAAGATTTCTCAAAAATCGCGCGACCGCTTTGCAGTATGTTACAAAAGGATAAAGAATTTGAATTTGACCGGACACTGAAACGCATTTGACGTCTTTGAAGCGAAATTGGTCTCCGCTCCCATAATGCAACGACCACCAAATTGGAACTTCCGTTCAAATCATGTGTGATGCAAGTGACCAAAGTGTGGGAGCCGTTCTTGGCCAAAGAATAGGGAAAGAGCCTCATGTTATCTACTATGCTTCGAAGACTTTGGATGTTGCCCAAAGCAATTACACAACCACTGAGAAAGAATTATTAGCTGTTGTGTTTGCTTTAGACAAATTTAGATCTTACCTATTGGGAACTAAGGTGATTATCTTTTCTGATCATGCAGCTTTGAAATATTTAATAGGTAAGAAGGAGGAAAAACCTCGACTGATTAGGTGGATTCTGCTCATACAAGAGTTCAATTTTGAAATCCGGGATAAAAAGGGATGTGAAAACCTAGTAGCTGACCATCTGAGTCGATTACCGATTCCAGTAGACGACACACCATTGAAAGACAACTTCCCAGATGAAAACCTGTTTTCGGCAAATGCGGTTCATCCTTGGTACGCAGACATAGTAAATTACCTCGTTACAGGTACTGTTCCTCCAGAATTACCAAGGTCAAAAAAAGATAAGATAAAAAAGGGTCCGATCAGGTAATTCGACGGTGTGTGGCAGAAACAGAGGTACAATCTATCTTAACTTTTTGTCATTCTTATGCATGTGGAGGGTACTTTGGACCTTAACGCACCGCACATAAAATTCTCGAATGTGGACTATTTTGGCCAAACATATTTCGTGAAGCCTTTTTATTCTGCAGAACCTGTGAAAGATGCCAAAAAGTTGGCAACCTTAATCGTCGAAATGAGATGCCCCTTACTCCTATTCATATTTGTGAAATTTTCAATGTGTGGGGCATCAATTTTATGGGTCCTTTCGTTTCTTCTTTCGGGATTTTTTACATACTCTTAGCTGTTGATTACGTCTCTAAGTGGATAGAGGCGAATGCCACTCGCAATGATAATGCTAAGACCGTAGTTGACTTTCTTAAAAGTTCTATCTTTTTCAGGTATGGCACTCCACGAGCATTAATCAGTGATAGAGGAACTCATTTTTGTAATAAGTTCGTAAGTGCACTTATGGAGAAATATGGAGTGACTCAACGAATTGCCATGCTTACCATCCACAAACAAACGGGCAAGCTGAAGTGTCGAATCGAGAAATCAAGTCTATTTTAGAAAAGACTGTTAAACCTAACAGGAAGGATTGGAGTTTGAGACTAAATGACGCACTTTGGGCTTATAGGACAGCTTACAAGGGACCAATAGGCATGTCACCTTACCGACTCATTTTCGGTAAACAGTGCCATCTTCCGGTCGAGTTAGAGCACAAGGCATTTTGGGCAGTTAAGCAGTGTAATATGGAGATGGAGTCTGCAGGAAGGTCTCGGAAATTGGACATATAGAAACTTGAGGAAATTAGAAACAATGCATATGAAAATGCTCGAGTTTATAAAGAAAAGATGAAGGCATTTCATGATAAGTTAATCACTAGGAAGCAGTTTTCAACAGGACAAAAAGTTCTCCTATACGACTCCACCTTAAAAATTTTCGCTGGTAAGCTTCGATCAAAATGGATAGGACCATTTACTATTACTAATTTATTCTCGAATGGTGCAGTGGAAATTCAAAGCGAAGAAACCCGAAAGTGCTTTAAGGTGAATGGTCAACGACTAAAACCCTTTTTCGAGAATTTTCAAACGCACACAGTTGAGGAGATTGTTCTCGATGAGCCCAGAATTTGAATAACAGGTCGTCGAGCTAACGACGTTAAACAAATGCGTTTTTTGGGAGGCAACCCAAATTTCTTTTCATATTTAATTTTAAGTTTTAGTAAGATTTAGGGTGTAAATAAATAATTTTTTATTTAATTCAGTTAATTTAATGTTTTCAGGAACATAATGGAGGTCATGAATTTTTTTCGAAAGTCGGATAATAGCGGCGGCGCAGGCATGGCATGCTAATTTGGTGACAAATATTTTACCTAAAAAAAACCCCAAACTACTTAACCTTCATAAAACCCCAAAACCCAAACCCAATACCCACCAACCCATTTAACCCACCTACACAATCCCAAATACCAACCCAACAACACAAACCCAAAATTAGCCCAATACCCAATACCCAACCAAATTAACTCACCTACCCAAAAACCCAAATTACCCAAAAATACACCCAATACCCAATAAGCCCAACCGAAAATCAATAAAAATAAAATAAACACCCAAAATCCCCCAACCCTTTCCTATCTTCATCTTCTTCAAAACAAATCCCTCTCCCCCAACAACCAACCTACGTCACCATCACCGTCGCCACACCCATCTGTCGCCGTCATCGCTGCCAGACAAATTTCACCACCGCCGCCGTTGATCGCTTTCGCCGTCACCATCGCCGTCTCCCCCTCCCATTGTCGCATCGCCGAACGCCTTCCCCACCCCTCCCTCCATTTTCTTCCCTCCACCACTTGCAACCCCCGTTCGTCGGCCTCCTCCACCGCCGCTCTAATCTCCGTCGAAGCCCATACCCTCCCCCACCACCACGCTCTCGCCGATCGGAGCCCACAACCCAACCACCACCTTTTCCATATTTATTTTTCTTTCTTTTCTCTCCACCACCAAACCACCATCTCCACCACCTTAACCAATGCCACAATAAAAACCCCCACCGTCACCCCTTTAAAAATCGGCCAAAATTGCTCCGTCGCCACTCGTCACCGCCGACCACCACTAATGCCGTCATGCACTGTCGCCGTATTCGCCATCATCGTAGAAAACAGAGACAATTTTTCATGACATTAACACGGACGCGATGGTCCGAACGCGGAACCAAACAGTCAAAAATATTTCGGTTTCACTCAATCAAAATTGACACCATTTTTCAGCGCCTCCTGTCGTCGAGTTAGCCGATGATGACTCTTCTCCTCCTCCTCCTCCAAGACAAACCGCCGCCCCATAGAGAGCCCGCTGTCAACAGAGTCTGACCCTGGTCGAAACAGAACATTCGGATAGCAGCCCCGCTACTTCCAGAAGGTCAATCCCTAATACCCAACCTATCTCTCCTTTACTGACATCTAATGCAGGTAATGCAGAAGAGGTTGGGACTTCTGACGACCATGTCGAGGCTTCTCCCACCATGAACGAACGTGTCTCCCAACGCCAAACACGGTATACTCGAAGCCATCGTCAACCGGCACGTGAGTCAGCGACACCCCCAAACAGTAGTACTGACGCTGCTAAAAATGCAAGTCCACCCGACTCGCCTAACGAATGTGTTCGACTATCCCGAAATTGTCAACACAATAGACGAGGTCGTGCAAACACTATTCCTATCGAAGGTCGATTGCGAGGATTTCTAGACTTTTCGACCTCGGAACATCGAACACGATACGACGACATCCAACAACGTTCGCTCCCGGTCTGTAAGCAAATCGATTTCACCACTATTGATCTTTTAAATATTCGTGATGTTGTGCTTCATTATTTTGATGCTATTGGTAGGAATTCATTTGCTAATGTTTCCTGTAATGCATATTATGAGTTGGTATATGAATTTTACACCACATTTAGCTTCGATATAAATGCACTGCAAATTGTTGAAACACAAAACATTGTATGTTTTCGTTTGCTTGGGAGGGACTTTCGGATGTCAATTTCTGAATTTAACATTGCCATGGGTTTCGTTGACCCTGATAATATTCAATCTAATTCCTATCATTCTGCTCTGTTAGATATTCCGAGCAACTTTGATGCTCAAGATGTTTACCATGTTTTAACTCATTCTAATCATCTTTATAATCTGAAGACCACAAAAGACTTATTGGTACATGAACCTGCTTTAAGATATATTCATCGATTTTTAGCCTTTAGTTTTTCAGGTAGAAATGACTCGTCATCCGTTCTAACTAAGACTGAACTGTTCTTTTTGTGGTGTATGCATTCGGGTTTTAAAGTTAATTTAGGATATTGGTTTGCACGAAATTTTCATGTCGTTTTGCATTGTAATCGTCCACTAATACTTGGGTCATATATTACGAATTTAACCTCTCGACTTTTTCACGCTGAAATTGATTTCTCGGCCTTAACATGTACATATAGTATGGACAGCTTAGATAAATATTGTTTGGATTCTATGGGATTGCTTATCGGCACCCCTACTTTGTATTATTTTGTTCCTCCAGGTACACGGACTACTCGCAGAAATTTGGTTTTTCGCCAACGTCCACACATCAATACTAGAGAGCAAGAAGAACAACCTCTATCTGTGGAGGCACGTTTAAGCCGAATCGAAGTGCGACTTGGAACAATGGAAAATCAAGTCTCCACAATCCTTGATATCCTGCAAAGTCGTTACCCCCAACACCGACAAAATCATTAAACATACATGGGGAGTATTCTGAACTTTTCCTTTTACCTGTTATTTGAGCTGCTGTTTTTCTTTTCTCTAATATGACAGATGCTTGAGGACAAGGAAAGTTTAGGTAGGGGGTGGAAATTGATGATGAATATGCATGATTTCTTTCTGCTGAATGTCTCTCTTTTGCATGTGTTTAATCTTACGTTGAATTCATTCAATAGTTTATTTGACATTGAGCCTTTAATCTCATACTTAGTCAACTTGGACAATTGGGCAATTTTTTGAATTTAAATGCTCAAGTATATAGATTAGTCGACATTTGTGTTTTAAGGTTGATATATGTAGCTAGTTTTTTTATTAATTGATTGTTTAAAAAAAAATTTTGCTTGTGCATGAATAAATGAATTAAAAAAAATTAAATAAATAAATAAAGGCTCAAGTTATGAGTGAAAGTTTCAAAAATGTGACCGGATTAAGTAACCGGGGTGAGGTGCTTGGGTTGTCATCTCATCTCGCTTAAAAAGGTTCGAGTGACAAGTCGATAACTTAATAAAATTCCGCTAACAGAGCCTAATAATAATAATAATAAAGACTGTTTGAATCGAGTAATCGGGATAGGGTGCTTGGGTTGTCATCCTAGTTCGCGTAAAAAGGTTTGACCATGTCTAAAAAGTTTTTCTAAAGCATAGTTGATTAATAATGCCTTGCAAACTATTGGATTCAAACTCAATTTAATGAAATTATCTAGTTCACATATTTCAAATTTTATGACGCTTGTTGATTAAACTATATATTCTGGGCATTTGTTTATTTTTTCCTATATTGTTTGCTTTGATTATGGATGTGGAAAAGAGGCTCGATTTTTAATAAATTGTAGAATCAATTCTAATGTTTGAAAGAACAACATGCTTGAGGGCAAGCATGAGCTAAGTAGGGGGGATTTGATAACATGTTAATTTGCATGATTTCTTATGTTTAATTCGGTTTATTTCTGAATCAATCCCTGCTAAATTAGTGTTTTTGTGATTTAAATCTTGTCAGGGATGCAATTGGTCAAAAGCAAGCTAAAAAGGGCCAAATTGAAAGACAATCATTGAAATGGGGCCAAATAAAAAAGATGGAAGCATTGCTCCGATCAGGTAATTCGATTTCTAATTTATTTAATTATTTATTTGTGCTGTTTCAATTATTTTCTAAACATTTTAAAACCCCCTGATTTATTTATTTTTCAGCAGGTTCGTTTGGAGTCGTGGGCACGACCTTTGCCACGACCCTTTGACACGACAAACGTTTTGTTCACGAGATAAACGCAGAAATTGATAATAAACATCCGATCCCTGTGGAATCGACCCTACTACCACTCTACTACTATTTAGAGTTATTTTGTAGGAATTATTTTTGGTGGTTTCGACGCCCATCAGATATGGTCGAGTATGTGGCTAAATGTTAAATTTGTCAGCGAGTTAAGGCAGAACATCAGGTTCCCACTGGATTACTTTAGCCTATTTCTATTCCTGAATGGAAATGGGATTGTATCACAATGGATTTTGTAACGGGGTTACCTTTATCAGCAAGTAAGAAAAATGTTGTATGGGTGATTGTTGATCGACTTACGAAATCGGCTCATTTCATTGCAGTCAGGACTTATTGGTCACTTCAAAAGCTTGCTGAAGTTTATATTCAAGAAATAGTAAGATTGCACAGTGTCCATATATCGATAATTTCTGATCGAGATCCGCGGTTCACTTTAAGATTTTGGAAATAGTTGCACGAATCTCTTGGTACGCGACTTAATTTTAGCACCGCTTTTCACTCGCAGGTCGATGGACAATCTGAGCGTGTTATTCAGATTTTGGAAGACATGCTTCGTACTTGTGTTATTGATTTTGAATTAGGTTGGGAGCGTTACTTACCTTTGGCCGAATTTGTATACAACAATAGTTTTCAATCGAGTATTCAAATAGCTCCGTATGAAGCCTTATATAGTCGTAGGTGTCGATCACCTGTTTATTGGATAGAATTGAGTGAAAGAAGAATGACCGGGCCGGAATTAATTCAAGAAACAGAAGACATTGTTAAGAAAATTTGAGATAGATTGAAGACAGCTTTTGATAGACAAAAATCATATGCAGATTTGAAACGTCGAGATATTGATTATTCTGTTGGCAATAAAGTATTTCTTAAAGTTTTGCCTTGGAAGAAAATTTTGATATTTGGTCGAAAAGGGAAACTGAGTCCTCGTTTTATTGAACCGTATGAGACCACAGAAAGAGTGGGACCAGTTGCGTATCGTTTAGCTTTGCCAACGGAACTACAGAAAATTCATGATATTTTTCACGTTTCAATGTTTAAAAGATATCGATCGGATCCATCTCATGTTATTTCGACGGAAGATATTGAAATTCAACCTGATTTGTCATACGAAGAAGAACCGGTTGAGATTTTGGCACATGAGGTGAAAGAATTGCGTAACAAGTGAGTTCCGTTAATGAAAGTGTTGTGGCGTAGTCATAGTGTTGAAGAAGCGACTTGGGAACCGGAAGAGACTATGAGATCTCAGTACCCCCACCTCTTTTCAGGTAAATTTCGGGGACGAAATTTAATTAGGGGGAGAATTGTAACGACCGAATGGTCAGGAGTGTCGGAAGTGCATTTTCGGGACTCCGTTTTCGTAAATCAGACTCGTAAATAAATATTTACGAAGTTAGTTGTGTACTTAATTAGGTTTTGGTTAAGTGAATTTGCATGAATTAAGAGTAATTAGGTATAATGACTAAATTGCATATATGGTGAAAGTTGAATTATAGATTAAAGAATAATTAAAGGGACTAAAGAAGCAATTATGCCATTGTTCTTTAATGAGGCGGCATAAGGTATAAAATTATTATATATATTATTAATAAATTAAAGTTAATATATATATTATAATATGTTTTAATTAATATTTAAGTAAATATATATTATAGTAATAAAAGAAAAAAAAGACAAAAGCAAAAAGAAACGGAAAGAAAGAAAAAGAAAAAGAGAAAGAAAGAAGAACCCACGGCTTAGGGGTTTCAAAATTCCAAGTTCAAGTGGTTAGTCAATTTAGTCTCATTTTCTTGTAATCTTTTCTGGAATCCCAGTGTTAAGTACTACCCGACCCATTTCAAAATTTTAGCAATTATTGAGTTTTTAAATGTTGTTAATGTTGAATAATTTTAGTATTAGGGATTAAATTGATATATTTTAAGTTAGAAATGAAAAAGGATTAAATTGTAGAATGAATTGTAAATTTTGAGTAATAGGGACTAAATTGTGAAAAATTCAAAATTTAGGGATTTAACTGAAAATAGGGGGTTAAATTTAGTTTAAAGTGGAAATTGTATGAAAATATAGAATTAATTGTGAAGAATAAAAATTAGTCTCGGTTTAGGGACTAAATTGGAATTTAGGAAAATATTGAATAAAAATTGAAATATTCAATATGAAATTGAATAGTGTTGTATTGATGAATTTTAATCTGAAATCCTCAACTAAAAAGGGGAAAGATAAAGTTGACGTGGAATAGCTCGGAATTCCTGGTTTATATTTCTATAATCCGAAACTAGTTATTAATTGTTGTATTTTTTTTATTTAATGCATATGGTAAGTATTGATGTTAGTATTTGGCACTTTGACATTGAATTGAATTAAAAGTTGATTGAATGGATTGAATTGATTTATATATTATGAATATATTGATTATTTGAATTGAAATGAATATATATGTGCAAATATGATAATTGAATATTGGTTGTACTTGGAAAGTGAAATTAAACCCTATTAACTGTATCGGGTTGAGTCAGACATAGATGGCATGCCATAGGATTGGAAGAGTTTAGGGATTTCTTCGATTTCGAGTCGATGAGGCACTGGGTGCCAATTTACTTCGGTTTAACCGATGAGACACTGGGTGTCAAATTTATATAGTGCTGGACGCAGTTATTACTTCGGATTTATCCGATGAGGTACTAGGTGCCAAACTGGTGTGTTGGTTGGATCCGTGTATCTATCCGAGTCCGAATCGTGTTAATAGGGGTAATTAAATAAAATAGTACTATGATTGATATTGGATGATATTGTATGTGAATGAAAATGGGATAGTATATTGAAACATGAAAATGAGACACATGAATTACGTATTCATGAATTGGATATGGATTGAATAATATTATTGTTTAAATGACATATATATATTAAATTGTGAAAAGCTATTATATAGCAAGTGATGAGATTTGAGAATGATATGAAATGATGTATTTATGAATTGAATATTGAATGACTAATGCCATTGTTTGAATAAATGTGGTCTTAAATATTCAAATGTGCTTATAATTAAAATATGCATATTATATTATATTTTCTTTAAATATTCGGATTATAGAAATACCACTGATTTTTACTCAGTGTGCGGTTTTGTTTTCCGTGTGCAGATTAGGTACTTCAATTTTGATCGCCGATTCAATATCCAACAACACTCCCGAACTCAATTGTGGTGATGTCTATCTTTTGTGTCGGCATGTACCTAGGGTGTCTAAATAATAGTTATTTTGTGGATTGAATGTAAATGAGATTATAAGTTTAATATTGGTTGGTTTTATACATATAAATATTTGTTTGATTTTGAAGCCATATTATGGCATGGTAAATTGAACTAAATCTAGATAGGTGCATGTGAATTTAATTTTATGTTTAAGTGCTCATGAACTAGGCAAATTTATTTGGATTTGGTATGTTTATAATTTGGATTA
This sequence comes from Gossypium sturtianum, assembly GCA_025698515.1. Classification (NCBI taxonomy): domain Eukaryota; kingdom Viridiplantae; phylum Streptophyta; class Magnoliopsida; order Malvales; family Malvaceae; genus Gossypium; species Gossypium sturtianum. The sequence continues at coordinate 13,517,186 of CM046946.1, read as the reverse complement.
AAATGATGCTTTAATAACTTGTTTTGATGATATGAAATGTTTGAGAATTCTGCCTGTTTGATCGACAAACTTCGATAATACTTCGAAACCCTGTTCCAGCGACAGATATGAGTTAGGGGTGTTATAGTTGGACTATCCTAGCTCGAGATATAAGGTGTAGCCGTATGTAGTAGTGTTGCTACTTGTTTCATAAAAAAAAAGTATAACTTAAAAAGCCAAATCATAGCTTAAACAGTATTTTTTAGTTCTTCAAATATGTAAATGAGAATATTATTTACCTAATTTTGGATTGAAGGGTGAAAACACCATGCACAAGTGAAGTTTTGCGAGAATTTGAGGTGATCTCACTATACACTATGAGGATGTCGTTGTTTTTTTTTTTTCCTTTATGCATCATTTAGTACTTCAATTTGACTTAATACATCATTTGATGTACCTAGTAAGTCTTCTTATTATAAGAATTCAATTAAATTATTTTTTTATTATTAGATGTAACAATTTAGTCCTTGTAATACTAAAAGTAATTCAAAGAATGAAAGTACAAGTATTGATACCCAAGTATGTCGAAACTATTTTTAAGGTTTTGGAAAAACGGGAATCGACTTTGAAAATCGAAAATGGAGTCGCCACCGACCCTATATTAAGGTGATCCGCGCGTTGACGCGGTGATGGATAAATTGTGCATTTAGTCCTTGTTGTTTGCGCTGCTACTGGATTAGATTTATTATCCATTTTCTTTTTTTAATCTATCTCTGTAAAACGTGCGCCATTCCTATTTGGTCCTATCCGCCCGCTGCGTTTTGGTTACTGGGATATTAACTAATTTAATCCCCGATCATTTGCGCTCATTGCGTTTTAGTCCTTTTCGTTTTCTTTTTTAATTTATTACTTTTAGCTCTCTAATTTTGTTCTGATTTCAAAATAGTCCTTTAATTATTTTATTTGATTATTTGTTTACTGTTTTTTTAATTATCCTTTTTTTAAATATTAATATCATATATTATATATTTTTTATGGTTCTAGATATTATTTCTCTATGTTATTTTCATTAAATTTTTATACATATATTCTTTTTATATACATATATATAATTTATATTAAATTATTTTTTATGTATATATATTATTGATTTTGTACTATTTTATGTAAATATTTTTTTTAAATTTATTCACGTATATATACATATATATATTCTTTTAAATTTATTTATTGTATATAATTTGTTCCTATAAAGAACCTTATTTTAAATTATATGTTCATTTATTCTAAACACTTTTATATATCATTATTTTATATATATATACATTATTTTATATCAAGTTTTTATTTCATGTGTATTATTTAGATTGATACATATTATTTTATATATATCATTGGCTTATTTACTTCAAAATTTGTTATATGTTATTTGTGTTAATTTGCTTATCATTGTATGTACCCAAATTCGTCCCCTTCAAATTTCATATCATGGTCATTCATTAGTGCAATATTTTATCCATGTATATTATTCAATGTTTGTAATCTTGTTTATTTACATTATCGCATTGTGATTCAAACTTTAACATCTTGATTGATATCAGTAGTTCCATTGTTATTCCAAATAGGCTAATAAAATGCATTTTGAGCCAATTTTAAAATCTTATTCAAAAGTTTTCCCAAATAAAGCAATGCTCGTGTTCGGAAGTTTCGAGAAGATTGTGCCCTAACTTACTGGGTTCCGATTTTTCTCGTTAAATCCTAGCAATCGGATTCCATTTTATGTTTTTAAATCAAAACATTTTAAATAAAAAACTTATTCTAGGGAATTTGAGACGTTGCATCCTAACTCACTGAATGTGACGTTTCATCATCTCGAGGTAAGAATTTCTAAAAAACAAAGGCAATATTCCGTACTTGGGAATTTTGGGAAATTGTGCCCTAACTTACTCGGTTCCAATTTTTTTTTCCATAAAGCCCAAATAACCGAATATCCTTTTTAAATTTTATCACACGGATTTTAAAATATCAAAGATAAATTTAATTTCGAGAATATAAGATGTTGTACCCTAACTTACTGAGTACGACATTTTATTTCTTCGAAATAAGAAGTTTTGGCATCCAACATAATTTTGTTCAAATATATTTCAAGCAAACGGATCGTAATCTAGAATCTTTTCAAATTTTCGGCATCAAGACATTAAATAAACAATTAGGTACCAGTTTTGGGCGTTACGAGGGTGCTAACCTTTCCTCGTACGTAACCGACTCTCGAACCCATTTTCTCGAGTTTTTGGTAAGACCAAAATATGTTTAAAAAAATCAAAGTTTTACTAAAGTGATCAATGTCGAGGTGATCCGATCCCACCTTAATATAGGGTCGGTGGCGACTCCATTTTTTATTTTCAAAGTCGATTCCCGTTTTTCCAAAACCTTAAAAATAGTTTCGACAGCTTGGCGACTCCGCTGGGGACCAGAGAGAGAGTCGAGTCCTAAAATTGTTTGCTTTTTTTCCTTTTGTCGAAAATTGAAAATTTGATTTGAAAAATTACGATCCTTTTATTGCATTCGCCTGCGTCATCTCATTTGATTGCTATAGTTCAAGTCTTGTAGAATACTTTTGCATCATATTGCATGACCGTCGGGTCACACCCTTTTAAGTGGGACTGAGAAGCTACTCCTTCGTGAGGTTTTCACCTCCGTACAGGATAGTGAATCGCTTTCGGAATACATCCGTACCTATGTTTTCGTGAGACTTTCATCTCCGTGCAGCCATAGGGAAATGTATTCTCCTGAACTGAACTAGGTCTGTATGAGCTCTTTAGAACCGAACCTTATATAGCAAGCCTTAAGAGCCCACCTTAGGTAGAGCCGTGCCAAACCCTAGTGGTCACCCATTTAGGTAATCTATTTTGGTTGTCTATTTTTCTTGTGCTAACGTGTTTTGTGTTGTTTATGATTGCATTACATTGCATTGCATTGCATCGCATCATCTTAGAAAGGAGGTGTTGATTCATATTCGATTGCTAAATAGAAGAGTTTGTCATAAGGAAATGGATTACTTGATAAAGTGGGTTATAATACGGTCGTCCAAATATAGTCCAAGTAGAAAACGAGAGAAGGCTGATAGTCCGCAGAAGAATACAAGACTTTGCCCGAGGATTCAAGCCGACAAAGACTATTCAAGAGCCGTCACGTCTTGACTTTCTTAAAGGAGCTAACGAGCATTACGAAGGATACGTGAGTAAAGGGTCACGGCCTGGATCAAGTAACAAGGAGCTAGAAGAGACATCTATTGAGAAAGTTCACGGGACACGACCATAACATCCGAATACGAAGAAAATGATTGGTGTCTTCACCTGGACTAGCAGGACAAAGCCGCATACGTAATCCGTTTTATGTAAAGGAATTTATTTTCTAGAAAAGTTCTTCTAATGGAATTGAATTCAGAATCAACGCCTCTCTTTCTTTTTGCATTCATTCCATGCATTTGCATTGCATTTCATGCATTTGCATTACATCATGTCATATGTATTAAAATTTGTAGAAAGGCTCTAATTTATTAAAAATTATTTTAGCAACCTGGAAACCGACAAAACCTTACCAGATACGCATCCCTACGGCACAAGAAAAAAAACTCAAGCAATAGATAAAAGACTAGAAAAGTTGGAACAAATGCAGAAAGAAATGCAAGAACAAATGCAGACACAAATGCAGGAGCAACTCGCTAAGATTCAGCAGGATATGATGGACAAAATGATGGAATCTCAGGGAAATATGATGACTCAGATGATGCAGCTATTGAAGGGGATTATGGATAAAGGAAAGAACCCCATGGTAAATGTTGAGGAGAGTACTGAGTATCTTCAATGTCCCCCTGGTTTTACTCCACCACATGTGCAAACACGACCTGAAGTAACTGTACAAAGGCCATCTGTCACGATCAGGCCTCAAGAATTCCAAGCTGGTGCTTCAGTGAACCTCCAAACTGGCTCAGGTTCAGGAGATAATCCAATCATTACTAATGTCCCTGATTTGGATGAAATAGCTGAAGGAGAGAGGACAAAGCAGAATTGCCAAAGCAGCTAGAAGATAGATGTAAATGGTTGGAGGAAAAGTTTAAAGCGATAGAAAGCGCCGATAGCTGTTATGGAATCGATGCCAAGGATTTAAGCTTGGTCCCAGACTTGGTGCTTCCATACAAATTCAAAATGCCTGAATTTGAGAAATATAACGGGACAAGTTGCCCCGAGGCTCACATCACTATGTTTTGTAGAAGAATGACAAGGTACATTAATAATGACCAGCTGTTGATCCATTGCTTCCAAGATAGCTTGGTGGGAGCAGCAGCCAAGTGGTATAACCAATTGATTCGTTCCCAAATTGGTACATGGAAAGACTTGGCTCAAGTTTTCATAAAACAGTACAGCCACGTGACAGACATAGCACCCGATAGGATTACACTCCAGAACATGGAGAAGAGGACAAACGAGAGCTTCAGGCAGTATGCCCAGCGATGGAGGGAGGTTGCCATCCAAGTCCAGCCACCACTTCTGGAGAAAGAGACCACAATGCTCTTTATTAATACACTGAAGGCCCCATTTATCACTCATATGCTAGGGAGCGCTACAAAGAGCTTCTCGGACGTCGTAATGACTGGAGAAATGATTGAGAATGCCATAAAAAGTGGAAAGATAGATGCGAGAGAAAGTGTCAAAAGATCAACCCCAAGAAATAGGGAAAATGAAGTGAGCAGTTTGAGCATGCATTCCAAATCGGTCACTGCAGGTCAACTGAGGGCTGTGACCACTGGTCATCAGGGCTCATCAAAACAAGAATCCAGTGCAAAGCAACTCCAGTTTACACCAATTTCAATGACGTATAGGGAGTTTTATCAAAGCCTATTTGATGCACATGTGGTGGCTCCTCATTACATGGAACCAATACAACCCCCATACCCTAAATGGTATGATTCAAATGCTCAATACGAGTATCACGCAGGAATAACGGGTCACTCGATCGATAACTGCATTACATTTAACAAATTAGTCGAAAGGCTTATTAAAATAGGGGTTGTGAAGTTCGATGAGCCGGACAAAGCCGTAAATTGTGATAATTGAAGGAGGGGGTAGGAGAGTTGCGATTCCTTGAAGAAGTCATCAGAAGCCTAGAAATTGGGAAATCAAAACACCAATGGCGTATCTGAAGAGGGAACCGAGGAATAAAAGTTTTCCAAGCATCGGCCTTTATGTACTTGAGAGTGTTTTGAACAATGGGACTCTGGAAGTGACATGTATTTTTAAGGCTAATCTAGAGTAATATTCAAAACACGCTTATTGCTTTCAGCCTAGGAGTAATAAGAGTCATTTTGTGAAATAGGCTTGTGTTTAGAATCTTTATTTCAATAAAATGCATATTTTTGAGCAAATATTTTTCCGTTCTTTCTATTTATACTTTGGATTACTATTCAAACATTCTTTCATTCTTTATTCATGATCATACCATACAAATAATCATCCTTAGAATCATTTATTCTTTGGGATTTTCTGCCTTCATACCTAGGTACCCAGATATCAACGACATGAGCGACGTTGTTACTGACTTCCTTTTTGAATGAAATATGGGTCTAAGGGATCTCAGGACTTTGAAGATGACAGAAATTGTAACATATCTTCTGATTTGTTAAGGATGATAGAACTAGATGAAAAACAGATCCTACGTCGCGAGCCAAGGAAGGAGATGAAGATCAAAGCCTAGCTCAATGCAGAAATAAGATTTCCTATATGTGGGGCATAGATGTTATCAAGTCGATCTCGTCAAAAGCATCTAGCCGACACCAATTCACCTTTGCGGTTGTCAATTACTTCACTAAGAGGGTGAAGGTCGCTTCATATGCCAAAGCTGCAAAGTCAACAGTCATCAAATTTAAATTCAAATACGAATCTAAAACCAAATCCAAATTCGAATTCAAATTCAAATTAAAAAAAAGTGTGGTAATAAAGAATGCTAGAAAGAAACATAATTGCACAATGTCAAAGATTTACAGTCTGTTCAAAGATCAGACACCATATCAGTGCAACAAAGGCAGCCAAAAGACCATTCAAAAATTTTTGAAAAATGACTGAGACTTGTAAAGGTTGGCATAGAGAAGTTACCATTTACCCTCTATGTTCCAGGACCTTCACAGGGACATCTTTCCCATTGGTTTATGAAAGGGAAGCAATTGTTGGAAGTTAAGATTCCTTTTCTCCAAGCTTTGATTGAATTAAGATTTGGATAAAGCAGAATGTCTCCAGTAAGCTTGATTGAAAGTATTCATCATGGTCGAATGTACCAAAAATAGATGATACGGGCTTATGACAAAAAAATTCGCCCAAGAGAATTTCATGATGGGAACCTGGCATTAAGAAGGATTCTTCTCATACAAAAGGACTTCAGAGGAAAGTAAATGCCAAATTCGGAAAAACCTTATGTGGTGAGGAAGGCATGTTCTGGAAGATCATTAACTTTGACCAAGATGGATGGCAATGATATGTTCAAGCCAGGGAGTTCAAATTTCATCTGGAAAGAGAGGCCAAGGTGAAAACCCGCAAAGAGTGCCTTGAAAAAATATAAAATGAAAAGTTCAATCAAAAGAAGAAAGAAAAAGGAGAGGCCAAGGCGAAAACCCGCATAGGGCACTTTGAGACCAAAGGGGATTTGAGTTGAAAACCCAAAAAGGGCGGCTCAAATTTTGATCGAAAGTGGGGCATACAGTAGTCTTGCCATACTTGAATTAACAATGAAGAAGTATGCTACGTCTTGGGGCATCGACAAAGTATTACGGATCCCCTAAACACATTTTGAGCTTAAAATGGTCCTCAAGAAGTTGGAACAGAGAAGCTCAGGCTGCGATATCTGGGGCACCTAGTTTCCATTTTACCCATTTTCAATTTGTTATTATATTATTCTTTTCAAAATATGTTCACAATAAATTTCCTTCTTGATTGCGATTGCTATCTTTGCTTAGCTTATTTGTTTCGAGCTATGCTCCTAATTATTTTCCTTCTGGTCCATTGTTATGATTTCTTTCAAGCATTTTGCATTGAAATAACGATTAGTGGACTAATAATACTTTCATGAAAGGAGTTTCGCATATTACTCTGGAAGCTTCTGAATAATACAAGAACTTGAAACAGGACTATTGTTTAAAACTCACCAAGTTTAAGGAAGAGTCTAGACTAAGGCTATCCCTTCAGATTTTTGTAAAAAATGGTGACAAGATATTGCGTCGACGATACAATCTCGACGAAAAATGGTCAATGTTAACCCAAGTGTAAAAGGGGAATCATTCGCGAGAAAAAAAATGATATTCTGCACCCATGCAAATATCATGCATACACACTTGATTAGGTCACCTGGGGAGAGATCAGTTGATTGAACAAGTTACAATCCTCTACCCTTGAGTTGTGGTGGTACGGATGGAAAATGATACAAGTCCTATATCTTTGAATAGCAATGGGATGGATTGAAGAAGAAACAAATCCTACATTTTGAAGTCGTAGTGGGATAGATAGGAAAAGATTCAGATCCTATACCCCTAAGTCACAATGAGATGAACCCTGAAATTACAGTGGGGCAAATCTGTTAAGCAAGATATAATTGTTTCCTCGAGTTTTCTGTTGAGAATACCAGCCGACCAAGATGGCAGCATAATACGTCAGTGATAAAATCCTGATAAACGATGAGCGATGACAACCCTAAGCTTTTAAAAAGGGATCATTCTCATGAAATTCTGCATTTAGTTAGGAGCATTTGATTTATTCCGATCGTTGCATCCTAATCATCATACATTTAAAAAAGATCATTCTCATGACATTCTGCATTCATGCAAAGGTCATCCAGTTAGGAGCATTTGATTCATTCCGATCATTGCATCCTAATCATTGTAAGAAATCATTCTCATGACATTCTGCATTCATGCAGATATCGTCCATAATACATTTAGTTAGGAGCATTAGATTCATTTTGATCATTGCATCCTAACCGTTTTGCATAGGCATAAACACATAAAACCGATTTTACAGGATAGGTCCCCCAGAGGACGGTGAATTCACAGATCTTGTCTTCCTGAGATTGCAGTGAAGCAGATCGAAGATACCAGTCTGGCATCCCTGAGTTTGCAGCGGAGCAAACTAAAGATTGTAGATCTTGTCACCCTAAGCAGTAGTGGACCAAGATCGAACGGCAAATCTTGTCTCCCTAAGCAGTAGTGGAACAGATTTAAGCCACCAGCCCTATCTCCTTGACCAGCAGTGGAATAGGTCAAAAATTGTAGATCTTGTCACCCTAAGCAGTAGTGGACCAAGATCGAACGGCAAAACTTGTCTCCTAAGCAAGAGAGGAGTGGAGCAGATTTAAGCCACCGACCCTATCTCACGACCAAAGAAGGTGGAATAGGTCGAAGATTGTAGATCTTGTCACCCTAAGCAGTAGTGGACCAAGATCGAACATCAAATCTTGTCTACCTAAGCAGTAGTGGAATAGATTTAAGCCACCAGCCCTATCTCTCTGACCAGCAGTGGAATAGGTCAAAGATTGTAGATCTTGTCACCCTAAGCAGTAGTGGACCAAGATCGAACGGCAAATCTTGTCTCCCTAAGCAGTAGTGGAACAGATTTAAGCCACCAGCCCTATCTCCCTGACCAGCAGTGAAATAGGTCGAAGATTGTAGATCTTGTCACCCTAAGCAGTAGTGGACCAAGATCGAACGACAAATCTTGTCTCCCTAAGCCGTAGTGGAACAGATTTAAGCCACAAGCCCTATCTCCCTGACCAACAGTGGAATAGGTCGAAGATTGTAGATCTTGTCACCCTAAGCAGTAGTGGGCAAAGATCGAATGGCAAATCTTGTCTCCCTAAGTAGTAGTGGAACATAATTAAGCCACCAGTCTGGCATCCCTGAGTTTGCAGTGGAGCAGACTAAAGATAGCAGATCTGGCATTCCTGAAGTTGCAGGAGCAGATCGAAGACATCAGATCTTGTCTCCCTGAGTTTGCAGTGGAGCAAATTGAAGATAGCAGATCGACATTCCCGGTTGCGCAGGAGCGGATCGAAGACATCATATCTTGTCTCCCCGAGTTTGCGAGTGGGAGCAGATTGAAGATAGCAGATCGGCATTCCGAGTTCTTTGGAGCGATCGAAGACATCAGATCCTACCTCCCTGAAGTTGTAGTGGAGCGGATTAAAACAACAAATCCTATACCTCTGAAGTTGCAGTGGAGTAGACAGAAGACAGCAAATCTCATCTCCCCGAAGTTGCGGCGGAGCAGATGGAAGCTACATGTCTAATTTTCTTGAATTGGATTGAAGCGGTAGTTCTTATACCCCGAAAAATGCAGTGGGATAGAATGAAGCTACTCGAAGAGGAGAAGCACCGAAGAAGGCAAGATTCAGCAAGACAAGGCAAAATTGGCTCTTTTAAGGTCTTTGCTCCATTCTCGTTACACGACAATGAGCAAAGAGGGGCAGCTGTAAGACCCAATTTATGCCCGGGCCCGTTTTATAACCAAAAACCAAAAAAATAATAATAATAAATAAAATACAAAATCCAAAATTAACAGTATTTTAACAGTCCATTTACAGGCCCAATAAAAGATTAAACCCAACCAGCCCAATTACAGACTAAGCCCAAATGCCCCTAACCCTAAGGCTCGAATAGTTTGAAAGACTCAGAAACCCTAGAAGATTCTAGGAGCGCCGCAGCATCAACAATCGGGCCTCCACGTCACCACAGGCACCGCAGCCTCCGTACACTCCTCCGTACGGCCTCCACTATGCGTCACACACCTGCACAAAGAAACAAAGCAGCAAGCAAAAGAAAAAACAGAAAGAGAGCAGACAACGAAAGATAAATTTTTTCTCTTGTATTTTGTAGTTTCTTTTTCTTTCGGCTATATAAACAAAAGCCAACCAATGTATTTTTCTTCTTCACGATCTACGAATCAATACACAAGAAATACAAAAAGATAAAAAGCAGAAAAAAAAAAGATTGAAAGGTGATCTTCAAAAAAATCCTTTTGCTTTCGCGATTTCTTTTCTTTCCCTTTGTGCATTTTTTTTGTGTGTGTTCGTGTGTAAATTAAAAAGAAAGGTTTTACCTTTTGTAAGACGAACAGACGGTCTGGCTTTCTTCGTTGAAATCGGAGTAAAGGCGGTCATCGAGATTGGAAATACTGAAATATTCGGGTCTGGTTTCAAAGGGACCATTCAAATGGCCTGAGTCTGCCACTAATCGGCCGATTGCCATGGCTTTGGTGGTCGGACGGCGTTTCAAATGCAGAGATCGGGGCTAGTTTCGGGTAAGGAAAAGAGAAAAGAGGGCTAGGGTTTCGGTTATAAAATAAAAGGGATTAAGCATTCTGTTTAGTTAAGGGTTTTATTAACCCCCTCTTTTTTACCGTATGAAACGACGCCGTATAGGCCTTGTGTGTTTTGACCCGACCCGATATCCAGGGGATCCGCGCGTTGACGCGGTGATGGATAAATTGCGCATTTAGTCCTTGTTGTTTGCGCTGCTATTGGATTAGATTTATTATCCATTTTCTTTTTTTAATCTATCTCTGTAAAACGTGTGCCATTCCTATTTGGTCCTATCCGCCCGCTGCGTTTTGGTTACTGGGATATTTACTAATTTAATCCCTGATCATTTGCGCTCATTGCGTTTTAGTCCTTTTCGTTTTCTTTTTTAATTTATTACTTTTAGCTCTCTAATTTTGTTCTGATTTCAAAATAGTCCTTTAATTATTTTATTTGATTATTTTTTTACTGTTTTTTTAATTATCCTTTTTTTAAAAATTAATATTATATATTATATATTTTTTATGGTTCTAGATATTATTTCTCTATGTTATTTTCATTAAATTTTTATACATATATTCTTTTTATATACATATATATAATTTATATTAAATTATTTTTAATGTATATATATTATTGATTTTTTACTATTTTATGTAAATATTTTCTTTTAAATTTATTCACGTATATATACATATAAATATATTCTTTTAAATTTATTTATTGTATATAATTTGTTCCTTTAAAGAACCTTATTTTAAATTATATGTTTATTTATTCTAAACACTTTTATATATCATTATTTTATATATATATATATATATCATTGGCTTATTTACTTCAAAATTTGCTATATGTTATTTGTGTTAATTTTCTTATCACTGTATGTACCCAAATTCGTCCCCTTCAAATTTCATATCATGGTCATTCATTAGTGTAATATTTTATCCATGTATATTATTCAATGTTTGTAATCTTGTTTATTTACATTATCGCATTGTGATTCAAACTTTAACATCTTGATTGATATCAGTAGTTCCATTGTTATTCCAAATAGGCTAATAAAATGCATTTTGAGCCAATTTTAAAATCTTATTCAAAAGTTATCCCAAATAAAGCAATGCTCGTGTTCGGAAGTTTCGAGAAGATTGTGCCCTAACTTACTGGGTTCCGATTTTTCTCGTTAAATCCTAGCAACCGAATTCCATTTTATGTTTTTAAATCAAAACATTTTAAATAAAAAACTTATTCTCGGGAATTTGAGACGTTGCATCCTAACTCACTGAATGTGACGTTTCATCATCTCGAGGTAAGAATTTCTAAAAAACAAAGGCAATATTCCGTACTTGGAAATTTTGAGAAATTGTGCCCTAACTTACTGGGTTCCAATTTTTTTTCCATAAAGCCCAAATAATCGAATATCCTTTTTAAATTTTATCACACGAATTTTAAAATATCAAAGATAAATTTAATTTCGAGAATATAAGATGTTGTACCCTAACTTACTGAGTACGACATTTTATTTCTTCGAAATAAGAAGTTTTGGCATCCAACATAATTTTGTTCAAATATATTTCAAGCAAACGCATCGTAATCTAGAATCTTTTCAAATTTTCGGCATCAAGACATTAAATAAACAATTAGGTACCAATTTTGGGCGTTACGAGGGTGCTAACCCTTCCTCGTACGTAACCGACTCCCGAACCCATTTTCTCGAGTTTTTGGTAAGACCAAAATATGTTTAAAAAAAATCAAAGTTTTACTAAAGTGATCAATGTCGAGGTGATCCGATCCCACCTTAATATAGGGTCGGTGGCGACTCCATTTTCGATTTTCAAAGTCGATTCCCATTTTTCCAAAACCTTAAAAATAGTTTCGACAAATTATAATGTTCCTATTCTAAAAAACCATATTATCTGTCACTTACCTTGCTCATAATTTATATTATTGGTATTACAAAATATTGAATAAATAAAATCTATAAATTTCTTTGATAGAAGATAATTTTATTTTAATGTAATATAGTAATTACTTTCTAAATTTTACATCATTTTGAAACATATTTTTATTGCTTTATTAACTATTAAAATTTTAAATATATAAAATTATTAAATATATTTAAAATGAAAGATAAAGTAAGTATAATTCGATAAATTTTTAAATAATAAAAATTAAATCTCAATTTTCTAAAAAAAAATTCATCAACTTATTCATCAATCATTTATTTTATTTCAATTTCTTAATATATATTTTTCTAAAATTTTCATGTTTCTTTTTCGGTAAATATTATAAAATGCTGTTAATATAATATTTAAATTAGGAATTAAAAAATAATTATAATTATTTTAACATTTACAAATTACTTTAGATATAATTATACGATATTAAATAAATATAAAAAAACTTTTTCATTTAATAAAAGAGTTTATCTTTGAATAGATAAAACGATTTGCACATTTTTTTATTACTATGGATATTAAAATTAGTACAACGCCTATTATCTAAGTGTGTATATGGTTTTTTATTTTCACTTTTTTAGTAAATGTGATATAGTATTATTAATATAATGTTTAAAGTAAAAAAAAATTCTACATATTAAAAATTACTGTAAGAGCCCAATTTTGACCGGGCTTTGAAATAAACCAAATAAATAAATAAAAAATAGTATTTTTAAATTGTTCTTTTACAAAGCCCAATAAATTAAACCCAGATCCTAAACAGCCCAAACACTACCCTTGGCCCAAGCTGATACCCAATACCCAATTACACCCTGACCCAATTAATGACCCATTAATCCAGACCCAACTAGACCCAATAACAGAAAGGGCCCAAATGGGCCCAAAACCTTAGCAAACTCAGCAGTGGCCTAGGGTTTCTGAAACCCTAGGCGCCGCAGCCTCACACCCCTGCTCCTTTCGCGCCGCAATGGTAGGAGCCCGATCGTCGCGCCTTCGCAGCCACCAAAATCCCCTCGATAGCGCCGCAACCTTCGCGCCTGTCATCACCGCGAGATCACCGCCATCAACGCACGACAGCCCCGCACCATCGCCAAGATCCTCGTCAATCAGTTGCAAAAGAAGAAAGAAACAGCAGCAAAACACAGAAAAAATGGCAACAATTTTATTTCCTTTTTATTTTTTTTTTTTATTTTGAAGGCTATAAAAGCCTTACAAAAGCTTGTAAACAGGAGGACAGAGAGATTCAAAAAATAAAAAAACACAAAAAACCAAAATCACCAAAGGTCTTGTTTTATTTTTATTTTTATTTTCGTATACTATTTTTTTATATATATTTTATTTTTTTATCATATATATAGCATATATATATATCTTGTTTATACATCCATTTTTAATATTTATGCTTCATATAGATTTTTTTTTAACTATTGTTGCTTGTTTTATATTTCATATTAGTTTATTTATACTCTTGTATTCGTTTATTACTGCTTTAGCATAGTTCTTTTATTTATTTATTCATGCTATTATTCTTTTATTATTAAATTCGTAAAATTGCAATTAATATATATATGTGTTACAATGTCTTACTCATACCTTTTTTTAAAATACCTTTCGAATCAAAATATTTATTTCAAATGGTTTTCAAAATACGGTGATATGTGATATTTGAAGGATTTCGAGAAGAATTTTGCCCTAGCTTATTGGGTTCGACTTTTCTCCTGAAACTTTAGGTATTACCTATCCCTTTTTCCTTAAAAATGAAATTTACCAATTTCAAATAAAAAACCTATTCTTGGGAATTCGGATCGTTGTGCCTTAACTTATTGGGTTCGACGTTTTGCGTCTCGAGGTAGGAATTTTTTAAAATAAAGACGTGCTTAGTTTCAAAGTCATGAGATGCTATATCCTAACTTACTGGGTATGGTATTTTATTTCTTTGAGATAGATAAGTCTGGATTTTTTCTTCAAATAAAAGGTTCATTTTTTAAATTTTTTAAAGTTTCAACATTAGGACATGATTTTATCGATTAGGTACCAATTTTTGGGCGTTATGAGAGTGTTAATCCTTCCTCATACGTAACCGACTCCCGAACCTATTTTCTCGTTTTTCGTAGACCAAAACCAAATGTTTTAAAATGAAACGTTTTACAAGGTGATCCAATCACACCTAAGTAAAAAGGGATTGGTGGCGACTCCCATTTTTGTTTTTAAGTCGATCCCCGTTTTCAAAACTCGATTTTAAAATGGTTTCGACAATTACTTTAGATATTATTCTACTAAAAAAAATTATTAGCCACTAATAACATTAAAATAAATAAAAAAGTTTATCTTAAGTAGATAACTCAAAATATTTTCACATTGAATTTTTTTTAGAATATTTTATATATATTTTTTATCTTTTTAATACATTAATTATGTAAAATTAAACTTTATATTAAAAGAAAAGTGATAAGGTTAGGGTAAAAATAAATTATTTGTTTAATTGTAAATGGATTGAGCTTTTGTAAATGGGTTATTAGATATGATATTTGGGTTGGGTTGTGTGTATTGGATTATAGTTATTTGGTTCCAAGAAGTAATCCCAAACAAAGTCTCCCATGCATGCAAAAACAATTCATGTTAAGCTTATCATTAATATTATTAACTAAGTGGAAGGGAGAAGAAGAAATCTTATACCTCTCGCACTCCCACAATTCCTAAGAGCATGGAGGTTAGTTTCCGTAGCCGCTCCACATAAGTGCCAATAGGCGGTCTGTCAACGTTTGAAGTTAATCATTAGTCTCTCCCTCGTTGTTGGCCAAAGAAATTGACGCACCTGTTGCTGCCCCTTTAGTTTTCAATTTTTTTGCTGACAAATGCACTTTAGAAATATAATTATATGCCTCGGGTACTAAGAGTTTGCCTAAGTAGCTTCATGCCATATACTAACATCTACCCCCATATGCTCTTTAGGTGGATTTACCGAAGCAATCCTTAGTAAAGTGGTTCGGTCCAAGGATTTTGTAAATAGATCCCATCTCCACCTTTTAGGCTTATCAACCATTTCAGAAACTCGAGTACTTTCGAAAAGTGGCCCTAATTTTGGATCCAAGGATCAACCCGAAATCTCACTCGTGTACCATCCCCTAACTCCCAGCGCATATTCTCTCTAATGTTCGCCCAAACCTTCGAGAAGGAACACTATACATAGGAGCAATTACATCTCATCAAGTTGCTAGGGAAATTTTTATATATATACATATATTATATTTAGACCTTAAGACTTGTACCCAATAAGCATCATGGTTGGCCATAAAGTTGAATCCCGTTTTGTACAAGAATGACTTTTTTCTCAGTTTCATTGCCTTAAACCGAGACCCCATGCATTTGTGGTTGACAACGAGACTGCCAATCCACCAAAGAATTCTTCTTATGCCATTTGATGACTCCCACACAAAGTTACGGCTATTTTCTCAATTTCATTGCCAACCTTGAATGAAATAATTTGGAATGGCCATCAGAACTGCTTTTGCAAGCGTTAAACACCCTGCCATAGACAAAAGACTAGCATCATATCTATTCAACCTATTTCAAACCTTATCAATGATAAACATATATGTACCTCTTGTCACTCTCTGATGAAACAAAGGCGCTCCCAAATACATACCCAAATTTTTGACTTTTTGAAACCCAAAAAACTACTAATATAAGCTGTAGTAGTATTGGATGAGAAGAAAATCTTTGTTTTCTAAGCACTGATCTGGTAGCCTGAATAGAATGTGAAATGCTCAAGAATCTTTTTCACCATCTTTTCTTGACAACATCCGCTGCACAGAATAAGACTAAGTCATCAACAACAAAAAAATGTGAGACACTTAACCATCCTTGGCTAGTTTGATCGGCTTCCATGCCTTTCCCTTAATTGCGTCCTCAATCAGATGACCTAATTTCTGATAGTATATATGTCCTAGTAGCAATTGGATTACACTTGGGATATATGAGTTAATAAAGCAAAAGCACATACTAGTGAGTAGTATTGCCAAAGTTTTCCTTTGTGTTAGTACGAATAACATATAAGTTGTTCAAAGTACTAATAGAAAGAAGTCCATCAAATAAATAAGGCCTTGCAAAGGAATTGCAAATAAATTGCAATGGAATCCTTATGCATCAAAGCCATGTTCATGAACAATGCTTTTAGTGTTGAAACGTCGGTATGCCCCTTGGCACAGTGGAAAAACAATTTCGTTGATCGCAATCAGGGATCCATGTACGAGGAACGAACTCGAGTTTGAGAAAGGTCGGAAAAATATACCTTTGATGATATGAAAGAAACACTGGTATGACGTTGACTCCTCTGTTTGTTCCGCAAACTACAGCCACAACGCAAAAGTCCTGACCTCTACGCGATCCACATGGATGATAACGATCAGACAAACTCTAAAACTTTTTCAGAAAGACACAAATTTTGCTGCTAGTCAAAGTTTTAATTCGGGTAACCTAAAATCGAGATTAGGCATTCCTTTTATTCAAAAACTAATTCGAATGACCATTAACTGTTAAGAGGAAAATATGATACATTCCTTAAACGTGATTTTCTCTTTTATTTAAGGAGATATTACTTTAATTTAAATCCTAGCCCAATCCCCTTAATTGAATTTTATTAAATACAATATTTAATAACTTCGAAAAGAAATTTATAAAATTAAAATATGCACATTATTTTAATTGAATCCTCTTTATATATGCGCATCAAGTATGTAGATATATTATGATTAATTTTAACATTGTCAAATTAAATTAATTATTATAATATTTTTATAATCAATTTAATTTTTATGACATATTAAACATAATCCCAACTTTCATCATAATTTGATCGTCCCAACTAAATGATATGACCCTACAGGATCCTGTAAAGTTGGCAACAACTTCAAAATAATTCTAATGTTATAAATAGTGAGTGTCATTTAGCTATGCATCACTGCTACCCAAGTCGCAAGAAGTCAACTGTGATAATATTATTACATAGTTTATCCATTTGTCCTTTATATTTAAATTGAACACAAGTCATGGAATTGTCACCGTTGTATAGTCCAATCTCTTGTTCCTTGATTCTTGAATAGACTAAGATAGACAAATAAGTGTGATACATCATATCAACTATGTAACAGCCCAATCTCGGTGAAATCTGAACAGTGGTCTGGGACCACAAATTCGAGCCGAAAAATAAAAATTATTTTTATTTTATTATATGATCCATAGTATACTAGAAATGTCGTGTGAAAATTTTGAAAATAAAATTTTACCGATTAGGTGCTTAATTACGAGAAGGACCAAATCGCATAAAATACAAAAGTTGGATTCTAGTAGCTAGAAGGATCAAATATCTATGGAATTCAAAACTAGAGGTCCTTATATGGTAATTAGACCATTAAGAAAAGTATGTAGATTTTTTTTGGTGACTCATCCATGGAAATATAGAAAAAGGGCAAGGACTAAATTGAAAATAGTAAAATACTTATTAATTAAAAAGATGATAAAAGATATCATCTTATTTTATGTCATCTTCTTCCCCAAAATAAACATGGAAACCCTAGGAGAGATAGAAGAGACTTTCATGGCCAAATTGGGTAAGTTTCCTTGTCCCATTTTTAGTAATTTTGATATTTTTGGAATCGGGATAGGTTAATCTCTCTATTTGGGGGATTAATTTGAAAAGTTATCAAAGTATGAAAATGGGTCATGGATGTATATGCTGGAAATTAGAAATTTATGGTAGAAAATGAAAGATTATTGATAGATAAACAACTTTTACAAAGTGATTTTTGATGAAAACTTGATTTAGGGACTAAAATGAAAAGTTGTAAAATTTGATGAAAAATTCTAAAATTTTATGAATACATGTGCTGTAAAATTTGTAATGGGGCTTTTGTTAGGATTGGAATAGGGAGTAATTTGCACAAGGTTCATTTTCCGAGCATAGGGACAAAATGGTAATTTATGGAAAAGTTGGGGGTAAAATAGTAATTTTGCCTAGGATGAAAATTTAGTCCACATGAATGTAAAATATGATAAATTGATGTTAAATTTACTCGTATAAATCCGGATAGACCAAATTCGGAGTTAGAACGAGGAATGAGGAAAATGTCGGATTAGTAGAATTTACGTACACGAACCTTTATCGAGGTAAGTTCGTGTAACTAAATTGTATATGTTTTTATGCTTGATTTAAATGTTGTGTTTGTGAATTTTATTAATTTCATAAATATGTGAAATGATCACCTACTCGATATAGCCCGATAAATGAAAATGCCCGATAAAATGGTAAATGAATAAAATGTTACTTGTATGCTTGACACGAATGTAGAATGTGTTTCACTCGAATTACATAAATGTTACGGAGGTATGAAATAATCAAATGCCCGATAATGCTTGAAAAGTGTTTAAATCCCGGTTGAATAAATGGAAAATCGATGGATATGTGATTTCTCGAAACGAAAGAGGTCCTGCATTTGTTGCGGATAGGATTTAGCTCGGATGAGTAATCCTTCGACCTCAATTCTGATAGTATTTAGCCCAGACGGGTAATCCTGATATAAGTCCTCTCGAGCATATGTTATGGATTGGATTTAGCCTGGACGGGTAATCCAAATCAAGCTCTTTAGAGCATATGACGTAAAAAGGATTTAGCCTAGACTGGTAATCCTGTCGTTTACATATATATGGCTCGAGAGTGTACTCTCTGAAATTGTACCTTATGGGTACCATTAGACACGAATTGATGGATTCTAATTTGTACACCTCGAGTGTACTACCTGTGTATCCATCGATATTTCGAATAAATTCAACGGGCAAAGCTCTGATAAGGGCAAATATGAATTTAAGACAACTTGACATGGAATAATATTTATATATGATATGAAATATGACATGAAAAAGGATATTACATAAAATACAAGGAAATGATGATTCATGACTAGTGAACTATGAAAATATAAAAAGATGATAATTGTACATGGAAATTATTTGATAAGAGTGATCATCCTTGATCATATAATTGTACACCTTGAGTGTACTACTACTTGGTGACCTTAATACTCGAATAAAATGAGTAAAGTCCTGACATGAAATGATCTGAACTCGAAACGAACTACTATGAAACTATACTTGTAATAATTAATAAGAGATAATATATACATGCTTAATGAATACATGTTGTGGAAAGCATATATGCATGGAAACTTGATTGTTGATTGAGCTTATACATATCTTGGTGTTATCATGGATTACATGACTAACAAGGGCAATGAGAATGTGCGTAGGGCTTGAGGTAAAATTAAGTGAATATGTCTTACATAGTTACCTCAAAATAGGATGAATGGTAAGTTAAGTACCATGTTATACGAACTTACTAAGCATTTTATGCTTACCCTGTTTTAGAGTAATCAAAAGCTCGTTAGATTGGAAGCTCGGCGGAGATCACTCACACTATCCATCGGCCCATGACGATACAATATGGTAAATCAATTATGGTTGTAATGGCATGTATAGGATATGTTGGCCATATTGGCATGTAAATGTAAATGATGCTTGTAATCTAGCCATTTGAATGGCTAGTAATGGTTGTTTTGAAATACTTGTAATGTTATGCTATGGTAACCATATGTATATGTTAAGTAGTTGATTAAATCATGTTTAACACATAAATTGAACCAAGGTAGGATAGTAAACATGTATGCATACAATGATAGGCCATGTTGAATGATGAAATTTGCTTATTTGAATGCTTAGAATGGTTAGATTGTACTTGGTATGTTTTGGTGCAGGAAAATGGTAAATTTGGGTGACAAGTGAGGCTAGGAAATGGCTTTATTTTGTCCACACGGCCAGATACACGGACGTGTGTCTAGACCGTGTGTGACACATGGCCTACCCCATGGGCGTGTAGCCAGGCCGTGTGTCCCCTGCACCTTAAATTCGAGAAAACAGAATGCTCAGAATTGAGCACACGGGTAGAGACACAGGCGTGTGTCTCAGCTGTGTGTGCCACACGGCCTAGAACACGGGCGTGTGTCTTGGCCGTGTGAAACTTGCACCTAATTTGAATTGAATTAAATAACCACACAGCCAAGCACACGAGCGTGTGGTATGGCCGTGTGGCGCAAGTCAAAGAGCAACCTAAATCAGACACGGCCTGAGACACGGGAGTTCCCTTGGACCACACGGGAGTGTGAGCCCTGCACCTTGGAAAATTTTTGAAATGTCACGAAAAATTCTTAGAGTTTTTGATTAAGTCCTGAATCGATTCTAATGCTCGTATTGGACCTCGAGGGTCCATCTAATGGACGTTATGAATGATCTCGGTTAATGAATAGTGATTGACATGATTTATATGATAAATGTTCTGAATGTTCTGGTAACGCTCCGAAACCTTGTTCTGGCAATAGATACGGGTTAGGGGTGTTACAAACTAATTTAAGAATGATCATGCATTTTTATTCTCACTCAACCAAGAGGCCTGAGATATTTCTCCCATTATGTAGGAGGGACAAATCCTATCTTGATCACTCATATCTTACCTCACAAATTGTGGCACACCTAACATCAGTCTTTATAGTACAACCTTTTATGGAAGACATTTGACTATGTCAAAGCATATAACTTACGATGTTGGAACAATGATGATCTCAAGTCTAAGGATCATGTATACAATTATATGAGAAATGTTATGACTATTACATAATAATCCAAGAAACATTCTCATGGCGGGTCAGCCCAGTATGTGTTAGATCTAATGCCCGAAGTGTAGTATTTTCGTCTAAGTATACTTATGATTTTTCGAACAGATTGGTTAATAAAATTATCCATGAATCACATTAATATTTTGTATCATCGTCCTTAAACGATTTTTGCACGCAAAGCAAAATGGAAGTAGATGTTGCTCACTGGTTTTCTAATGTTTAACTAATACTAAGCGGTATTACGTGGTCGAATCGTAATACAAAAAGACAACTTGTATTAGTAAACGAACCTAAACATGTCCTTAGTCTAATTGAAAATGAGCAAACCAATTGAAATACTAATATGTTGTCTATCAAGTCTAGTTGGAGAGATGTTTTATCTTGGGCATCAAAGCGGACGACTCCCAGAAGATAGAGATATAGATGTGACTGACTGGAGGACTGACAGTATATCGGACAGGACTTAAGCAGAATATATCCTGAATCTGCTTATGAATTTATTTACTTGTGACGTTCATAGTGTGGCATACCTAAATCCTGAGTGGATGACGAGCTATATATATGTGACTCGTACATTTTGATGTAAGTAAAACCTAAGTTCGAATAGATAAGGAACCGAAAGCTGGTGCGTTGGGTGAACGACTTCTGTAGTATGTAGTGTCACTCACAATAGTGGAATTCATAGTCTGGGACATGGGTAAATGATATCCTCTCATTGGCATTACATGGTTGACGAAAAGTAAACGTGGTCACGTATTGTTCGTCTTTGTGATGAATGGCTTGATTACTATTTGATAGTAATTGACTTTTTGTGAAGAAAGATGTAATGATTACCATGAGATAAAATGGGATCATATTGGGAGAGCGGATGTTATCCCAAAGAGATTAAATATGTCTTATGAGGGTAACACACTTATGACAAGGTCATTGGACGAGTACTAAGTAGATAATTTCGTAATGGTATGTCGTTAAGGAGAGCTCAGTCACGATATTATAGTGGAATGACTTCGTGACTAAATGAGTTTATAATTAATTGACAAAAAATTGGAACTTAATTATAAATCATTTGAGCTTTAATTACATATGTCCAATTGATCCCTCTGCTAGCTTGTTGAAACTATAAATGAATTGCATGTTGAATCAAAAATAAACATAATGAATAAAAATAGAGAAATGGAAAACATTCAGAAATTATTATGGTTTTCTCTAAAATGGAGAGAAATGGAATCATTTGGAAATGAATGTGATTTTCTCAAAATGTAAATGAAAATGAGAAATGATTCATTTGCAAATGTACATGGATTACTTAGAAATGATTGAAAGAATGAGTTTATGTTTTTGAGTAGTTTTAAAACTCGAAAATGAAAATGAACCATTTGATTATAGTGAATAAATTGAGTTATGAAATATTAAATATATTTTCTTAGAAATTTTACCAATGGTAAAATCGTCATAATTTTATCGGGCGTAAAATTAGGATGAGAAAATTATTTAATTGAAAAATTAATGTTTATTTTGGAAAATAGAAAAATATGTATTAGGTCAGATTAAATTATAAAGTGTTAGGTTAAAAGTCTAGAAAGCACATATAATTGGGCCCAATACAATGAGAGGCCCAAATCCCTATCATAATACATATGAGGGGAAGCACACCCTATCAACCCCTCTCCCTCTCTTAGTTGGACTAAGAAGTAGTTTTATGTTTGAAATAAACCTCCACAATTCAACAAGGGTTCTTGTAACGCCTTGATAAATTTATTTATGTTTCTGTAAATATCTGACACAATTGTGTATCTATTTCAGTGGCTAAGTGTTCTAGGGGTGTGTGTGTGAGGTCTTGGGTTCAAATCTCACTTTTGGCAAATTTTGTTATTTTTGATCCAAGCCTTACCCTTGTGGAATGGGCTTATATAAAATTTTCTGTAAATCCATATTAGAATGAGCCTGCTGATTCGAGTGGTAAGGGAGTTAGTGTATTGGAGGTCTTGTGTTCGAATCCCTGCGTTAGCATGGATGTTAATTTTTGCTCGGTTGTCTGACAGAGTTTTGGTTGAGCTAAAAGTCCGAGGAGGTTGTGAGTTAGTGGGTTAGTGGGAGAAAAATAGGGGATTTGGGATATTTTTGTTTTTATTCATTTTTTTTTCAAAAATTCTCTCTTTCCAGAAAAAAAACTGACGTCAATTTTGTTTTGCCTTCCTCTACTCTGTCGTTTTTCTTCTCTTTTGATTCTTCTTTCTGTTCTGTTCCGATTTGTTGTCAATCTCGGTATTTTTGCTTATCTGTTTTCCCTAGGTTGTTTGGTAAGTGGGATTCTAGTATTTGTTTTGAAAGGTTCATTTTTTTCCAAATTGCCGGTTAGAACCTTATTTTTTTTTTGGCAACAGTAAGTCGAGTAGAACGGAACTCTCCTCTCACGGAATCGTAGTCGGAATCGCTCGGGGTAGTAGGGTAAGTGTTGAGCACTTGATTTGAACCATTTTGTTTTGGTAAAATCGAGGTTTAAAACTGATTTTTGGAGTTTATTGTGCCGATTTTAGGTGCTGTGTGGCTCGGGAGTATTTTTCGCATCGAAATCGTACCAGGTCTGTTGTCAAAATACAGAAAAACGAGTTTTGACGAAAGCCAAAAGACCTTATTATCGACGCCACAAGGGCGTGTGCCTGGCCATGTGTGAGACAAGACTGTGTGATTGACGAGGGCATGGCCGTGCGCAAGACACGACCGTGTGGTGGTGTGAGTGTGGCCGTGTGGGCCACACGGGCTAGGCCAAATTGGGCGTGTGGGCCCACACGGGTATTCACACGAGCATCTGGGTTTTGGGCCAGGCCGTGTGGGCCACACGGGCAATGCCCATCTGGGTGTGTGGGCCACACGGGCATGTGGGCCTATTTTTCTAAAATTTTCCCTAGGGTCGCACGGGTCGTTCCGATCGACTGTGGGCCTACCGTAGGGTCGGTAAGGGCTAACCAAACCCTAAAACTATGTGATCTGATAGTCTAGTATTCTGTTCTGAGTATGACACTATTTTGCATGTTTGTTTAGTCTGATGTATATATATATTTGACATCTGTAATGAGCATGTAAGCATGATAATTCTGATTTTGTATATCTGACTGGGGTGGGATTTATATATGTGGAGAAAGTGTTTTGTATGGTGATCATCGCCTATATTCTGGCAGCTTGGCTGCACATTATTTGATACGTGTCGTAATGACATAATATGGTGTGTAGGGATGGGTGGGTGTTTTTTACCCCACATGGTGTGTTGGGATGATCAGAGATGGTGTGTAGAGGATTGGGGTAGGATTCTGTGTATCTAATTCTGTTATCTGTTTCTGTAAAGGACTTAGGTCTGATCTAAATCTAAATGTATATGTGATTTCTGTATAAATCGTATGTCTATTTCTGTTGGGTTACACATCGAAGTTCTTTAAAACTCACATCTGTTAATCTTTTACATGCATGTGTAATCCATGGACTTAGCGATCGGTGCATGAGACTCAATGGTGACCACTCAACCGTAAACTATTTAAACTTAGTAATTTATGGTTTATTTAAAATTCTGGATTCATTTGAGAATTTGTAATTTCTGGGACTCTCTAGACTGTATGGTTTTTAACTGTTGATTTTTGGTTTGTTTGATAATTTGCATGCTTCAATAAAATGTTTTATGAAAATGATGGTTTTACGCAAATAAAGGTTTTCTAAAAATACAAATCGAATTTCTAAAATGTATCGATTTTATTAAACTTCCGCTATAATATGTGATTTGGCTAATGAACTAATTAAATGACGTTTTCAGTAATAATCAGGAATGAATATTAGTTATAAAAGTTGAACGGTTTGTCGAAACAACTCAGTTTTCAAAACCCATTCTTTGTGACATTTTCAGATTCGGCCATAATGTCTAGGCCGAGTTTGGGGTGTTACAGTTCTACCTTCTCTCCCTATAAAAAGATGGCATCGGTAGAGCTATTAACACAACTTTGAGAGATTGTTACTCTGGCGAAATATAGAGAGAATTTATTCTCAACTATAAAATATATTTTTCCAGATTAACAACTCTATCGTTATCTATTAAAGAAGAGAAAATTTTCGTTTTCACCACAAAAGGAAAAGAAAACTTCTTCTAGTTCTGTGTTTTGATTCAATTGGTTCGAGCCCACACTCGAAGCATATCGTGGTACGAGAATAGAAGAGAATATCATTTGGCTGAAAGCCGAAAAACATCAAGATCTGTTTATCCGAAAACATCAAAGATCGTTTGATGGCCAGGAATGAAGCGTGAAATCTCAAAGTTTGTGGCGAAGTGTTTAATGTGCTAGCAAGTGAAAGTTGAGCACCAAGTTCCATCTAGCCTGCTTCAACCAGTGATGATCCCTGAATGAAAATGAGAATGTGTTACTATATATTTTGTATCAGGTTTGCCTTTGACATCGAGCAAGAAAGAATCGGTTTTGGTAATTATTGATACATTAACCAAGTTTGCACATTTCATTCCAGTTCAAACCGATTTTTCACTTGATAAGTTAGCTGAATTGCATGGGGCTGAAATTGTTAGACTACATAGTGTACTGATGTCTATTATTTCAAATCGTGATCTGTGGTTTACTTCTAAATTTTGGGGTAAACTACATGAAGCTTTGGGCACGAAACTGAATTTCAGTACAACATTTCATCCACAAACAGATGAACAGTCTGAGAGGGTGATACGAATACTTGAAGATATGTTTTGCTTTTGTGTTATGGAATTTGAAGGTAGTTGAGAAAATTTTTTACCGCTAGTAGAGTTCGCATACAATAACAACTATCAATCGAGTATCAAAATGGCACTATATGAAGCTTTGTTCATACGGTAGAAAATCAGAACCCCATTGTACTGGTCCGAGTTAAGCAAAAAGAAGTTGGTAGGAACTGATTTAGTTTGTGAAATAGAAAAAAAAGTTAGAGTTATCAATGACTGTTTAAAAAATACCTCCAATTGAAAAAATTCATATGCGAATTTGAAAAGGAAAGACATCGAGTTTCAGATTGGCGACAAGGTATTTTTGAAGGTCTCACATTGGAAGAAAGTTATGTGGTTTGGTAAAAAAGAAAAACTTAGTCCGAGATTTATACCGTATGAGGTTTTTAAGCGAATTAGTCTAGTGGCGTATAGATTATCTTTACCTTTAGAGCTTGAGAAGATCCACAATGTGTTTCATATATCAATGTTGCGTCGATACCGTTCTGATCCATCTCATGTGATATATTTGAGTGAAATAGAACTGCAACCTTATTTAACTTACACTGAGGAACCAGTGAAGATTTTAGCACGAGAAGTAAAAGAACTGAGAAACAAGCAGATAGCTCTAGTAAAAGTTTTGTGGCATCACCATGGTATTGAGGAAGATACTTGAGAAACAGAAGAAACCATAAAGTCACAATACCTAAATCTCTTTTCAGGTAAAATTTTCGAGGACGAAAATTCATAAAAGGGAGGAAAGTTGTAACAACCCGTTTTCAGAGGTATCAGAAACGGTGGTTTCGAAAGCCCGTTCTCCGATGATCAAGTCATAGATATTAATATTTAATAATCATTGGTTCAATTTAGTGTCATATGAAATTTTAGTTCAAAAAATTTGATTTATTAGAGAATTGATCATAATATAAGGATGAAATCGTAAAGGTGGTAAAAGTTTACTATTATGGATTTCTTTTTAATGATAATACATTAATCAATTAGGGCCTAAAATGTCAATTTGTCCATTCTTCTCTATAGATAATGGTCGGATAAGTTTTGGCATTATTGAAAATAATGTTAATTTTATATAATAATTAGATTAGTTATATACCATAACATAGTGGATAGAGGGAAGAAAATTCATTTTCTTTCTTTCATCCTCTCCATCGACGTCTTTCTTCTTTGTTGAACTAGGAAAGTTTGGCCAAGATTGTGCTTTTGCATGGTAAGCTACTTCGAGCCCATTTTTGCATGGATTTTGAGTTTTTGAGATTGTTGTACTTCAATCTAGCTAATAGTGATGTTCGTTTCTAAAACTGTTAAAAATTTCATGAGATTGTCATTATTGAATGCTTGAAATTATGGTGTTAAATGATTAGATTAGATGAAAGGTTATGAAAAAGGACCACTTTGTAAAATGAAAATTTGTTAGTTTCGAATATCAGGACTAAAGTGTAGACATTTCGAAACTAATTTGATATTTCTATAAACTATGTTACAAAAGGGCTCAGCTATATAATGTGTTAGGTTTAAGGGAATTTATAGTGATAAAATTGAACTAACTTATATGCCTCATGAGCTGATGAATGATATTGGTTAATAAAAATTGAATTAAATTTTGTTATAGATCAAGATTTGAATCCGCCAAGAGAAGATAGCGAGAAAAAGAAAGTTGTTGAGTAGACTCTACTGTGACGTGTTATCATTTCGCCATGTAAGTTCATACAATATAAACATTGCTCAATTTTTCTTTCTCTTGTTCTTTAATTGTATAATTGAAAATTTGGAACGTTAGGTTCGGTTTGTTGAAAATAGACGGGAAATATTGAATTATGATGCAAAGGAATGAGAATGAGTTTATAAAATGAAAGCATCCCGATGAACTTAGTAAAAGACTCATATACATTGTTACATGTTATTTCTTGATGATTTTGAGATCCAACATTTGTTTCAGATTCAAAGATACATGTGACATAGATTTAACCTGGATTGGCGATCTGATGTTGTTTTAAAGGTTTAGCTTGGACTGGTAACCTTACATGTATATACAGCCCTGAGCAGGCTATTATTGTTTCAATAAGGGTTTAGCCCGGACGAGTAACCTGACACCTCCGTACATGATTAGATCGGACGAGCGTCTAATGTGAAGCGTACATGTGTTTTGATTTCTTTTATGATGTTTCATCGAGTAACATAAAAGATGCGAGGTGTGAAATTGGCGAATTAAGGAATGAGGGGTAAGGGAAGACTTGACTATTAAAATTGGTGTCCACACAAGTGAAAGGAATATGAATGAATCAGATATGAAAGTGTTAACATATCATGTTGCGCGCTCGATAGACTGTATGTTGATCAAGTATATGTACTTACTTTGTTGACAAATTGTGTTGGTTGATAGGTAAACTATGTTCGCATATTAAATTATCACATAATTATTATGTGAGGTAGGTTAATTATTGAATTTGTATGAGCTTACTAAGTATTCTTGATACTTACGCCTAGGTTGCTTTTATCTTGTAGATTTTAAACGTTCAAAACGTGTCAATTGGATCAGCAATAAGTTCACACTATCTGCCCAAGAATTGTGGTAGATTTTTTATTTTGATTTGGTTTGTCTAAGTGGCATGTATATAAACAGTTGGTTATTTTGTAAACAGATATGTTAAATTTCGATGGTGGTTACCTTGGACTCTCTCTTGATGCATGTAAATAAAATGGACTTAGGTTCTGTTATATTCCGCATTATAAGTTCCGCAGGACCTATCGCAATGTGGGGTGTCCGCAAAAAATTTCACGTTTAGGTGTTCGCAGGAAATTATGAAATTAGATGTTTGCCTTACTTTCGCAGTTGGACGACCCGCAGGATCAGTCTGCCACATATTAGTTCGTAGTACGGTCCACCACGTATGTTTCAAGTATGTGTAAGCTATGTGAGCTTTGTGTGGTAACATCCTATAGTTTAGGTCCGACAACAGGACTGAGCAAGGGGTGTTACAACTACAAGCTCACCATCAACACAATCGCCATCAACAAATGTGGATTGAGAGCTTTCTACAAGTTGTAACATCTATTTCCTGGTCATATCTCTTTTTTCAAACATTTAAATTTATTATTATTTTAGGAATATAAATTATATAAATTCTTGATTCAATAAATTTGATAGTCTTATTTTTACCATTTTTGTAAAGGAATGAATTTTATAATATTTTTAGTAGAATATAAATAAAAGTATAATAATTGCGGACTAATGTGAAAATGTTTATCGATTATTTCTACAATTTTTATTGTACTAGGTGATGATAATTATGTAATTGATAATTTCACAATGTTGCTCTCTCAAAGAATTGGTGAATTTTATTTTGTTACTTGTGGTGATTTTAATAATCAATGACATAATTGTATATAAGTAGGTGAAGATGTAATTTTCGCAAAATATTAATTATAAGGCGATACTATTTTTATTGTCATTACATCGTTAGTAATACATGACGATTTTAAATTGATACTAAATAAAAAATTTATGACTTTATTTAATCATATTAGGTGATGACATATTATGCCATTGCCAATGTGACAGATATTTCTTTCATCATATATGTTAAATGTTAATTTTATTATTAGCGACAATTCAAATAATCAATAATGAATTCATATATAATTTGGTGACGAAATTATCCGTTACCAAAATTTTAATTAAAAAGGTGATATTATATTTTTATTGTTACGCCACTAATAATTATTTCAAGGTTTGAAGTTAATTAGCTATTGGATAATAATTATTGGGTCGGATTGAGTTTAAATAAAACTTATACTACTCATTTTCTTTTACGAAGTCATAGTTAATACTACTTTATTCCATCTTCAAAATTATAATTTATGTCATATCTATGTTATCATTTAAAAGTAGATTAATATATTATTATTATTTTTAATTAAATTGATGTATGATTAATCCGTGATACCAACATAACAAATAAAGATTTTGCCCACCCTTCACATAAACCAAATAAAGCAACACTTTATTATAAAGTTAAAGATTTAATGTTTACTAAAACTTTATTTCAACAAAATGTTTTACTATAACACCATGAACTCGATTAATAATTTGATTGCACTTGCTAATTAAAAATCTATATATACTGCCAACAACTTTTTAATTAAATGATAAAAATATTAAATTATAAAATAAAAATTTGAGTTCAATATCAAACAATTACATTTTCCATATTTATACATATCTTCACCAACTTTTCTAAAAGCACAAGGTAGCTGGTGTTGTTTAAGTTGAATACTCCTACTTTTATTTAGTTGTGAGTGATTGTTGTGGCAGTCAAAGCTGAAGAAGATGATGCACGCCATCAAACAAAGTGGAATTTAGATTTGATGGCGGAATGATAGATTTTTGACCAACTTAACCGCATGATACATAGAAGAAAGTGTAATAATTATATATGCAATGACAACAGCGACCTCTTGTTCTTAGATTTCTTTAATAATTGAAGCGGGAAAAGTCTTTACTGAAAATGATTTCTTGGATTTCAGATGTCATTCATATTGCAGATAAAGGTGACCCTGGTGGGAAGATCCTATATTTATAACATTTATATATGATGTTGATAATTTAGTTTATATGACTTTATTATGTGTATGTATATAGCAAAATGGAATCTTTCCATCTCTCTAAGA
Source organism: Gossypium sturtianum (assembly GCA_025698515.1). Taxonomy (NCBI): domain Eukaryota; kingdom Viridiplantae; phylum Streptophyta; class Magnoliopsida; order Malvales; family Malvaceae; genus Gossypium; species Gossypium sturtianum. The sequence goes on along the minus strand of CM046946.1, from coordinate 13,486,785 downwards.
AACTGATGAAAATACAGCACGACAACATTTATATAAAGTATATACAGACAACAGAGTGAGAGATGGGTAATATCATTGGAATAGATAGATGGCAAATAATTAGTAAAATTTCCCAGGTCTGAATGCAAAATAGTTTTCATGCTGACTGATATTTATGTGGATACTGGTCCACTTTTTAACTTAAGATTTAAGAACTAGACTAGGATTCATGAGGCATTCAATTTGTGGGGTTAGAATATAGATGATGGCCATTATTATCCACTCATTGCTTACCGCATGTTTATAGTAAAATTATTTCTTTCATAATTATTTTTATCAACAATGTTCGAGTTTATAATATATATTCTATGAATATATGATTAATCATACGTATGGTGTTTATCCACTAACCTCCGCATTTTCATGCCATTTTCATTTGGTTTGTCATCTTTCTGGTGTTTTACTTCAACCAGAATATGATGTACATGGCATGTCAAACAATTTTTGCTTTTAGAGATATTTCATCTATCTATCAACTTAAACACAAAACTTTATTGAATAAGAAAACGAACAAATATTTGTGGAAATAACGTGACAAATATGCGAGCCTTTACCTTTATTGTCTTCACTGCAATAAGTGGTTCTAGAAAATGAATTTTTGAAGACGATTGACGTGCGGGATTTGTTTAAACAAAAGAAGAAAAGCGACATGTTTGAAGATCCATGCATGATGTGACTGCTGTTTTTGCAATAGCGTCATATGTGGTGGACATTTGATTGTTGAAGACTATGCATAAGACATGCGTATGTCGTCGAGCTGTGTGAATCCCCTCGCCTTTTAAGTCAAGCATGCCTTTGGAAAAATAAATACAAACACAAGGCTACAAATATCACATGACCACCAATCCTACAAATTCATACCACATGGTTTGAATTTCGTAACGTAAAACAAGAAATGGCATGCCAATGCGCTTTGGAATTTAGGGTTCTACTTCTAGAACCGTACTGTAAATCCATAAATATTGTTTGAATTGCAGAGGACGGAAGAAGATGAAGTGGTGGGCATCTTGGCAAAACCCAGCGAGCTATGATTAACCATCTGTCCATCACTTACACCTCCAGTGCCACAAATTCATGCCACCTACAATAGTTAAAAAGTAATATTTATAAAAATATAATAATAACATTAAAGACATTATATTATATGTAAATTTTGTGTAAATCTTTTTAGTTACAAATGGATTGATCTCGTTACAAGCAATGGTTACTATGGTTAGTACTGTAACAGATAATACAACTTGTTATATTTGGAATTGATAATTTTTTAGAATAAAATTTTTGAATTATGAATCCTGTAAATATTGTGGAAGTATAACAACCTATCTAAGAAGATCAATCCATTTGGGGAATTAGATCTGATCAAGCAATTGGATCTCTTAAATTGCAGAAATGGTTCGTGTTGCGTTGACGACTGGTCTCCAAATATTTTGAGTATCATGGACTTTATTAGAATATTGTATATGCTTGATTAGTTGATTTGTAGTTGAAGAATTGATTTTATTTGATCTAGTATGTTAGCAAATCTCGAATACTTATAAATTGAAAAGACTTTAGCACTTATATGTTCATTGAGGAACTTGTGATTGAGAATGCAAACAAATTTCTTGGTTTACGGTCTAGTCTTTTAGGGAAAATTTAGAAGTGAGTGGTCTAGATTTTTTAGTACAAGACTGAGGTTGCTATACCAGAGTGTGATAGAACTTAAATCACATGTTGTGATTTAAAGATAATAGATCATCTTACTGAGCATGCCTTCACAACTGTAGGTAAATTGAATTGCGTAAACAACTCATTTGTGTTTTTCTCCCTTTGTTCTTACCGCAATGTCACCTTTAGTGGGCATCACAACTAGCACTTCACTTAGCACTACCTATTTTCTTTGCAATTATCAACTTTAAATTTCAACAATTGGTATCAGAACCTCCCACTTGATGTAGCTAATGGATATTTTTTATGTCGATAATTGTTAGAAATGAAAGGATCATTGGTATCTTGACTCTTTATGATAGATGGATCAACTTACTCTCTTTTTGGGTGGAAACCACCTATTATTGAACCTAAAACAAGGAGAACACTCAAGTTAAAATTATCTTGAAGCACTAATGAAGAAAGGTTAGCCAATGCCAATTCTAATTCCTTTAATGCTATTTTTTGTGATGTGAATGCTCAAGAGTTCAAGAGAATCTCAAAATTATTAGAGTTGTGTGACCCTAATCCTTGTTAAAGAAATAAAACACAATGGTAAAATAAGAGAATTTGTGTAGGGCTTAAAGTCAGGGGAACCATGCAGCACAAGTAGAATCCGTATAAAACTACACTAATTTTTCTATTTAACATTGATTAGAATAGAGTTTTTCAACTTTTAAATAAATGTAGTCGAAACTCCTCTTATATCATTTATTTTTCAAGATTAATAAATATCTTTTTCTCTTCTTGTGGTTTTTTTCCGAAAGAATTTTCACGTAAAATCTTCAACAACTATTTTAACAGATCTAAAATATGTTTAAGATTATTCATAAAAGTAGGAAGAAACAATCATAGATGTAAATGCTTACCATCAAATTTGAAACCTTAAAAGATGGAAGACAATCAAATAATTGATGATTTTTATGCTAGTGTAACTTATCCCTGTTGAGTTTCAATAGAATTTTATTATTTTATTAAGCAGGAAAAAGACACCTGCGGTGTTCCATTCGGTTTCTAGAACTGTGAAGTCTATAATGAAAAGGAAAGAAGGATGAAGAGATAAAAAGATGGGCATTATCTTGTCAGCCATAAAACCATGCTACATTGCTGGCAAATAAAGATAGAAAGCTCCAAAGCTCTATAATTGACACTCAACTCCATCATCTAACCTCGAATCCCACAGATCCATGCCACGTAGCAATTGCAGGCTTTTTTTCTGATATCTCAACATCCAAATAAAGACTAAATCAAAGATACATCAAATTTCAAGACAATAAACGGTGAAAAGCAGCACGCGCTTTCGCCTTTATTGCTGATCTTACAAGGCAACAATGAAATAGACAGATGTGAAAGTTTACCTCAAATGAGTACGATTTTTATTATTTGGTAGCATGTGATATACATTAAAACTACAACAGCTTAATTGGTTTCATGGTTACATCGAACTTAGCTCTACATCGGGTTCAGATTTCGGTTCTATTCGTACTTGGCCCTTGTAACGATACCGATGAGCAACATAGAGGAAATAAAGGAAATTGAAGGCGCTCATCACTGCTAGAATGTAGTAAAAGTAATCCAATCTGCCAGCATTAATATCATTAGTCAACCAGTCGGGGTGGCCGTGGCCTCCGGTGACATGATGCACAACATTCACTACTATGCTGCTCAAGTAGCTCGAACCAGCCAAGGAGCAAAAGATGAGAGAATTAGCAATGCTTCTCATATGCTCAGGGAACTGCTTGTTGAAGAACTCAATCTGCCCAAGAATGTTGAATGCCTCGCAGAAACCCATGAGAATAAGCTGAGGAGATAGCCAAAAGACCGAGATTGGTGCGGCACCAGGGTGCAATGTAGCTGAGTTCCTTCTCTTCTGTTCGAACACGCCAGCAGCGACCATGGCTAGGATAGAGAAAAAGTTACCGATTCCAATTCTTTGAAGAAGTGTTATCCCACCTTCGTGTTTGGTGATTTTTCGAAGAGATGGGACCATGATTCGGTCATAGACTGGGAGGAAAATCCCAATTGTGAGCATCGATATGACACCCATGGAACCAGCTGGGATTTGGAACTTGGGACCAAGATGCCTGTTCATTTTCAAAGCTTGTGATAAGGTGAATGTTCCCTGTTGTGCCATGGCGGTGAAGCTAATGATACCAGAAGCCCATATAGGGATGATTCTGATAAGGCATTTGACCTCTTCTACATCTTGGATGCTGCACAACCACCATTTTTTAGGGGAACCATCGTCTTCTAAATCATTCTTGGTTGTTATCGCGGCTTTGTTCAAGAACCTAAGTCAACATCAACCAGTTCATATTATCAACTTTTACCATGAAAGAAACAATGTATATGTTGACAGTGTTTTAAGTTTAAGTGATAAGATAGATGACCTGAACTGGTAGGTGAGGGGTAGCTTTGACAACACGTATTCCTTTAAAGGAGGATCATAGAAAACTCCAAATTCCTGTCCCTCAGCAGGAAGCTTAAGATGTCGTTTGTTGTAAGCAGCAACAAACACTTGAGCAATGCTTGAAAAAATGCTTCCTTGGGGCTTCACATGCACATAAATTCTGGTTCCGATGAGAAACAAAACAATTGAAGCAGCCATGAGGAGAGTGGGGATTCCAAGGCCTAGAACCCAGCTCACTGAGTCTTGAATATAAACCACAAGGGTTAAAGTGAGCAATATGACCAATGTGAATGTGGTGTAGTACCAATTGAAGAAGCTGTTGATCCCTTTCGCCCCTTCTTCAGTGGTTGGATCAAACTGATCAATCCCAAAGGGAATGCTGCAGGGTCTTATCCCACCAGTTCCAATTGATAAGAGGCCTAACCCTGTTAGCAGTACTCCCAGTTGAGCCTTGCTTGGACTAATGCAGTGACCATGTAATTGCTGCTCAGCTGGGCATTGTGGAGGCTGGAGCTGTGGGATCCAAGCCGTCAAAGTTATCGTCAGCATTCCCTGTCAACGTAAAATATAATAGTCAGTGGTCAAATTACTAGTTTCTATATTTTTACATTTGACATTTGAACCCTTATCCTCTAGAGCCAAGACGTTCTCTAATCATTGACGATTTGTTAATATAAAAAAATTGGAACAGATGGAGAATTTATAAATGCTAACTTTTAAAATTGGACATACTTTTTTTATCATTGACCCAAAGCAGCAGGTAAGATATGGTCCCCCTCCTAATGATTTTTTTTTCTTAAAAAAAATTAATATAATTATAAGATATATTAAAGATAATTACGATTTTCAAACATAAACTAAATAGACAGACAAACATAAATATTAAATTATGGCCTAATTTTCCATTTTTGTGAAAAAGTATTTTAGGTACATATATCACAATAATTAACTATGTCAAAACTGTTGTCGTGAAAAAAAGATATTATATATTTTTTTGGGTACTGTATTATTATTGATAATTATGTATAATGAACAAAGATAATGTTTGTAAATCATATATGATTGGTTGGCTCAAAGGATGATAAATAAATTAGTGGGTAATGCAGATTGAATAATTAGTTTATGTTAGTCTAAATGATCCAAAAGTTACATAAATTTGACAATCAATCTAATTTTTTATTCATATATTGGTGTAGCATCCGGATAAAAAATATTTACATGACAAATACTAACCTAACTTGAGCTAATGATATCTCTGTCACATACATGAATTTTGATGTTGCCATTAATATCATCGTGTTGGACCGAGATATTGCATTCAATTCGGGGCTAGATTTCCAACAAGAAACTACATGCATAGCAGGCAAATTTAGACCCGCTGTTTAACCTCAGCGACAGATATGATACGTGTCTGTAGTTTTTGCCTTTGCAAGGGTAAAAAAATCTTGCAAGTCAAGACAATATCTCCTTTCCCTTGTACGAATTATCATCATCAAGGCAAAAAACTCGAGAAGATGGTGACCTTTGTTCACCTTCTAGATTATATTTAATGAAAAATAAAATTATTTACTGTATATCAACACCGGTGTTACTAAACTCTTACCAGAAATGAAGCGACGGATGCAACAGCAATGGTGGCGAATCTACCGACGTAGGCATCAGAGATGAAAGCACCGATGAGTGGTGCGAAGTTAGATACACCAGACCAGATATTGAGTACATTGGAAGCTGAAACTTGGTCCATGTTAAACTTTTTCATCAAATACACCATGAAATTTGACAACAACCCAATCGTTGCAAATCTCTCAAACGTTTCATTCCCTGCACCACCACCACCCACAGTGTTTTTTTTTTTTTGTTTGTTTGCAATATGTTAAAACTAAACGACAACTATAGCATTAAATAAATCAGATTCCTTAGAAAGGAGAGAAAAAAAAAAGTTGAATTAAACCTAAAATGAAAGGCATAGCTTTCCATCCTCCGGGCTGTTTCTGCTCTGATGACACAGCATTTCCCTTGGTTCCTTGTTGTGGAGAGGCTGTTTTATTGAACCCTTTTGAGCAGAAATATAGGAAAAAGGAACTGGATTTCTCTTTGATGCTCATCACCACCATATTTGCTTTAAGGTAAGCTTAGGTGTTATTGGAAAGCATGTGGAGATTTTTGGGTTACCTATGCAATTGCACAACCTAATATATACATATAGATAAGCTTTCGTTAAAGGAGGTGGGGTTAGATTGAATGGCTGACGAAATAAAGGAGTGAAAAATGTAAACCGCATGTGCAGACAAAATATGACAAACAACTCCGTGCCTCCTATATATGGACGGACCCAAAATCTGAAACTTGCCCACCTTGTCCTTCCCAAACAAGGCTTGGAATTTATGAAATATACTGTAACGTAGTAGTATATTTTGTATTTTTTTTTAAATGGAAAAACCATTACAACCTACTTTAAATTATGCCAACCTCCCTTGGAGGCGTGTTTCAAATAATTGCATCCTCTTTTTTTCACCAACAACGTTTTTTTGGTTGTTTTCTTTAGATACGTTATGGATTAATTATTATATTGCTTTAACAAATAATTATTAGATTCTTTTGATTAAAGTGAAATTCGATACCTTGTTCTATATAACTTGGTATTGCTTTTAAACTGTCTGAAAAAATAATCACGCTATTAAATTCTCGATAAAGTGCAACCAAACCATTTGTTTTGTTGAGAAAGGATTGTATGAAACAGTGACGCCACGTTATCTGTATCCCTTTTCAGTAGTTTTATGCCACATCAGCATTTTTATCCTGAATTTCAACATTTTTATCCTGAAAAAAATCAAATCAAAATTAAAATCCTGAAATTCAGGATAAGAATACTGATGTGGCATAAAACTATTAGAAAGGGATACAGATGACGTAGCGTCACTGTTTCATACAATCATTTCTCTTGTTTTGTATTTTTGCTCTTTTATCATTATTGATATTTACCATGACATCATCGGTTACATTCTATACCACAATCAATAGTATTCATATATGTAAATACATGTATATATATGATTTCCGTTTTCTTCCTGCTGACCTATAGTTTAGATTCGTCCTACCCTAGAAGCACCACCACTACTACCAGTACTAGTTTTTCAAGTAATTACCGGACGTTTATCAACCGTAGAACTAAGGAGAAGTTGGGTCAAACTGTCGTGGAGTTTCATGTCCTGCAAGTTGGGTTGTATTTTATTTTATTTATTAAAATAAATAAATTAGTCTTTATAAAGTAAATTGATCATTTTATTAAAAAATCTATTTAAATTGGTTCATATATATTAGCATGATGTACACATGGTATGTCATGAATTACTGTCTCAGCCACGCTAGTTTTTAACAATACAAAAAAATAAAATTTTTAAATTTATTTTTAATTAATATATAAGAATTAAAAACAAAAAACAATATTATTTGTTAAGGTCAGACCATTTTTATGATTGAAAAGCTAAACTGAAGTGACCATTTGGAATCTTCAACCAGAAAGGTGTATTATGATTTATAGTTTATATTGGTCATACATTACAATTGAATAACTAGATGTTTACAATTTTTAAGACTAGATCTTCTTTCACGTATGTGAAAAACTAACTTAATTATTTAAAAGAGTAAAATATACTTTAATTTTATGTTGTTTTTGTATATTTAAAATTTAATTTTTTTTTTTACTTTTATTTTCAGAATTTCAGTTTTTATTTTTTAATTAAATATTTCAAGTTCAATTTTGTCGGTATTATATTTTGGAATAAAAGATACTCACTTGATAGTTATGTAATAAAAAAAAAATCTTATAATGGACTTGATTTTAACATGAAATTTTTAACAGGGTATAAATAAACTTTCATTTTTAAATCCAAAAAATAGAAGGATTAAATTCTTAAGAATAAAAATAAAGAGACTAAATTTCAAATGTATGAAGAGTACAAGAATTCTGAGTCACACTGATGCGAGTGAAATCCCATAACTCTGACACATACCCCTCCGTCATACTATCACCCTTCTCTAATTGCGTTTTCTCGGACCATATTTGGACAGCCGCATTATCTTCCACTTTATCAAGAAATCCCCTTTCCATGTCAAGCTCTTTATTTAGTAACTGAACGTGAATCAACACCTTTTTTATGATCAAAATGCCATGCAATCAAAGTCAAAACAAAACAAGTCAGTACATTTCATACCAAGCTAGAATTCAAAGCAAGCAAGAGATAATAAATAGAGCACTATTCGGGTGACCACTAAGGGTTCAGTGTGGTTCTACCTAGGGTAGGTTTTTAGGGCTCATTATATGCGGTTTGGTTCTAAAGTAAGGGTACCTGAACCAGCAGATTCCTCGATCCTCACCCATTATAGGCTCATACGGACCGAGTTCAGTTCAGGGGAATATATTTCCCTATGGCTATACGGGGATGAAAATCTCACGAAGACATAGGTACGGATGTATCCCAAAAGCGATCAACTATCCTATACGGAGGTGAAGACCTCACGAAGAAATAGTTTCTCACTCCCACTTAAAAGGGTATAATCGACCGGTTATGTAATGCAATATGCGAAAATATATCCAAAAGACTCGAACCAATAAAGCAAACATATCAAAAGGATTGTAAATTTAAACCAAATTATCAATTTTTGACAAAAAAATAAAAAGTAATCAACTTGTGGCTTGACTCTCTTATTTTGTACCTAGTGGAGTCACCAAGCTGTCGAAACCATTTTTTGAAAGTCGACTTTATTTTGAAAACGAAAATGGGAGTCGCCACCAATCACTTTTATTAGGTGTGATCGGATCACCTTGTAATTTAATCATTTTAATTAAATTAAAACTTACTTTAAAATGATGATTTTTGGTCTACAAAATTCAGGGAATGAGTTCGGGAGTCGGTTACGTACAAGGAAGGATTAGCACCCTCGTAACGCCCAAAATTGGTACCCAATTGATTAATTAACGTCTTAGTGTCGAAAGTTGAAAACTCGAAAAGAATTTAAAATACAATCCCTCTTTATATTAATGCTATTTGTACTTAAAAATCGCTTGAATAAATCAAAACGTATGTTGAAGCCCTTCTCATCTCGAGGTAATAAAATGTCACATCCCGTAAGTTAGGACACGACATCTCAAATCCTCAAGAATAAGCTTACCTTTTATTTTATTTTTACTTAAATATCATGTATTTTAGTTTTAAAAGGATGTTCGGTTATTTAGGTTCAACGAGAAAATTGAAACCCCGTAAGTTAGGGTACGATTTCTCGAGTCTCCAAATAAACATTGCCTATTTTTAAAAATTTCCTTTTTTGAATAATAACAAGTGTAACAACACGTATTTATCTTGTTTGGGTACAGTACAACAATGAATAAATGTGTCTAAACACGATTCAAGACATGATTATAGTGAAATAAAATAAAATGGTAGTGTATGTAAGTGGAACGATGACATACAAAAAATAAAATGACATGCTAGTCAATGACAATAATATGAATATAGTAGTAAAAACAATTCATAATGATGATGACGATAATTATATCACATTTACTACTTTAATACTAATATAAAAAATCAAGGAATAATAATAATAATAATAATAATAATAATAAAATCTAAATTTTGAAATACATTGAAAGTAGTAAATAAATAAATAAATAAAAAGGCACAATAAAAGAAAATATAAAAAAAGAGCCAATTGTAAAAATAAAATAAAGGAAATATTAAGTAAATAAATAAATAAGTGAATATCAATAAAACATTTGATTAAAAATTAAGATTAAATAATTAATTAAATAATAAAATAACAAATGAAACAGTTTGTAAAAAAAAAATTTTGAGGTTAAATAAACCAAGGATCGAATTGAAATTGAAATAAAAATAAAGGGTATGAAGTGTGAATAATAACAAATAGACTAATAAGGATCAATGTGCAACGCGCTAAAAAGGACAGGGACCGAATAGGAAAATATCCCTTGTCCTTATGCGCACTGTTTCTCAAAAGGACCAAAATATAACGCGCGTAAATGGGCGGGAACCAACTAGGAAATTATTCCCTGTCCCCAACACGCCGTTGTAGGAAGCCCATTTCGCCCGGGCCCGCCAGATTAAACCATTAAAACAAAAAATAAAATAAAACATTAAAGTCTATTAATATTAACAGTCTAATGTCCATTACACAAAACCCAAATATGTCAGCCCAAATATTTTTAAATAGACCTAAGCCGTGCACGGCCCAATACCTAACTAAGCCCGAAATCTAAAAACAAAATCAGGAACCCTAGCCCCTAACCCTAACAGTGCCGCGCGAGTGCCTCCACGCGCGCCACCACGCACGCCTCCACAGCCTCCGTACCTCCAGCGAGCCTCCGTACGCCACGTTCGCGCCTTCCGTACCTGCAAACAAATAGCAGAGAAACGACAGCAAATCGATAATAACAAAAAAAAAACATTGTATTTTTATTTATTCTTCTTCTTCTTGGCTATAAAAAGAAAGCCAGAAAAACGTTGTTTCCTTCTTACGATTTTCGAATACAAAGATATAGAAAAACAGAGGTATTTTTCGATTTTTTTTAGTCTTTTTTTTTTGTTTCGCATGTCACGCATATATATAGAAATAGAATAAGTATTAGAGATTTTACCTTTTTTGCGACCATCGGAGCCGAAACCGAAGCATTTTTTTTTCTTTCTTTCGATTTTTGGAGGGGTCTTGAGTGTTTGGAGGTCAGATCTGGGTTAGGGGGAGTGAAGCAATCGAAATGGGCCTCTTTTGGTCTCCTCTGACCACCGTGGACGGCGGCACCGTTAACGGCGATTGATGGCCACCAGGTGGCCCGATGGCCTGGAATCGGGGAGCCAGAGAGAAAACCGATCCTTTCCCCCTTTTTTTTTTTTAAATCAAACAGCAAATGATTTTTTTTAAAAACAAATTTTGCTTTTATAGACGAGAGATACGACGTCGTTTAAGGCTAATTGTAATAGCTTCAATACGGCGTCGTTTTGAGCTGGATCGGGTTGACCCAACTTGAACCCTCAGGATTCGCGCGTTTTTGCGGTGAAGGGATATTTGCGCAATAAGCCCTCCCGCTTTTGTAGTGTGGTGCAATGTGGTCCCGCATTTTTCTTGATTTTGTAATTTGGCCCCTTAAATTTCGCTTCTGATTCATTTGGGTTCGCGCTGAAACGATGCGTTTTAAGGGTTTGGGCTAATTGCTCATTCAATCCCTTTTCTTTGCGCGCGTATTCCATCTAGGTCCTCCAATTGATTGAATGTTTAGCTTTTAGATTTTTTAATTTTGTTTTAATTTTAATTTAGTCCTTAATTCTGTTTAAATTTTTATGAAATAGCCTGTTAATTTTATTCTTATTTCAATTAAGTATTTTTTTAGTTTATAAAATTTATTCATCATTTATTTGTAGAAGTTGTTTAATAAACTATTTTGAACTCTTTTATTGATTTTACAATATTTTAATTTCGTTTTAAACTTTCATTTGTATATATTTTTATTTATTATATATGTTTGATTTCAAAATATTTCTTTTATATGTCATTTTATCTTAATATTTTGTATAATATTTAACTTAAATACTCTTCTATATATATATTACTAATTCATACATATATATATAATTTATATTAAAATCATCTTATTTCATATTTATTATTAATTTCACATTATTTCATATATGTACTTTATTTTAAATCTATATATATATAAATATGCATAATTGCTCCTTTAAAAATCTTATTTTAAATTATATTTTATTTATATCAAACACTTTTCTATAGTTTTTCACATATACATTATTTTATTAAGCTTTTATTTTGGATAGGTATATTTGTTTTTAGATTATCTTGTATATTATACATTTTAAATTCCTTCTTATATAATAGTCAATTCATTTATAAATTATTATATTGATTGTAATTTATTTTCTAAATTATTTCATAAATTGTTGATTTCAAACCTTTTAGCTATTTTAAATCCATTTGCTATCATTTAAAATTTGTTTTATATTAATTTGCCATTGTCAATTTTGTAGAATTATTATATCTTGTAGCTTATTGATTTTTGATTGTTAGTATATGTCTTTTAAACCATGTAGTTGTCATTATTGTATATTGGTATGTTTAAATTATTGCTATGATCACCATTCATAAATGTGATGTTGAATTTGTGTGTATTTCATGCTTAATGCTTGTGCTTCTTGTTATTGTTTTATATTTCAAACTCCAATATATTCAAGCCTTTATTAAATGTTTCATTTCATTAAAAATGAATGTTGAGCCAATGCTAAGATTGCGTATTTGAAAATTTTTCAAGATAAGGCAATATTTGTGTGTTTGTAAGTTTGAAAAATTACGCCCTAACGTGCTGGGTGTCAATTTTTTTCGTTCAACCAAATAACCAAATACCCTTTTTAATTACATGTTTTGAAGATCAAAGATGATCTCGGTATCGAGGTATAAACGTGTCATATGCTAACGTGTTGGATATGATATTTTTATTCCTTTGAAACGAGTGAATCTTGAGATTCAATTCAAAATTAACTAACATTCTTTAAAAAGAATCACATCTTAAATATTTTCAAGTTTTCAACGCAAGGACACTAGTTAATCGATTTGGTACCCGTTCTGGGGGCGTACGGGGTGCTAACCCTTCCTCGTGTGTAACCGACTCCCGAACCCTTTTTTGTCATTTAATTACGTAGACCAATAAATTTTTTACAAGGTGATCCAATCACACCTAAACAAAAAAAGATCGGTGGCGACTCCACATCACATTTTTAAGTCGACCCCATTTTTCAAACTTAAAATAAAATAAAAATGGTTTCGACAGCCGTCATTCCCCAAGGGACTAAAATGAAATAAAAATAAAATTATAGGGTGAAATTAAAAAGAAAAAAATAGGGCTAAATCGCAACGGGCCATAAAACGGAAGGGTCGAAAGCGTAAACAGCCCCTTTCTTAAGAAAACACGCGGATCCTGTTACTATCCGGGTCGGGTTTCGGTCATATTCCAAAACGACTCCGTTTTGGCGTCTGGAAATGAAGCCCAAAACAACGCCGTTTTATAAGGCTATAAAAGTAAAAATTTTAAGAAAAAAAATCATTTGCTTTATCTTTTAAAAAAAAAATCTTGAGAGCCTGTTTTTTTTTTCTCTCAAGGGCCGGTCTTCAAATCCGGCGACCCACCTCACGACGGCCATCGGTCGTCGGCGACGGCTCCACCATTCCCAGTGGCTGAAATCCACAAAATAACCCTCGTTTTAGTCGTTTGACTCCTTGAATCCCGATCTAAGACCCAAAAATCCTCCAAAATCAAAAAAAAAAAGAAAGAAAGAAAACACTAAAGAAGAGATCGGTCTCGCCACCGTTGTCGAACCCTCGTCAGAACCCTAGTGGGTTCTGAGGTGTTCAGGGACCAGAGAAAGTCTTCGACGGCGGTAGAAGACGAAGTAGCAGGTAGCATTTTTCTTCTTTTTATTTTTATTTATTATTATTTATTTGAACTGAAACGAAAAAAAAAGGGGGATCACCTTTGTTAATGTTTTTCTTTTTTGATTGCTCTTCGTGCGTAAAAAATTACAAGTAAAAAATGTGGCCTTTTTTATAGCCGAAATACGAAACTATCTGTTTGTTTTTTTTGCTTTTGTTTTTTCTTCGTTGTCTTCTCTGCTTTGCGTGTCTGTTCCTCTTTATAGGTAACAGTGGAGTGGTTGATGGTGGCGGTGGTGGCAGAGGGGCGTCAAAGGCATGCGGAGAGGAGCGCCGACGTGGCATGCGGCTAGGGTTTCTTCTTCTCTTTTTTGCTGAAAATAGTTTAGTTTTTGGGCCATTTGGGCCACTAGGGTTTTCTTGTATTTGGGCTGTAATTGGGTTTGTAATTTTGGGCCTGTAATTTATTGTAAATGGACTGAGACTTTATTTTTATTTGTGTTGTTTTTTTTTTAAGGACCGGGCAAAATTGGCCCACTACAAAATGTATGAAGAATACAATAATTTAACACATATTTTAATCTATTTGAAACTACTCAATTCGAAATAACTGCTATGATTTGTTCAATTATTGAGATCTAATATACTCCTTATGATTCGTTTGATTCAAGCAATGAAATGGGAGTAACTCAAATACTAACTCCGTAAAAAAGATCATTTATATACTTGTTAATTTGTATACCAAACTATTATAGACTGATAATTGAAATAAATCTGAAAAGGGTCCACACGTGATGAGGCTTAACTAGAATAAAATCTGGATTTAAAACTTACATATATATATATATATATATATATAAATGTGCATGATAGAACTTGAATTTGAGTACTTAAAATATTAGGACCACTACTTTTACTAGCACTACCAAAACTTCATTGACTAATTTAGTTTTAAGTACTTTTATTTACTCAAAATTATCACTCCATTTTTAAATTGGTCATTCTTAATTTGAAGCCTAATTCTTTCGGACATCACTGTTAAATAACTTTTTTTTTTATTTTTATTTACAGGCCATGAAAGTTGATTTTGCTCAGCTTGAAGTATGCATGGAGTTGCTGGAATTATACAGGCTACATGAGGGAAGTTATGCAGTATTCACGGGTTATTACATAAGAGAAATCCACTTTATTTATCCCGAGTTTTGAGAAATATGAGGGAATCCCTTTTTCCTTATTTACAATAACTTTCTATCTAACCAATCAACAATTCTTCTATTTACAATGAGATATTTAGTAAAGAGAGTTTGAGTTTTTTTTTAATTGATTTGGGTACAAATGAAAGTTTGGGTAGTCAAACCCTCTGGTGAATGAAAGTTTGCAAAAATTTGTTGAGCTAAAACCTTCAAAACAAAAAACGCAAGGATGAGCAACTTTTTTCATGGGAATGAGATATGTGGAATGACATATTTGATCATAGTTGCTCAAAAATTACTTTATTTGCCACATGCTCTTAAACCTAATGAGATATGTATCTATTTCTTAAATATTTATATACTCTTAATTTATTTTCAATTTACTTGTGTAAAATGATTTCTTATGCAACTTGATATTAATTGAAATATGCGACTTGACAAATTTATTCAGAATGTGACATAATTATCACTAACTTACATACTAAGAACATGACATGATTATGATCACTAAGAATATAGTTTACAATTATATTGACACACTATTAATATTTATCAATTTCCACAAAGTTAATATTTGCAAATAAGGAACTTAAGAAATTTGTTTATTTAAATTTTTAAAAATATTCACTAATTAATTTCCATAATGAATATTTTAATTCCTTGCTAATAGTGTTTTATTTCAATAATTTCACCCAATAAAGTCTAAAATATTATAAAATAAATAAATATTTAACAATAAAATATGTCATATCCTTATTTGTCATTTTACACATATCAGCTTTCAGCTATCAACTAAATTTTACCAAATATTTTTAAATAAATAGTTAATAAAATCAATTGATAGAATCAGTTATTACACACTTGGTTTCATCACTTTCTCAGTTCATTCAATCATGTAAGTTTGTCTTTTTCTTATTATTTGTAAAATATTGATTATAAAGATTAGTTGCTGAAAATGTCTTTGTTTATAAAAGTATGTAATAATGAGTTGAGTTTTGCTTACTTTAGTTTTGTTATTAATCTATTATGAGTTAATATGTAAAATTAGTTTTTATAAAGCTATCATATATTGGATATTAGTTTCATCAGTTTGTATTGGATATTACTTAAAAGTATTTCTCATATAATATGCTTTCATTAATTTGTATTGGATATTAATTCAAATATTTCACATGTGAAAAGGTTTATATATATATATATATATATATATTGCTTAGCTACACTATAAGTTTGACTTTTTTTTTGTTTTTTTTTAATTAAATAGGTTTAAAGGTGTAAAAAGTTTTCAATTTTTTCTTAAAAAATAATAATAATTAAACCCTTTACTTTTTTTTCACACAATTGAGCTTGTACTATCAAAATACAACAAAAGGTCATTTGACTGTCAAGGGCAAAGTCAAAAAAAAAATTTAGGGGGCGAACTTAAATTGTAATTTTTTATGATAGTAAAAATACAATTTCACCATTTTAATAATCTATATCTTTATAAATTTTAAAGGATTAAATCAAATTTTTATCATTTTTAAGAGGGACCAAAGTACAATTTCACCTTTACTAATTTAAAATTTTAAAAATGTTAAAGGGCCTAAATAGAAAATTTTCCATTTTAGGGAGGACCGAGGCCCCTGCTAGCCTCCTAGCTACGCCCCTGTTGATCGTTAAAATTAATGGTCTCAAGTTATTTTTAGGTGTCTCCGCCATATGTCATGTTATAGTTGCGACACGTGGTGAAAAAATGATAAAAATTATTAAAATCAATAAATATTAAAAATTATAGAAATATATAAAAATATATTCAATTTATGAAAAAATATTAAAATATGAAAATTACTAAAATATATAAAAATACATAATTTTTTAATAATATATAATTTTTTAAATATATATAAAATTTATAAGATTTAATCTCTGCCATATGTCACGTCGTATGACAAAAATATAAAAAATTATTATAATCAATAAAAATAATAAAAGTATATAAAAAGTATAATACAGGGAAAATATAAAAATTTATACAAAACATTTAAGATTTACAAAAAGTTTAGGAAAAATTTAAAAATTTTCAAATATATATATATATATATATATATATATATAAAGTATTAAAAGTATAAAAATCTAACGGAAATTATTGTAGTTTTGAGTTTTCTATATGTACAAAACAAACAAGTAATTATAATTTAAAACAAAAAATAGAAAAAAAAATAAAAGAAAGATTGAAATGTTGGATTAAAATCCTCAATTATCGGCACATATGTATAATATATAATACTATTATAAAGCGTAATACAAAATTAAATGACCAATTATGTTATAAGTGTTATAGGTATTAAAGTGTCATGAAAATAATGTGTAGATATCATAAGTAGTATTTATAATTTGATAAGGGGTCAAATTATAAATACCCAAAACTAATTTAATAATCAGTTATTTTAAAAGAGGTAGTGATTCTTAAGGAATAGATATATCTCGTATTTTTTTTCCATTCTCATGAAAGAGTTATACAAAGAGAAAATGTATATTCTTGGAAGGCCAAAATCTATTGGACTATCTCCAACAATGGATTCAAGTATATTTTCGCATATAATTTTATTCTTAATGGTCTAACATAATGGTTCCTAGTTTATATCATATTCTTTTGATATTTACATGAACCTATCCCATTGAACCTTTTATTCTTATATATATTTGGATAGTTCAAAGCCTTCATATTTTTGTGTCATTGTTTCTTTTTTTACTTCACTACATTCTTATTTTGAGAGTTAAGAAGCTAAGCTAAGTAATACTAAAAAAAAGGTATTAAATTGGGACCTCCTACAATTGGGACCTCTAGATAAATGCAATTTGTACCTGTCAGTTGCACTCTTCTACCAACCTCCAACAGTCTCCAACATATAATATTGGTTTAGACACAGTAACTTTAAAGTCAACCGACTCCTTAATGTTATACCGCTTGATGGAAAATATGCAATCCTCCTTATTCGCGAATTGTTGGCCCACGAACAACTCTTTTGATTCGAGATCTGTCGCCAACCGGTAAGTAAGTGTTATATCGGGGTACTTAGGGAACTTGGATGCATGCGCCGCATCGGAATCTACACTTAACATGTGGACCCCAAGGTCATTGCGTATGAAAATGCCATGACTTGTGTTCCTGACCGAAGGGGCATATACATTTCATCATCGTTCGCGCCTTCATCGTCGATATCATCCGGGACCTCATCTAAATCGGGGTCACTAAAATCTTCACCTTCGTGATTAGAACGACCATTATTATTGGATTCATCTTCACCATCCGCATCGGTCTCAGTCACCACCAGATGTATCTTTAAACGGGAACCCTGATTAAGGTTATCATACGCAATCGGAGCATGGTTTGGATTATCAACCATGTCGATGTCGCTCCACCACCGTACTGTTCTACCCATCCAACATTCAGATCAATGTCAAAACCCATGTTCAGACAATCGTCTATCGAGAGACGCTCTCGAAACTTCTGTACACGGGTCTTGAACTCCATATTGTTGACTTAATAGAGTGGCATCTTGAACGGGCTCCACATCTGCTAACTCAGCAAACAACTGAACCGGTTTAGTGTTCACCCTCCCAATCGAGGAATAAATTATGACCATTTTCTCCACGTCTTCATCGCCTACAAGTTCCATCTCAGTAAATTTGATAGGATTTGGCGAAACTAGAAATTTGTAAAATAGTCTCGACACCCTCCTCCCATAATGTCGAGCAATTTTTGCATTAATATTTTATTTCATATCATCGACAAACACATTCTTATTAAACCTCATTCCTATTTGCTGAGGAGATTCAAATATACAACCAACAACTATTTGTAAAACTACTCCATCGAAATGAACGTATATGAAGAATTGGTTATCCATTTTCGATACTAAATCTGTAAAATTAATTAAAATTAGCTTTTATTTAATAAAATTAAATCCTACTATAGAAATATAATTACATAAAAATAAGTACAAACTAACCTTATAACTCGAAGTTTACTTTTTGCAGTGTAAAACACAAATTTTTTTCTTTTCTTTTTTGTTTTCTTCTCTTCTAGTAAGCAAATTTTCTTCTTTTCTTTTCTGAAACTGCCACTAAAAACTTCAAAAAAATACAAAACTTCAAAAGAAACATATTTTTGGCTGGGGTTGGGGTATTTATAGTGTATGGTGCCGCCTAACTGCATCACAAGATCGGCGGTGCCGCCTGACATGTTGGCGGCATCGATTAAAAAAATATTTTAAAAAAAAAGTTGAAAAAAAAGGTTAAAGAGGAAAAAAGAAGAAGCTAGAAAAGCAAAAAAAAGAAGGGGGCCTTTTTCAGACTTTTCTTTTTACTGACACGATCATTTTTTTTTACTTTCGCTAGTGCCACTTGACACACGATGACATCATTAAAAAATATTTTTTTGATTCCTCGGTATACTCGTATTTTCTCGGATATTTTGAAAAAAAAATATATACAGGTGCCGCCTGACATAGTGGTGACACAAAAAAAATATTCTTTAAAAAAAAAAACACATGATTGGTTGATGATTTGGGGGGAAAGGGGATGGTGCCATCGGTGTGTCAGGCGACATCAATAAGAACTATTCAAAAAAATCCATTTTCGTAAATAATTATTTCTCTAACCCATTTTTATAATTAATTATTTTTGTAAAAAAACCCTTAAATATATAATTTCATCTTGAGAAATAGTTATACCCAACCCATTTAGAAATTCTTTAACCTAAGCCCAATCCATTTAAATAATATATAATAGATTGGGTCAGGCCTGAGTTTGAAACTCTCTAACCTAAGCCCAACCGATTCAGGAAGTTCCCATTTTTCAAGTTTAATGCATTTATTCAACTGTTCTCGAATTTAAATCGAAACCGATGAAGTAAGTTGATTTTGGAATAGGTCTAATTTTAAATTCAAAATTTTAGTATACTTTTTTTTTTCAATCTGTTTTATATAGTTACTACCTTTTAAATGAGCGCATTTATTGTTGATTCATGGATCCCTTCCCTAATAAAATTATTATGTAGATTATTGTATTAGGAGTTGGATTGTACTTTATCTTTTCTACTAAAAAAAATACATGTTAGCCCTTATATGTTAAATCAAAGAATAAATTAGTCATTTTATTAAAAATTCTTCTATTTCTACTGTTAAATATCGGGCCCTGTATATCAACACACATCATTTGTCACTGTTTGGTTATTCCATCAGCCACATCAGTTTTTTATGGTACAAATTGATGTAATTTTTAACAGAAATAATCAATGTACTCTTTGATCTAATGTATATAGATTAATTTACTCATTTTCTAAGTAGAAAGAGCAAAATATAATCTAATATATAGTACACTTTTACCAACCATCACCGTTCCCATTTTTCAAGTAGAGTGGGGATAAGCTCAACTTTGTACCCTATGCTTTGTTAAGCCTATTTATCAATGTAAAATAGAGTCATTACTTAAATAAAATCTAAATATTTTAATTATCACTTAATTAATATTAAAATTATATATCAATTTAAATTTAAATTTAACTTTATAAATAGCACCCAAAAATTAGACATATCTAAGAAAAATTATGGATAAGCATTTAAGAAAAATTATCAATAAAAAATAAATTTGTTAACATTAATAAATTAGAATTATATATATACAAAAAAAAAAAATTGTTGACAATATTGTAGCATATTCAAACTAAATAACCTCAAAAGAAAAATGATAGATTTCTTCCCATCAATGCAAATGTATTTGGTGATTTCTTCCGATTAATCAAAACTAATTGGACTTATTTGCAAAAAAAAAAAAAGAAAAACTCACATTTTAAAATAGGTTAAAAATATTCCATAGTTGATTGTATTTTTCACAAATGTATGTTAATTTTTTCAAAAAATTGTTTGTGTGATATTTTGAAATAAAAAAAAAATACACACTTGGTAATAATGTAACTAAAGCAATGACGTTGTAATTAACCTAAATTTAACAAAATAATTTTAACAGTATTAATAGATGAACCTGAATTTTGAAATTTGAAAAGTAGAGGGACTCAATTCCTAAAAGTAAAAATATAGGAATTAAATTTCAAATTTGTGAATAATACAGGAACCTATGACATTAATTATGCACTCACCTGTCCCTTTGTAATAGTAAAAGAATTAATGGAAGCCATAATCTCGAAATAAAGGCATGAAGGCCAGAAATGCATTTTTGGAAGAACATAAATTGGCTAATTGCATCCGTCTTACCCAAGTTTCTGGGATTTCATGGTCATTAATTTGTCTTCCTTTTGGCCTTCAGTTCTCTTAACAAATAAACCCCTAGTTAAAGCCATCGATACCAATTTTAACCCATGCATGGACTAATTCCAGCACCGAAAAATGGATCACAATGGCTTAAAGTTAATTGTTGTTCATAAATAAATCAGAAAAACAAACTTTTTGAGTCGAATATTAACAAACTTATCATACAAAATTACAAATTCCAAAAAAAGTTAAATTCAAAAACTTTGGGGGCAACATAAATTATCATATTTTTAGATGCTTAAAGTGGAGGTTAAAACAAAATTTGAAAAAATTTAAGGGGCCAAATAAAAATTATCATGTTTTTAGATATTTATTGGGAGTTAAAATGAAACTTGACAAAATTTAGAAGGGGCAAAACATGAATTATCACTTTTTAGATATATAATGTAAAAGCTAATATGTAAATTGACAAATTTTAAGGGGCTTGAGCTCTACCAACCCAGTCCTAGAGTATATAAATGAGTGTGCTACACATCCTGTCAGATACAACCTCATAAATAACCAAAAGTATTACTTATAGATCATCCATCAAAAGAGAATCCTAGTAAGACTATTAACATTGGTGCTTATCAAAGTGCGAACAAGTACTCCACTTACATTTTACTTCCAACATATGGGTTAATGATCTTTTTTTCACAAAAGCTATTAGCTAGATTCATGAAACTTCTTGTGTTTCATGCATGTGCAATGAAATGTTGGGAGAAGCAGGGTGAAATTTAGGTCGGCACCATTTTCAAAGTAAAAAGTGAGCAATTTTTGGCTAGAAGAGAGGAATGAGAATACCTATGATCATGGTGACTGATGGTCAATGAATATGAAGAATACGAATTTGAATGAATAGATGGATTGTGGGATGAGTCCTGATCCACCTAGCATGCTGCATGCATCGACAGAGGCCAACATAGACAACCTAACGTATATGTATATGCCATGTAGTTGAAAGAAAATGGTGGTGGGGTTTTTTTTTTTTTTCCCCCCGTAAGGAATGGTGGTGGGTTGAATCATCATAACAGAAGTTTGGTGTTGATTTCCATGGACAAATTACATGACTTTGATGATGGATCTTGAAAACAAAATTTCAACATCTCATATAACCAGAAAAGAATATTTCAACGGTGAGGAAATATTTTCCCCTTAAGATAAAACTTGATTGTGCATTATCTAGTCAACCATCAAGCCTTACAATCAGCAGTATTGTAACAGCAGTCAACCTCTTCCCAGCAGACATTGCTTTCTGCCATACCATGGCCTCCATTAATGTCCCCACTGTTAGCTCAAATGGGTGTTGCAATTTGCAAGCATTATCTGATACCTTTGCTGGATAAGGTTCAAAACCCCATTATTGGAAAATAGAGTTATCTATGTAATGACAGTTTCTAATGTTTGGAACGAAAAACATTTGGATGCATGGCAAGCAGTGGTATTAAACCAAAAATTTCCTCAATTATTATTTAATTAATAGTTTAATAGCGTAAAAAACTCTCAAATTTTTTAAAAAGAAATAATTAAGCCAATTTTTTTTTCTTTTGCACTCAATTCTCAAATTTTTTCAAAAAAAGCAATTATGCCCTTTTTTTTTTCCACTCAATTTGGTACTTAAACTGTCAAAATACATAAAAAATGCTCTTTAACCGTTAAAGTTAACTGCCCCTCATTTTTTCAGTTAAAGCCACCCTATGTCACAACCACGGCGTGACATGTGGTTAAAAATGATAATAATAAAAATCAATAAAAGTTATAAAAATTAATGAATTTTAATAAAAGAATATAAAAAATTATAAAAATCATAAAAATATAAAAAAAATGTAAAATTTTATAAAAATCATAAAAAAATTATAAAATGCATAAAAAGACCTTTTAACCATTAACTTTAACCGTTGACCGTTAATGTGAATTATCTCTATTTTTTTCAGTTAAAGTCATCACATGTTGCAAGATAGTATGACATGTAATGAAAAATGATTAAAAAAATAAAAATCAATAAAAGCTATAGAAAAATTATAAAATGCTTCTTTTGGTACAATAATTTTTATAATTTTTTTTACGAATTTTATATTTCTTTACATTTTTTATAATTTTCTTACGACTTTATAAAATTTTATAATTTTTTCTATATTTCTATATATTTTATAATTTTTTGTTCTAATTTTTAATAAATTTTAAGTTTTTTTATTTTTATTAAAATTTAATAATTTTTATTGGTTTTTATTTCTTATCATTTTTTGACACATGTCACATCGTGGTTGTGAGACGTGATGGTTTTAAATGAAAAAAATTAGGGACGATTAACTTTAATAATCAAAAAGCCTTTTTGATACATTTTGACAATTCAAGTACTTCAATTGAATGTGAAAAAAAAAAAAAAGGAGACTTAATTGCTTTTTTTTAAAAAATATTTGAGAGCTATTTACACACATTTAAGCCTTTAATTAATTATTATATTTTGGTGTGGAATAAGAAAGGGAGGTTTGTAAAGATTTGGTGTTGGCTAATGAAATATGGGCTTTAATAGAACAAAAGATCATGCTTCAACTTTGAAGCATATTAAATAGGGTAAAGACATTATGCATATCTAGTAAGGACGTGGATGGCATTGTTACAATTTTCTTTCCTTAAAGCTTTAATTAATACTGAGAAGTCAAAAAGTTTGCAGACCTTTTAACTAATCTATAGAGCTGGGCATTTAAGGTGGAGCAACCCACTTGTCCAAACAGCCTAACCTCTTAATTTCATTAACGATGTAATGGTAGTATTAAATTGTTAAACTCGACCTTAATTTCATCCACCTTATAATAATTGAGTGTGCTGTCAAGTATTTGGATTATTAAATAAATAAGATAATTATAAACTTGAGGAAGTGGGGTTTTACCTATCAAACCAAAACAAATTGAGTGGATGAACTTTGGAAAGATAATGTTTGTGGCAGCTTCCATCCTGGTGGATCATCCATATTTAAGTGTTTGCTTCCTAAAAAATCATTTTTTATTTCGGGTCCTTCAAATATCACTGTTTGCAGATGAAAAAAATTAACTTACCATTATTTATCTCCATCATGCAATTGTTGATTTTGTTGAAGCTCTAGCTTCCAAAATGCCTGGAAATCTCAGGGTTGAGTTCTTCTTCTTTCGCTGAGTTTTAGTTTTTCATTTTTTTAAAAAAAATTGATTTTGTTATTTTCCCCCTATTATGATGAAGCATTAGTAGATTCAAGTAAAAAAAAAAAAAAGTAGATTGAGTCTTAGCTTGATTGTATTTTAGGAGGACGTGAGTTCAAATTCACTAAAACGCATTACCCTCTTATTTATGCGTTAGAGAGGGATTATGAGTAGTTCTAAATATTATGTCATAAAAAATAAATATGATCAAAACTTATAATAAAATTATGCGCTTTTTTTAATTTAAATAAAGTAATATATGAATTCAGCCACTACTTTTAAGAACAAAATGTTGGGTTATTGGTATTGGTGGGGAAATTGACTGGAAAATAAAGGCTTCATTAATTGATGTCTAATGACTGGCAGCATCTATACAACCATCGACTTATTGCATACTGATGAATTTTTGAATACCGGAAATACCTGTGTCAAAACGAAGCATTTGGAAATATCCCAGATTAAGGCTAATTCATATAAGTAAATTTCTGGAAATTATTTTCTTTAATTTTGTTAGGTTTCCATACTTTGTGTTTAATTGCCCTCAACCCCTCTTTTTCTTACGTGAAATTACACATAAAATTTTTTTATTCATACTTTACGTCACATCAAATATTTAATGGTAAATTAACTTTGTGTGTTCATTTTAAACTAAGTAAATCATTCTACTAATATTTTATTAGTCAAAGTGTGCCAAACATAAGCCTCACACACTCACCAATTTTACTTTTATATTCTAATGATATTAGTTTTCATATTTAATTTTATATATCTGTTTCAATCTCTTAAGCCCTTTTAACTTATATTATTATTAATAAGTTAATACTAAATAGTTTTTAAAATAAAGTTGCTATTCTTATCAAAATCAACCAAAAAAAAATATAGTTTAGAGAAGAATTAAATGTAATGGCATGATACTCAAGGTGTTCACCGTCCTATATGTAATCTGGGTTCGAGTCACACTAGTCATATAACAAAATAAACAAACAAAAGATAAAAACAATAAAGTAAAAGGCTATTATTTGGTACAATAGCAATGACGTTTTTTAACTTCACAAGCACGGTTAAATAACCATTATGTATCTCGTTTATTATTTATTTATTTTTAAATATCAATTAAGAACACATGATGGTTTATTAATTTTGCTTGTGGAGTTGAAAATTTTCACTACCAATATATCAAATAATTATTAATATATATAGTCATTAAAAATTTATAAAAGTTGAAGAATTGAAGAAATAATAAATTAAACTCACTCATCAAGTTGCAACCTCATTACTATACATTCAACTAGATTTACTCTCTCACTAACACTTTCCTCCTTGAAAGCTTAGTTACAAACTGAATAAGAACAATTTGTTTACAAACAAAATTGCATTCTAACGCGGTCCTATATTGAACAGAATGGTGATCTCTCGATATCCATCATGTTAAAATGCAAGTCTTCTTTAAATAAACATTGTAATCTTTTGTAAATGAGCAAGTGTGATCAGAATGAATCTCTAAAATTTCTCCCCAAGTACTTCACTTATTGTAGAATAAAATAAACTTGAGATGCTTATCCATTCTCGATCATATATCTCCATGAATAAGAAGTGAATCATACTAGACTTGTTTTAGGGTGTCCTTGTGTAAAGCCCAAAATTCTTATTTCTGTTTTTGTGAAAATGAGACACAATTGTGTATTTGCTTCAGTGGTTATGTGTTCTGGGTATGTGTGAGAGGTCCTAAGTTCAAACCCTATCTTTGGAAAATTTTGGAATTTTTCTAACTTAAGCCTTCTATTTACTCAGTGGGCTTATATTGAATTAATTGTAGAACCATATCAGAATGAGCCTGCTAGTTCAAGTGGTAAGGGAGTCTGTGTGTGGTGTAGGGATCCTGTGTTCGAATCCCTGTGCAAGCATAGGTATTTATTTTTGGTTTGGTTTTGAGCAAGTGTTTCAGTGGAGTTGGGTTTCTGAGGTGGTTGAGATAGAGGGGTTAGTGGGGAGATAGGATGTTATCAAATCATTTGAGTTTATTCTATTTTGTTGGAAAATTCTTCTCTCTTTTCCAGAAAAAAAACTCCTAACGATTTCCTTTTCTTCTTTTTCCGATTATGTTACTCTTCCTCGTTGCGCAATTCGTCGTGTCGCGATTTCTCGATACTCCTTTCCTGGTAAGTGATGTTGATTATGATTCGTGTAAGTTTTTGAGTTTTTAAAACGTTTGAGGGAATGTTGTTGTAACTCTTTAGCGTTGGGTTGTTGATGTTTTGTGGTTAGCGTAAAAGAAGGCTGTGGCAGGGGTGGTTTCGCTCCAACGAACTGATCGACGAAGGTGGTGGATTATTGTGGTGGTAAGTCAGCTTCGTGGTTGGATTTTTGTTGGTAAATAGTTAGTCAATTTTTTGAAATCGATATTTGGGTTGCTATTTTTAGGTTTCGGATAGCTCGGGGTTACTGTAACGTCTAAACGAACCAGGTGTGTACCCGAAAACGCAAAAAACGGGATTCGATCAAAGTTGAAATTATAAACTATCGACGCCACACGGGCGTGTGGTCGCCCGTGTGGTAGGCCGTGTACGATAACACGGTCGTGTGATCGACGAAGGCCAGGCCGTGCGTAAGACACGACCTTGTGAAGGTCGGGGTGTGGCCGTGTGGGCCACACGGGCTAAACCGAACTGGGCGTGTGGGCTCACACGGACACGCCACACGAGCGTGTTATATCTGGGCCAGGCCGTGTGATCCACACGGGCAAAGCTAATCTGGGCATGTGGGCCCACACGGGCAAACCACATAGGCGTGTGGGCCTATTTAGCTAAAATATTTCCTAGGGTTGCACGGGTCACCCAAGTCGATTGTGAACCTACTGTAGGGTCGGTAAGCGCTACTTAGACACTAAATCGTGTGACTTGTATATATAATGTATGTATTGAGCATGTTAAATTTATACATGTTTACTGATCCGTATGTATGACTGATAACTGGATTTTAGCATGTAAGCATGTATTTCTGTATGTCTGCATTGAGCATGTTTAGTTACACCTGCATTAGGGTGAGATGATTGATTATTGAAGAAAGTGTACTGAAAGGCTTTTATGCCTATTATCTGGCAGCTCAGCTGCAATACTACTGATATGTGCCGCATTCAGTACGACTTGGTGTGTAGGGCTCGGTGGGTGTTTTAAATCCCACATGGTGTGTAGAGATGGTCGGAGATGGTGTGTAGAGGCTGGTGGGTAGGATACTGATTTCTATCACTGTATGTATACTGTATTTGAGATGGGCTAAGGCCATAAATTATATCTGAAATTGTATCTGAATGGGCTAGGGCCTAAGCTGTATCTGAATCTGTAATGGGCTTAGGCCCCAGACTGCATTTATGCATGTCTTCTATAGGGATTACACACTAATTTTACATAAACTCACCCATTTCTGTTTTATCTGTACAGGTAATCCCCAGACTTAAACGGTTCGGTGCGGCGGAGGACTCAGCGGTGACCACATGTTTATTGAACTGCTTAAACTTTATTTATGGTTTTTATTTCCTAATTTGTTTGAGGTATTTTTTATGTAATTTGGGACTTTTGGACTGTTTGCTTTTATTTTGGATTTTAACTATTTTCATGGAC
This sequence comes from Gossypium sturtianum, assembly GCA_025698515.1. NCBI lineage: Eukaryota > Viridiplantae > Streptophyta > Magnoliopsida > Malvales > Malvaceae > Gossypium > Gossypium sturtianum. The sequence goes on along the minus strand of CM046946.1, from coordinate 13,458,915 downwards.
TTTTAAACTGCAAAACTCAACGAAAACTCAGTTTAATTAAAACAACATTTTTCCTAAACGCGAACGGTTTTCTTAAAATATCACTGTTTTAAAAGCTTCCGCCATAGAATATGTTTTTGAACGAATCAGATTAACGAGAAAATACTTTTGAAGTTGACGAGAGATAAATAGAAGCTAGTAAACAGAAACGGTTTAAACTTGATAAGTTCGATTTCAAAACCCATTCCATGTGACATCGCCAGATTCGGCCATAACGTCTAGGCCGGGTTTGGGGTGTTACATTTAGTGGTATTAGAGCCAGGTTACAAAACTCGGCTGTGGATTTTGGGTTCTAAACTTGGTTTTTAAGAACTGATTTTCAAATGATTTGAAATGATTTAGCTGAGAATGTAGTACACCGAGTCTCCGGCGCCGATCCTGTAAGTATTCTGATAAACTGTTATGATATTGTAGCTAGTCTGTTCTGAAAACACTCTAGTTAGTTTATACTGAAATTGTAGTGAAACTGAAACTGATAGAGACTATACTTGCGAAAAACAAACTCTGAATTTATGATACTGCATACATTAAACATCTATTAATAAATACTAAAACGGTAACTGATTTATAAAATTCATAATACAGATAAATTCGAATAGACATGAGCGCACGAGGTATCCGTGGATGTGGTACTAGAGGCTGAGGTAGAGGCTGTAGGGGGGCTTGAGCTGAGTCTTCATCTCTGGGCAGCATGTCGAATCTGGACACTAGTGAGACACCGGTGTCACCTGCTACTGAGGCTGGGTCTCATGATCGCATGGCTGGGGATGACACATTGTTTCAGGCTATGTTAAGGATACTGGAGAGGGTCGTTGGACCCAACACTAGATTTGGGGGCCGAGGGTCGATTACAGAACGACTCCGGTCCAATAGATCTAAACTTTTTAGGGGTGTCACGTGAGTCGCCCCTAATGTGGCTGAGTATTGGATGGAGGCTACTGAGAGGATAATGGATGATTTAGACTGTACCCCCGAGTAGAAATTGAAGAGTGCAGTCTCGTTGCTTCGCGGTAAGGCCTATCAGTGGTGGCTGACCATTAAGGAGGGCACTCAGTCCGATCGTCTGTCTTGGGAGTTCTTTAAGTTTGTCTTCCAAGGGAAGTATGTGGGAGCAAGTTACATCGATGCTCGTAGGCGCAAGTTTTTGAACCTCACTCAGGGAGACCGATCAGTGGCCGAGTATGAGGCCGAATTTTTGAGACTGAGCCGCTATGCGTGAGGTATAGTGGTGTCTGAATATGAAAGATGTATCCGTTTTGAGGACGGCCTTAGGAATAATCTGAGGGTACTGATAGCTCCGCAGAGGGAGCGAAAGTTCTCCGTTCTGGTAGAGAAGGCGAAGATCGCCGAAGAGGTTAAGCGCGCTGAGTGCCAAAATAGAGATAGTGAGAGGGGTAAGAACAAGAGGGATTCAGAGCCCTCGAGTTCGGTACAGAGGCCTAAGAAAAAGGCCAGGACTAATGGGTCAGTTAGAACTGGGCCCCTTGTTGCTCCTACCGAATCGCAGCCGTGTGGAGATTATGGTAGATGCCATCAGAGCGAGTGTTGGAGGACTGGGGCGTGTTTGAGGTGTGGGTCATTAGAGCACCGTATTCGGGAGTGTTCGCTGAGGGCCGATCAAGTGCAAGCTCTGGGTTTTGGTACTGCGCAGCCACAGAGGGTAGTTCAGCAGCCACCGATGGGTCGTGGTTAGGCTAGGGGTAGTAACGATATAGGCCGTAGACAGAGAGCACCAGGCAGAGGTACTGGACCGAATGAGGTGAGGCAACCTGCTCTTGTTTATGCTGCTCGTCGCTGAGAGGACAGAGATGCTCTAGACGTCATTTACGGTACATTCTTAGTTTATGACGTACCTTATTTTGCTCTGATAGACATAGGTTCCACACATTCCTATGTAGCTAGCACTATGTCTGAAAACTTGGGGATTTCGGTTGAGAGTACTTCTAGTGAGGTGATTGTGCTGAGTCCACTGGGGCAATCGGTTCAGGTTAGAAAACTGTATAGAGATATTCTGCTAGAGGTTCAAGGGTTGATATTTCTGGCTAATCTGGTTGAGCTTCTGTTTGGGGTGTTCGACCTGATTCTGGGTATGGATCAGTTGGTCAAGCACCGTGTCAGTCTGGACTGTGCGACCAAGAGGGTCATCTTGAGAACTGAGGAGGATGATGAGGTAGTCATGATTGGGGAACGTCAGAAATATTTGACTAATGTGATCTTTGCACTGGTGGTTGAGAAACTGGTTCATAAGGGATGTGAGGCGTTCTTGGCCTATATTAGTGTTTCTAATTCTGGGGACTCTACCGTAAATGATATCAGGACTGTAAGGGATTTTCCAGACGTCTTTCCTGAAAAGCTATCGGGATTGTCTCTGAACCTGGAGGTTGAGTTTGGGATCGAGCTTCTTTCAGGTACAGTTCCGGTGTCCATCGCTCCCTACCGTATGGCCCCGAAGGAGCTTACAGAGCTTAAGGCTCAACTGCAGGAACTCTTGGACCGTGGTTTCATCCATCCTAGTGTGTCTCCGTGGGGAGCATCGGTTCTATTTGTTAAGAAAAAAGATGGGACCATGAGGATGTGCATTGACTACCGACAGTTGAACAAGCTGACCATCAAGAATAAGTATCCGCTTCCAAGAATTGACGACTTGTTTGATCAGTTTAGAAGGGCTTCGGTATTCTATAAGATCGATCTCCGTTAGGGTACAATCAGTTGAGAGTTAAGGAGGTGGATGTGTATAAGACCGCATTTAGGACTCGGTATGGGCACTACGAGTTCCTAATTATGCCTTTTGCATTGACGAATACACCAGCCGCATTTATAGATCTGATGAATCGGGTATTTCAGCCTTATTTGGATCGGTTCATCGTGGTCTTCATCGATGACATCTTGGTTTACTCTAAGACTGAAGAAGAGCATGATGAGCATCTTAGAGTAGTGCTTCAGATTCTGCGTGAGAGTTTATACTAAGCTAAGCAAGTGTGAGTTCTGGCTTCGTGAAGTAACTTTTCTGGGGCATGTGGTTTCTGCTGAGGGGATTCGTGTTGATCCTCAAAAAATTAAGGCTGTGTTGATTAGAAACAACCCAAGAATGTGTTTGAAATCCGCAATTTTCTGGGTTTGTCGGGATATTATCGTCGATTTGTCGATGGGTTTTCTTTGATTGCAGCTCTATTGACTAAACTTCTGCATAAGGGTGTATCGTTTGTATGGACTGATGCATAGCAAGAGAGCTTTGTGAAGCTCAAGACTGTTCTAACTCAGGCTCCTGTTCTGATACAACCTGAACCTAGGAAGGAGTTTGTGGTTTATAGTGATGCGTCACATGTGGGTTTGGGTTGTGTTCTGGTGCAGGATGGTAAGGTTGTGGCATATGCGTCTCGTCAGCTCAAGACGCATGAGGCAAACTATCCGACACATGATTTGGAATTGGTCGTCGTAGTCTTTGCTTTGAAAATCTGGAGGCACTATCTCTACGGTGAGAGGTGTATTATCTACACTTATCACAAAAGCCTCAAGTACCTCATGACTCAGAAGGAGTTGAATCTTAGGCAGCGTAGATTGATTGAGCTGCTTAAGGACTATGACTGTACTATTGAGTACCATCCTGGCAAGGCCAATATGGTGGACGATGCGTTAAGCCGTAGGGCGATGACTGATCTGAGAGCGATGTTCGCTCGACTTAGTTTGTTCAACGACGGAAGTTTATTGGCTGAGCTGTAGGTTAAGCCGACTTGGATAGAACAAATTCGGGATAGACAGTTAGAGGATGAATCATTGGGGTTTCGAGTCCGTCAGATTGAGAGTGGCAGTACTACGGACTTTGGGCTGAATAATGATGGGGTACTCTATTTTCGTGGTCGAATTTGTGTACCGAATGATACTGATCTGAGGCAGTCTATTCTGAGAGAGGCGTATAGTAGCGTTTATGTTATGCACCCCGGTGGGAATAAGATATACCGAGATCTTCGAGAACTGTACTGGTGGCCGAGATTGAAACGGGAAGTTACTGATTTTGTGGCACGATGTCTGACGTTTCAGCAGGTTAAGGCTGAGCATCATTTACCTTCGGGTTTGCTGGAGCCGGTTAAAATTCTGCTATAGAAGTGGGAGCGAGTAACGATGAACTTCATTAGTGGGTTGCCTCTAACACCCACAAAGAAGGATTCTGTTTGGGTCATCATGAATCGATTGACCAAGTCTGCGCACTTCATTCCAGTTAGGACCGACTATTCTCTGTAGAAGTTGGCGAAGCTCTATATTTTTGAGATAGTGAGACTGCATGGGGTTCCAATGTCGATTATTTCTGACAAAGATCCTCACTTCAGGTCTCGATTCTGGAAAAAGTTACATGAGGCTCTGGGTTCGAGATTGGATTTCAGTACTGTATTTTATCTTCAGACCGATGGTCAATCTGATAAGGTGATTAAGATACTGGAGAATATGTTGAGGAGTTGTGTTATCGATTTTTGAGGCAGTTGAGAGGATTATCTGCCGTTAGCCGAGTTTTCCAACAATAACAGTTTCCAGTCTAGCATTCAGATAGCACCTTACGAAGCTCTGTATGGACGTAAGTGTCGCACTCCTCTATGTTGGACTGAGTTGGGTGAACGTCGAGTTTTGGGTCCTGAGTTGGTCTCTGAGACTGAGGATAAGGTTCGACTGATTCGGGATCGTCTGAAGGCGGTTTCTGACAGAAAGAAATTGTATGCAAATCTAAAGAGGCGTGAGATTGAGTATTCTGTGGGGGACTTCATTTTTCTCAAGGTTTCTTCATGGAAGAAAGTTCTGAGATTCGGTCGCAAGGGCAAGTTGAGCCCTAGGTTCATCGGGCCAGATCGAATTCTGAAGTGAGTGGGACCGGTCGCTTATCAGTTAAAGCTACCTCCAGAGTTAAACCGCATCCATGATGTCTTTCACGTCTCGATGTTGAGGCGGTATCGCTCTGATCCTACTCATATTGTCCCTATTGAGGAAATTGAGGTTAGGCCAGATTTGACCTTCGAGGAGGAGCCGGTTTAGATTCTGGATCGCGATGTAAAGGTTCTTCGGAAGAAGTCTATCCCTTTAGTGAATGTGCTGTAGCTGAATCATAGCACTGAGGAGGCCACGTGGGAGCCTGAGAATGCGATGCGTCAACAGTATCCTCATCTGTTCTAATCAGGTAAATTTTGAGGCCGAAATTTTCTTTTAGGGGGTAGAGTTGTAACGCCCCAAAATTTTTATTTCTGTTTTTGTGAAAATGAGACACAATTGTGTATCTGCTTCAGTGGTTATCTGTTCTGGGTATGTGTGAGAGGTCCCAAGTTCAAGCCCTATCTTTGGCAAATTTTGGAATTTTTTTGACTTAAGCCTTTTATTTACTCAGTAGGCTTATATTGAATTAATTGTAGAACCATATCAAAATGAGCCTGCTAGTTCAAGTGGTAAGGGAGTCTATGTGTGGTGTGGGGGTCCTGTGTTCGAATCCTTGTACAAGTATGGGTATTTATTTTTGGTTCGGCTCTGCGCAAATGTTTCAGTGGAGTTGGGTTTCTAGGTGGTTGAGATAGAGGGGTTAGTGGGGTGTTAGGATGTTATCAAATCATTTGAGTTTATTCTGTTTTGTTGGAAAATTATTCTCTCTCTTTCAGAAAAGAAACTCCTGATGTTTTATCCTGACATTTTCTTTTTCTTCTTTTTCCGATTCTGTTACTCTTCCTCGTTGCGCAATTCGTCGTGTTGCGATTTCTTGATACTCATTTCCTGGTAAGTGGTGTTGATTATGATTCATGTAAGTTTTTGGGTTTTTAAAATGTTTGAGGGAATGTTGTTGTAACTCTTTAGCGTTGGGTTGTTGATGTTTTGTGGTTAGCATAAAAGAAGGCTGTGGCAGGGGTGGTTTCGCTCCAATGAACTGATCAGCGAAGGTGGTGGATTATCTTGGTGGCAAGTCGACTTCGTGGTTGGATTTTTGTTGGTAAATCATTAGTTAATTTTCTAAAATCGGTATTTGGGTTGCTATTTTTAGGTTTGGGAGGGCTAGGGGTTGCTGTAGCGTCAAAACGAACCAGGTGTGTACCCAAAAACTCAGAAAACAGGATTCGATAAAAGCCGAAATTACAAACTGTTGATGCCACACGGGCGTGTGGTCATCTGTGTGGTAGGCCGTGTACGATAACACGACCGTGTGATCAATGAAGGCCAGGCCGTGCGCAAGACACGACCGTGTGAAGGCCTGGGTGTGGCCGTGTGGGCCACACGGGCTAAACCAAACTGGTTGTGTAGGCCACACAGGCGTGTGGACCCACACGGACACGCCACACGGGCGTGTTATATCTGGGCCAGGCCGTGTGATCCACACAGGCAAGGCTAATCTGGGCGTATGGGCCACACGGGCAAACCACATGGGCGTGTGGGCCCATTTAGCTAAAATATTTCTTAGGGTTGCACGGGTTGCCCAAGTCGACTGTAAACCTGCTGTAGGGTCGGTAAGCGCTACTTAGACCCTAAATCGTGTAACCTGTATATATAATGTATGTATTGAGCATGTTAAATTTATGCATGTTTACTAATCCGTATGTATGACTGATAACTGGATTTTAGCATGTAAACATGTATTTCTGTATGTCTGCATTGAGCATGTTTAGTTGCACCTGCATTGGGGTGGGATGATTGATTATTGGAGGAAGTGTACTGAAAGGCTTTCATGCCTATTATCTGGCAGCTCAGCTGCAATACTACTGATATGTGCCGCATTCAGTACGACTTGGTGTGTAGGGCTAGGTGGGTGTTTTAAATCCCACATGGTGTGTAGGGATGGTCGGAGATGGTGTGTAGAGGCTGGTGGTTAGGATACTGATTTCTATCACTGTATGTATACTGTATCTAAGATGGGCTAAGGCCCTAAATTATATCTAAAACTGTATCTAAATGGGCTAGGGCCTAAACTGTATCTGAATCTGTAATGGGCTTAGGCCCCAAACTGCATTTGACTGATATCTGTTGTTTGACTGTATGCATGTCTTCTAAAGGGATTACACACTGAGTTTAAGTAAACTCACCCCTTTCTATTTTATCTGTACAGGTAATCCCTAGACGTAGACGGTTCGGTGCGGCAGAAGACTCAGTGGTGACCACATGTTTATTGAACTGCTTAAACTTTATGTATGGTTTTTATTTCCTAATTTGTTTAAGGTATTTTTGATGTAATTTGGGACTTTTGGACTGTTTGATTTTATTTTGGATTTTAACTGTTTTCATGGACTTTTAAACTGTAAATCTCAATGAAAACTCGGTTTAATTAAAACAACGTTTGACCTAAACGCGAATGGTTTTCTTAAAATATCACGGTTTTAAAAGCTTCCGCTACAGAATATGTTTTTGAACGAATCAGATTAACGAGAAAATACTTTTGAAGTTGATGAGAGATAAATAGATGCTAGTAAACGGAAACGGTTTAAACTTGATAAGTTCGATTTCAAAACCCATTCCATGTGATATCGCCAGATTCGACCATAACGTCTTGGCCGGGTTTGGGGTGTTACACCTTGTCTGAATATTTTCCTCAAGTATAGTGCCACAAAATTTGTTTCATGAAATCCCTGAAAAATATGCGCAAATATAGACACAATAAAAATATGCCAACAAAATAGGTAAGTTGCAATCACTCCAGTTGTAAAGTGAAGGTTCATGTTTGGTTCGGGAAGGGATCATGGAATTTTTGAAATAAAAAAAATGAATGGAAAGATAATCTACTTTCATTAAGTGATTTATTAGATAATCAAAAAGAGAGGATCTTGAATACTATTTGAAATTCAGAAGAATTACACGGGGAGACTATTGAATGGCTGGAAAAGGCCCGGGCCCCCTTACGGAAAGTAGAAATTGAGGTGGATCAGTTTTGAGTGAATGAATATTCTGGATAGAACGAGAAAAATTGAATTTGATTAATTCAACTTATAATATTTTGGAACAATTATAAAATTACAAAAATGAAACCATTTATTTTGAACAACAAAGAGCGATTAATCAAGTCCGAGAATGAATTTTCCAACAAGTTTTGCAAGGAGCTATAGGAACTTTGAATAGTTCTTTAAACAACAAGTTACATTTACACACCATTAGCGCTAATATTGGCTTGTTTGGGATGATGAAAGAAATAACTTATTAGCCCCCCTTTTTTTTACCTTTTACTTTATTGAAGATTGTAGGCAATATTTTTTTCTTCCAAAAAATAATTAGGAAATACTCATCATAACTATTAAAGCCGGCAAAATTAGTAATATTATCCGTGAACGTATTGAGCAATATAATAGAGAAGCTAACAATCTCTTCCAAGGTTAAACAAGGCTTCTATACAAAGAGTTAGAGTCCAACTTCACTAAGTAAACTTAAATCCATTCTAATCTACCAAATCTCACCAAATCAATTACCCTTAAAATAAATATAAGAAGGGTTGAGATAAATCTTCACAAAGTTAGCCCATATCTTCTTGTGATCATATCTCAACAATATATAGTCTTTCAAATGGTAACTTCAATAATCCTTTTTAGTTGAGTCACAATCTTCAACTATGTCAACCTGATCACTTATATATAAATATGGATAGTACAACTTTAAGATATATCATTATAAAGTAAATCTTGAATCTTCTTGATAATATATCTTTTTAGATAAAGAAAGTGTAGCTTCAATATATAGGAGATGCAGTCAAGCTGTTGCCAGCTTTAGAAGATAGTTTTTACCATAAAAATATCTCCAAATCAACTAGCTTTTAAAGCTTGGATAATATGGAAATATAAAGCCTATTTATATCTTTACTTGATCACACATCACGCTAAATGTGAAAATATAATCCCATAAAATAAATTAGTTTAGTACATATACTAGTTTCCTTACTCACAATAGTATCCCATATTAATTTTCTATGAAGATAATCTTGCAGAATCTCGTCAAAATTGCCAACCAAAGTTATAGGCAAAATAGTTACAAAGTTAGTTTTCACTTATCTTTGCAATTGGTTGCACCAAAATTTATAATTTTTATTTATAAATGTCATAAATATTATTATCAAATAAATTTATTTTATAAAATTTTTCAATAAAATTGGAATTTTTATTTATAAATATCATAAATCTTATTATCAAATAAACAGAATTTGACATCAGCCATATGGCGAGAACATCCACTGCCAAAATATCACACAGGGTCCATAGTTGACTTGAAAGACTGATGTGATACAAGCATACATCTTTGATCTTTCTTCCTCCAAATAAATTTATGCTCTTGTTCTCAAGTAGTGCTATGAGCTATGGGCACTGGTGTTGGCACTACATGAGTCCATATCAAATCATGTAACATCTTAAAGCATCATAGCTTGATATGTCCAGGCACACTACAGTAATGACAAATAATTTTGTGATTGGGTTACACTTTCTTATCTGTATTAATCAAAATAGGCTTATTTGAATACTTACTGTGATCTGCCTTGTTTGTATCATTAACAAAAAATAGTTGAACTCTTAGCCACAACTTTTTCCTTCTTCTTAATGTATCCTAAACCACCTTTTTTAGAGCTCCTCCTACCAACTACAAGGATTTATTAAATTTCTCATGCATAGATGATCGCTGTAAATCAGAGTTTTAAAATTTATAAGAGAATGATCGAACCTGGAAACTAACTCTGACAACGATTAAAGGCAAGTGCACCTATCGAACAGTAGTATAGTTTAGGCAAGACCGGATTATCGAACCCAAAGGAACTAAAAGTACTAATACAAACTTTCTTTTTATTATTTAGCCTAAAATAAGTGAAGTTTGTTTATTAATCTAAATTAATTAACTACTAAACTAAAGACTCTAAGACAAAGAAGAATAAATTTTGGAAAATAACTTGGGAAAAACTCAGTTGATTTAGACGATACCCTAGGAAGAATCCACCTAGACTTCACTTGTTATCTAACCTTGAACCATATGATTTATTTACTTAGTTTGATCCGTAAGACTCCCTAACATATATTAAACCCTCTCTCGAGGCAAATAATGTCTAACCCTAGGTTAATTAGTGGAACTCTCATTCTCTTATAATAACCCCCTAGAATACAGTAAATCGATCTATAGATTCCCATATTAGGTTTCACCCTAATCCGGCAAAATCTCGTCACCCTATCTCTAGGCGTGCGATCAACTCCGCTTAATTATGTTGGATCTACTCTTAGGCAGGGTCTATTCCTCCTTCACCTAAGCACATTAAATTTGGATTAAGCTCACATAATTAAGAACAAACTAAGTATTTATCATATAGTTCAAATAATCAAATAACAAGATTCATCATATGTTTCATCCCCTTCGAGTATCCGAAGGGTTTAGTTCATAACAATAAAGGAAAACATCTCAAGAGAAAAGATAAAACAAAACATAAGAAATCCCTAAAACCCCCTGAAGGAATTGAAGAAGAGATCCTCCGTCTTGAGTATAACTCTGGCTTCTTGAGATGGATCAACTAGCTATCCCTGAGTGAATCCCCACAGATCTGCCTTCTCTGGCCTAGCACGACGCCCCTAGACGATAGCTTTGGGCTCCCCCTTTCAGGTCATACTTAGGGTGTATTTATAGGCTTTTGAAATACGTTTCTTTCTCCCTAAGTATCCTTTCCCGAATGAAATTGCTCTACTTCACGGCAGAGGCACGACCATGGCACACGCCCGTGTAAATCATGGACAGGCCGTGTTCAGACTTCTTTAATGAAGCACGGTCGTGTGAATCGAGGGAAGACCGTGTTCTAGATGATCAGTGAGGCACGGCCGTGTGATCTTTGGTCTAGGCCGTGTCGATTTCATGCTTTAGCCCATTTGTCCCGTTTTAAGCCCGTTTTGTGTTCTTTTCATCTCCTGGTGCTTTTCTGAGTATATATCATGAAAAGAAAGGATTAAGAGCACCAAATTACATAAAATAATGGATAATTAATCCAAAAGCATACTAAATGTGGGCCTAAAATATGTCACTATTTCGGTTTATCAAATACCCCCACACTTAAGCTTTTGCTTGTCCTCAAGCAAAATTCTCAACTTACAATTAAAACGAACTTCCTGTAATTCATAATTCCTATTGATAGTGTCTCATCATAATTCAGAAATAATTTATACATGGATAATTCAACTCAAAGCGTCCTAAAAATTCAAACAATATAAGTCATAGATTTTGTAGCTCGAAAACATAGGCGTCTCCCCTTAACTAGATAATTACCTTTAATTTTGAAATCGACAAGGATTGACATCCTCACCAAAGATTCACTCAAATCACTCAAAGTGTTTAAGGTTCAAAATTTAGGCACTCAAAAGTCGAACATGAAGAGTTAATTCCATAGGCTTGCATGAAAATCAAATCTCCACCACTGAAATATGAGATGAAACACAAATCAAAAGGTCTTTGTTAGGGTTGTAACGGGGCTAGGGTTAAGGTGTGGAGTAAGGCTGAATTAGAGGGTTAGAATCGAGATTGAATCGACAAATTACCTAACTAAGAACTAATGAACTAATAATAATTACATCAATTGAAAACTAATAGTACTTAATAATACGAGCTTCTTCTTTGATATTTGGAATAAATGTATAAGCTCATTTAATCACATAACTAATAATGAATAAACTTCATTTTTTTTTGTAAGAACAATCATAAATACATAATAAAAGATAAATTACTGAAATAAAAATATAGTTAGGCTATTAATCAAATCAAATCTCGATATAAGGGTAATCAAAAAGAATGGTGATAACAAAAACAAAGGGGTTCTGGGTTAATATTAGTGGGTGAGTCAATAAATGGGTTGTTAGGATTAAACGGGGTTCACTAGGGGTTAATTATGAAGGTGGGTTTTTAGTGGAGTAAGTGGGTTAAATCCTAGGTGCCTTTATCATCTCTGTATATCAAATCAAAAAAATGTGGTCTCGACATGTATAATCGATGCGAGTTCTAGAATAACAGATCAATGTTGACATACTCATAATCAATAAAGTGAGCAAGAAAAAGAATTTATGCTCTATAAGGCTCAAAAACTCACAAAATTTATGGGTATTTTGATGTCAACCTCGTAAATTTCAAACTTCAAGATAATATTTAAACTCAGTTTGACAACCTAGCAAATTTTTTAATTTCTGAAAAATAGATTTATCATGCTTGATTCTCTAGTATTCTTAGAATTTAATTATCAATGCACAATTATCAATGACTTAATCTAAAACATATCAATAAAAATCATAAATCATCAGAAATTTCATCCTAATCATAATATGATTAATTTACTTTCAAACAAGACTAAATTCAGGGATTTGAGAATAATGCAAAATGTTTGGTATCTAATTTTAGAAATTTGAGAATAATGAAAAAAGTTAGGCACCTTTTTAGGTTGTTCACCCCCCCACACTTAAGATGTACATTGCCCTCAATGTACAAAGATAGATAATATCATTATAAAATCATAAGATATGGGAAGAAGTGAAACTCCCTAAATTTTCGGATGGCTCCTTGAGAGGAGATTGTGTCTTTGGTGGTGGTGATGGGCCGTCTGGATGACGAACCTGCGCTAGATGAAGAAATTGGGAGGCTCATGCAGGATTAGCCAAGAAATCTAAAGAAACCTTAATAATATAATTAAAGACAAGGAAGATAAAGAGAATGAGACTAAGAAGGAAAATAAACTAAGTTTAAAAGATAAAGGGGCTTGAGAATCCCTATGGTAGATGGTTCGAGAGGTGGGTGTGACTTTGAAGGTGACGGAGTTGTTGGTGATGGTGGAAGTGGCGTGATTCCCAAGCAGCCTTAAGAACCTAAAAACAAGAAACTAAAACAAAATAAACTAAATTAAGTAGAAGAGAAGTAAATATAAAGAAAATAAAGGAGAAGATAAAAATAAAAGAACAGATAATTGGTCTCAAAGACCCTTGGCTTGTTGTTTGGATGAAGCTGCCGGCATGAACTTAGGTGAATCGGTCTCCTTTGAGGAGATTGGCCTTTTACGCTCCTTTGCCATGGATATGATTTTTTTGTAGCTCAAGAGTCTAAGGATTTATTAGGAGAAGAAAAAAAAAACAAAAAGGAGAAAAGAAAGAAAGGAAGAAGAAGAAGAGTGGGTAAGGAGAGAAAGAAGAGGGGCATGGTATTTAAATAGAATCTCAAGTCTGGCAATTTACCACGCCCGTGGGTTGAGGGTGTGTCGACTCACACGGCCGCATCGCACGGCCGTGTCGCAGGGTGTGTTGATTCTCTACGTTTGTTTTCGAGTCGACCACGGTTGGAAGACACGGGCGTGTTCTGCCCGTGGTGGCAAGTCAGTAGCTTCGCACGGTCGTAAGGCACGGGTGTGTTCTTCCTGTGGTTGGAAAGTCAGCAATTTCACACGGTTATGGGGCACGGGCGTGCCCCTTTGTCGGTGCCCGTGGTGTAGTGGTTGGATCCGTGACGTCGAAAAGTGGTTGGAATTGATTCGCACGGCCTCTACTATGTCAGTACGAGGATTCTTATGGTCCACACGGCCATGGCCACGACCGTGTGAATCGAGGGAAGATCGTGTTCTAGATGATCAGTGAGGCACGACCGTGTGATATTTGGTCCAGGCCGTGTTGATTTCATGCTTTGGCCCATTTGTCCCATTTTAAGCCTGTTTTGCGTTCTTTTCATCCCCTGGTGCTTTCCTGAGTATATATCATGAAAAGAAAGGATTAAGAGCACCAAATTACATAAAATAAGGGATAATTCATCCAAAAGCATACTAAATGTGGGCCTAAAATATGTCACTATTTCGGTTTATCAATAGATTAAGTAGCAAAAAGATTTTTTTTTAAAGAATCAATACAAGTAGACTTATCATTGAGATAGTGTCTTTTACCTTTAATAGCTTAATCAGCTCTTGATTTTCCTCCTTCAAATGATTGTTTTCTTCCATCAGTTTGGCATTTACATCACACACTTGCTCCCATTTCTCCAGCATAGTCTCTTATGTTTGTAGGAATTCAACATTAGATTCTCCTTTAGATTCATCATCGGTGTCTAAGCCAGTTGTAATAGGGGTACAAAATTTTGTAGTAAATGCCACAAATTGCTCAAGTGTTTTTCATTTGAGTTAGAACGCTTATTTTTCTCCATCACTCCAAGTGACAACATAGACTTTTTCTTTTTCTTCAAGGTATTTGCACACTTAGCTTAGATATGACCAAAATCATGATACTCATGGCATTGAATCCCCTTCTTTTTCTCTTTGGAAAATTCTTCATTGATAGCCATTTCTTTAGCTTTGCTTTTGGGAACATTATATACAGTTTTAATTTTTTTGCACCTCTTGTATTGTTTCTTGAAGGCTTTGTTTGTTTTGCATTAAGAAAACTATTTTCTCCTCTAAATCTTTAATGGAAGTGGTACTTTCAATAGGCATTGCGCCTATCACCTATAAAGCAATGCTCTTTTCACCCTTGGATTTGTTCCTTCTAGATTTTTCTAGATTTATCTCAAAAGTCTATAGGGATCCAACCAATTCATCGATCCTCGTGTTATCAATGTCTTTTGCCTCCTTAATGGTAGTGAATTTGATAGCAAATATTTCAAGCAATGATCTCAGTACCTTTCTCACTAGTTTAGAAAGTGAATACTCATTTCCAAGGGCAAAGGCTTGATTGGATAGGTTGCATAGTTTAGTATAGAACTCACCAATAGTTTCATTCTCTTGCATTCTCAAGGTTTCGAAATTGATGGTCAGCATATGCACTTTAGACTGCTTCATCGTATTGGTTCTTTCATGAGTAGTCTCAAGGATATCCTAAGCTTCCTTGGCAGTAGTGCACTTAAATATTCTTTTGAAATCTTGTCAATCTACTCCAAAAAGAAAAACATACAATGCTTTTGAGTTTTTATTTGCAAGCTTCTCCTCCTCTATAGCCAAAGCCAATTCAAATTTGTTCTTCCTATAAATATTTCAATAACAGAAGGCTCCTAACCAGTAAGAACTACGCGTTAGGATTTTTCATCTTTAGACTTGATGAATGCCTTCATTCTAACCTTCCAATAGGCATAGTTGGATCCATCCAACATGGAGGGACGAGCCACAAATTATCCTTCTTTTTATGATCCTTTTACAACAAATATCTTTCAACAGCTAACCATATAGTGCAACACGATCCTTTTAACAAATATCCTAGAGTATTATATTCATTGTAGTGTAACCTATGTAGTAAGCTATATTGAATCTAGCGATTCATGATTAATTCTTGAAATTGGTTAAACTATATTTCTCAATCTAAAAGTTTCTATCCAAAGTCTTAAACTATTAACCATAGCCAAGATCCAGTAAGATCCAATATTAGTCAAAATGGTAGATTTTATTTGGACCATTCGTCCATGTACATATGATTTGTGTTATGGTCAGAACATCCCACATTAAGTATCCATCCTTGCGGACCCGCTTTCTGACGAATCAAAGCATAAGATTCATCATATAAGGTGACTTAGCATCATAAGTTAGAAGACAAATTTGCACACCAGCCATGTGAGAACATATTCCATATACACTTAAGTGTATCTAATTAGTGGATTTCTTACAACGAGTCTAGCTCGATGAACTTATTTCCTTAAACAAGTAGCCATTGTTATCATCAACTATCTCATATAATTTAACCTATGGAAATGATTGCATGCATTCAATGCATGAGGGCTTAACATATGCTAGCCTTTAGTTCACATTCAATGCCTTATCTTGGAAATGCATTAACTAGAAACAAATTTAGGAACATGGCTTTGATGCATAAGGATTCCAAAATTGTAGCTTGTTTACAATTCCCTTACAAGGCCTTATTTGTTTCATGGATTTTGTCCTATTAGTACCTTGAACAACTTAAGAGTTATAATAACACGAAGGAAAAACTTTGCAACACACTTGCTGGTATGTGATTTTGCCTTATTTAACTCTTGTATCCCCTGTGCAATCTCATTAGCGATGTTTCCTAAAAGTTAGGAAGAAGAGTTCTAGTTTGGTTGCATAGTTGTTACCTAATGTGGCTGAAATTCTTAAGGGTGTGTTCGAGTGAGAATTTTTAGGAGGGATTTAATTTTTATCAAGATTTTAAAAATTCTAAAAACAAATTTTCTTGATTGGATAAATATTTGGGAGAATTTTAAAATTGTGTAAATAATTTTAAGAGGATATTTTAATAACTCAATTTCCTTTTTTTCCAAATTCCACATAAATAGGTGGTTTTTTAAATTTCTTCATAATTTTATTTGATTTGATATACATGGTCCCACTATAAGATAAAAAAACTTAAACTTCAAAAAATTCTTTTATTTTATAATATATATTTTAAATTTTATTTTATTATTAAAATTATTTATAAATTTTTACAAATATAATGATATCCATATAGAATTTTTTTTATATAATGATTTTTATTTTATAATTACTTTTAATTTGTAAAATTTCAATCACCTAAATTTTCCTGAATCAATTATTTATCCAAACAAAATTATTACAAATGCTAGTATTTTGAAATGATGAATTCTAAAATACTAGAATTTTAAAAATCTTAAAAATTTTAAAATTTTTCATCCAAAATAAGTTTAGGAAATTAAATAAGCCTTAATTAAAATTGCTTTTTCAAAATGTATATCATTAAGTTGTGTTACATTGTTTGCGAAAATTTATAAATAACTCACAATATCACTAATTGTTGAAATATGCTCCAGAGCTAATGGGTTTAAAACGGGCATATCAAGTTAATAATGCAAACTTATTATTCAGCTGAAGTGATAAAATGATTTCCTCTATGTTAATGGCATGGTCGACAGTCATGAGACCATTAATTCGACGAAGCCGCAAGGCATAATGTGTTGTTTTGCCACCTAACTTGAGAAGCAATAAAATATTTGGATGCATGATAGTTATAATAAATTATGATTGAATAACATTCATGTTCATACATAATCATCAAAGTGGGGTGTAACTCGTATTTTCGGTCGAACAGATGATGACGTTATGACGAGAAGTTTTCCGACGTTGCGACGACGAACGACGTCGTAACGACGCGAATGGGGACATTGCAACGTGTTCTCCACATAAATTGGATTTTTTCTCCCAGTTAAACTCTGATTATTGCATGGATATTTTAGTATGATTAGACCTCTAATCTTAACCTATTTAAAAAGGTCTTATATCCCTGTTTGGAGAGGTCAATTAAGAGGCAATTAAAGATATAGCACTACACGACTTTTCCTCTGGGGGAGACAAGATGTAGTCGTAGATGAGTTTTGGTGAGAGTTTTCGTGGTAACTATGGAGAGAATTCTGTTCTCCTTTTAAGAAAACTCTATGAGAGTTAGGATTTTGTTTTTGGGGTTTGCATTTGTATGATTAGTACATTTAGATGTATTTTCTTTATATTGTACTCTCATTTATTTACTCATTTAGTGAAAAACCGAAGCTTCCTTTGTATTAGGTTTTTATCCTCTTCGGATGAGTTTTTCAAGTAAAATTTATATTCGATCTTCTTTGCCTTTTCTATTTCGTTATTTATACGAATCGGTCCTCAACAGTTTTGTTAATACAATAAAAAGTAAGATAGTAATAACAACAAAAGTATAAAAATTGAACATGAAAAAACTCTGAACTTCAGTTCTTGGATTGTTTAGGTAATGATCTACTTGCAGTACTCAACAATAACGTCTGTGAAACCTCTAGATTTGGCAAATTTTAGTGCCATAATGAAAGCACTAGCTTCTACCAAGTATGAAGCAACCATACCTCGAAAAGTTTGAGTACAACCGCCCAAGAAAAAGAAAACCATCCCCATCATAATTAAGCAATAAAACCAATGCTACAAAGTCTATCATTGACTCTAAATGCAACATCCAGGTTAAATTTAACATGTCCATCCGCTGGCTTCCAAACCGGTGGAAGGATCAGATGTCTAGTGTAATTATGGATCAGGAATTTGTCTTTCAAAAACCATGGGTGGAGGAATAGTCTTGCCCTGCATCATGAAATCGTTATGAACATTCCAAAATTGGCAAAGCAAAACCATGAATATCCATGAGATGTATAGCATTCTCCCACCAATCAATACAAGAATGCATATGACAATTTAGAATATCATCAATCAAACCACTCAGTCTCACCACTGCCATAGAATCCAGACAACCTCTCAGTGCATGAATAATATCCTCACAGGCTAATCCACACCTCTTGTAGCTCAGGCCATTTAACATAGGGGTTAAAAGCAATACTTGTTGTGGTTAGTAAAATACCATGATTTACCAACCGCCAAACAAAAACCTTAATCTTAGGCAGACTTTGTAGAGTAGGTACCATTAGGGGAATATCCCCCAAACTAGCTCATCATGCGATCTATGAATTAAGCATGTGTTTTATTGAAAGAAAAAAAAAACAGCAGAAGAAATTGAAAGAGAAGACAAACAAGCCTTTACAATTTAGTAATATTTATTGGTTCCACAAGAATTCACCAACTATTATTCAATTAAGCTATTGAATTGAAACATGTTATTAGGTTGTAATTTGTTGGAGAATGGTGGGGCAGTGTTTAGAATCTTGTCTCTTGAAATCCCCAGCAGTGACGCATGTTGCTGAGGTTTTGTTGGCTGTGTGATTCAGATTCATCAGCGACCAGATGATTTCATTCAATTACAAAATTATTGTTGGCTTTTTTATTTTGTCCCTTTATATCTCTCCTTCTATGTTTTTTTCAATATTTTCGTTGACCTCATCACACAGCTACGTATATGATATTATGGTGTTAATTTGCTGACGGCTTTGAATTTAAAAGTATTTGAAAATTGAAATTAAAGTGGATGAGACAACAACTATGAATTTGTTAAACGCATACCTCTTTCCAATTCTTAAATAGGAGAATAATTTATTTCACGTTTTAAATTTAAAAAAATTAAATTATTTTAGCTTTTTTATTTAATTTTTCGTCCTTTTTAGACTTTAAATTTGTATTATTTGTCAAATCATATCAAAATAGATAAAAAAATATCAATATTTATTAATTTTGCTGACATGTCATACTCAATATATAACCATAATTTTTTTTTTGTAAATCCATCTATATTTGTTAATGACTAACTCAAATCAGTTAAACTCATCTGTATTATTTTTTTATTTTTAAAAATATAATTTATTTTTATTTAATATTTAAATTTATAAACATAAAATCCTTATTAAAAAAAAAAGAAAAAAAGAAGAGAGGTTGTTGGTAGTTAATGAGAGAAGCGGATTTTTAATAGGTTTAGGAATAAGGATCACTTACTTCCCCGTCTGAAACTTAAAAAGAGATAAGCTTGTGAAAAGCACGGGCTTGTCGCGCGCCCCTCTACATTTGCCACACCTCTTTTATGTCCCCTTCCTGCGCTCCCTTCATGCCCACACAAGTTTCACACTTCAATTACTGCTATACCCCTCTTCACTTTCACGTTACCCTTCTTTTTTTTTATCTTTTTTAATTAATATTTTCACGTTTTCTCTCGTTATAACTTAAAAGCCTTGTCCACAAAAATGGATTCAAAATCCAAAATTTGTTTTGATAAAAAAAATGAATTTTAATTCAATTAATATTATTGTTGCTACAATAATTAAGGAGATATAAGTGCATATTATTTTTTGATTTAAGAATAAAAAACCTTTAAAGACAAAATTAATTTTATGGACCAAAACTTTTAATTATCAAATTTATTTTAATATCTTGGGATGATGGCACAAATGTTCCCTTTTTAAAAAATACACAAACGGATTTTTTCAAGTCTCAAGAATTAAATTAAAATTGTACAGAAATGCTTTGGGCTTCAACGCTATAGGTTGTTTATGTTTGTTTTTCAATCACTTTTGATTTCGAATTGGAGCAACTATTGCCATAAATTTCCATGCACATGAACTCATGGTTATCATAATTTTCTTCAATCAACTTTTCTCATCTGAGATTGAGTTCATTTTGAATTTAATTATTTTAAATTTAGATACTTTCGAGTTTGATAAATTTAAATACAAATCATTGACTATTTTTTATTTGATTCATTTCAAATTTAAAGAATTACAAATTGAAATTTTAAGAGTTGAAATACAATGTAGAGATTATTTTCCATTTGTATGACATTCATTTTGAATTACATTTTCCCTTTATTTATTTAATATTTTAAAATTTTTAATTAATTCAAATGAAATCTCAATTTGATTTAGACAAACTTTTAGTATGAGAACAATTTACTATTATTCACTTTAAAGAATTGAGATATTTTTCTAAAAAAAGTGACAAGCCATGGATAATTTTTTTTATAAGAAAATAGATTTTTTTTAAAAAAAATCAAAAGCAAAATTTCAGAAAAATAAAAATAAAAATTTTCAAGGTTAATAAAAAGTACTATACATAAATGAACATCTATATTATTTTGTTTTTTTTTATATTTTAATTATTTTCTTCTTTCTAATTTCCATTTTTTTGTATTTTTTAAAAAAAAAATAAAAGTTGTTATTTAAATTCTAGAAAAGTTTTATATTTTTATAATTTTCTTGATTTTTAAAATTTTTCGCATTTTTTGCAATTATTTTTTGAGTGATGTGGCGTGCTCTCAATATGCCACGCCATCTTTTTGTAACAATAGTAAGGGTTGGAGTAACATTAACGTTTTGAAACTTTAGATACCAAACTAATAAAAAAAAAATTTAAGTACTAAAGTGATAATTGAGTGCAACTTTGGAGGACAAATAGTACATTAACACTTTGTTCAATCACCAAAAGCATAAAATTGGCTTTTCTTTTATATTGACCTTAAATTTGATGTTACCACACTAGAAACAACATAGAATTTGGATATTACAATGAGGTTAAAACTCTTTCTCATCTTAAGGTGGTTGCTTTTGAATTTTTTTTTTCAAAAAAGAGGGAGTAATGTGTTTTCCAACTGCTATAATTCAAAGGCAAGTAAATGTTTAATTTAGGGGGAGTTATGCATGCTAGTATGGAGCTTGTTAGGGAAGCATTGTTCTTACTTTTGGATGGTTGTTATGACTATTGCAACTTATTCAATGGTTTAGTTTTTAGATATTTGCTTGCTTGAATTTCATGTTGCTTTGTCGTATTTGTTCTTGCTACAGGGGTTTTGTTAAAAAATGCTACATGGGGGAGATTATTGGTTCATAGCCTATAGTGTGCCTTGCACTATTATCCAAGGAGTTGGTGATCTTATTTCACACCACTCAAGCAATTAATGCATATGATTTTTTTAAGTTGATAGTTTTTCACTTTTTGCTTATCCTTATCATTTTACTTGTCATATATAGAAGCAAAAACATTGATTGTGTGTTCAAATCAATATACAGACTTATGTTTTATCAATAAGTACATTTATATACCCATGTTAGAGAGTATTAGTCTAAGCATCTCTCTTAAAGATAATGTTGAAAGGAGTCCTAAAATAGCTATGGATATATGCAACACGTCCTTAAAAAAGTCTTTGCTAAAAATGGAAGCATGTGCAACAATGTTCAAAGAATCATAGTTAACCTTATTCTCTTTCATGTGAATTACGTGCTTAAAAAGTCCTATTCCATCGAGACTTCTTTAGTTGATGAGAGGATGCCTTATTATCTACATTATTTGAAATAATAATGATTAATTTATTTGTTGATAATGATAAAAGTTGGAGACCAAGAAATTAGATGATGAATTATTATTTATCTCACTTATAAATTGGCATAAATGGTGACAGGTTTATTTAGATTATCTAAAGTAATGATGATTAATCTATTTGTTGATAATGGTAAAAACTAGAGATCAACATATTAAATGATAAATTATTATTTATCTCACTTATAACCTAGTGTAAATGGTGATAGGTTTACCTAGCTTTTAGCTTATATATATATATGTGTAGTTTATTAGGTGATATGAGATATATGAACTGAGCACACCATTCTCGTTATTCTAAGAGGAATCTTAGAGTGCTTTGCTAACACTTTTGAGTGTTTATTTGTTGGTAAGCTAGCAGTTAAGAGTTTTCAGTAAGAAAGACTCATTGGGGAGAGTTTATACTAGATGTACTTGGTTGAGCCCACAATTATTCGAGGGTTAGGATAAATTAGGCTTTAATCATTGCTTGTAACGTAAGATTTATTAGTGAAATTCTTCTTTGGGCAAGGCCCAATAGAATTAGATTAAATCTGAATTGTGTTAACAACTTACTATGTTTTATTATTCCATTATTCTTGTATTTATTTATTTGTGTGATATAAGGTGTTCCCACTTTACTTGTCACACCTTATTAGCAGATTTCAATTTTTTAATAACTATACAATCTTTAGGAGGTAGTGTGCATGGATAGTTTTTTTTTTTTAATAATGAATTTAGAACATATGATGACGGAATCTCCAAATGAAATCTTGTATCCAAACATAATATTTTAAAATATTAGTATGAATGATAAATAGTGGTCCATAATATACATTTATATCAATGCTTGGACAAAGTTTAAAGCCTCTTTATGAGTCTGGTGTTGTTGTTTGATAACAAAAACTCTAGTCATAAGATAAATAACAAGTTTTAAAAAATTTCAATCCTAAATAGAATTATTTATATTCATTTTGTAATACATGATGTGATGTTGGAGGCTAGAGGTTGTTCACACGAAATGCCAAAAATTACTATACTAATTTTGTAGTTTGATAATGTTTGGAGAGCTATTGTCACACCCCAGTTCAGGCGGGTTTAAGGATAAGGCGTATAGTAGTGAAAGAACCTGTGTTTGGTAGATTGTAATTCACCGATTTGTTTCTTTTGACGTATACTTGTAGGCATATAGTATACGCCGAGTAATTAAATGGAATTTTATTTTAGATTATTCTGATTAGCCAAAGAGTAAAGGTTTTAGTTGGACAAAAAGGCAAATTATAGAATGAGTTATAGGCCACTAAGAAAGACAAACTCTGAATTTAAGTGACACTTGTTGAATTTCTGTAATGGAGATTGGATTATATACATATACGAGAGAAGGGTTCTGGGGGGAGTTTTTTCTGGATTCTAAATGTTACTCTCTGATCCTTTTTTGGAACTGATTTCATTTCTTCTTCCTTGAATTGGAAATTGTGATTCTTGGTTTAATTAGGAGTTATTCCATCTTTGGGTAAGTATTACAACTCTGCATGTTAAATTCGAAAGGAGTAAGTCTGCAAAGAATGTATAAATAGTAAGATGTAAGTAAAAGGTTGTGCATGATGATTGTCAGTGCTTGAGATGATGGTAAATTGTATATGAATGGGTTTTAATAGTGTTTCTATGTTCTGTAAACAGTGGTTGTTGTTGTTTCATGATGGATATTTAGGTTTGGGGCTTCAAGCTGCTGTAGGTGAGTCTCCATCCTGACTCTTTTATATGAATTGTTCAAATCAGAAGTATATATATATATATACATGTACATAATTGGGATGATGCTGTCTACAGAAAATGGTAAGGGATGGGTATAGTAATGATGAGAGATGTGCTGTAATAATATGTATAAGTTCTGTTAAAAGAATGGTGTTTGATAAGTAGCATGCATGTAATGTCTGGTATACGAGGTATATGAGTTAGTAAGAAGGTGATTATCTAGGTAAGTAAATGCTGAGCTAATGTTCCATTGTGAAGCCTCTGGTAGGGCAATTATATTGCTAACCAGACTAGCATATCACGAATTGAACATGAATGTAAGACTATGTGGTAGAGGCCCATGGCAGCTTGGTATGATTTGGAAATATTCATAGTGTAGCTTTTAGTAAGATGAAGACTAGATTGGCAGACACGATACATGAATGTATGTAAGACTATGTGGCTAAAATCCATGACATGATATGATATGTTTTTATGTATGTTCATAGTGTAGCCTTTGGTAATGTGTAAATCAAAATGGCAGATCATGATACATGAAATTCTGTGAAGTCCATCAGGACAGTAAAAACGAGATTTCTTTATGATGCCTTTATGGCATGTTTTGTTTGGCTATTGTGGAGTGATCTATCATGTATGTCTAGTAAGATATGAATATCAATTTTTATGGTAAATTGTGGACAAATTCTGTTAGTTTTGTAAAAAGTATGGCTAAGATAAGGTATTAATATACTCAAGGTTAAGAGTTGAATAAAATTTCTGATATAGTTGAATAAGTCTTAAGGGTTTTCGTGAAAAGAGATGTGTATTTGCATGTTAAGAAGGGTATCCGCCATGATGATCTACAAATATTGAAAATCGGTGTATTTGTAGTTATGAGAAACTTAAAAAATTATTAATATGAGCTCATCCGTGTTATGTGAGGGTTGAATCCAAGTTATGTGGAATCCACTATATATGAGTTGTATTCTATCTTCTATTGAGATTATTCTCGAATGAAGTCGGGGTTATCTTGGGTTTATGGGGTTCTAAAATAAAATGATGTGGAATTCATCTGAATTGTCTATGTAGCACATTACCAATATGGGTTTGTGTAGCATTGAACCAAGATATGTTTTGAGTGTGAGTTTGATGGTATCTAGTCCTGCGAAAGTATTCGCCAAACGTATACGTATCCGCCTATGATGAATGTCTATGAATAACTATTTAAGATAAATGTACGTGTTAAGGTAAGATTAGTTTAAGGTGGGTATGTTCTGTAGAGAAGTACATACGTGTCAAAGAGATTTGTAAAATGTCTGGAACAATATCCAGTTAGTTAGATAAGGAAGATATGGGAGTTGGAGGGTAAGGGTATGCTAGAACTGTAGCGGTATTCGCCCGAAATAAATGGTTTAGAAGAATGGTTGGTGCACAGAAGTTCCTATAAAAATAAAAAGTATCCACCGAGGTAATTCTGTGTTAAAGCTCACTAAGTTCTTTTGAATTTATTTATGTTGTGTTTATGTTTTAGGTTTCGATGTTAAGAGACCGCGCTCGAAGGGACGATGCCAGGACTACGTCAAGGATGTGGCGGAGTGGAATATTATGCATACAATGGAAGTGTAACGTAGCTTTAGAATATGCCTTAAGTGTCTGTTATTAGTAAAACTTCTATAATGTAATGATCTATATGACGTCTGATGTAATAAGTTATTTTAAAAGTTTCCTTTTTTTTTTTTGGATTTTAAGTTTTTCTGATAAAAATGTTGAATAAAATATTCAAAGGAATGAGAAATTGTAATCTATTTTATTAAATTGTTAAGTATTGTGTGTTGTAACACTCGAAATTTGGACTCGATGAATCGGGTCGAGCTGAAGGCATAACAACTATAGTGGTGCTTGGTAGAGTTTCAATAGAAGGTTAGAGTGCTTGTTTCCTTTTGAAAATGGAGCTAATTTATATAAAGTGTAAGCTTAATGTAGGCCCCTTATGATAGGTGCCCTACTATGTGCAGTTGGTAATAAAAAGCTTATGAAGTGCTAACAATATAGTCTTGGAATGCCCTACTTAAATGTGACCTAACTATACTTTTGTAGAGATTGTGGTAAAGTTATGAAAGACTTTATTAGATATAACATATGAAGTTACGAGTAGACTTTGATGAGATAAGGCGACAGTCTACATGGCAAATTTAAAATTATTTCCCATTAGATGAGCCCTTTTATAGGTGAACCCTTCCTTGACTTAAGTGATTGACTCATCGAGATAATATATACAAGATAATTAGGTATAACAATTTTTAAAACCTTTAAAAAAGTTATTTACCCCAAGCTTTATTCACCTGCAAAATGAGATGTCATTGACTTATACATAGTGATTATATAATTAATAAGAATGTGTTAAATATTAATCATTTAATTTTTCATTTAAAAATGGAATTATTAGTCAATTGTATGAAATTGGTTTTGTGGGATTAAATATTGGCTTGTCCAGCTCTCACTCTTAAAAACACTTGACCTAACTTGCGTCATACTGTAATCTCGTTTTGGGATTATTCTTTTCTAAATAAATTAAGCACAAATATAATAAAAAAAAATATAAAATCTTTGAAAAGAGAAAATGGCGATTATACCCTTGACGATTGTCACTTTGGTGAAACCGTGATGAAGTGCTTCCGTCCGTTTTCAGACACTAGGTGGATGCTTAGGTGGAGGTTGTGATAAGCCAGACTCTGTCCTTAAAACGCTCTCACCTGCTTTTCACACGTGTCAAACAATTGCCTTAGCCATCCTTTTCGACGAGAAGATTTGCCGAGTGCCGTCCTTTCGTTTATTCACTCACAAATTCCATCCTGTAATAATAAATAAATGCTATTAAATTTATGAGCTTAGCTGTAATATTACTTTTTAAGAAATTTATTTAATTTTCTTATATTATACTATGATTATGATAGGAAAGGTTTTATGGATTTATTTTATCCTAATAATAATATTTAGCTTTTTATATTTTAATTTATGGAAATTGGTATCTAATAATGACCAAAAAAGGAGAATATAATAGTACTTGCTGTACTAAAATTTAGTTTATTTAAGTAGCAAATTTTTTTTGTATCTAAATAAATTAGGAACTCAGAATATTTTAGTATTTGTATTTGGAATTATTTTTATCCCACGCCACCCATCATGCATATATTCTCTAATTATCAACCTATTTTAATAACTAATACATTCTAATTTTATGTGCTAATTACACATCATTAGAAGTAAAATAGAATTTTAATATCACTAATAATGCATTAAATATTACTTTTATGACTAAATAAAAATGCCATATTAGTTAATTATTTTGCTAATATAAAATTTCTACATTATTCACTATTGTAGTAATATTTATAAATTTTGACATATTTGAATCAAATATTATGGGAGTTTTTTTTTTTCATTAGTCTTCGACTAAATTTGAAATTGAAGTGAGTTTAACTCTTACATAAGGCAATATTTTCTTAAACTATTTTTCATTCCAATTCGAGATCTTACTTGAAAACTATCGAATTTTTTTATCTCTTGATAAAAAATTTTAGTATTTTATTATTTTTATTTTGAAAGTAGAAAATAGTTAAAATATACTTTAAGTCTCTTATTATTCCTAAATTTAAAATCTAATCACTACTTTTCGATTTTAAAAATTCCCATCAAATTATTAATATTATTGTATTAAATTCACCGATTTAATATTTTAAAATAAATCTTATAAGGAGTAGTAATTAAAATACTCGTTTAACACAGATTCAGATCATGTTACCATCATCTCTTACCCTAATATTGTATAAAAAATTATTTAATACCGTAGAATAAAAATAATATTATAATAAATCCAAATTTATAATAAAAAAGAAATTACCTTTTTAAAATGGAAACTAAAATTCAAAATCCACTCAAGAACTTAGGACCTATTTTAAGGGTAGACAAATTCTCTTCTTCATCTACCGCATTGATTAAAACGCATTCTTCTGGCTAACAAAGAGGGAGAAAGAGAAGGAAAAATAAAGGGGCAAAATTACCAAAATATATATAAAAGAAAG
This sequence comes from Gossypium sturtianum, assembly GCA_025698515.1. NCBI lineage: Eukaryota > Viridiplantae > Streptophyta > Magnoliopsida > Malvales > Malvaceae > Gossypium > Gossypium sturtianum. Next base: position 13,431,429 of record CM046946.1, on the reverse strand, counting down.
AAAGTTTCACATTCTTCTTTACTCCCCCACAAACACAAAACATTAAAGCAAAGGAAGAAAAAAAAGAAAAAAAAGAAAAATGAAAGAAAAGGCTATGAAATGAAATCTCCAAATTGTATGAACAGGCAAAAGATCTAGTAGGGCTTTTGGAAATCTGAATCGGAAACCACGTCGAAGTTCTCTATAATGGCGACCCCATTCTCGAGCTTAGAACCCGGAGGAGGAGGAGGAGGTGTAGCAATAATGGCAGGTCCTCTGAATCCAATCGATCCATCCACACCTTCCAAATCTTGCTTGAAAAACTCCGCCTCTAAATCTCCCATTCTTATCTTCCAATTTTTTCACAAGGCCATCAAGGCTGAGCTCGACGCCCTCCACCGAGCTGCCATGGCTTTTGCCACCAACCACCACGACTCTGATCTTACTTCTTTGTTGGAGAGATATCATTTCCTTCGTACTATATATAAGCACCATTGCCACGCCGAAGATGAGGTTCATGCGTTGTCGTTTTCCTTCTTGTTCTCCTTTATCTCTTTTTTTTTTTTTTTTTCTTCCTCGTTTTTTAAACATTAGTTTTGGCTTTATTTTGCCCCTTCCTTTGAATCCCTTTACTTTTTTAGAAAACTCTAAATCCCTTACTCAGAATTAGCTTTCCCGAATTGTTAGTAAATTTGTGATGCTTTTATCATGTTTTAAGGGTTATTGTTTGAGGAAGGAAAGAACTTGATTGAATTTGATTCTAGAAACTTGAATTTATCACTATATTTAGATATGGGGTAATATCTATAAAGCTCGCTGTCGTAGCCTTATACTTAGATGGCTCAAAAGACTTGTGAAAACCCCTGTGAACTAAATTGCCTTGTTGTAACTTAAAAGTAATATTGTAATTAAAATAAACATAGTCTCTCCAAGGTTTTTTTAATCCTTCCTTTTTCCTATGAGATTCTTGTTGGCTGCATCATCACCTTAGATTTGTCTGATATTTGTGACTGATTACTGAATTCAAAACTACCTTATGTGTAGGTTATCTTTCCGGCTCTTGATATACGCGTGAAGAATGTGGCTCCAACATACTCACTTGAACATGAAGGTGAAAGTGTCCTTTTTGATCAGTTGTTTGCATTGCTGACTTCAGATATGCAGAACGAAGAAAGCTATAGGAGAGAATTAGCCTCTTGCACTGGGGCCCTTCAGACATCAATTACTCAGCATATGTCCAAGGAAGAGGAACAGGTTGGTTAGATATTTGAGGCAAATGCTGCAAATCAAACATTAAACCAGAAGCCAGATGAAAAATTTATTTCCTAAAATATTGGTTGTTTCGTTCTTGATGTGTTATAGCAATTCTCCTACCTTATTTTGGAGGTGGATGAGGTTGTTGATATACATTGCTGAGATGTTTAACTTGATTGATCACTTGTCATGATGCATTCCATTTCAAATTTAGAATAAGGAGTTAAATCTTCTAACTTAAAGTTATCTTTTAGTTTCACATGCTTGCTTTGGAATTGACAGGTGTTTCCCTTGCTTATTGAGAAGTTTACATTTGAAGAGCAGGCGTCATTGGTATGGCAATTTCTTTGCAGCATACCTGTTAATATGATGGCGGAGTTTCTTCCATGGCTTTCCTCCTCTATATCACCTGATGAACATCGAGATATGCGCAAGTGCTTGAGCAAGATAATTCCAAGAGAGAAACTTCTTCATCAGGTGACAGGGCTTCTAGGTTATATAGGATATTGTTATTAGTTATCCAAAACTCACAAGTTCCTTCTAGAATCAAATCTCACATTTTTAGTTCTGTTGTGAAGGTTATTTTCACCTGGATGGAAGGTGTCAAGACAGCTGAGAAATGTAAAAATTGCAAAGGCGAGGCTCGATGTGAAGCTTTTGGGGCTAGTGTCTTACCAAGTCAAACTGAAAGTGGTTACTGTGCATGTGAATCTTCCAAAAGTTGTAAAAGGAAATATATGGAGCTAAGTTCTAGACCTAAGGATTCTACTCTGTCCTGTCCTATAGATGAAATTATGCTTTGGCATAATGCTATCAAACGAGAATTGAGTGATATAGCCAAGGCTGCTAAGAAAATACAAATTTCTGGTGATTTTTCTGATTTATCTGGCTTCAATGAGAGGCTGCAGTTCATAGCTGAAGTATGCATCTTTCACAGGTGTGGATTTTCTCTGTGTTTTCCCTTTTAATAGTAATCTTTGTTGATTAGGGTTGTTTTTACTTCATAGCTAACAAACACTTCCTATCTTTCATGTTATATTGAAGCTAGAGTTTATTGTATGCAGCAAAAGACTTCAATTTTATGATCTGGTGTGATACAGAAAAAAATAAAATTGATGCATGAAATGTATTAGGACAACTTATGATCTACCTTTATGACTGGTTACATACCTGTTATGAAATTAACTTATCTTCTCTCTTGCTGCAGTATTGCTGAGGATAGAGTTATATTCCCTGCTGTAGATGCAGAACTATCTTTTACTCAGGAGCATGCGGAAGAAGAAATTCAATTTAACAAGCTTCGGCGCCTTATCGAAAATATTCAAAGTGCGGGAGCTGACTCATCTTCTGCTGAATTCTATGCAAATTTGTGCTCACAGGCTGATCAAATAATGGATAGTATACAGAAGCATTTCCATAGTGAAGAAGCACAGGCAAGTATTTTATTGCTTTAATTGATGAGTGTCTGTCTGCTTTTTATAATTACATTACATGTTTCTGTATTTCTTGACATTTATATAATGTTTGTACCAAATTATCAAGTTTACCAGAACGTATCACTTGAAACCATGTTTCTCATCTCTTTTTGCCCCTGGTGCTCTCCTTACGGTATGCTGGACTGCTTTTGTAGGTACTTCCACTTGCTCGGAAGCACTTTAGCCCCCAAAGACAGAGAGAACTTCTTTATCAGAGCTTGTGTGTGATGCCCTTGAAATTAATTGAGTGCGTCTTACCATGGTTGGTAGGATCATTAAGTGAAGAAGAAGCTAGGTCTTTCCTTCAAAATATGAATTTGGCAGGTTTGACTTTTGTTGACCGAGTGCTTTAGGTTATTTTTTTCCCCTCTTTTTGTCTGTTTTTAACTTTCAGATTATATGGTCAGCTCCACCATCCAACTCCGCATTGGTTACACTATTTTCTGGTTGGGTGTGCAAAGGTCACTCTGCAGATATTTGTCTTTCTTCTGGTGCAATTGGTGCCTGTCCTGCAAGAATACTTACTAGAACCCAGAAGGATATTGACCAACCATTCTGTGCATGCACCTCTATCTGTTCCACTGAGGAAAGGGCAGATGATAATAGAAGGCCGATGAAGCGTGGAAATATAATTTTTTCAGAAGAAACGGATTCTTTTCAGTTGACAGGAACAATAAATAACCATAAATTATCATGCAGTGATCAGTCTTGTTGTGTCCCAGCTTTAGGAGTGAATAGCAGTAAGCTGGGCATGAGTTCTCTTGCTGCAGCAAAATCTTTGCGGTCATTATCTTTTACTCCATCTGCCCCCTCGCTTAACTCCAGTCTTTTTAACTGGGAAACAGATATTAGCTCCAGCGATGTCGGAAGCTTACGGCCTATTGATAATATATTCAAATTTCATAAAGCCATCCGTAAAGATTTGGAATATTTGGATATTGAATCTGGAAAGCTAAATGATTGCAATGAGACTTTTCTTAGGCAGTTCACTGGAAGATTTCGGTTGTTGTGGGGTTTATATAGAGCTCACAGTAATGCTGAAGATGATATAGTATTTCCAGCACTAGAATCTAAGGAGACTCTTCATAACGTTAGCCACTCTTATACTCTGGATCACAAGCAGGAGGAGAGACTTTTTGAAGATATTTCATCTGCACTTTCCGAGCTTACGCAGCTTTGTGAATACTTGAACGATGGCAATGTGAATGGTAACTTGAATGAAATTAACTCAGATTCTTCTGAGCAAAATGATACAATGCAGAATTACATTCAGAAAGCCACAAAGCTGCAGGGCATGTGTAAATCCATTAGAGTAACACTGGATCAACATGTGTTCCGAGAAGAACTTGAGCTCTGGCCGTTGTTTGACAGGCATTTTTCTGTGGAGGAGCAGGACAAGATTGTTGGTCGGATTATTGGTACTACAGGTGCAGAGGTGCTCCAGTCAATGTTGCCATGGGTAACTTCTGCTCTTACTCAAGAGGAGCAGAACAAAATGATGGACACATGGAAACAGGCAACTAAGAACACAATGTTCAGTGAGTGGCTTAATGAGTGGTGGGAAGGAAATGATGCATCTTCACCCACATCAACATCTGGAAGTTGTATTTCACTTGGTTTGTTTAACTTTACTGCCCATGCTTTATATTATTTTATTTATGTCTTTTGGTCTGTTTTGGTTGTTGGGTTACTGAAATGTCAAACTGTTAGTTCTTCAAATTTCTAGATATTTGAATTTAAGGATTTTAAGATATAATCTCTTCCTAATGAAATTGAAATTTTTTTATTTAAGGCACTGATGTACATGAGAGTCTTGACCAGAGTGATCTCAATTTTAAGCCTGGGTGGAAGGATATCTTTCGTATGAATCAGAATGAGCTTGAAGCTGAGATCAGAAAAGTTTCTCGGGATTCAACCCTTGATCCAAGGAGAAAAGCTTATCTTATTCAAAATCTTATGACCAGGTTTAGTCTGCCCATAATACAATCTTACGAGCCCTAAGAGTGTGTGTGTATCATTGTTTCATTCTAATCAATTTGTTGGTTATGCCAGTCGCTGGATAGCTGCACAGCAGAAGTCTCCTCAAACCTTAGCAATTGAATGTTCAAATGATGAAGACTTATATGGATGCTCTCCATCTTTTAGAGATCTAGAGAAACAGGAATTTGGATGTGAACATTACAAAAGAAATTGTAAACTCCGTGCTGCTTGCTGTGGAAAACTATATACATGTAGGTTTTGCCATGATAAAGTCAGCGACCATTCAATGGATAGGTAATATTATCATTCTTGCTTTCTTGGTCTACGACCAACTTCTATAAATTTGATTCTTTCTTTATTAAATTGCAGGAAGGCTACAACTGATATGATGTGCATGAGCTGCCTGAAAATCCAGCCTGTTGGACCAGTTTGCACGACACCTTCATGTGGCGAGCTCTCAATGGCAAAGTACTACTGCAACATCTGCAAATTTTTTGACGATGAAAGGTGCTACCCATTTCTTTAGATTTTTTTTTTCTGAATTTCTTAATGCTAGATCTAAAGAGCATTTCAATACTATTATGAAGAATATTAGAAATGTTAATGAGTCTTTTCTGTCTCATCATCTGGAGCACTAAAGAAACCTCTCAAAACAATGGAGAACGCTTGTACCTGATTTGCTCCATTCCCAGCTTGGTTTATTCAGTAGAATTTCTAAGTCTGTCTTGGTCCCATTGGTTGTAGAAAGACTGAGTTATTTTTAGAAAGCAGTATTTTGTGAGAACTCTGAACAGGTTCTTATCAGTCTGGAAACTTTTGATAGTTTTGTAACAAAAGCTGTTGTTTGCTGTTGCTGTTCTATAAGTATTCATCTTGTATGTCTCTTCCATTTTTTTCAGGAATGTCTATCATTGCCCATTCTGCAATTTATGCCGTGTTGGAAAGGGACTTGGTGATGATTTCTTTCATTGTATGGTGTGTAATTGCTGTCTAGCCAAGAAGTTGGTCGACCACAAGTGTCGAGAAAAAGGTCTAGAAATAAACTGTCCTATATGCTGTGATTTTTTATTCACATCAAGTGAAAGCGTAAGAGCACTTCCATGTGGTCATTTCATGCATTCAGCATGTTTTCAGGTCTATTCAGTATTCCTTCCTTTATCTTTTCCAGCTATTTTACTCTCATTCAACCAACGTTTTCTTTCTGGCCAAAAAAAAAAAAAAAAAAAAAAAACACCAACGTTTTCTTTGATGTAGTGAGAACTATATTGTAGCGTGCTTAATAATAAATTCTGCACTTTGTTTTGTCAGGCATATGCATGCAGTCATTACATCTGCCCAATTTGTAGCAAATCGATGGGAGATATGGCGGTAAGAAAATTTTTTTTAAAAGCATATTACTGTTTTAAGTTATGATTACATATAAAATTGTTTTAGCAGTTGTAGAAAATTGATGGGAGATATGGCGGTAAGAAAATTCTTTTTAAAAGCATACTACTGTTTTAAGTTATGACTACATACAAGATTGTTTTAGGGGATAGGCAGGTTGATTTTTCTCAGGTTTAGGCATTTTTATTTGCATGCGTAACTTATATGATTATCATCAAAGTAACCTTCATTTATACTGTTTTCCTTGTCTCTTCAAATTCCAATAAAATTTTATTCTAAGAGATGGATTATCCAAATAATATATTTACAAATGCTATAATTTAAGTTGATTTGAGAATAATTTCATTCAAAATTCTCAACCAAACACACCTTTTGAAACTCATTGATAAAAGTTATATTTAAATTGAAAAATTTACGGCCTTTATGGATATTGTTAACACTCATGTCATTGCTATCATGAAGTTGAGGGATCAGGGATGTCATTTAATACTTCTTTTCACTTGATCCCTTTACATTGTTGTAGCTTCTCTTGTGGGTTGGAATCTACTAGTTGAAAACTAAACATGACACAAAGGAATTGTATTGACGTGTAGATGAGAGGTTACATTTGTTTAGGCTTTGTTTGGTTCATATAGCATGTTGGAGAAGTTAGGAAAAGAAAATGGGGGAGCATGGACGTCCTTAGTTTTGTTTGGATTTTATAGTTGAATATATAATGTTTGTTAAGGTGAACTATATGAGTTTATGGCCTATAATATGTGTGGGAAATACTCATCTTTAATTTGGTGCAATTGTATGCATAAAACTTCCATTTTCTAGGCCAAACATAATATATGTGGTTAAGGTGAACAATGAGTTTTCGTAGGCTTAATATGTGAGTTTATGGCCTATATACTATGTTTGGTTTTTCTAGTTAAATATATTATGTTTATTATTCGAGTACGAGTTAAAATTTTATCTATAAAGAATCATTACTTTATACTTCATTGCTGATGACATAATATTTTAAAATAACTTGGTAAAAACATTTATGATTGTGTAAGTATTATCAAAATCAAATAATGGTAAATGTATCAAATATAAAATAAAATATGTTTTTTTTAGCAATTCTTTAGATGCTATTTAATGGAAATGCATTGCTAATGTATCTATTTATATTGCTAAATATTAGTTTTAATTGATACATAATTGTAACACTAATTAAATGGTAATTAATATAAGATAATAAGTGTATATGAATTTAAAGTTTAATTAAGTGATAATAGCTAAAACACTAATAATAAAAACATTATTAATAATATTTATTAATTATTTATCATTGGAAATAAACGTAAAACCTATTTATTAGTTTTATATTCCAGATTGTAATAGAAACATTATTGATAGAAATAATTATAATTATTTTATATTATATTCATTGGTTTTATAGATTGAAAAAATATGAGAAATATAGCTAATACAAAACACTTATTTTTAATTGATCTTTTTTATCTTAATTTCTCAAATAGATATGAATTGTTCTATTTGCTGAGTTAGGCATTGAACTGACTTAATTAGTATTTATAAAAAAATATAGAATTTATTGTAAAATATATTTTATTTTGAACTTTGACATATAAATTAAGAACAAATAAATAGATTTATGCAATATTTATACTATTAGATTACTAACATATTGATATTATTTTTTATATAAATCTTACTCATTTAATTTCTATTAAGTATAAAAAATTAATTTTAACATGATTTAATTGTTATCATATTTAAAATAAAATTATATTTATAGATAAAAATTATATTTATTCAATTAAAGTATTTAATTATAAAAAATAATTTCCATTATTTTAAATTTACCCAATTATATTTAAATGATTTTATAAATTTATTTTTTTATTAATTAATAATATATGATGTTATTTTTAAGTAGAACTTTTAAAAATCCTTCAAAAGAATTTTTAAAAATATGAATTAATTAATTTTACATCAATTTACTATTATGTTAATTATTAGGTAATTAATATTATTTTTGTTATTATGACTTAATAATTATCGATATACTAATAAATTATTTTAATGTCAATTGAGTATTATAATGATTGATAAAAAGTATTTTCATCAGTTCAAAAGTTTTCTAAACTTATGATTTTATATATTAATAGCTTTTAATGTTACATGTGTTGCATGCAATTTTCCTTATTTAATATTTAATTAGTTTTTTAAATATTATATTTTTAGTTGCAATAATTAGAGTAAAAAGATATTTCTTATTTGAGTTATTGAATGTAATTAAAATATATTAACTTATCAATTTGAATATTATAATATAAAATTTTCAAATAATAAATCAAAGTATTTTTAACATATTTAACCTACAACATAGTTTTAAAGTATTTTTACTTTATGTAAGTGATAATTAAGATGCTTAGAATTCTAATTAAGTAATAAATCTATTTTAAAATTAGTACAACTCTTTTTAACTAATAATTGTAATTTAAATTCTAATTATTTTTAAATGTGTAATTATCATAACTTCTATTAAATTATAATTGTTTTTAAATGTATAATTATCACAACTTCTATTTTATTTCAAAATTTAAAACTAATAATTCTAAATTAAATATTATAATTATTTTTAAATGTGAATTTAGTAATATGATGAAAAATAAAAGGGTATTTTTGTCGGTTTAGAAGTTTTTCCAAACTCATGCTTTTATATATATTAGATTATAGATATTTCCTCGCTTTTAATAAAATCCATTTAGAAGAATAAAAAATAAAAAAATTGAAAAATGATTGTTCTTTAATCCATTTAAGTATTTGAGGTCTATTTTAGTTTTATGTGTACAGTTATTCTAAATCAAAGTTTTCATATCATATTGTACATTGAATTAAAGTCCATAGGCTGCAGTTTTAGGATTTATTTATCTGAAATATAATCATCTTAAGTGCCCAACACATACTAAATGGTTGGTAGCTGGTTGATGGCTTGTTTCATTCATCACCTAGCGTTGCTTTTCATATATTGTTATCCTGACAGAACATGTGCCAAGAAGCTTCTACATAGAGTAATTAGCTACCTGAGACATTCCACTTATTCTCAAGCTTTTCTACTACCCCTTTTCAGGTTTACTTTGGCATGCTTGATGCCCTTTTGGCTTCTGAGCAGCTTCCTGAAGAATACAGGAACCGGTGTCAGGTAAACCATGCATGACTTTTTATGTGTTTTCAAGTTCTTCTCTTTTAGGAATACCAACACACTTGTGTTGTTTAACCAGGACATACTGTGCAATGACTGTGATAAGAAGGGAACTGCAGCATTTCACTGGCTGTATCATAAGTGTGGTTATTGTGGTTCATACAATACCAGGGTAATCAAGGTTGAGTCTGCAAATACCATCTGCTCAACCTCAAATGTCTGAGGTATCTTCTCTCATGTTATTTTAGGTATGCAAACACCTCAGAGCGTCCCCTTACGTGTAAGGCTGATAGTCTAAATCCAATTTTATCTATTTTCATCCCAATAGATGGAAGAAATTAGCCCTTTTTTTTTTCCTTTTTCTTTTTTGGATGTATGTTCATTGTTGTTGAAAGGCAGAGCAACTTTTACTTTGCCTATTGTGCATATTGTTTATATTGCTACCTTGTAAGGGCAGAGAGGTTTTTGGTCGGAAAAGAAAAGTAGGGGAATTCTTCTGTAAGAAAACGAAAGGGCTATGTTGTTTTCACACTTGCAAATTGCAATCCCCAAATTTCTTTACTTAATCGACTATTACATGCAGTGATAAGAATTTTGTTGTTTACTGGCTGCACTGACCAAGTAATCTTTGTTTCCCTCCTAAAGACCCTAGACTCAAGACATTTCAAAGCCCTTTTTTCATATATTTAAAGAACACTGTTCTGATATCCATGTCTGAATACCGTAAATACTTTTGAAGAAGAAAAAAGCATAGAGTAAGGCTAAGTTATTTAGATAGTAGTTTGGTTGTTATATGGAGAAGATGAAGTAGGTAGTATGCTATTTGGCAATTAAAAGAATGCGATTGGAGTGAGAAACTTGGTAGAGTTGCAGCCACCTGGAGAGATGCAAACAACCCTTGCCCCCTGTTTTGGAACTCTTCTATTGCAGAGGAAATTCAGGAGCCAACGCTTTTCTATATCGCCGTTACCAAACAATATTTGTTGAAAGCTTCGTGCTATTGTGTATCCATTTAACTTCTAATAACATTTCTCCATAGACAAAGCTGGTGCAGTTCATCATTGCAACTGTAGTTAAGTTTGTAGTCAACGGAGGGAGAGGGGGAGAGTGGTTTTTAGGAGAAGCAGAGTCAGGGATTTTAAGGTTGCGCTTGAAACAATGGTGAATTCGATACTGGTGATCATCGCATATGATTTGGTCTATGGGACCCGAGTCAAAAGTGCATTTGTTGGGATGTATTGATTTGGGATTGTATTATTAGGTTCAAATTTGGAGATGTATTATTTCAAGGAACTGTTGCAGAAGACATAAATACATTACAGAAAAATCTCTTACAAATGGTAAAATAGAGATAAATATATTAAAAAAAAAAAATCTCTTGCCTGCCGACGTTTATGTTCTGTCGTTTCCTTAGGAGTAGACATCCCCACTACTTATTAAATTTGTCAGTTTCTTGGATTTGTCTCTGTATTTAATTAATGTCACAACTTAGCTTAACACCAATATAATTATAATATTATTGAAATATTTTTACTTTAAAAGATAAATAGTATTATTATAGGGGTATTTTTACATAAATGATTGAGTTTTAACTCAATTGACATGTACATTGTTGCGAATACAGAAGGACGTGAGTTCGAGTGGTTGAAGTATATTATTCTCCTATTTATGAGTTGATGAGAGACTATGGGTAGTTCTAGGTATTTTCTTAAAATGAACATATATGATCAAAATTTATAATGAGATTATTAAAAAAATAATTAAAAAATATTATTTGAGAATCAAATACAAAATCAACAAATTGATATAAAAAGTCTTTTTCATTTCATTAATAATCATTTGTTGATATATTTTTATGATTATAATTTTTAATGTAAAATATTTTCGTGACGTGAGTGAAAAAAAATTTAATTTTCAGTAAAATCAAATCATAACCGGCAAGAATCTTCTCAAAATTATCTTCTTCTTTTTTCCTAACATATTGTCGAATTCCCAAAGAAAACTATTTATAATTAACTACATAATATTTATACCTTGCATTAAGGATTAAAATAATAAATTATGATATAGAATCTCCATAGGTAATAACTTAAGTAGGGTAAGATTTTAGTCACCATAAGCAGCGTTGACACATTTTATAGGGCATCGTAAAATATTGAAAAAAATAAATTTTTTAAAGAAAAAAATATATGTCAAATTTTAAGGTTGCTTGGAATAATTAACCTTTCAAAAAAAAAAAATTAGAAATTTCATCACAATCATATGTATGTAGAGGTGTTCATGGGCTAGGCCGAACTGGGCTCAACTAAAAAAATTAGGCCCATTCATCCGGCCCGAGCCTAAAAAATGGGCCTAAAATTTTTCCCAAGCCCGACCCATATGAAAATACTAAAACCCGGGTCCGGCTCAGCCCACCCGTATTAATTTTTTATATTATTTTATATAATTTTTAAATATATATAATACATAAAAAATACTAAAAAAATTAAAATAAATATTTCCCAACAAATTGAAATTTTTTTTTAAAAAAATATGTAGACTTAAATAACACTAAGATAGATGTAACTTAACAAGCATATACCTCTAAAATAATAATAAAATTAACAAATGCCTTTAAAATAATAACAAAATTAATAATAAAATAAGTTTTATACAATATTCAATCAATAACAACAAAATAGTAGCAACATAATAGTAATATGGTAGCAAAATAAGGAGAAAACAACAAGAAAATAACATTCAAAAATAAAAAAAAAATAGCAGATTTTTTTTGTCATTTAGTGAATTCGGGCTGGGCCGGGCCGGGCCCGGGCCAAAAATACCTTACTCGAGGCCCGACCCATTTTTTAAACGGGTCTTATTTTTTGTCCAAGCCCATTTTTCGGGCTTATATTTTTGTCCAAACTCTCCCAAATTTCGGTCGGGCCTTCGGGCCGGGCCGGGTCGCCCGGCCCATGAACACCTCTATATGTATGTGGAAACTATATTTTAAAAACATAGATGTTAGTTTTTTTTTAATACAATAAATAATGAAACGTGTGATTTGAAACTAATTAATAATAACACATGAAGTATATATGATATTAAAATGAAAAAAATAGATTAAATGTGAGAAAAATAAATTTAAACATGTAAATACATCGTGTTAATAATACTAAATATACTATAATTATTTATCATGATGTTATCACCAATCTTGAGATGGAGTCGAGTTGATTTATGACTTCAACTCGATTAACTGTACATTATTTATATATATAATTGATGGAGGTAATAAAGTGTAATAATAAAATTAAAATGTATAAAAAATATTAAAATAAAAATATAGTTGAGTGGTAAATTTAAGGTTTTAGTGCAATTAACATGGTTTCAAATCTCACCACATGCAATTTCCTTTTTGACCTTTTTAAAATAAAAAAAAAGTAGCCTAGAATATTATAACTTACTTTAATTATGGAACGATATTTTCGTAATTTTTTTAACTAAATTGATGCATGGTTAACTCATGACACTAATTCAGTTAAGGGATTAAATAATAGTAAGTAAAGATATATACAATTGATGGAATACAATATGAATAATAAAATTAAAATGTAAAAAAAATTAAAATATAAATTTGGTTGAGTGGTAAATTGAAGGTTTAATCAATGTAAGGAGTGAGTTTAAATCTCACAATATGTATATTTTTTTTATATTTTTTAAATAAAAAGATAAAAGTACCCTCGAACAATGTAACTTAATTTAAATACGAAAAGACATTTTTATAAATTTTCTAACTGAGTTGGTGCTTAGTTGACTTGTAACACCAATTCAGTTAGGGACTTAAACAATATTGTATCTCATCATTAAATTTGTATAGACATATGGAATTGGTTTTTGAGTTACTTCAATGATAGGTTTATTTTTGTTTATATTTTTTTTGGTGTTTTTCATATTCGTTTTATGGTCCATGTTCAAGTTTGTGGTTTTTTCTTCCAACAATGTTGTCTCCAAGTTTGAACCTACATCCTCTCTTAGGAGTGCAATATGCCTTACCATTACACTCAACATGTTTGTTACATTATTATATATTAATTTATTTTAAATTTGAGATAATTGAATTTGAAATTTTTATTATACACTCAAATTATTCAAATTCGATGATTTCAATTCCTAATTATTTTGATTTCAAATAAATTGGGTTTGGAATTTGTGTTATTTTAGTTTAATTATTTGGGTATACTTTTAAATTTTAGATTCAAAAACCCCAATATTTGGACCTCTTGATAATAGTTATCAATGGGGAGGAGACGAAGGTGGAGAAGATTGTCGGTTCACCTAAGTTAGATGGAGAGTTGGTGGAGGAGAAGGAGAGGAGGAAAATTATGATGCCTTAGGGCTGGTGTTTAGGTAGGATTCATGCACTCAAGCTTATATAGGGGCATTGCTTATCTTTTAGTGTCATCCAACTGATAGTACAATGTCCTGCATGGTTGTACGGGTCGACCAGATGACAGTGCCGTCAATTGTCTTCATAGAGTGAACTATGTTGTCCTGCTTACCATTCCCATCCTTGAGGTCATACGAAGTGGTTACGTCTAGATGGTCTTAGTGAGGGGTGAACAATGAATTGTCTAACATCTTTTCATTTGTCGCGATTTACTAGGCGAATAACAATTTTTCCTAGTCCAGAGGTAGGTTACAAATTAGCATGCCTTGAGACCTTCTAGGCAACTAGTTTATACGAAAGGTGATATAGATTAGTTGTGCCATGAATGGTTTGGTAGGTGAAGAGTTTCATTGCTCGTGTGTGACAAAGACAATTTAAGGGAAGGAGGATGCACTGATATTTTAGAAGGATCACATTGATGGTGGAGCATTACAACTTAGCATTGAGAAGCATGTGTTATTTCTTGTGGGACACGTGTGTTTAGATTGGTCTGTGAACTGTTATGTCTACTGGCTTCATAATGACCGTTTGGAGATAGCCTTTAAATATCTCCAGGCTTGTAGCTTTAGCCTAATTTTATTCATTTGAAAATTTTCTCAAGTTTTGAATCGGGTTTTCTTTGTTATAAAAAATTGGTTTCTTTTTTGTTTTGCATTGTTCTTTCGTTGTTCTATTCAATTGTCTTTTTTTTTTGTTAAGAGTCACGACTTTTGTCAAGGGTAAAAGTCTAGTTTTCATTTCTTTTTGAATTTTTAAGCTTTTTTTTTTAAACTCTTAACGATGGCTAGAAAAAAATAAAGGTTGAGAGGATGGTACCTTTAAAGGGGTGACAAAAAAGGGAAAAATGCCTCATAGGCTAGACAGGGTGGTAGTGGTTGGTGGTACATTTGAGTGTACCATAAGGAAGAATGAAATGCAATGACTGCTACATTTTTTTGGGCTAGAACTAGACCATTACTGATAGGATTTCAACATTCTCAAGGGTGAATATGCCCTAAGTGCGGTAAGTAGGCTTGTGTGCACGAAAATGGGGGGCTCGTGAAATACCCCTTACCCGTATCCGACTCCGGGATAGGGTACGAGGCATTACCGGACTTATTCACAAGCAAACATTCAAAATCGAGACATGAATTTCCACTCAAATTTAAAAATTTTCAAAAACTTACATATCGTCCCTAAAATGAGCCCACGAGGCCCAAAACATGCATCGAAAGTGGTTCGGGACTAAACTGAGAACTTCGGAAACTTTTGGAAAATTTAGAAAATTTTTCATGAAAAAGGGGTCACACGCCCGTGTGGGTTCGGGACACGCCCGTGTGACCCTAAGACATGCCCGTGCTTCAGGCCGTGTTCAAATTAGGGAGCTTTCTGTTTATGACATCATCATCAAATTGAGGTCACACGGTCAAGTCACACGCTCGTGTGCTTAGGCCGTGTGATCGATTAAATTTTCATAATTTTTCATAAAATAGGTGCAGACTTCACACGGCCAGGGCACACGCCTGTTCGAGGCGCGTGTAAATGCGCATGCAGGGAGACACACGCCCGTGTGCTCATTACTGAGCATTCTATTTTACAACAATTAAGATGCAGGAGACACACGGCCGAAACACATGCCCGTGAGGTAGACCGTGTATTGCACACGGCCTAGACACACGCCAGTGTGTCTACCCGTGTGGACAAATATAAAGCTATTTACCAAGCCTTTTTGCTACTCTTCCATGCACCAACCTACACAACAAAACATAGCACCAATCCATGCATATACTTTCAACCCAATCAGCCATACCCGAGGCATCCACATATCATTTACATGCTATCATTTATCACATACAAACATCACATACTTAGCATCTCAAACCATGCAATTTCCCACATTCATGAAAACATCATCATATGTATATATACTTAACCAATGTTAGCCAATAACAAATGGCCATTTACAAAATGAATTATCAACTATTGAAGCCAACACATATGGCCAAATCAATTATGACACTTAACAAAAAGACCAAGTCCCTATACATGCCATAACTCAAAATATTGTAATCATAAGTACCCAAAATGATAATTTGATAGTGTGAATGGATCTCTGACAGTCTCCGATCCCCGAGCTGGCTTGGTGACACGATAAAACAAAGGAAAAAGAAAAGGGAGTAAGCTTTAAAGCTTAGTAAGTTCCTATACAAATAATAAGCATCATATGTAACACCCCCTACCCGTATTCGATATCAGAATAGAGTACGAGGCATTACCGGAGTTTTCGATTTTTTTTTTTTTTTTAATAATAGATTCATGCATATTATAAGATAACTTTAACACATACCAAAACAAGATTTATTAGCCATACCAATGGCTAACCTTACATTCATTTCATATTAACATCTACTTTATTAGCTTATACATGCCATTGTTTTCCAAAATAAAGTTTCTTTATATACCGAAATCTTGAGGTTGATAGTGTGATATGTCTCCGACTGAATCCGACCTCCGAGCTCTTAACACTACAAAACAGGGGAAAAAGAAACAGGATAAGCACTTTGTGCTTAGTAAGCCCATGTAACAAGAATTATACTTACCTAATATTTTCAATACAATATAATAAACATTCATATATCCATTCAATACGTTATTACTCTATCATGCACAAACTCAACATTCAAGTTAGCCTAATAATTTCCATGAATCAATAATTTATACCATGATTGATGAGCTCATCAATACCATGATTTCCATTTCCTTGTTATTTTTCCATATTTATCCCGTTGGATTACTCGGAATTTCGATGGATTTTCAGATGTACACTTTTGTGTACAAATCCGGGTCCGTCAATTCACATTCATGTGCGCACATTTCCATTTTTGAGAGCACACTCCGCGAACCTCATCTTTACAAAGTGGGATTACCACCCGGGCTAAATCACTGTAATATAAACTCATAGAGTATTGTCGGGATTACCAGTCCAGGCTAAATCCCCTGCAACGACAATTACTCTAATGAACTTGGATCTGAATTACCAATCCAGGCTAAATTCAGACCCTAATTCGGATTACCCGTCCGGGCTAAATCTATTTTCCACATATTCTTCGGGAGGGCTATATCAGGATAGGATCACCCGTCCGGGCTAGATCCTTTTTACCGTCAATTCCTTTTCAGAGATCCATCGAATTTTCCTTTCATTCAACCGGGATTTCTTCCCCTTTTTATCAAATATATCAATGTTTCGTCAACTTTCATACAATGAACATTCAAATTATATTTATATCAATAACATACATTTCAAACATTTAAGAATATAATTCAAGTTACACGAACTTACCTCGATACTAGTTCGTTTACAAAATCTACTAATCCGGGACTTTTCCTTTCCTCGATCTAGCTTCAGTATTTGAGTTTTCCGGATCTAAATAAATAAATTCAATCATCAATTCAATACATTTCATGTTCTCATGTAGCATTTTCTATAATTCTATTATTATTCTTAGTTTGTTCAAATCTGTCTACTTGAGTCATAGTCTCTAAATTATTTATTTCTCGAACTAAAGAACTCCAAATGAAGAACCGTTAATTTTCCCTGAAACTAGACTCACATATCTTCTTCCCATAAAAGTTTCAGAATTTTTGGTTTAGCCAATAAGTACAGTTTATTCTTTAAAGTCACCCCTGTTCTCCTGTTTGACAGTTCTGACCCTTCTTCACTAAAAATTAATTATCTCTTCATACAGGATTCAGATGATGTTCTAGTTTATTTATATTGAAAATAGACTCATTCAGGATTCTAAAAATATAAATTTAATCCCCTAATTATTTTTATTCAATTTTTTATGATTTTATAAAGTAAAAACAGGGGAACCCGAATTCATTCTGAACCAGTCTTACAAAAATATAAATATCTCAAAATACAGAATTTCTTTTCTTTCCCTGTTTCTTTCATATGAAAATAGACTAAATAAGCTTTAATTTCATATCTCAATCAACTTCTAATTCCACTTCTACGATTTTTGGTGAATTTTCAAACTTACTCTACTGCTGCTGTCCCAAAACTGTTTTCTTATAGCTTGTTTTACAATTAAGTCCTTTATCAAATTCTAACTTCAAATTCTTTCAATTAAACCACTAATTCATCATTTTGTTCATCATATGCTATATTCAAAAACTCTAAAACTTCAAAAAACTTCAACTTAAATTCATCAAAACTTTGTTCTAAAACTTATAAAGCATCAAAATTAAAAGAAAAGGACTAAATTAACTTACCAAATTAAACTCCAAGCTTCAAATTTTGAATTTTCCCTTTTTTTCTTTCTTTTCTCTTCTTCTTCCTTTCCTTCACGTTTGCTCTCTGTTCTTCTTTTTGTTTTATGCTTTTGTTTCTTTTCTCCTTTCCTTTTTATAATATATCTTATTATTAATTTATAATAATAATTATCTTTATAAAAATCTCAGATTTTTATACAATACACCGCCTCAACTTTACAAAATGGCATAATTGTCATTTTGGTCCTTTGTACTTTCTTTTAATCTATAATTAAACTTTTACACCTTTTTCAATTTAGTCTTTTTCATTTAATTACCTACCCAGACGTTAAAATTTTCTAACGAAATTTTAATACCACATTACTAACATTTTATAAATATTTATAAAAATATTTCCTATAATATAAATATTTATATGCAAATATATTAAAATAAATTTCTCTTTAAATCGGATTTATGGTTGCGAAACCATTGTTCCGATAACCTTGAATTTAGGCCATTACATCATAAGCACACATTTATCATGCAACTAACATGAAATGAATTAACATAGATGTCATTAAAAAAAAATCTCATAGTCCAACTTGGCATGGATATTATTAGAATCCTTAATATCATATCTTGCACAATCATAAACTTACCGAGAGATTCTTCACATATCGAGTTCATTAGGCATAAGTTCTACGTACATACCTGTACCAATTGGCAACACACCATGGTCTTTCGCAACGTTAACATTTCTGTTACGTTTCCCGTTGAACCACTTGGAATACTAAAGGATACTCGAAAAATCTCACACACATAGTACCATACCAATGCCATATCCCAAATATGGTCTTACATGAGATCTCATATTGATGCCAATAGCCCAGCTATGGTCTTACACGAAATCTCATATCAATGCCATATCCTAGATATGGTCTTACACGTAATCTTAAATAACCCTAATGTCATGACATTTGTATCCTACCTATTCCTAAGGTTCAACTGGGATTTCTCATTTTTTGAACTTGTCGATTTCGTTCAAGATTAAATCACCATTCATATAATAATATAGCAATTAAAGCAAGAATAACAATGCATTATTTACATACAAACTTACCTCTGTACAAAAATAGTAGGAATAGGACCTAATCGTCAAATACTTTGTTTTTCCCCGATCTAGGTCCGAACCTCATTTCTCTTGATCTATAATAGAAAATTTAACTCATTTGTTATTCACATTATTCAATTCATTCTAAAAATCACATTATGGCAAAATTACATTTTTTACCCTTAAGCTTTGACATATTTACATTTTTGCCCCTAGGCTCGAAAAAGGAAATCCATTCAATTTCTTCGATTCCCAAGCCTAGCCGATCCTCTTTTATACTTATAGAATTCCATATTTTTCATTTAATCACACTTTTACACACATTTTATAATCTTTTTACAAATAGGTCCTTTTGACATTTTCATCAAAAACCACCTAGCAAAAGTTGTTTATCACACATCAAACATTCATAATCTACCATTAGATATCAAAATACACAAATATAAAACATAGGTCAAACCCTAGACCTTGATCTTTTCTTAAATTAATGGTAGAAATAGGTAGATCGAGTGATAATGACTTAAAAAACATAAAGAGCATTAAAAACAGGGCTAGGATGTACTTACAATCAAGCTTGAAAGATGAAAAAACCCTAGATATGGTTCTCTTCCAAGTTTTGACCAAGGTTGAAGAAAGATGAGCAAATTTTGGCTTTAATTTCCCTTTTTATTCTTTTATTTACCAAATAACCAAAATGCCTTTCGCTTAAAACTTTGAAATTTTATCTCACCATGTCCATTTTTGTCCACTAACTTAACAAATGGTCTAATTACCATCTAAGAGCCTTCAATTTAAAATTTCATAGAAATTAGACACCTCTAGCATGTAGAATTCAACTTTTTCACTTTTTACAATTTAGTCCTTTTTACTAAATTGAGTGCCCAAACGTCAAAATTTTCGAACGAAATTTTTGCAAAATCATTTCGTAAAACTGTAGACTATAGAAATGTAATAAAAATAAAATTTTCTATGTCAGATTTGTGGTCCCGAAACCGCTGTTCCAACTAGCCCCAAAATCGGGCTGTTACAGCTCGAGTGTTGGATATGGTGCCCTAAGTGTAGTTTATTTGTTTTGCATACTTATATTTTTCAAACAAATTGGTTATTAAAATATTCATTGTATAATGTCCTTAACGGTTTTTGCACACAAAGCCAAATAGAAGCAAATATTGACTCACCGATTCTCTAATAGTTAACTAATACTAAATGGTATTACATGGTCTGATCGTAATACATAAAGACAACTTATATTAGTAGATAGTTTAAACATGTCCTTAAAATAATTGAAAATGAGCAAGCCGATTGAAAGACTAATATGTCGTCTATCAAGTCCAATTGGGAGATGCTTTGTCTTGAGCATCAAAGCGAATGACTCGTAAAAGATAGAGACATAGATGTGATTGACTGGATATCAGACATGACCCAAGTAGTCCTAAACCCGTTTATGAATTTACACTTGTAACATTCACAGTGTGGCATACCTTAATCCGGAGTGGATGATGGACTATGTATGTGTCACTTGTATACTTTGATGTAAGTAAAAACCTGAGTTCAAATAGACAAGGAACCGAAAGCTGGTGTGTTGGATATACAACTTTTGTAGCATGTAGCGTCATTCATAATAATGGATTTCATAGCCCAACTAATTGGTAAATGATTTCCTCTCATTGGTATTACATGATAGATGAAAAGTAAACGTGGCCACAGGACTTTTGTCTTTGTGATAAATGACTTGATTACTATTTGATAGTAATTAACTTTTCATGAAATACGATGTAATGATTATCATGAGATTAAATAATATCATATGGGAGAGCGAATTTATCCCAAAGAGATTAAGGATATCCTATGAAAGTAACACACTAATGACAATGTAACAACCCGGTTTTAGCTAAATCAGAATAGTGGTTTCGAAACCACGAATCCGATGTCAAAAAAATTATTTTTATATTATTTATGTGTTTATAGCATGAAAGTATAAATGTGTGAAATTTTCGTGAAGTAATTTTATCGTTTAATTGCTCGATTTGAGAAAAAGGACTAAATCGCGTAAAATGCAAAAGTTGCATGCTACCAGTTAAAGGTGTCAATTGGCCTTGGCTTTTAAATATGATGGCCTTAAATGGTAATTAGACCACTTTAAATGATAGTGGACTATTATGGACAACCATTATATGTTTTTAATGTTTATTCATTAAGGTTATAATGGTAATTAGCATAATTACAATGTGTTAAATAAAACAAAAAAAAATTTTGAGTTCATCTTTCTCATGTTGGCCGAACATTGAAGAAGAAAAAGAATTCATTTTGCTAATTTAGGGTTCGACACACATTAAGCTTGATTAAGGTACGGTTTGAGCTCGATTTTTGATGATTTTTATGTTTTTATGATCGTTGCTTTGAAATCTAGCTAGCCCGTACCTTAGAATTTGAAATTTTTAAAGATTTTGAGGGTTTCCATTGTTGAATACTTGAGTAATTTGATGATTGATGATAGAATATGAAAGCTTGATGATAGTTTTACATGTTTTGTAAAGTGATTTTTGACAAAAATGTCAAAAAGGGATTAAATTGTGAAATATGTAAATTGAGGGGTTGAAATGTGAAATAAATGAAAGATATGGGATTCTAGGGACCTATAGGTAATTCGGCTAAGCTAGAGTATAATGAAATTATGTGAATTTTGTGTATTTGTGAAATAGGGACTAAATTGTTAAAAGTGTGAAAGTTTAGGGGCTAAAGTGAAAATATGCCTAAATGTATGTTTTGGACTAAATTGAAAGAGTATATGATTGAATAAGTCAATTTTGAATTCATATAGATCAAGAAAGAAAGAATTCAAATTTAGATCGGGGGAAAAGCAAGGTTGTCGAATAGTCGATCCGATCCGTTAATTTCGAATACGAGGTAAGTTCGTATAATTGAAATTATATGTGTATCTATTTAGTTGATGGACGAAATTGAGATGGTAATTATTCTATTTGATAAATCTTGAGAAAATAAATGAAATGTACGAATTGAGTAAAGCAAGTTGCCGAATAAGACTATAGCGGGGCTATGGCAATCGATTAATAAGACAATAACCGGGTTATGGCATGTGAACGAAAGACCACGACAGGGCCTTGGCAATGTATGTGTAAGACCATAGTTGGACTATGGCATCGAAAAAATCGATGAAATTGTATCGTAAACATTTGTAAACCGAAGTGGTTTGATAAAAGTGTTGATGAGAAATAGAAATGTCTCGGTACAGGTATGTACGGAAAACTATTCGAGTGTTGAACTAATGAAAGTTAAGAACTGGTGAATGATGATATGAATAAATTTATGTTAGCTCATGAATTGATTGCTTAAATGTTTATGATATTATCTATTTTGAATTGTTAATGAATGTTGAGATTATTTCATGTTCACGTACGAACTTGCTAAGCTTAAAGCTTACTTTGTTTAATTGTTTCTATGTTTTATAGTTCTACGAAGCTAGCTCGGATCCGGAAATCGTCAGAGACTTCATCGCACTATCGATCATCTAATTTCGTACTTTTGGAGTCATGTATATATGATATATATGGCATGTATAGGCTTGTGTCATTTTGGTATGTTTGATGGATATATATTTGGCCATTTGAGTTGGCATAAGATGATGAACTTGATGATGTTTATGAATGTGTATATAGTTCTACTTTTAATGTTTGGTAATAGACCATAATGAATGAATGGGATTGAAGTAGTTATGAATGTTTGGATTAGTTATGCTAAATGAATTATACATGTGAATTATGCTTAGAAAAGCAAGTTAAATTGTTTGGTATTTGAATAGGTAAATGATATGGAATTGAGTATTGAAATGGTTGAAATGAATATGTTATGATTATGTATTGGTTGATGAACTTTGGCTACATATTTGTGACTTAAAATGATACCATATGAGCTTGTGTAGGTATGTGCAAAAAAGGTGGCAAATTGGCTTTGCAAATGGCCTATTTTTGTCCACACGAGCGTGTGTCTCAGCCGTGTGTGACACAAGGTCATGTTACACAGCTGTGTGTCCCCTGGTGTTGAAATTAAATTGAAGTCAGTATGCTCCACACGGTCTCACACACGGGCGTGTGACTGGCCGTGAGGTATAAGTCAGTATACCCCCTAAATGGCACACAACCTAGCACACGGGTGTGTGTGGCCATTTCAAAGGGCACATGGGCTAGACACACGGGCGTGTGGTTGGCCGTGTGACCCAAGTCAGTATACTCTCCAGTTTTCACACGGCCTGGCACACGGGTATGTCCTCGTCCGTGTGATGAAAGTCAGTATGTATGCCCTGTTTCCACACGGCCTAAGACACGGGCGTGTCTACTAGCCGTGTGAGGCACACGGCCTGTTCACACGGGCGTGTGACCTTTATATGATTGAAAAATTTCTAAGTTTTCCAAGAATTTTATATGTTATCGGTTTAGTCTCGAACCACTTCTAAAGCATGTTTAAGGCCTCGTAAGCCCTTATAAGGGACAATGTGAATATGATTGAATGGTATTTGAGTATGGATGCATAAATGTATGAGTTATGTATGTCAAATGATATGAATTGATCAGTAATACCTCGTAACCCTATTCTGATCGTGAATACGGGTGAGGAGTGTTACAGACAAGGTCATTGGACGAGTACTGATTAAGTAGCTTCGTAATGGTATGTAATTAGGGAGAGCTCAATCATGATAGTATAGTGAAATGACTTCGTGACTAAATGAGTTTATAATTAATGGACGAAAAGTTGAAACTTAATATAAATCAATTTCTCCGCTAGCTCGTTGGAACTAGAAATGAATTGCATGTAGAATCAAATGAATAAAGAAGAGTTGAAATGATGAAATTATAGAAATGGGTCGCATTCACAAACGAAAAAGTTTTCTCATTAAGTATAGAAATGACTTGAGAATTAATTTAGGGTTTTTGAATTATTATTTAATTATATTAAATAATTGAAGTTTGAAAATGAAATGAAATTAATTAGTTATTATGAATCCATTGAATATGGAAATTAAATATATTTCCTCATAGATTTTTTTACAGTAAAGTTGTCATAACTTTAACATAATTAGAATTGGATTGAGAAAACTATTTAATTGAGAAAATAATTTAGTTAATTTGATTAATTAAATTAATTAAATAATATTTATTTTGGGAAATAAAAAACAAATATTGGGTTGGATTAAATTGTAAAGTGTTAAGTCAAAAGTCCAGGAAGTACGTATAATGTGAACAAATACATGAGAGGTCTAATCCCCCTCATATGATAAGTGAGGGGCGGCAACCCTAATAATGTTTACTAGGAGAGTGTTTCCTAGTAAATAAATATTATTTGTGCAACCCTTATTCAACCATGATTCTCCTATCTTTCCTTATAAATAGATGATTTTGTACAGCTATTTACACATAAGTTTTATATATTATTCTTTTGCCAGAAAGTAGTGAGAATTTATTTTCTTAGAATAAATTCTATTTTCTGAGAATTACAAAATCTGTCGATTTCTATTGAGAGAATTACTTTTCAACTAAAAGTAACTAAAACATTTCTTGTTCTGTGTTTGGTTTGTGTTGCTTGAGCCCACACTTGGTACAATTCGAGGTACAAGGATAACAGAGAAAGTCGTTCGGTTGAAAGTTGGGAACGATACAGATCCATTTTGCACAAAACAGATGTATTTTTCGTAAAAAAGGTTTATTGCTATAAAAATCACAAATTGAGTCAGTTTTCAAATTTTTTAAACTTCTATTAGAACTGAAAACTGTTTTCTTAACCAGATTATTCCAACATCGAGTTCTACTTACCACTGTATATCCTAGAGGCAAGGTTCCATTTGCCTACCCACCCTATTATTTGTGAGGTCCTCAATTACTACAACATAACTCTTGTACAACTCATAATATCTTCTTGGTGGATCATGATAGAATTCATGATCTTGCGTCTGAAACGGAGGGAGCTTCTTCACTTGAGAGCCTTCTAGAACTTGTACAGGCTTTCACAACTTAACTAGACTACCCATCCTAAGATACTATACTTTGCAAAACACCAAGGAATCCCTTGTTGGGAAATACGGGTTTGGAAAACGCTGCGAAAAATAAATTTAGGGAAAAACCAGACTTTTAAAAACTTTTCCAAAACAAAATCTTAGTTGTGATATCTAAAGTAATAAACACATAATCAAAATTGTACCTTTTTGATTCGTCGAGGATGAGCGCTTTGACCTATTAGTCTTATTTGCTATCCTCAAGCTCACGTCTACCGAATATGGGCTCGCTTTGAATAAAAAAAAATTTCACAAAAATTACCAATAGGGTAATTTCGTACTTTTTTTAAACTTTTGGGTCAAGTTGTAAATTAGAAAAATATCTCTAGAAATTTTCTGAAATAATCTCTTCAGAGAATTTTCTCTCTACAACTTTCTCTTGAGTTTAAGTGTGTGTAAAATAATGACCCAAGACTCTCTTTATATAGGAAGAGTTTAGAGAGTTCAACTATGATTAAACTTAATCACTTTAGTATTAAATTAATATAATATTTATCAAGATAAATATTAGATTAAATATAATATTAAATCTTATTAAAATAATGTAGATAAACATTAAATTAAATTTAATATTAAGATAATCATTTTAATATTAAATTAATGAAATACTATTAAGATAAGTATTAATTAAATTTGATATTAAACTATTAAAATAATATTATTTTTGGAATAATTAATCTAAAATCAAATTCTCTGGTAGATTATCAGTAGGAGTGTAAATCTTCCACTGCTCAATCACCGAAGACCAATTGCCGTCGGCCATCGGAATGTCGCCGTCGCAGCCGCCGGCATCGCCGTGTCCGGTGATGCATGTGCAACACCCTTACAACACCCTGAGCTGGTTCGGTCCAGGTTAGTGACGACCCGACCGGTCTGGTCTAGCCACCGGTTGGACCGTTGGCCTGGATTCACATACTGGGACCGGTTCAAGCAGTTTTTGGGTCTTGATCTCGATTTTTTGAGCTCCCAGGCCCAAGTTACGATCTTAGGTCCAATTTTCAAGTTCAATTACTCATTGGGCCAATTGTCTGACTTGAAAATTCATTTTCAAAAATATCATATTAATTTTAATTAATTTGATTAATTTAATTTTACTTGATCAAAATTAATTTTTCCAAAAATCAATTAGATTTTCCAAATTAATTTTTTAAGAAAATTCTTTAATCAAATTCTCTAGTTGAACAATTCTCATGATCACCTAATTTAATTTCACATCGAATAAATCGACTTAATTAAATTATTTCTAAAGTCATAGAATTTTCTTTTGATTCAAATGCAGTCCGGTTGAGCTTTTGTTGAGCTAGTAGAGGGACTGATCAGAAATATACAATTAGGTTATCGTAATTGCAATTATGTCCAAAAGCATCGTTCCGATAATTCACAATTACTTAATCATGGAGTCAGTCCACAAGAAGTACCATGACTGAAAACTCCTTATTGCATACTCTTTATGAAAGCAGTTCATCCAATTGCTTTGTCCAATGACCTCGTCATGTGTGTGTTACCCTCATATGATATCCTTAATTCTTTCGAGTTAAATCCGTTCATTCAATACAATCCTATTTTATCTCATTGTCACCATTGTGTCTTTTTAATGATTAATGTGATCACTTTAAACAAATGACTGTGATAAATTGCTCATTCGAGAACAAGCAACCTGGGACCACGTTCCATATTTATCAATCTACATAATGCCAATGAGAGGATATCATTAACTCTAAAATTGAGTTATGAATTCCATTATTGCTAGTAAAGCCATGCCATACATAAGTCATGTACTCAACATACCAGCTATGGGCTTGATCATCTTTAGAGCATAAGTCTCAACTTATATCAAAGCACATGAGTTGCATACGCATGTGTTAAACTAAGCCTTATTGGATAATATGTTTTGATAAAACAAATTAGTATTTTTGAATAAAGAAAAGTTGAGCAATTTCATAAAAATCAAGTTGAAATGGTTTCAATTGAGTTAAACATTTTCAAATATGTTTTAACCATTTTCAAAAAAGATAGAATTGCTACAGGACAAAAAAGTATCAATACTTTTTGTCTAAGTATCGATATTTTACAAGATATCAATACCCTTCTAATAATCGATACCAAATTGACATTCTGCCATATTCAAACCCTGGTAGGTATCAATCCAGTATCGATACTTTTCTTACGGTATCGATATATCCTAAGGTATCAATATTCCTGCTCCAACGGTCACTGAAATCAGCATTAATTACAAAAATATCGATACCCTTTTAGTAGGTATCGATACTCGTTGCTGCAGGTGAAGTTAATGACCTAGTATTTCATCCCCAACAACTACATTCACTTCTACAACAACCACAATGGTTGGAAATCAGTTAGAGGGTATAAATACCATCTTCCAAAGGTTTAACAACAACAAGAGACATGTGCAAAGCTTAAAGATCAATCAAAACAACTTAGAGCTTAATTCTTTCATACATTTTCTTGTAAACACTTGTGAGCTTTCATTGTATTCATTTAGCTCAAGTGTTCTTCTTTGTATTTGTGCTTAATTGGCAAACATCCTAATCTTGTAAGGATTGTTTCTTTGTTTGCTTATTTGTTTCTCTTTGAGAGAGGGTTTGTAACTTAAGGTTTGGGTAGAAACCTTAAGGGAGTTGTATCTTAATATTTGAGGTGTAAATCTTAAGAGAGATTGTAAGGTTAAACTTTTTCATCAAAGGTCGCCAAATTAGTGAATTTGGGGAAATCCTTAGTTATGGTAAGCTAAGGTAGTGGAGTAGGCAATTGGGGCCGAACCACTATAAATCATTGTGTTCTTTGTTACAGATTTTTCATTGCTTCCACCACAATTTCTCAAAGGCCAATTCAACCTCCCTATCGACGATTTCGAGTTGATCCTTTTGAGCGAACAATTGGCATCAGAGCTAGCCTCTAAAGATGGTTTAACAACCAAGATAAGATCCTCGAAGAAGCTCAAGATGATCATTAACTCATTCAAGAACAATGACATCTAATTCCAGGTCAATATTCCTTGGTGAGTCTCAATCCATCAATAGACTTCCTTATTTCAATGGTGCAAATTATTCTTATTGGAATACTAGAATGAACTTGTTTATACAAGCCAATGATTATGCCATGTGGGACATCATCACAGATGGTCCAACCATACCTCAAAAGAAAGAATGAGAGATTTTTGTTCTAAAGAGCAAGAATGAATGGAATGATAAAGATAGGAAGAACATGCAACAAAATACCAAGGCAATGCATACTCTATTTTGTGCACTTGGTCCAGATGAGTATAGTAGAGTTTCGGCTTGTTCAAACACCAAGGAGATATGTGAGAAGCTTGAATTCGCCCATGAAGGCACTAGCCAAGTGAAGAAGTCTAAACTTGGAATCCTTACTCTCGACTATAGAACTTTCAAGATGAAGCCCAAAGAAGATATCAAAGAGATGTCTGATCAATTTAAAATTATTGTAAATGGATTGAAATCTTATGGGAAAACTTATCCAAATGAAGAGGTTGTAAGGAAGGTGCTTCATAGCTTACCTACGTCATGGGACGCCAAGGTGACTGCAATTGAAGATGCAAAGAATTTGGAAATTTTGTCATTGGATGAGCTCATCGGTTCTTTTCTTACACATGAGATGAGGCTTAACAAAGGGAGCGAAGAAGAAAGAGTTATGAAGAAGAATGTTGGTAAAACTCTAAAATCAACCACTAATAACTATAGTGAATCAAGTGAAGAGGTGGATGAAGATAAAGAGATGGGGATGTTTGTTAGAAGATTCAAGAGATTCATGAGGTCCAACAAAGGAAGAGAATTTCAAAAGAAAGAATCACTCAAGCTTGAATCTACTAAAGAGAAAGATCCCATTATTTGCTATGAGTACAAGAAACCGAGACATATCAAGTATGATTGTCCTCAACTTAAAAAGAAGGGGTCTAGCAAACAAAAGGCCTATGTTGCTGCTTGGAGTGATGAAGATTCATCTGATGATGAATTAGCCAAGTTATGCCTTATGGTCATAAATGATCCTAAGGTAACTTCTATCTCATCTAGTTTAAATTATTATTCTTTTGATAAGTTGCAAGATGCCTATGATGAATTGGGTTTGGAATTTAAAGTCATGATGTCAAAACACAAGAAAAATGTTTCAAAATTGAGAAATGAAAATGACTTACTTTCCAAAACCAATCATGAACTTGAAGAGAAAGTAAACAAAATTCAAGAAATTATTAATGACTTTGAAAAGAAAAATTTTGACTTGCATAATTTACTTTCGAAAGTTCAAGAGGATCATTAAAAGCAACT
Source organism: Gossypium sturtianum (assembly GCA_025698515.1). NCBI lineage: Eukaryota > Viridiplantae > Streptophyta > Magnoliopsida > Malvales > Malvaceae > Gossypium > Gossypium sturtianum. The sequence continues at coordinate 13,402,018 of CM046946.1, read as the reverse complement.
TGAGTTGCTTAAGAGTGAAAAAGCTCACTTTAACAAAGTTTTTGAAAAAGGAGAAAATTCAAAACAAAAAATTGTTAAAAATAGCTTTACTTTCTATAAACATAGAGGTCCCTCAAGATTTTACAAGGGAAAACTTGTTAAAAGTGTATGGGTACCTAAAGGACTTAAATGTTACTCAAGACAAGGTAGCTCTTTCAAAATGGATACCTAAAGGGACTAGGATTTTGAAGACTAATGATTATGGACCCAAAAGATATTGGGTACCAAAAACTTAATTTATGTTTGTAGGTAAGGTGCATTGCTTCAAGGTGAACAGATGCAAATTCTATGTGATTGCACCTTAATGTTATTTGGTATGGTAGTTCATTTGTTCTTTATTTTTAATATATCTATCTTTGGACTAACCACATTCTTTTCCTCTTAAGTTTTACTTGATTTTTTTATATAACAAAAAGGGTGAGAAGAGAAAGGTAAATTTTATGGATGATTGATTGCTTATATGCCAATTTTAGTGACTATGTTTTCAAAGCAAAATGAATGTCACATTATGCTCCAAATATTTATGCCTTAAATTGAAAATGATTTTTATATAGGGGGAGCTTAAATTGAAAATGACTTTTATTTAGGGGGAGCAATATATTCAATTTTTTTTTTACAAAATGTTGTGTTATATCAAAAAGGGGGAGATTGTTAAACTAAGCCTTATTGGATAATATGTTTTGATATAACAAATTGAAGTGTTTTTGAATAAAAGTAAAGTTGAGCAATTTCATAAAAATCAAGTTGAAATGGTTTCAATTGAGTCAAAAATTTTCAAATATGTTTTAACCATTTTCAAACAAGATAGAATTGCTCCAGGACAAAAATTATCGATACTTTTTGTCTAAGTATCGATATTTTACAAGATATCAATACCCTTCTAATAATCGATACCAAATTGACATTCTGCCAAACCCTGATAGGTATCGATCCAATATCGATACTTTTCTTAAGGTATCGATATATTTCCTAAGGTATTGATATTCCTACTCCAACGATCACTGAAATCAGTATTAATTACAAAAAAATTGATACCCTTTTAGTAGGTATCGATACTTGTTGCTGCAGGTGAAGTTAATAACCTGATATTTCATCCCCAATGGCTACATTCACTTCTACGACAACCACAACGGTTGGAAATCTATTAGAGGGTATAAATACCATCTTCCAAAGGTTTAACATCAACAAGAGACATGTGCAAAGCTTAAAGATCAATCAAAACAACTTAGAGCTTAATTCTTTCATACATTTTCTTGTAAACACTTGTGAGCTTTCATTGTATTCATTTATCTTAAGTGTTCTTCTTTGTATTTGTGCTTAATTAGCAAACATCCTAATCTTGTAATGATTGTTTCTTTATTTGCTTATTTGTTTCTCTTTGAGAGAGGGTTTGTAACTTAAGGTTTGGGTAGAAACCTTAAGGGAGTTGTATCTTAAGATTTGAGGCATAAATCTTAAGAGAGATTGTAAGGTTAAATTTTGTCCTCAAAGGTTTCCAAATTAGTGAATTTGGGGAAATCCTTAGTTGTGGTAAGATAAGGTAGTGGAGTAGGCAATTGGGGTCGAACCACTATAAATCCTTGTGTTCTTTGTTGCATATTTTTCATTACTTCCACCAAAATTTCTCAAAGGCCAATTCAACCTCCCTATCGACGATTTTGAGTTGATCCTTCTAAGTTAACAACATGGTCAGTGACTAACTCAGGATTTAGGTAAATCACATCATGAACATCACAAGTGAATTAATTGACAAATGGATTCAAAATTAATTTATCTTGGGTCCAGTCCAATCTATCATTCTACCAATGAGTACATCTATGTCTCTACTTATGGAGTCAACTGGTCCGATAGCCATGACTAGCCATCTCCCCAATTGGAATTGTAGACGAAATAATAATCATTCTCAGTATTTGAATCAAATGCTCACTTTGATTCTTTTACGGGATTACAGACTCATTTAGATTATCTACTAAAGTAAGTTGTCTTTCTCGCAATGTAAACGTTCTTATAATGCCACTTATCTTCAGTTTGAACTTAGACAATCAATGAGCTAATAATTGCTTGTCACAAATTTCACTATGCATGCAAAATATGAAAGACAAAAAATACAAAACACATAATAGTGAAATGTGAAATTAACTTTATTTATTTATTCATCGTTTAAATAAATAGAAAACAATTACATGTTTACTACAATATGAGCACATTTCCCTACAATCCCCCACATTGAGAACTTATTATTTGGGAGGGCTAGCTTAGATAGACATAACACATTGGAGTTAAAGTTTGAGGATAGCTTTGAGTTTACTATACCTCTAAATGATCTTTATAGCTTCAAACCCTCTTTAGAGGCGTATGAAGAGTTCCTAGAAGTAGTTTGATGATCTATAGAAGGCAACTCATCATTGTACCTTGCGATATCACCCATTAGAAAGTGTGGAAGAACAAGCTATTTGGGATCAGCTTAAATGGTTTCAGGAGTAGTGATTTCATAGAAGGATTGTAAAAACTTATGAGAAGGTACCTTATACCTACGCTTGGCCAATTGGCTATGACGACAAAGTATTTCAAATTTTACTAGGGTTGGCTTTTAAACCCTTAAAGTTCATAGTACATTTTAGCCTGTTCCCGGATTGTAGATGAGGTTCTTGGAAGGTGTTTCTTATGTGGTGCCCTTAGACCCTCCAAAGGGTGGTGAAGGAGATAATGGGGGTGGTGCCTAAAGGGTGATGAAGGGGTTTAGGGCTTTTGAGTCTGCCAATACTAAAGGTACTAATATTGCTGCTAGTGGTGGTGTAGGGCTTGCTGAACTATCTATTGTACCTTCTGCTACTCAGCCCTTAGGTGAGAAAATAACTTCAACTCCTCTGATTGAAATTTCCTCAGACGAAGAGGAGGCTCTTTTGGATGTCTCTCTGATGGAAATGGTCATGGATGCATTAAATTATATAGTGGAGGGAGTGGACAAACTTAGGTTGGAGGGATAATTTGGAGGGGGCCAGATGCTTTAGTTGTTCTTTTTTCTCTATAGTTATCCTCTTTCATGACTTTCTATTTTGAGTTATTGTTTCAATTCTAACTATTACTTTGTGTTTTTTTGGCAGATACATCTAATGCTAACATAAGAGGGATGGACTCAAACTTTATAGATTCCATTTTAAGCAGTGCTGCTACGGACACAAGCAGGAAAAGGGCTGAAAACTACACCACTCCATTAGCGAGGGGCTCCCTCTGTGGTCGCCACCCTTTGTGATCTTCGAAAATGTTCTTACTATAACCAATGAAGGGCTGATTGGGGCCTCTTTTAGTGCTTATGTCATAATGTTTGCATCTTAGGGGTCCTTGGGGACTTATGCATGAATCGTCCCTGGTAGTGCTACTGTTTTAAGTGTTGGCCTTAGGCTAACCATGTAACACCCCTCACTCGTCTTGATGACTGGTACAGAAATGAGATGCCATCGAAACACATTCATGAAAAAAAATCTTGATAAGAAACTAAATATTACTTTTTTTATAAAATCATAGAAAATATATAAAATCAATTTCTAATTTTAAAATCATGTTTAAATCATTTTAAATCAATTTATAGGTGTTTGGAAGTGTCCGGAACCAAATACGAGCCTTGGAGGGCTCAATCTCAACAAAATATTGTAGTAGTACTATCAAGTGCCCAGGTATCAGTACTTAAGGCCTTAGGTAATAGACCCAAATCCATGAACTATCCAAATGAGTATTTTTTCGAGTTAGGGTGTGATATACCCTTGACAGTAGTACCAGACCCTGGGCAGTTAGGATGAAATTTTGGCCCTTTTGAAGTTGAGATTTGATGCCTATACCATAGATACTGAACCTTAGGTGTAAGGGACCAAATTTTTGGGTTCTAAACACCTAAAACTCATTTTGAATCACCTCTAAAGAAAGCCACCATGAAACATGCTTCAAGAAAAATCATGTACAAGTGAGACTTTACTTAACACTTGCTCAATTTAAACCATTATCCAACAAATAATTCATGAACAATACTAGCATAATAAGGCCATTATAAAACCATTAAAAATGAGTTAAATTAATAAATCAAGCTAGTTGTATGCATGCAAAGTGAAATTTTTCTACACATGAAATATAATAAAATAATTAAGCCTTTAACAACTACATCACAACCAATACTTCAAGTACTCAATGCCATATGAAATAAGCATATTTACACATGTGGATGCCCTAGGTACATACCATAATACAAAAATATGTGAATTTCATACTATTGTTGTCTTGATGATAATGTGATGCTCCAAAAAGGGTGTTGTCTTTGAGGATTCGAAAATGGAACCTACACGCAAAAAACAACAGTGTGTAAGTGTAATTGCTTAGTAAGTCCAAATAGAAATTACCATACTTACCTTGCCTTTTGTAGGAGTCATCTAAGTTAATAGTTATCCATTGGACAAAGGTAAACATAAATATAAAGCAAGAAGTGTTAAAACGATTCTAAAAATAAAAGTGACAAGTAACATTTCATATGTACAATCTCATAAAGATATTGTCAACATCATTCATCATATAAGCAAGAAGTATTAAACATGCTTTAGTTCAATTCATAGTCTCAAAAGTTCACTCTTTCCTACATGATTTTCAAATATACATTTTATCTTTAATTAACATTCTTAAGTTCATTCCTCTTATTTGACCCACCATAACCTTAGTAAAATGAGACTTGAGCACTCGAGAATTCCATCCCACAAAACCAAATAAGTATATATAAACATTGCACTAATTATGCATTCTTACCCATACAACCAAGATATAGCACTAACAGTGCTCTAACCCATACAACCAAGGTTCTTAAAAGAGAACACCCATTTGGCACACATTGAAATGTCAAGCCATGGTAATGTAAAAGAGCTCCAAATCTCCACATAACCCGTTCAAGTGCTAATAATCCCTATTGACATGAAAATCGTATCCTAACCCTTATACTAAGTTTACAAGGGCATTTTACATGATTAAGCATATATATGTAATTTCAAGTATTTTTGTAACACCCCTTACCCGTGTTCAACACCAGAACAGGGTACGAGACGTTACCGGGCAATAACACTTGCAACTAAACAAATTCAAGGCATAAATTTTCGTTTAAAATTTAAAACTTTTATCTTATATCATAAAGTCCCTAAAATGGGCCTACAAGGCTCAAAACATGCTTTGGGAGCAATTTGGGACTAAACCGAGAACTTTTAAAACTATTAGAACATTTTGAAAATTTCCTTGTTTTGGAGAGTCACACGCCCGTGTGGGCAGGCCGTGTGGTTACACCCGCCCGTGTGGCCCAGGACACGCCCGTGTCCTCCACCCGTGTAACTCTCTATTTATGACATCATCATTCGTGTTGGATCACACGACCAAGTCACACACCCGTGTGCTAGACCGTGTCCTCCACACGGCTGAGACACACGGTCGTGTCTCTACCTGTGTGGTCAAGAAGTTGGCTATTTTCCAAGCCAATTTCTACCCTATCATGCCCATACTTGAGTATAACTTGAATGGCACATTTCATGACATATTAAAGCTACTAAAACATCCACCACACACATGTAACAAGTCATAGCATACAATTTACTCAACCATGGAATGCATCATCATGAGTTTATAGCATAACCAATTTATTGGCCACATTAAATGGCCTTATACAACAATGAACTCCGAATATCATGGGTCATTATTCTAGGAAAACTCATAGTAACATATACACATGACCAAGTTCCCTATACATGCCATAACCCTAAGTATAAAATCATCGATACCTAAATTGTAAGCTTGATAGTGTGATAGGTTCTCCGGCGACTTTCTACCCGAGCTAACCTGAGTACATTATAAACACGAAAAACAACAGAGTAAGCTATAAAGCTTAGTAAGTACGTATGTAAATGGTAAAAAATTGATTACCATACTTTTAACAATCCTCATTATAAGCTTTTAAGATAATACCATCATTATTGCATAAAATTTGACAATTCATTTATATTCATCTTGAGCTGTTTACTCGAGTTATAGTCACTAAATTATTTTTATCTGGAGCTACGGAACTAAAAATTAAGATCCGCTAATTTTCCCTGAAACTAGAATCACATATCTTCTTACTATAAAATTTCGAGAATTTTTGGTTCAACCAATCAGTACAGTTTATTCTTTAAAGTCTCCACTGTTTTGCTGTCCAACAGTTCTGACCCCTCTTCACTAAAAACTAATTATCTCATTGTAAAGAGACCTAATGACATTCCCATTTGTTTATATTGAAAATAGACTCATTAATAAATTCAAGAATATAAATTTTACCCCATGATTATTTTTGTACAATTTTTAATGAATTTCCAAAGTCAGAACAGGGGATTCCAAAATCATACTGACCCTGTCTCACTAAAATCAAAATTTCTCACCATATAATATTCTTTTGCTTATTTTGTTTATTTTATATAGAAATATAATAAATAATATTTAATTTAACATATCATTCAAACTCTAATTCAATTTACACCATTTTTGGTGATTTTTCAAAGTGATACAACTGTTGCTGTCCAAACTGTTTTATTGCTAATTTTACTCTTTCATGTTTCCTTTATATTAATTTTCATTTACACACATATACACAAAAGTATATCCATGGTTAGCCATTCCAATAACTAGTCATTATCAAATATTTACAAGCCATTCATTGGCCAATTTAACCTATACATCAACAACAAAGACTTGAACATATCATTTCTCAATTTAATTTGGCCTAAAAGCCTCACACATGTTCATCAATCACATTTACCACATATTCATACATCATAAGCATGGACTTATAATCACAAGGTCATTCTCATAGGTATAACTTACTCGTTTACATTCTTACCAAAATTCGATCACATACCGAGCACATTACTCATGATTGTATACATACATATATATCTGCACTTAATCGTCACATATTCACATTCCAAATACATATCATAGACATTGCTCACAATTACAAGCACTTATAACCCTGCACTTGTCACTACATTGTCACACGTAATTTCACTTAGTCAAATTTTTCCCGATGAAAACTTCGGAATAATACCGGATACACGGTGGTATCGCACACAGCTCACCAATAATCACATATACACAGTGGTATCACACACAGCCCACCAATAATTCATATTCACGGTGGTATCGCACACAACCCACCAATAATAGTAAGTACGGTGGAATCGCACACAGCCCACCAATAATTCATATTCACGGTGGTATCACACATAGCCCACCAATAATTCATAATTGTACAGTGTTCATCCGTATCCATTTTCTATTCCGAAGATTCATCCGGGAATTTTCGCACTTTTCATCATTTTAATAAATATCAATAATATTCACTCACATTTCACATAATACATTAATATGCAAAAACATAAATAAAAAGGATGTATCATTTGCATATAAACTTACCTCGATACCAAAATGGTAAAAAGGGACCTAATCGTCAATTACTCGTTTTTCCTCCGTTCTAGGTCCGAACCTCGTTTTCTTTGATCACCAAGCTTGGAAGCTTGAAAACCCTATCCATGGCTTCCCCCATGCTAAATTCGACCAAGCAAGAAGATGGACAAGGGTTTTTGGCTTTTATTTTGTCTTTTAGTCCATTTAATTACCAAATTACCAAAATGCCCCTAACTTAAAAATATCCTATTTCACTTATCTCATGTCCATTTTTGTCCAACAATTTAACCAATGGTCTAATTACCATTTAGGGACCTCCAATTTAAAATTTCATAGAAATTGGACACTTCTAACATGTGGAACTAAACTTTTGCACTATTTACAATTTAGTCTTTTTGACTAAATTGAGTGCCCAAACGTCGAAATTTTCGAACGAAATTTTCACAAAATCTTTCCTTGAAATTGTAGACCATAAAAATATAATAAAAATAAGATTTTTCTCATCGGATTTATGGCCCCAAAACCACTGTTCCGATTAAGCCCAAAATCGGACTGTTCTTATAGTACCTTAATGATATGCTTATGTCATAAAATTTCACACATCCAAGATTTCCACATAAGCATGTAAATATTGAATCGAATCTTATCATAACTAAATTTTCATATTTCACATCTGTATTATTCATTGATAGCTTTTTGGAATAACATAACCTTTAACCATAATTAACATATAAATTCCAACACAAAGATCCCTTATACCACTCATGTACATTTATAGTCATATTTTCACACACACACACACACAAACATCTACTTAGAGCCACAATTCATGTTTAGCATTCATATTCCTCAATTAATGACCATTCAAGTAAAATTCACTTAACTCAACTACAACATAATTGTCATGTAAATTACATTTAATCTCTTAATTTAATATTTACTATATTTAATATTTACTATATTTAATATTTTAATTAATACCTAGACAAGATAATCATGGTAAGTTCCATGAGAACTTACTCCAAATCTAACAAAAGGATGGAAAGCTCATCACTTTCCACTTCAATCAACAATATTCTATTTACCTTTGTTGAGATCCCCTTTCTCTACTTGATTTTCTTAATTTTTACCTCATCACTTTAACCTAAATTTCTCTCATGAGCCATCCAAAGCCCTAAGTATGGGCGATGAAGATGATGGTGAAAATGAAGAATAAGAAGGCTCAAATATGATTTCTAGAAGTTAGTTCTACAAGAAAATGGCGAGGATTTAAAGAGTTTGGAGAAGAGAAGATCAAAATAGAAAACTAGCTTCTTTTCCTCTTCTTTCAATCTAGCCGACCAAACAAGCTGGTTAGTGGAGGGGGTTCTTTTACTCCTTTTAATATTTTGGTAATTTAGAAAACAAGTGTTGAGGGTAAAAGGTTAAAGCTTTTTTTTTGAACATGTGTCCGTCTTTTTTTTTGTAAGGAAAAAGTTATTTTTAGAAACCAAACTATCAACTCATCACCGTGTACACCTCAAATTAGAAATATTTAATCATAATTATGTCTCAAATGAATAAAATGTCCTTGCTGGAAAAATTACCATTTACCCATCAACTCATATTTTTGTCTGACCAAGCCCTAAACTTTAAAAATGGCTCAAAATGCTTTACAATGGTCGAAAAATAATCAAATCCATAAAAAACTGAATTTCTTAACGAATTTACATATATAGCCATCAAAAAATATTGTACGAAATATCGGATAATTCCTTGCATTCATTGATTATTGTAGATGACTTAAAGTATGTGTACATGCTGTGTTTGCAGTTCAAATGGAGCCTCCCGCTTTTACTATTTCTACGGGCCCGACATTTGTCACTGTTCCTCTCATTGGGACAGGTGACCCCTTTGTGGCCACTACTTGGAGGGCTCGGGTAGCATTAGATGATTTTTTGGGGCATTACCTAGCCCTGAAGGAAAAGAAAGAAAAACTTTAAGGTGTTTTGGAGAAGGCTGCATAAGAGGTAACTGCTTTAAATAAAAAAGACTTGGATAGAGAGGGGGAGAAAGAGGAGTTATAGAGGGTTAAAGGCAAGGCTGATGATGTTGCTACTAAGGCTCAGGAGGATGCTGAGTTTCAGAGGGTTCGATGGAATATTTGGAGGTTTTGTGGTCACCTTGCAGAGGGAGAGAGACAAACTTAATGAGCACAACGAGAGGTGTCGGGCTTAGTATGAGCAACCTGTGGCCAGATAGTTGAGTCAGAGAGAGCCTTCTTGGAGTGGGGTAAATAACTACAACAAGAGAAAAATGATCTCCAACAAAAGAAAGTGGTTAGGGGCAATGACTTAGAAATTTTTGATGAGGCCAAGCATACTCTAGACCCCTTTTTTAGAGATAGCTTCGTCTTAGCAGCCCAAGTGGCTTTTAACCTGCATGACCTGTTTGGGGTAAATTGAGGGGCTTGCTACGTGGCCACAAAAAAATGTGGTGGGTCTAAGGTTTGATGTAATGGCCCTTTTGGGGGAGGCTTGGAAGAAATTCCAAGCTAAGATAAAGATAAGGGTGATGCCTCACCTAATACCCATCAGCTAGACTTGGAGTTTAGGGTAGGTGAAGAGGTGGAGGATGAAAATGGGATAGAGTTGATTCTAGGATGGACCTACCATTGAAGGACCATTCGTTCCTATTAGTAAAGGGGATAATCCATCTGAGGCCGATCTTGTTATCCATGTTTCTATTTCAGATCCTACGAACCCTATAAACACTGCTCCAAATAATGTCCTTTCTTCTTTGACTTCCCCGAGTGTGGAAAACATTATTGTAGATTTAGATTAGCCCCGAGGTATTATTTTATATATTCCATTTCTTTTCATGTACTTGCTTATTTTACTCAATGAAATGAACTATTCTCTAACTTTACTCTTTGTTGCTCCCTTTTGTCGTGTATGCATCCTTGTTAATTATGTCTTTTACATGCACTTTCTCATTGCGTAGTGGAGTGATGTAAATGTCTTTATGTTCTTTGCTTTCAAATACTAAAGGTGTGATTTAGATTATAGTTCAACTTGGAGGATCAAAAGGTGTCACCGTTCACGGTTGCATCGTTCAAAATTACACCAATTGAATTGTATTAACGGAAGGTGCCATCATTCACGGTTGGACTACTTAATATTATACAAATTGAATTATAAGAACATCCACTCTTCATGGTTGAATCATTTGGTATTACACAAATTGAATTGTATTAATGAAAGGTGCCACTGTTCACAGTTGAACTTATTGATATTAAGCATATTAAATTGTATTAACGGAAGGTGCCATCATTAATGGTTGGACCATTCGAAATTATGCAAATTGATAAATTTTGCTAAGTATTCATAACAAGATATCTAAATATTATGTTTTTGTGCTATTGCTTTCATTCATTTTCTCTCATGCATGATACCATGTATAAGATGTTGCAAAACATAGGCATGAAAAAGATGGTAAGAAATGGAAGCATATAATTTGGCTTACATTTTCTTAAATATAGAAGTTTCTTTAGTGTCTGGCATTCCATGTTTGCGGTACAAGCTTCCTATCCCGATGTCCTTGTTGATATCCCTGAACCCTATCTTCTTCACAACCTTGTATGGGCCCTATTAATTTAGTGTTATATTGGTTCGTTAGCTGTTGACAGGTTCGATTTAGTGTTTCTCATGACTATATCTCCCACTTGGTACTATTTGTTTCGAACTTTGGAGTTGTAATAATTAACAACTTGCTATGCATGAGCCATTAATCGAGTTTCAACATGATCTCTAATTTCTTCCAAGAAATCCAAGTTTTCCTTGAGCAGTACTTCATTGCTTTGATCATTATAATGGAGGAGTTTTGTGAAATCAGTTCAACCTTTGCAAGGATTACTATTGAAAATGGCTTCCATGCAGACCAAAGTTGTCCGAGGCATGCAAGTTGCAGTTGAAGCATATGTTGCCATTTTGTTACTTTCAAGTTAATGTTTTGTTACTTAGTTAGATTTGAACTAAGTTGTTGATATGCTTGATGTAATTAGGTGCTGATAGATTGATAAATCAGCTTTACTAAGAGTGCAAGCAATGTTTTATAAGTTTCAAGACTTGTTAGAAGAGTTAGGTATGTGTTTAGGTAACATTTTCTCATTTTGACAAGCTGATCACTTGGTATATGTAATTCCATTGTGCTTTCATTGAAATGTAATGAAATCTTTCACATAAATTCTTCTTCTTTTGGTCTTTACTTAAGCATTTTGTTCACAAACCTTTGGCTGAATTTTCTTCTTTATTCAGCAAGACATCGAAGCTTAAAGCTTAAGTTTTTGTCAAATTCTCTTATTCTGTTTTCTTAGTTCCTACAATTGGTATCAGAGCTGATTTCTTAGTGGACCTTTCTCTTTTTCAATCCTCAAAATGATGTCTTCATCTGGTTTCTCTCAAGCTCCACCACCAGTGTTCAATGGTGAAGGCTACCACATTTGGGTAGTGAAAATGAAGACCTACCTGCAGGCATTTGACTTGTGGGAGGTTGTCAATGCTGATGTTGAACCACCACCCTTGAGAGCTAACCCCACGGTAGCTTAGATCAGGCAACACTCTGATGATAGAGCCAAAAGGTACAAGGCAATGTCTTGTATTCAAAATAGTGTGTCAAATTTAATTTTCACTAGGATTATGACCAGTGAGTCTCCAAAACAGGCTTGAGACAGGCTCAATGAGGAGTTTCAAGGAACTGAAAGAACAAGACAGCAACAACTCTTGAATTTGAGAAGGGACTTTGAAAATTTAAAGATGAAGGAAGCATAAACAATTAAGTAATATTCAGACATAATTATGTCTGTTGTGAACAACATCAGATTGCTTGGGGACCAATTCAGTGAAGCTAGAATAGTGGAAAAGGTTATTTCAACCTTACCTGAAAGATATGAAGCCAAAATCTCTTCCCTGGAAGATTCAAGAGATCTTTCAAGCATCTCTTTGACTGAGCTAATCAATGCCCTTTATACTTAGGAACAAAGAAGAGCCAGCAGACAGGAAGAGCATCAAGAAGGTGCCTTCCAAGCCAAGAGTAGACCAACCTCGAGCTCCTCTGGCTATAAAGGGAAGAAGACTTGGTCAGACAAGCCTAAAAGAGATGGAGCAAGAAGAAGATATCCACCTTGCTCAGATTGTAGAAGGCTTAGTCATCCAAAAGCAAACTGCTGGTTCAGACCTAATGTGCAATGCAAAATTTGTAAACAAATGGGCCATGTTGAGAAGGTTTGCAGAAACAAAGGCAAGCAGAAGCAAAACTAGCCTCAACAGCCTAGAGCTGAAGCTCAAGTGGCAGAAGAAGGTTGTGATCAGGAAGAACAAGTCTTTGCTGTCTCCTGCTCAGCCACCAGAAGAAAAACCAAAAAAGGGTGGCTGATTAACAGTGGTTGCACAAACCACATGACACCTGATGCTACTATTTTTAAAAGCATTGACAGATCCTTCAACACAAGAGTAAAAGTGGGCAATGGACATTACATTCGAGCAGAAGGCAGGGGAGATGTGCTGATTGACACTCCTACAGGTACCAAACTTGTTTCTAATATTCTGTTAGTACCTGAAATTGATAGAAATCTGCTTAGTATTGCTCAGTTGCTTTAAAAGGGATACTTTGTAGTTTTTAAAAGCAAGGAGTGCCTGATTAGTTATCCAAGTGGATCCAAGCTCATGTCAGTAACCATGACTGACAGAAGCTTTTTTGTTGATTGGAACAAGAACTTAGTTTGTGCCTACACAACTGCTTTAGATGAATCCATACTATGGCACAAAAGGTTGGGCCATGTCAACTATAAGTCTCTAGATGCAACACCCTAACCCATATTCGTCGCCGAATTAGGGTTACGAGGCATGTACAAAGAAAATACAGTTTTCATACATTCACATAATTACATAGAGCTTATCCCCAAAATGAATATATATATATATATAAGATTTTACTAATTTAATATTAGTCTTAAATGATTATTCACACTTGATATGCAAATCATGTCTCACAGTTCAATCGAATTCATTTCAATTATAAATCATTTTATCAAGTCAAAATACATGTCTTAAAGTCACACAATTTGCCTAAAAAAATACATACATAAATCATAAGTTTAACATTATAATAACGTATTTGAACTAAGCATATGATGTTTATTAGCCATGTACAAATGAAATCCAAAACCAAGTATACTTTCTATTTAATACCATGTGTTGCCGAATACATAACTTATGAGATTTATAACTTCAATTCACATTTAAGTAAAACATGTATATTTAATAATTGATATCACACAACTAAACACATCATGCTTATATATCATGACTAATCTAAATATATATATCTATCCATAAATATGTATACGATATGTACCTAGATTATAACCGAATATACCCACATACGCTTCATAATATCCATGCTTCATAATAATTTATATATATAGTTAACTTATACTTCTAACACTCACATTAAATTCTAACATCACTAACCTATGAACAAAACACAACTATTGTTCAATATAATCGAGTATACAAATGATTATTCATACCACATTACCCAACTCAAATGTTCATTTCACAAACATATATTTCCTTACCATATTCGATTTAACCTTGATTGAATTTGCACAAGCATATACGATATAAACCAACAATTATATCAAAAGCATGAAAAACATACTTAACAGAAAATTTAGCCATATTCGCATGGCTATTATATATACATGAACAAAAGTTTTCATCTAAACAAAGTCAAAGTCTTTCCTATACATGCCTCTATTCAAAACCAAAATGAAAGAGTACCAAATTAGATTGATAGTGTAGACGACTTTCTTGACGATCCCGATGAGCTTGTAGCCGAACCTAATCTATAAAACAGAGGAGAACATTTCACACAAATAAGCTTACTAGCTTAGTAAGTCCTAAGCTCATGATAATATAACATTTAAACAATTAAACATTTAAATCATTCAACTTATGACATTGCACATAAACATTTAAGTATATTGATTTATACAAGGCCGAATACTAATAGTTCATTAACCTAAGTATTTGAATTTCATTTCCATAAACTCGTATCTCTTCAAGCACAAATAAATATATTACAAAAATCACATGCTCCAAATCGTATAAGTACTGGCATTCATATCAACCATATTATCGTACAAATTTATTTAACTCTTAGCATTTCTATTTGAAAACTGAATCTCCATAATAATACATTCAAGCTCAAATTCATTCATATAATACTCATGCACATCAATCTTAACCTCAAATGTATATAACACTGTTATCATAGTATTAACTCGACTCAAGTAACATTAAACCTAACATATCTTACATGCTTACCTGAGCCGTTAACTAGATACATTAGCTATGGTTTGCCTTGAACAAAATTCGGTTTCTCCTTTGTAAAAAACATCACCGGCATCAAGCCTGCTAGGCGTTATAGCCCGTTAAGTAACACCGGCACAAAGCCTGCTAGGCTTAAAGCCTAAAATAAATCACCGGCACTAGGCCTGCTAGGCTTAAAGCCCGATACATTTCACCGGCACAAGGCCTGCTAGGCTTAAAGCCCGATACATTTCACCAAGCACAAGGCACGCTAGGGCTCAAGCCCGAATATCCACAAATTTAACAATTCAATACACAATGCTCAATAATGAAATCCCAACATATCATATTCTTTATACTACTTTCACTTATCGAACCGAACTCATCTATTCACATTGCATTAAACAAAATAGTTTCACTTTAATACTATACACTCATATTCGGCTATATTATGTATTTATGCTTTAATTTCTAAAATTCATCATTCACTAAGTTCATAAATAATTTCATTGACATTAGAACGCTTAGGGACTTACCTCGGTTTTCGATAGTCTGTGCGAATCGGCTATTCGAGAACCTTCGTCTTTCCCCGATCTAATTCCGTTTTTCTTTGCTCTTGATCTAAAACACATTAAAATTTATCTCATTCAAGCACATTTCATCTCAATTTAGTCCCAAAATACCTAAATGGGAAAATTACCATTTTACCCCTAATGTTTCATATTTTTACAATTTAGTCCTATTTGCACAAAACACAAAATACACAAAATTTCACTACACCACCTAAGGGCCGAATGTTCATAGGGACTATACAAGTCCATTTATTTTATTTATTTTGCATTTTAGCCCCTCAAAAATTTATTTTTGCAATTTAGCCCTAATTACTCAAAATCACCAAAAACCTCAATACAAAATATATTAATCTAACATATATTTTTCATAATTCATCAACTATCATCATAAAAATCATGAACTCATCAATGGTACATTTCAAAATATTCATCAAAATCAAAAATTCAAGCATGGGTCTTGAAGTATTCGAAGCAACGATTACAAAAACGTAGAAATTATCAAAAACCGATTAAAAACTAACCTTTAATTTAGCTTGTAAATAGCCGAATGTACAAAGCTCCAAAAACTTTTTCTTTTCTTTGTGTTATTCGGTGGAAGAAAGCATGAATAAAATTCCACTATCATGTTGGTTTTATTATAATATAGTTATAAATTATAAAATAAATATAATATAACCTTTAAAATATAAAATAATACATAAAAAAAAAACATGTTATATCACCATATTGCCGTCCACTATAACTTAAAATGGGCATATTGCCCTTTAAGGACTTCACTAAAATAAAGCCACATCAATTAGCCATAAATCAAATAAAAGGCCACTTTTACCACTTACGCGATTTAGTCCTTTTTACTTAATTGAGCACACAAACGATCAAATTTTCATACAAAACTTTCACACACATTAATTTACATATTATAGACTCGAATTATAATATTAAAATATTTCTCGACTCGGATTCGTGGTCCCAAAACCACCGTCCGATTAGGGTCAAATTCGGTGCTCATTACAACTCTCCCCCTTTTAGGATTTTCGTCCCGAAAATCTTACCGTTAAACAAGGTCGGATATTGTTGCCTCATTGAATCCTCAGGCTCCCACGTAGCCTCTTCAACTCCGTGACGATTCCATAGTACCCTCACTAATGGAATTCTTTTATTTCTCAACTCTTTTATTTCTCGAGCTAAGATACGGATCGGTTCTTCATCATATGTCAAATCAGATTGGATTTCAATCTCCGCTTCGGTGTGATCACATGAGACGGATCTCGATCTCAGACTTATTTAAGCATCGAAACATGAAATACGTCATGTATCTTTTCTAACTCAGAGGGCAACTTCAACCTATAAGCAACAGGCCCAATACGTTCAGTGATTTCATAAGGTCCGATGAATCTCGGACTAAGTTTGCCTTTCCGACCAAATCGGAATACCTTTTTCCACGGAGGAACTTTCAAGAATACTCGATCTCCGATTTGAAATTCAATATCTTTACGCTTTAAGTCAGCATAAGACTTTTGTCGGTCTGAGGCAGCTTTCAAAGTATTTCTGATCACAGCCAATTTTTGTTCAGTTTCTTTAATCAAATCTACCCCGTGTATCTTATTCTCGCTGAGCTCATCCAAGTATAATGGTGTTTGACATTTTTACTGCATACAAGGCTTCATAAGGTGCCATTTTGATACTAGATTGAAAGCTATTATTGTAAGCAAATTCAATCAAAGGTAGGTATCGTTCCCACGCACCTTCAAACTCGAGAACGCAACATCTCAACATGTCTTCAAGTATTCGAATAGTTCGCTTCGATCGACCGTGCATCTCTGCGAATGAAAGGTACTAAAATGAAGTTTAGTGCCTAAAGCATCTTGCAACTTCTTCCAAAACCGCGATGTGAATCTCGGGTCTCTGTCAAAACAATGGAACTCGGTGACACCATGCAATCTCACAATCTGTGATACATACAATTCGGCAAGTTTATCGAGTGAATAGTCCGCATTTAACTGGTACAAAATGAGCTGATTTGGTCGAGTCTATCAACTATAACCCAAACGGCATCTTTCTTACTCGGTGTCATAGGAGACCGGATACAAAATCCATTGTAATTCTATCCCATTTCCATTCAAGTATCTTGATTGGCTGAAGTAGTCCGGATGGCACTTGATGCTCAGCTTTTACTTGCTGACAAACTAAGCATTTCGAAACAAATTCAGATATATCCCGTTTCATGCCGAGCCACCAATAGAATTGTTTCAAATCGTTATACATTTTTGTGCTACCCGGATGTATCGATAGTCGTCCACTATGGGCCTCACTCAGAATCATCAGTATCAAATCCGAGTTCTTGAACACACATTCGACTTTTAAAATTCAAGCGATCATTTGCATCAATCGAAAATCGATTTACGCACCTTTTTCTAATCGAATTCGACTAGTAATCAAATCTTTGTCAACTTTTCATGCATCACAAATTTGCTTTGAATAAACATCGGTCTTGCTTGTAACTTCTCGCTATGATCGAACCATCACCGCACATAGCTATCTACGCTGCGTTCATTGCACGAAGAGCAAACAATGATTTTCGACTTAACGCATCCGCAACAACGTTAGCTTTTCCCGGATGGTAATCAATCACCAATTCATAGTCTTTCAACAATTCCAACCACCGCGTTGTCTTAAATTCAGTCTTTTGAGTCATCAAATACTTGGACTTTTATGATCCGAGTAAACATGGCATTTCTCGCCGAATAAGTAATGACGCCAAATCTTGATCGCGAACACAATGGTCGCAAGCTCCAAATCATGCGTCGGGTAATTTCTTTCATGCGGCTTCAATTATCTTGATGCGTAGGCTACTACTCGCCTTCCCGCATCAATACGCATTTCAAACCATTTAAGGAAGCATCGAATACACAACAAATTCCTTACCCGACTCAAAGTGAGCTAACACTGGAGCTTCCAGTCAAAGGGCTTTCAACCGATCGAAACTCTTTGACAATTTTCCACCACTTGAACTTTACATCTTTCTCAGTAGTAGCTTTGTCAAAGGTGTGTAGTCATACTGAAAAACCTTTCACAAACCGTCTATAGTAGCCCGCAAGTCCTAGAATACTTGAATCTCAAAAACATTCTTGGTGGCTTCCAATCAAGTATAGCCGAAATTTTGTTCGGATCGACTCGAATACGATTTGAAACATGTCCCAAAAAGTCGACCTCTTTCATCCGTAACTCACACTTACTAAACTTCGTGATACAACCGTTGATCTCTCAAAGTTCGTAGCACTAATCTCAAATGCTCGGCATGCTCGGTTTCATTTTTAGAATAGATCAGTATATCATCAATAAACACTACTATAAACCGATCCAAAAACTGTCTGAAAACTCGATTCATTAGATCCATAAAAACAGCAGGTGCATTAGTGAGTCCAAAAGGCATAACCAGAAACTCAAAATGTCCGTACCTCGTTCGGAATGCAGTCTTTGGTACATCTGTATCTCTGACTCGCAACTGATAATAGCCTGATCTTAAATCTATCTTCGAAAATACTGAAGCCCCTTTTAGCTGATCAAACAAGTCATCAATCCGAGGTAACGGGTATTTATTCTTTATAGTTACCTTATTTAGTTGCCGATAGTCGATACACATTCGCATGGTCCCATCTTTCTTTTTCACAAATAAAACCGGTGCACCCCAAGGAGAGAAGCTCGGTCGTGCAAAGCCCCTATCTGTCAATTCTTGCAACTGCGCTTTCAACTCTTTTAACTCCGTAGGTGCCATCCGATACGGAGCTATCGAAATCGAGTCGCTTCTTGTACTAATTCAATGCCGAACTCAATCTCTCGATCTTGGTGGTAAGCCCGGTAGTTCTTCAGAAACACATCCGGGTATTCACACAACCGAGTACAGATTCAATATGCTTTTGGACACTTTATTATCCAAAGACATATGCCAAATAAGCTTCACCTTTTCTCACATATTTCCGGGCTAACATCGAAGATATTATCAGAGGAAACCCACTTAAATCACTGGATTCATTCGATAATCTCCCGATTCGACATCTCAAATCAATTAGCTTTCTTTTGCAATTCACCATCGCATCATGTGAAGTTAACCAGTCCATTCCCAAAATTATATCGAACTCATCGAAGGGCAACAACATTAAATCTACTGGAAAGTAAGAATCCCGAATCATCAACGGGCAACCTTTACACACTTTATTAACAAGCACACATCTACCCAAAGGGTTGGACACACGAATCACAAACTCAGTGAGACTCAACTGGCGAGTCTTACCGAATACTAGAGTTTCACACACATATGAATGAGTCAAACCAGGATCAATCAATGCAATCACGAGAGTATCATAAAGGGTGAAAGTACAGGTAATGACATCGGGGAGGAAGCATCCTCTCCGCTCGTGTGGCATAAGCTCTAGTGGAGCTCTAGCCTCGCATCGAACTACTGTTGTTCTTCGTTCCTCTCGACTACCACCTACATTGCTTGAATGTCCGGGTGGCCTACCTCGCTACCGATGTGTTGCTCGACTTAATGTTTTGAATTGTATTCTGCTCAACTAACATCAGACATTCTCTAATAAAATGATCTGACGATCCGCATTTAAAGCAAGACCGATCATGGAATCTACAACTCCCGAAATGCCATTTCCTACAGTGCTTGCATTCAACTCAATTCTGTGGAACGTTACCAACACTGGCCATCGAGGTAGCTCGGGAGCCCACTGGAGGTCGATCACGTCTAGGTAAATCTGAAGTAGCTTTATGTCGGCTGAAGTCATCTCTGAACTTCTTAGATGTGGAATGGAAATTCTTACCCGACAATCTCTTACGAGTGTCTCTAGCTTCTGTCTCAGCCTTTCTTTTCTCCTTCCCGAGTTCTTCAGCTTTGCAAGCTCGCTCGACTAGTGTCACAAACTCTTTGATTTCAAGAATGCCAACAAGCAAATTTAAATCTTCATTCAAACCGTCTTCGAACCTTTTGCACATAATGGCTTCAGTTGATACACATTCCCGAGCATATCGGCTCAATCTGACAAATTTTCGCTCATATTCAGTCACGGTCATTTGCCCCTATTTTAGTTCAAGAAATTCTTTTCGTTTTTGATCAACGAATCTTTGACTGATATATTTCTTGCGGAATTCATGCTGAAAGAAATCCCACGTCACTTTTTCTTCGGAACTCATCGATACTAGTGTATTCCACCGCTGATATGCAAGTGTCCCAAGTAAAGATATAGCACACTTGAGTGCATTCATCCGGAGTACAAGATAGCTCATCAAGTACCGAATAGTGTTATCAAGCCACATTTCATTTCGCTCTGCATCATCATCATCGTTGGTCACAATTCTTCGCCCCAAATTTCCTGATTTTATCAATCGGAGGCCTACTAGATCTCATCGGATCTATCATCGGTGTCAAGGTATTGGAGTTGAATTATTCGGGGTGGAGGTTGGTGTACAGCCGGGTTAGTCTGAATAAACTGGGTAAACCACTCTTTCATCATCTGATAGAAGGCTTGTTTAGCCTCTCCCTCATGGCTACCGGAATCGGTCGAGAGTCTCATCGCAAGACCGATCCGTGTGCACGGTCAGCACTACACTCTCTACATCATCCGCTACGGCTCTTTCGTGATTAGTGTCCATTTACTATATAAAACACGATTCGTAATGTCGAAGTCACCACACTATCAATATATGATAAAGGCATGTATAGTTAGACTCACACGCGCTACGGTAGTCCTAGAATCGACTAAACCGTAAGCTCTGATACCAATAAAATGTAACACTCCTAACCCATATTAAATCATTTGAATTAGGGTTACAAGGCATGTACAAAGAAAATACAGTTTTCATACATTCACATAATTACATAGAGCTTATCCTCAAAATGCATATATATATATATATATATATATATATAAGATTTTACTAATTTAATATTAGTCTTAAATGATTATTCACACTTGATATGCAAATCATGTCTCACAGTTCAATCGAATTCATTTCAATTATAAATCATTTTATCAAGTCAAAATACATGTCTTAAAGTCACACAATTTGCCTAAAAAATACATGCATAAATCATAAGTTTAACATTATAATAACGTATTTGAACTAAGCATATGATGTTTATTAGCCATGTACAAATGAAATCCAAAACCAAGTATACTTTCTATTTAATACCATGTGTTGCCGAATACATAACTTATGAGATTTATAACTTCAATTCACATTTAAGTAAAACATGTATATTTAATAATTGATATCACACAACTAAACACATCATGCTTATATATCATGACTAATCTAAATATATATATCTATCCATAAATATGTATACGATATGTACCTAGATTATAACCGAATATACCCACATACGCTTCATAATATCCATGCTTCATAATAATTTATATATATAGTTAACTTATACTTCTAACACTCACATTAAATTCTAACATCACTAACCTATGAACAAAACACAACTATGGTTCAATATAATCGAGTATACAAATGATTATTCATACCACATTACCCAACTCAAATGTTCATTTCACAAACATATATTTCCTTACCATATTCGATTTAACCTTGATTGAATTTGCACAAGCATATACGATATAAACCAACAATTATATCAAAAGCATGAAAAACATACTTAACCGAAAATTTAGCCATATTCGCATGGCTATTATATATACATGAACAAAAGTTTTCATCTAAACAAAGTCAAAGTCTTTCCTATACATGCCTCTATTCAAAACCAAAATGAAAGAGTACCAAATTAGATTGATAGTGTAGACGACTTTCTTGACGATCCCGATGAGCTTGTAGCGTAACCTAATCTATAAAGCAGAGGAGAACATTTCACATAAATAAGCTTACTAGCTTAGTAAGTCCTAAGCTCATGATAATATAACATTTAAACAATTAAACATTTAAATCATTCAACTTATGACATTGCACATAAACATTTAAGTATATTGATTTATACAAGGCCGAATACTAATAGTTCATTAACCTAAGTATTTGAATTTCATTTCCATAAACTCGTATCTCTTGAAGCACAAATAAGTATATTACAAAAATCACATGCTCCAAATCGTATAAGTACAGCATTCATATCAACCATATTATCGTGCCAAATTTATTTAACTCTTAGCATTTCTATTTGAAAACCGAATCTCCATAATAATACATTCAAGCTCAAATTCATTCATATAATACTCATGCACATCAATCTTAACCTCAAATGTATATAACACTATTATCATAGTATTAACTCGACTCAAGTAACATTAAACCTAACATATCTTACATGCTTACCTGAGCCGTTAACTAGATACATTAGCTATGGTTTGCCTTGAACAAAATTTGGTTTCTCCTTTGTAAAACACATCACCGGCATCAAGCCTGCTAGGTGTTATAGCCCGATAAGTAACACCGGCACAAAGCCTGCTAGGCTTAAAGCCTGAAATAAATCACCGGCACTAGGCCTGCTAGGCTTAAAGCCCGATACATTTCACCGGCACAAGGCCTGCTAGGCTCAAAGCCCGAATATCCACACATTTAACAATTCAATACACAATGCTCAATAATGAAATCCCAACATCTCATATTCTTTATACTACTTTCACTTATCGAACCGAACTCATCTATTCACATTGCATTAAACAAAATAGTTTCACTTTAATACTATACACTCATATTCGGCTATATTATGTATTTATGCTTTAATTTCTAAAAGTCATCATTCACTAAGTTCATAAATAATTTCATTGACATTAGAACGCTTAGGGACTTACCTCGGTTGTCGATAGTCCGTGCGAATCGGCTATTCGAGAACCTTCGTCTTTCCCCGATCTAATTCCGTTTTTCTTTGCTCTTGATCTAAAACACATTAAAATTTATCTCATTCAAGCACATTTCATCTCAATTTAGTCCCAAAATACCTAAATGGGAAAATTACCATTTTACCCCTAATGTTTCATATTTTTACAATTTAGTCCTATTTGCACAAAACACAAAATACACAAAATTTCACTACACCACCTAAGGGCCGAATGTTCATAGGGACTATACAAGTCCATTTATTTTATTTATTTTGCATTTTAGCCCCTCAAAAAATTATTTTTGCAATTTAGCCCTAATTACTCAAAATCACCAAAAACCTCAATACAAAACATATTAATCTAACATATATTTTTCATAATTCATCAACTATCATCATAAAACTCATGAACTCATCAATGGTACATTTCAAAATATTCATCAAAATCAAAAATTCAAGCATGGGTCTTGAAGTATTCGAAGCAACGATTACAAAAACGTAGAAATTATCGAAAACCGATTAAAAACTAACCTTTAATTTAGCTTGTAAATAGCCGAATGTACAAAGCTCCAAAAAATTTTTCTTTTTCTTTGTGTTATTCGGTGGAAGAAAGCATGAATAAAATTCCACTATCATGTTGGTTTTATTATAATATAGTTATAAATTATAAAATAAATATAATATAACCTTTAACATATAAAATAATACATAAAAAAAAACATGTTATATCACCATATTGCCGTCCACTATAACTTAAAATGGGCATATTTCCCTTTAAGGGCTTCACTAAAATAAAACCACATCAATTAGCCATAAATCAAATAAAAGGCCACTTTTACCACTTACGCGATTTAGTCCTTTTTACTTAATTGAGCACACAAACGATCAAATTTTCATACAAAACTTTCACACACATTAATTTACATATTATAGACTCGAATTATAATATTAAAATATTTCTCAAACTCGGATTCGTGGTCCCGAAACCACCGTTCCGATTAGGATCAAATTCGGTCTGTTACACTAGATCAGTTGACCAAAAGGGACTTGGTTAAAAACTTCACAAAATTAGTTAAAAATGAGGATATTTGTGAAGTGTGTCAGCTAGGAAAGTAAGCTAGACTGCCATTTCCTTTAAACAAGGCCTGGAGAGCCTCAAAAAAGTTGCAGTTAGTCCACATTGATGTGTGTGGCCCCATGAAGACACAACCCTTGAATGGCAGCAGATACTTTATCCTTTTCATTGATGATTATTCAAGGTTCTGCTGGGTTTACTTTCTAAAGCTTAAGTCAGAAGTAGCCTCAGTGTTCTGGAAATTCAAGGGTGCAGCAGAAACTCAGTCAGGTTGCAAGCTCAAGACACTAAGGTCAGATAATGGCACAGAGTACACTTCTGCAATGTTTCAAAGCTTTTGTGATGAATCTGGCATTAAACACCAGCTCACAAACACCTACACACCTCAGCAAAATGGTGTAAGTGAGAGGAAGAATCGAACTTTGATGGATATGGCTAGATGCTTGATGTTGATAGGAATTTGCCTAAGAATTTTTGGGTGAGGCAGTAAATACTACAATCTATCTTCAAAATAGGCTACCAACCAAGGCTTTATTTCAAAAAACACCATTTGAGGCCTGGTTTGGGTTCAAGCCATCAGTTGCTCACCTGAAGATCTTTGGCTGCATTTGTTATGCTCACATTCCTGCAGTCAAGAGGGACAAGTTGGCAAAGAAGGCTAAGCCTGGCATCTTAGTGGGCTACAGCAGTGTCAAAAAGGGCTACAGGATTCTGGATCCCATAACCTACAAAGTCTTTGTGAGCAGAGATGCTGTGTTTGATGAAAGATCAAGCTAGAATTGGGAAAAAAGTAAAACTGAAAGTACTGCTGAAGACTTGGTGATAGAGCAGACTGAAGTTGATCAAAATGATCCTGAAATGGACATTGATCATGAACCAGTTAGGGGAACCAGACCACTAACTGAAATATATGACAGGGCATATGTGGCTACTTTGGAACCAACATGTTTTGAAGAAGCTCAAAATCAAGAAGGATAGAGGCAAGCTATGCTTGATGAAATGAGCATGATTCAGAAAAATCAGACTTGAGAGTTAGTTGGAAGGCCAACTAATAGGAAGGTCATATGAGTAAAATGGATGTTTCGAGCTAAGCACAATGCTGATGGAACTTTAAACAAGCTGAAGGTAAGGTTAGTAGTGAAGGGGTTCAGTCAGAAGTATGGGATTAATTACTTTGAGACATTTGCACCAGTAGCTAGACTTGACACTATCAGATTACTGGTTGCACTGGCTACTCAAAAGCAGTGGAAAATACATCAACTTGATGTAAAATATGCTTTCCTCAATGGCTTTCTTGATGAGGAGATATTTGTTGAACACCCAGATGGTTTTAAGGTTGCTGGTGAAGAAGACAAAGTATTCAAGCTAAGAAAAGCCTTGTATGGCTTAAAACAGGCACCAAGGGCCTGGTATGAAAGAACTGACACCTACCTAGTAAGCTTGGGGTTTGAGAGAAGCATCAGAGCCAACACTTTATGTGAAGAAGGAAGGTGATGAAACACTAGTCATAGTCTCCTTGTATGTGGATGACTTGCTGGTGACAGGAGGAAACAATGCTATGTTGACTGATTTTAAAAGCAAAATGGAGAGCATGTTTGAGATGTCAGATTTAGGAGAAATGACCTATTTCCTTGGTATGGAGGTATATCAAACTCAACAAGGGATTTTCTTAAGCCAAAAGGCTTTTGCCTTGAAAATCCTAAACATGTTCTCCATGCTGAATTGTAAAGCAACCAGCACACCAGTTGCTATTGGTGAAAAGTTGACAAGCCAGGGTGATTTCGAGAAGGTAGCTAAATTAACATACGGGAGCTTAGTAGGATGCCTGCTGTACTTGATTGCCACAAGACCAGACATAATGTTTGCAGTCAGTCTCCTATCCAGGTTCATGCATTGTTGCAATGTGAACCACTTTCAAGCTGGTAGGAGAGTTCTCAGGTACATCAAAGGTACACTGAGCCTTAAAATGATGTTTACCAAGGTTGACAGCATGAAGCTCCTTGGTTTTGCTGGCAGTGACTGGGCAGGATCAATAGATGATATGAAAAGCACCTCAGGGTATATGTTTACCCTTGGTTCAACAATTTTTTGTTGGAGTTCAAAGAAGCAAACTGTTGTTGCTCAATCAACAGCTGAGGCAAAGTATGTGGCAGCTGCAGGAGCTGTTAACCAAGCAATTTGGTTAAGAAAGATCATGGTAGACATGAACTTGCATCAAAGAGAAGCAACAGAGATCGGATGTGATAACCAATCTACTGTTGCAATTGCAAAGAATCCAGTGTTTCATGGGAAAACAAAACATTTTAAGATAAAGTTTCATTTTGTTAGGGAAATGGAACAATCTCAAGAAATTAAACTGGTTCATTGCAGTTCTGAAGATCAGTTAGCTGATATCTTGACAAAGCCTCTTTGTGCGTCAAGGTTCAAGAATTTGAGAGCCATGTTGGGAGTTTGCAGCATGCAAGCCAAGGAGGAGTGTTGAAAATGGCTTCCATGCAGACCAAAGCTGTCCGAGGCATGCAAGTTGTAGCCGAAGCCTATGTTGCCATTTTGTTACTTTCAAGTTAATGTTTTGTTACTTAGTTAGATTTGAACTAAGTTGTTGATATGCTTGATGTAATTAGGTGCTGATAGATTGATAAATCAGCTTTACTAAGAGTGCAAGCAAGGTTTTATAAATTTCAAGACTTGTTAGTGGGGTTAGTGGTCGCTGTAAATCAGAGTTTTAAAATTTGTAAAAGAATGATCGAACCTGGAAACTAACTCTGACAACGACTAAAGGCAAGTGCACCTATCGAACAGTAGTATAGTTTAGGCAATACCGGATTATCGAACCCAAAGGAACTAAAAGTACTAATACTAACTTTCTTTTTATTATTTAGCCTAAAATAAGTGAAGTTGTTTATTAATCTAAATTAATTAACTACTAAACTCTGAACTCTAAGACAAAGAAGAATGAATTTGGAAAATAACTTGGGAAAAACTCGGTTGATTTAGATGATACCCTAGGAAGAATCCACCTAGACTTCACTTGTTATCTATCACCTTTGAACCATATGATTTTATTTACTTAGTTTGATCCGTAAGACTCCCTAACGTATATTAAACCATCTCTCGAGGCGAATAACGCCTAACCCTAGGTTAATTAGTGGAACTCGCGTTCTCTTATAATAACCCCTAGAATAGCGAAGAAATCGATCGTGGATTCCCATATTAGGTTTCACCCTAATCCGATAAAATCTCGTCACCCTATCTCTAGGCGTGCGATCAACTCCGCTTAATTATGTTGGATCTACTCTTAGGCAGGGTCTATTCCTCCTCCACCTAAGCACATTAGATTTGGATTAAGCTCACATAATTAAGAACAAACTAAGTATTTATCATATAATTCAAATAATCAAATAACAAGATTCATCATAGGTTTCATCCCTTCGAATTATCCGAAGGGTTTAGTTCATAACAATAAAGGAAAACATCTCAAGAGAAAAGATAACACAAAACATAAGAAATCCATAAAACCCCTCAAGGAATTGAAGATGAGATCCTCCGTCTTGAGTAGAATTTCAGCTTCTTGAGATGAATCAACTGGCTATCTTCGAGTGATTCCCACAAATCGACCTTTTGGCTTGGCTTTTAGCCTAGCTTTCCGCCCGACAAAAGCCCCCGGAGTAAGGCTTCACGAACTCCCTTCTAAGTTGCTACAGGGTGTTTATATAGGCTTTGAGATGTGTTACTTGGCCTCCAAGTATCCTAATTTGAGTGCAATTCCTATTTGGGAGTTTAAGTAGACTTAGGAATGTGTTTCTTTGACTCCAAGCATCCAAATCTGAGTAAAATTCCTCTTTCCGGCGGCGGGGACACGGCCATGGCACACGCCCGTGTGAATCGTCTCGTGTCGTGCTCGACATCGTTGAATGAGGCACGGCGCGTAGTGTAAGTCGTGGTAAGGCCGTGTTCTAGTAGGAATGGTGGCGCCGCGTGGCTTGAAGTCCAGGCCGTGTTGATTTCGTGGCTTGGACCAATTTGGTCCGTTTTAAGCCCGTTTCTCGTTCTTTTCGTCATCGGGTGCTTTCCTGAGTATAAGACATGAAAAGAAAGGATTAAGAGCACCTTTTTACATAAGCTCGTTTGGATTTTAAATGTATAAACTCGTTTAATCACATATTAATAATGAATATACTTCATTTTTTTTAAGAACAAACTAAATACATAATAAAGGATAAATTACTGAAATAAAAACATCGTTAGGCTATTAATCAAATCAAATCTCGATATAAGGGTAGTCAAAAGGAATGGTGCTAACAAAAACAAAGGGGTTCTAGGTTAATATTAGCGGTTATGTCAATAAAAAGGGTTGTTAGGATTAAATGGGGTTCACTAGGGGTTAATTATGAAGGTAGGCTTTTTAAATGGAGTAAGTGGGTTAGATCCTAGGTGCCTTTATCATATCTGTGTATCAAATCAAAAAAATGTGGTCTCGACATGTATAATCGATGCAAGTTCTAGAATAACAAATCAGTGTTGACATACTCATAATCAATAAAGTGAGCACGAAAAAGAATTTATGCTCTATAAGGTTCAAAAACTCACAAAAATTATGGGTATTTTGATGTCAACCTCGTAAAATTCAAACTTCAAAGTAATATTTAAACTTAGTTCGACAACCTAGAAAAAAAAAATTTTATTCAAAAAAAATAGACTTATCATGCTTGATTCTCTAGTATTCTTCAAATTTAATTATCAATGCATAATTATCAATGACTTAATCTAAAACATATCAATAAAAATCATAAATCATCAGAAATTTCATCCTAATTAGTAATATGAGAAACTTACTTTTAAGACAAGGCATAATTCAGAGATTTTCAAATAATACTATAGTTAACCCCCCACACTTAAGATGTACATTGTCCTCAATGTACAAAGGTAGATAATATCAAAATAATCATAAAATCGTAAGATGGGGAGAGAAGGGAAACTTCCTGAATTTTGGATGAAGCCAATGAAAAGAAATCGGATAGGATTGGAGGTGAGCGTGGGGAAGCGTCTCGAACTGATTGAGTCCTCGAAGCAGCCATCCTAATTTCTCTTGTATCCTAAGCTAAATCTAAATGGAATGAATAAAAAGAAGAAAATAATAAAGAAAATAAAAGAAAGGAAATAAAAATAAAAATAAAAATAAAAATAAAAATAAAAATGAAAATAAAAAATAAAATAAAAATAGAAATAAAAGTAAATATTTAAATAGTGATACGGTCCACGCCCTTGTTCGAGTTTAATCAGTCCGTGTTTTTTGTGATTTTGAATTTTGGGCGCGTTTAGGTGTTTTACCACGGCCGTGGGTCTCGTAGCACGCCCGTGTATTCTTCACACGATCCTTTAGATCGGGCGTGTTTAACCCATGCTCGTCAAGTCAAGAACCTTGCACGGTTGTAGTAGGCACACAGTGTGTCGCCTGTGCTCAATAAGTCAGTAACCTCACACGGGAAGTTGGCACGGGCGTGGCTTTTTATCGCAGCCCGTGTTGGGAAAAGAAATCATTCTTTGTCATGCACGGTTACTAGCACGTCCGTGGTTTGTCCTTCTGGCTTCCACACGGCCACGGCCACGGCCGTGTGCAAGGCCGTGTGAGCATGGAAATCAGTACTTTGGTTAGTTTATGGTTAGGTGCTAAAATGAAAAATAAAAGTAAAATAAAAATGTAAAAATTAATAGGGTTAGTGCTGGGTTGCCTCCCGAGAAGCGCTCGTTTATAGCCTTAAGCTAGACTTTACCTCTCATTCGTATGGTCATGGTGGTTTGAGGAGGTGAAAATCCTTTCTCATGCGATCAACTCGATTTTTGATAGAAAGTTTAAGTCGAGTAGTGTTTACCTCAAAAGTGCTGAATTTAGGATTACTTACCTCGACTATCCCGTATAAGAAGACATTAAGTACCTCAAAAGTGATTTCTTCGGTTGTCTTGAGGTCTGAATTGGCGATTCGAGGGTCTTCCTTATTCAACAATACTTGATCCCCTGTTTTGAAGTGATTTGTTGTTCCTATCAGCTCGTATGGGGTTTCCTTCGGTTTCACTTCGTGTATTCCTAGTTTCTCTTTAAAGTGTGTTTTCCACTTGTCTAGTTCCTCGACCTGAAGCCTTAGTCCTTCATGAATTATTTCTTTATGGGTACGAGGTCTAAGATCTAGCTCAGCTAGGTGATTTCATGATGCTTCCTGTAAAGAAGGTTGAACCAAATGGTTATCAATAGAATTAATGTTCGTAACTTTATTACTCGATGTCCTAGCTGAGTCAAGAGCTTGAAGAGTGATTGTTTCATCGTCTACACGAAGTGTGAGTTCACCGACTTCTTCCTCTGTGTGGTCTTTCTTAATTGCATCGGGATATGGCACACGAGGTTGGTACTTTGTAATTGCCGGTTTTGATATATCATGGCACACTTCAACCTTACCTTTCGCTACACACATGTTCTTCCCCTTGGGTTTGGTTGCGTCTAACCCTTCTCTATCGTAAATGGCTTGATTTTGCTCACTCGGGTTAGTTTGGTGATTGTGTGGCAAGCTTTCTTGTGGTAGTTCGAGATCACCTTAGCAAGTTGTATAACTCGACTTAGTAAGTTCCCCAACTGACTCAGTAACTTCCCTAACTTGGCTCTCGATCCATTTGATCGATGCTTGTTGGGTCTCAAGGGTGGTTTCAGTGTATTGGAGACGGTTATCGGTAGCTGCCATGAATTTTGTCAGCATCTCTTCAAGGTTCGACTCCTCTTCCTGTTGGTAAGGTGGTTGTTGAAAATTTAAAGGAAGTTCCTGTCTTTGGCTACTTTGATCATCCCACGAGAAATTAGGATGGTACCTCCAACCTGCATTATAAGTGTCACTATAAAAATTATTTTGAGGTTTAGAATAGTTACTCATATAGTGGACTTGTTCGCTTTCCATGCCATGTCCGTAAGGTGGGTACTCAGGATTCGCCACGCCTCCGCTTGTTTCACACTACATAACTGGATGTACCTGCGAGGAACCGTATAAACCATTAAATTTTTTATGTAACATCTCTAACTGGTTTGATAGCCTGGTTACTGGGTCGAGGTCGTAGATATCATTACGCTTTTGTTGGCTTTGTCCTCGTAACTTGCCACTGATAGTTATTCAGTGCCATCTCCTCTATCTGTCAAAATAAAATAAAAGAAAATTTAGCAAAGTAATAATAAAAAAATAAAAAAAATAAATTGCAAAAAATAAAAAAATGGCTAAAGTAATAAAAATAGAGCTTTTTTAATATTTTAGTTCCCCGGCAACGGCGCCAAAAACTTGATCATTTGTAAATCGAGTTTTAAAATTTATAAAAGAATGATCGAACTTGGAAACTAACTCTGACAACGATTAAAGGCAAGTGCACCTATCGAACAGTAGTATAGTTTAGGCAAGACCGGATTATCGAACCCAAAGGAACTAAAAGTACTAATACTAACTTTCTTTTTATTATTTAGCCTAAAATAAGTGAAGTTGTTTATTAATCTAAATTAATTAACTACTAAACTAAAGACTCTAAGACAAAGAAGAATGAATTTGGAAAATAACTTGGGAAAAACTCAGTTGGTTTAGACGATACCCTAGGAAGAATCCACCTAGACTTCACTTGTTATCTATCACTGAACCATATGATTTTATTTACTTAGTTTGATCCGTAAGACTCCCTAACGTATATTAAACCCTCTCTCGAGGCGAATAACGTCTAACCTTAGGTTAATTTGTGGAACTCTCGTTCTCTTATAATAACCCCTTAGAATAGCAGTAAATCGATCTGTGGATTCCCATATTAGGTTTCGCCCTAATCCGGCAAAATCTCGCCACCCTATCTCTAGGCGTGCGATCAACTCCGCTTAATTATGTTGGATCTACTCTTAGGCAGGGTCTATTCCTCCTCCACCTAAGCACATTAGATTTGGATTAAGCTCACATAATTAAGAACAAACTAAGTATTTATCATATAATTCAAATAATCAAATAACAAGATTCATCATAGGTTTCATCCCCTTTGGGTATCCGAAGGGTTTAGTTCATAACAATAAAGGAAAACATCTCAAGAGAAAAGATAACACAAAACATAAGAAATCCCTAAAACCCCCTGAAGGAATTGAAGAGGAGATCCTCCGTCTTGAGTAGAATTCCGGCTTCTTGAGATGAATCAACTGGCTATCTTCGAGTGATTCCCACAAATCTGACCTTTTCGGCTTGGCTTTTTAGCCTAGCTTTCCGCCCCGACAAAAGCCCTGGCAGAAGGCTTCTGCTGAACTCCCCTTCTAAGTTGCTACCTGGGGTGTTTATATAGGCTTTGAGATGTGTTACTTGGCCTCCAAGTATCCTAATTTGAGTGCAATTCCTATTTGGGAGTTTAAGTAGACTTAGGAATGTGTTTCTTTGACTCCAAGCATCCAAATCCGAGTAAAATTCCTCTTTCCATGGCGGGCAGGACACGCCATGGCACACGCCCGTGTGAATCGTCTTCAGCCGTGTTTGACATCGTTGAATGAGGCACACGCCGTGTAAGTAGTGGTAAGGCCGTGTTCTAGTAGGAATGGTGGCACGACCGTGTGGCTTGAAGTCCAGCCGTGGCCGATTTCGTGGCTTGGCCCAATTTGGTCCTTTTAAGCCCGCTTTCGTTCTTTTCGTCATCGGGTGCTTTTTCCGAGTATAAGACATGAAAAGAAAGGATTAAGAGCACCTTTTACATAAATTGGGGCTTAAATCATCCAAAAGCATATTAAATGTGGGCTTAAAATATGTTACTTTTACGGTTTATCAGTTAGGTATGTGTTTAGATAACATTTTCTCATTTTGACAAGCTGATTGCTTGGTATATGTAATGCCATTGTGCTTTCATTGAAATGTAATGAAATCTTTCAAATAAATTCTTCTTCTTTTGGTCTTTACTTAAGCATTCTGTTCACAAATCTTTGGCTGAATTTTCTTGTTTGTTCAGCAAGACATCGAAGCTTAAAGCTTAAGTTTCTGTCAAATTCTCTTATTCTGTTTTCTTAGTTCCTACAATTACAACCTCCGAACCATACATGAGGTTGAACGATGTTTCCTTTGTACATGTATGGGAATTGGTCTTGAATGCTATAGAATTCCTAACAACTCTTCTAACCATGCCCCTTTTACCTTATCCATTTCATTCTTCAATGCCTTTAGGTCTTTTTGTTTGTATAGCCTTTGCCTGAACATTCGTCTGAAAGGTATTCAAAGATCTATGTGCCAAAGAAATCTGAAGATTACTACAAAATTCTTCAAATTTACCCTGAAATTTTATGACATTATCAATGATGATCAAACGCGGGACCCTGTATCAATAGATCACTATTTTCCCTAAAAAGTTTTCCACATGTTTCTTTGTGATCGTGGTCAATGCCTCTTACTCCATCCACTTCATGATGTACTTAATGGCAACTACAATGTACTTCTTGTGTGCCATTACTGGTGGAAACGAGACCACAATATCTAACCTATCATGTTGCAAAAGGCCAAGGATTGGATATGAATTGTACTGGCTCAAGTGGCTGGTGGGGTATAGTAAAAACTTTTTGGCAAGGTTCGCACTCGGTGACAAATTCCATGACATCCTTCTAAAGGGCGGGCTAATAATAACCTTGGAAAATGACCTTCAGCTGTGTGGCCTAACCCCTAGATGGTGCCTACAGATACCTTCATGAATTCCATGGAGAACGTACTCAGCTTTTGAGGAAGTCAGTCATATAAAATATGGTTGCAAAAAACTCTTCCTGTACAACATTACTCCCTAGGATTTGAAGGCAACTCTTCATCCATGAGGAGTTTCACTAATAGGGTCATCCACGACTCCCCCTCATCAACACCAAAAACCTGCCATGGTAAGATAAGGCTCGACTGCTCCTAGTACCCCAACAAAATTTTACCCCATTGCTTAATCTATGAAACAACAATATAGTCATATACTATCACTAACAAATAAAAACTAATCTCATAAAATACTTTGATTATTTTTCGATTTGATAATGATAGGTGTTAAAAGTAACATATTGTAACCTCGTTCTTAATACGTTTTTGGATGTTTATTCAATTTAAAATGGTGAATTTTATGCTCCTAATCCTTTAAATTCATGTTTCTATACTTAGGATAGCATTTGGGAGCAAAAGGGGTGAAAAACGAGCGAAAATTGGAAAATCGGAAAATCGGAGTAAGTTCCAGGAGCCACACGGGCTGCCACACGACCATGCGTCAGACCGTGTGGAAATCATGAATCGCACTCCAAACCTACGGGAAAAAACATTTTTTTAGGTTTTTCGGGCATTTTAAGACCTATATATGACAAAGATAAGAAGAGGGGAGTAAGCCGTCATAAAATATTCAAGAAAACAACTCGAAAAACACCATTGAAGTCGAATCTAAAGCAGATTTCCATCAAGATTGAATATCTCCTTTCGATTTCTTTGAAGTTTATTATGAGTTTCTTTATTTCTTGTGGTTATATTGTTTTTGTGATGTTTTTATTTGCTATCATGAACTAATTTTCTAAATATCTAGGGAGATGAACCCTAGGATGGATTATGTTATTTGATTTCTATTTTTATGCAATAAATACTTGGATCTTGTTCTCTATTATATGTGCTTAAGTTTCAGTTTAATATTTCTAGACTATTAA
Organism: Gossypium sturtianum; assembly: GCA_025698515.1. Taxonomy (NCBI): domain Eukaryota; kingdom Viridiplantae; phylum Streptophyta; class Magnoliopsida; order Malvales; family Malvaceae; genus Gossypium; species Gossypium sturtianum. The sequence goes on along the minus strand of CM046946.1, from coordinate 13,366,998 downwards.
TCCATATTTGATGTGCTTAAATCAGAGGAGGAATAGACCTTGTTTAAGAGTAGATCTAGCGTAATTGAGTGGAGTTGCATGCAATCCTAGAAATAGGATGACATAAATCTACCGGATTTGAGTCAAATTTAATAGGGAAATCCATAGATCGAGTTAATGCGACAATAGGGGTTTTAATTAGAAAAAAATTTCAATTAATCAACCTACAGTCAGTTGCTCTTAGTCTTAAAAAGAGATATTAGCATAATTTAGGGATTTCTACAGATCAAGATACTAAGTCAAGAAATTGCGTAATTTAGAATGATAATGATAGATGAAATCTAGGTGGATTCTTTCCTGAGTATTGTCTTGCTTCTTGGTTGTTAATCATTTATTTTCCTGATTTGTTCTTTGTCATATTCTTTAGTTAATTAATTTCGTTAATTTTAGTTTTAGTCAATCACTACAATTTGTTGGTTAAATAATAGAAATATGGTAATTACTAGTACTTTTAGTTCTCGTGAGAATGATATCTTTACTCACTATAACTATACTATTAATTGATAGGTGTACTTGCCTTTGTCAAATTTTTAGTTGGTTTACGACTACACCAGATAATCACCATGATAATGTACCAAATAAACCTAATCTATTATTTCATTCAAAATATTCATATTTAGGGTTTATGGAATATATCTGTTTAAAGAATGGTAATCTCTTGCTTACATCAATGGTTAACATAAATGGATTGTTTACTGTCGTCTGTAAATTTTTTTCATAATATGCTTTTTTTCATATCCATGGTGTCATTTTAGAGTGTATCTATTTTTTCACCGGAAGGAAACTATAACTCACCACAATCCCCTTCTGAACTTGGTTGTATCAGGTGATTTAGCTTTTTTATTTCCAAAAAGAATGTATTCAAACAAGGAAAATGAAAAAGATTTTCTTCAATCCATAATAATAGCAGATCACAAATCACTTACAATTCATATTTAGCAAACTTTAAACCCATGATGAAACCTACAATAAAAAGTACATTGACTGTTGCTGAAGTCTTTCTTCATCAGATTGTTTGGGAGAATTATAAAAATAATATGATTTTTCATAGATGATGAATGAAAATTATGACTTGACCTTTCTTTGTTATCAAAATTAATTTCTTGAAACCTCCTGAATGCTTCCAATGTTTCATTCTCAGATTCAAACGACTTGTAAATGCTTCTCTTCACTCCAATAACCATAAGAGCACACTCCTACCATGAACGATAGATTCCTGATTTCTTCCCAATAAAAAACGACATAGAACTTCTCCATCTTCTTCCTCACGTTGATTCATTCCTAAATATCTTTAGACAATTCTAAAGAAAATTCTTCCTGTCTAACAAGCTAACAACGAAGATGAAATGAATTTGTATACAACTATGCTATTTGCTAAGCAATAAGGAAGATGATAAGGGTTCATATTGTGAAAAATATAAATGTCGGTAATGACAATATATATCGCAAAGAAAAGAGAAATAAAATAAAGAACACACAGATTTTACGTGGAAACCCTTTCGGGAAAAAACCACGGGCAGAGGAGAAGAAAAATTCACTATGTCAAATTCGAACACATTACAAGAGGAATAGACTATGTCTATTTATAGGCTTGTAAAACCTAATTCTAATCAAAGTAAAAATATATTATGCTAATAAATGCTAAATATATTATCCTCATAAATACTAAATCTTCTAGAAAGAAGATATATTTTGTTTAACTTGACTTGCAAGCAATATCTTAGAATTTGGGTCACACAACTCTAACAATCTCCACCTTGACACGAATTCTCAACAAACAAGTTCTTCATCGCGAACTCTCAACGAACAAGTTCTCCACCTCTTCCATAAAACCCCTTAAGGGTTTAACTTCAACAATGAACACCAACCAAATCTAAGCAATGTTCAAACTTGGTTATAGGAAGTGACTTAGTCATCATATCTGCAAGATTTTCATGAGTACTAATTTTGCTCACAACAATATCACCACGAGCAATAATATCACGAACCAAACTATGCTTCACAACTGGGGAGAACACATCTGTGAAGTCCACTCGAATTTGATTTGTAACCCTTTGCAACAAGCCTTGCATTATATCCGGGTTCTTCAACTCCTAGAGTCCCTTCTTTCTTTTTAAACACCCATTTACAGTAATAATGTACCTTTTTACCTTTAGGAAGTTTCACAAGATCCCATGTTCTGTTTTTTGTGGAGTGATTCCATCTCCTCTTGCATAGAAAACATCCAATTTTCTCGAGTCTTCACAGCCTAACCGCCTCGAGAATAATTAGACGGCTCTTGGTTTGCATCTATATCTTGACCACATTTAAAGCATAAGCAACTAGATCACCTCAACATACTTCTTTGGAGGCTTAATTTCTCTTCTAGTTCTGTTTTTGGCGATAGAGTATTGTGGTGAAGAAGCAACTCTATTCTCAATTTTTGTAATCGGCTTGAGGAATCGACTCTGTATTAACTGATGCTACCGCTTTTGATTTTCTTTATTGGAAGAGTCTTTAAGAGATAAGTTAGGTAGCATAGCGCTTTCATCAAAAATAACATCTCGCTAATCACAACTTTTCTATTTTCAGGACACCATAACTTATACCCTTTTACACCAGCTTTATAACCAAGAAAAACACATTTAATGGATCTCGGCCCAATTTTCCATTATCAACATGAGCATACGCAGACACCCAAAGATCTTTAAATCGGAATAATTAGCAGGATTACTGGACCATACTTCTTGTGGAGTCTTTTTCTCAATGGCAACGGATGGAGATCGATTGATCAAAAAACATGCAGTAGAGGCTTCTTCGGTAAGTTGGCATTTGACAACATACATCGAACCTTCTCCATGATCGCTCGTTCATTCGCTCGCAACGCCGTTTTTTTGTGGAGTATGACGAACTGTCAAGTGTCTCACGATCCCTTCTGACTTGCATAGTTTATTAAACTCATCAGAACAAAACTATAAGCCATTGTCTGTGCGGAGGTATTTTATTTGTTTTCCTATCTGTTTTTCAATCATAGTTTTCCAAGACTTAAATGCAGAAAACACATCGCTTTTACGCCGCGGGAAGAATGCCCAAACTTTTTCGGAAAAATCATCAATAAAAGTTAGCATATAATTAGCTCCACCTCTTGAAGGCACTCTTGATGCCCCCCACAGATCATAATGAATATACTCCAACGTTCCCTTCGTGTTATAGATTCCTCTAGTGAATCGAACTCTCTTTTGCTTCCCAAAAATGCAAAGGCTCACAGTAACTTGGTTTGCAAATTCCTTGCCCATCAAGAAGTCCTATTTTGCTCAATTCCCGCCATGCCATTCTCACTCATATGCCCCTAGCGCATATGCCAAAGTTTAGTAATATCATCATCCGACAAGGAAGAGGAAGCGACAATTTTGTATCACCAATAATAGTAGAACCTCGCAAAACATATAACTTAGTAGTCTTTCTCCGCTTTCTTTCATCACAACGAGGGAACCTTTGGAAATCTTCAAAATCCCACTTTGGGTTGTGTATTTGTACCCTTTTGAATCAAGAGTACTTAACGAAATTAAATTTCTCTTCAATTCGGAACATGTAAATGCACGTCGCTAAGTATTCGACAACTCCATCAAACATCTTAACTTTAATTGTTCCAACACTGCGATTTTACACGAAGCATTATTTCCCATCAAAATAACACATTCGAGATAATCGTTTCGTAAGTTGTAAACCAATCCGGTTGGGACTAATGTGAAAGGTGCAGCTGAATCAAGTATCC